>CM044557.2:2917503-3610003 GCA_024416835.2 Perccottus glenii
ATTGTTTTGATGGGGTGCCCAGTGGCCGACATTGTCCTACTCATGTTAACATAGCCGCTAAAAGAATAAGTGGTAGAAAGAAAGTGAATTGATTTTGACATGTACAATATTCAAATCATTGTTGTGGGGTGCGTTGGTGGCTCACCTGGTTGAACGCATACCACAAAATATACAACTTCACTAAGCCTCACTTCAATGATTGTGAGAAAAGAACAAAGTATGTCAGTATGAGTCGGATGTGAAGCAGGAAAAAGGAAGACGGGATATGCCTGTCCTCATGGAAGCTTGTTCATTCCTCACTAAAGTCTTGATAGGCATCTGTGTCTCCTTTTTTTCATCCACCAATATGACACATTATTGTGACTGTCCATAAAGCAGAGACTGCTGCACAGCAAGAAGCTGACGCAAAAACTGTCTGTTGCTTAAAGCTTCTAAAATATAAGTGTGTTTGGGGTTTATGCACAGTCCGTTCTGTCATTTACTATTGTTTTGGGCTATTCTGTACAAAAATTATTATTTGTAAAATTTTCTAGTCTACATTCATGGTTTATTTTAAGAAAACATTGGTGAATGCCAAAAATCACCCTAAGAAATTCGTACGTACAAATCTATGACAATTAGCATAACTAGGGAGTAGTTATGCTAATTGTCATAGATTTGTCAGATGTTAATGCCTTTTTAGAGTGAAACTGTTTTCGTTTTATACACTGTCGTAAATTGAAGAAAGACAGTGTCTCAGTCCACCTCCTCCTCTCGAAGAGCGTTTGTTCTAACTTCACAATGATGGCTTCCTTTACTCCTCATTCTGCTCATTTTGTAGCCTTTAAACCTACATCCAGATGCCTTCTTTGAAACCTTTTCTTGAAAATGTCTTTGATGGCTGAGAACCTCCACAGACATAGGGACTATAAGGTTATGTTTCTAAACCATATTTCTGGTACACTTGCAAGGTGGCTACACTAAACAACAACTTTGCATGTACACTATTTGTTAAACCTAAAAAAACACATTTATTATGTGAAACTTTTTATATACACACAACACCATTTTAGAATACGGGATCATTTTGGGAGCAACTATTTATTACTAACAAGTTGAAGCTCCTTTGTGGAGAAGAGGTTAGTGACCCTCACTTGGGTGTGGAAGATTGGGGGTTAGAATTCCTTGGGAAACAACTACAGCCACAGTCCCAGTTTCCCCACTGGGAAAAATGGAGAAGTTTGGGTCAGGGACGGTATCTGGCATTAAGAAAATAAAAAATATATATATTGCCAAAATCAATATTGGCTGAAGTAGAGAAAGGTGGGAGAAACCAGATGTTGCATGTAAATTCACTTATCAGGAATCAGGTATTAGTAATACTTTTTCTTACCATATTTATTGTAAACTCATGGAAAATGCATGGCCTAGCCTCTCTATACCACACTGCACTTCACTAATGTTTAACACGTCTTGATATCAATTATGAGGGGAGCTGCTATGGAGGCACCTGTCTGTTTCTGTCAGATGTCTCAATGTTTTCCTGTGAGCTCTACGCCCCACAGCACTTACCCCTCGGTGCTGACACATAACATCACAGTCAGCCAGGTTTCTAATGGTGTGTGCTCACATCAGCTCCTTCTATTTGACAGCTCCATTAGAAAGTGTGTCATTTGACTTGTGGTTATTTAAAGGCACAACTTACTGTTCAAATCAGTTCATATGATTAAAGGACTTTTCCCTCACCCTCTATCATGTAATCATCAGTTATGCCCTCAGTTAACCCTCTGCATCTAATAATCTTTATTTCTATCTATGGTTTACAAAAACAAAACTATTTAATTAGAAGCATGTAAAATAGAAAGGTAAGATTATGTATTGTTTCGTAGATTTAGATGACTAGAACATAACAGAGAATTGGCATATAATACATTTTCAATTATCAGTAACAGGTTCAAGGAAAATGTGAAACAAAAAAATGGATCCAGTGCAGCAGAGGGACAACAGAACAGCATACAGTACAGAGCTGTACATACAAGCTACACTCTTTGCATTAATCTACTTTATAAACTCTACAGTTAAAGCTAGACAGATCCCAGCACAGTTCAGTTACTTTGTATTCCCTTTTTTCTACATCTGCACAGTGAACCTATCACTGCACAGAGAAGCACCTCCTGTTGAACACATTCTTGAAGATTAAGGGCAAACATTTTGTTTTAATTGCTGAGATCCCCATTAGACCTGTTTCTGTTGGATTTGTTCTTATTCAACTGAATGAGCAGTAAAGTGGCCACGATGGAGAAGAAAGCATGCTTTGAGCAGAAATTCTTCGGCTGCATCGATGGGACTCATACTTGTTTTGCCCCCAAGCATCGGGTACAAAGCACAAAGGATTGCCGTATTATGTTCTACAAGCTGTGGTGAATGATATGTTTTGGTAAGTTTGCTAAAATAACAATAATAACAAGATAAAAGTCAACACTTGATTTTTAGATTCCTAAATGTTTGCTTTTATCTTCTTAGATTTTTGAGCTTCAACTGCAAGCAGCCAGGGTGTGCTCCAGCCCAAACGTCTTCAAGTTATCAGCATTGTACATCTGTCGCTAAAGGTTCGTTCAGTCTGCCATGACACATTGTGCATGTTGTGTTCATAACGTGTTATGCGTCTCATTTGGAACCTGCTTTTTCTAGTGTCAACTTCTTTCTGCTCAGCAATCCAGCCTACTCTCGGGCGTGCTTGTCAAAGGCTCACACATCACTCCTGAGCAGGAGTCCTTTAATGTGCGGACTACAGTGGAAATAGCCTTTGGCAGGCTAAAGTCTCGCTGGAGTGTGCTGCTGCTCAAGTGACTTCCAACACCTTCACGTCTTAAGTTATCGCAACATGTAGAAGGAGACTGTGACCCATGTGTGAGCTGAGGTACCACAGCCAAACCAGTATCCTAGCAATGTTTTGTATGCTGGTGGACTGGAAATCAGAGCAATGTACCTAGATGAGAACTTTCCTTTGGTTGGGTGAATGTCACTCATGTCACACATGCTGTCACTCTTGTCGCATGTAACTGCTCCACATAAAGCCAATAAATCTTGATTGCATTATAATTGTCTGTGCTCATATTTTAGTGTCTGTATTTTAGTCTGTGTCCAAGTCTCTGATGGGTTATGAAGGGCTCCAAACATTACCAGAGTAGTTATAATTTGCATTTGTAGTTATATCCACCTGCCTCACATCCCTCTTTAATGTGTTATTACAACAGTGCCTTGGTTATTGGGGGTGTCAAGTCTCTAATGGGTTACAAACCTAAATGTTTGTAAAAAGCTTTTTTGTCACACTTGAAACGTGCACCCAGTGCAAAGTGTAAAACATGCAATACACACATGCAAGAGTAAAATGGTGTATTAAAAATGTTTTTCAAACTATTAAAAGTGATGGTACACTGGTCGGTGTTTGCAAACTGCAACATCTGGAGCCTGTCGAGGAAGTGGGCTGCATCGGACGAGTTACACCTTCTCCTTGTTCACAGCCCTGACAGGTAGAAAAAACAGCTTTACTTCTATATTCTAAACTACATCAGTGTTCACATCAGGTTTGATCAGAAAACATCTGGTGTGTTGGTTGCCCTGGGCTGGAATTTAGTGATTTGTGAAGGACCCTCATTACCATCACACTCAGTGGCTGGTGCCTCCTCTGACTCCTTTAGGAGGCACTGGTTAACCGGTTAACTGGGCCCATCCCATGTACTCTCTGAAGAGAAGTAAAACACACAGTTGTTTAAGACTGAACCATTCTTCTCCTACCACATGAATACATGTTGGATTTAGGTAAGCTCACCTGTTACAGTTTGACCTAAGGCAAGGCAAGGCAATTTTATTTATATAGCACAATTCATACACTGGGTAACTCAAAGTGCTTTACAGGAATAAAATACAATTTACAAGATTTATATTAAGAAACATAAGAAAAAATTAAAAACATTTTAAAAAGAAGAGTGCAGATAAAAGAAAAAACAAACACTTTAGGTTGTAGTGTAGGCGGAGCTAAAGAGGAAGGTTTTTAACCTCCCCTTGAACATTGTTAAAGTTGAGGCTGTTCCAAATTTTTGCTGCATGAAACTTAAACGCTGCTTCACCCTGTTTAGTTCTAACTCTGGGCACGAGCAGAAGGCCTGTCCCAGATGTTCTCAGAGTCCGAGGAGGTTCGTAAGTAACTAGCATGTCAGAGATATATTCTGGTGCTAAACCATTTAGAGACTTGTAAACCAGCAGTGCTGTTTTAAAGTCTATTCTCTGAGCAACAGGAAGCCAGTGCAGAGATTTTAAGGCTATCTCCACTCTGTGCATTATCGCACAGGACAGGAGCCGACTTACGAGAAGCTCCATTAGCAGGTCACCGTGAAGGAAACTTACATAAGTCTGAGTGTTGGTCATGTTGTCCTCTTGGACGCATGGCATACCTTCCTCAGATGTTTCCAGTGAACCCTGATGTGCTCCGCTGCTCTGCATGGACAGGCCCCCCAGTACATCATTGACCTGCTGACCCCTTACTCCTCCTCCTGCGCTCTTCGATCTTCTGGTCAAAACCTTCTAACGGTCCCCAAAACCCGTTTTAAAACTCGGGGAGACCGGTCTTTCCAAGCAGTCGCCCCCAGACTCTGGAATGCTCTGCCCCTGTCACTGCGAGTGGACGCTTCTGTTGATTCTTTTAAAAAGCAGCTGAAGACACTTTTATTTAAACAAGCTTTTAGTTGATTGGGCTTTTTATGTTTTTATGTTTTGAATATTTTGTGGTTTTAATTTTTATTCTCGTAGTTTTATTGTTCTTTTATTGCACTTTGTAAAGCACTGTGATTTATATCTGTGAAAAGTGCTATATAAATAAAATTTACTTTACGTCTACGCTGCTGCCTCATGCTGACACTGAGAAGGAAAGATAAGTTTTTGTCAAAGGCAGACAGAGCCTGGACCCTGGGAGTTAAAGTTAAAGAGTTTTTGGGGAGTCTATTCTGGAGGAGAATATGGACCAGAACCTGCAGCCCCAGGAGGTGCTGTTCTGCTCTGTGCCATGCCATAGCATGACGTGATGCTGTCTTTTTCCTTAACTATTTTCTGTTGGATACATTTCACATAAATTAAACCTTTGTGTACATTAGTTGGTCACTTTTCTATTGGATAATTGCTTCACAGACTGTTAATGAGGCGAGGAGCAGGAAACTTTTAAAGACTGAGGCAGGACAGCGCAGGTAGGCTCAGTCTGAAGAGTGCTATACTTTCATTGGTGTCTGTTTGATGAGGTTCACTGAGAGCTACATGGAAGCGTGTTTCAGTTCACTGACTATTTCTGTGCGGTCTGATGAAACCCACGTATAAGGTCAAATTGTAGCAGGAGGAACAAGTGGGTACGTCCTCTCTTATACACACCTCTGTAACATGTGTTTTGTCATGTAAACTCACAACCTTCTTCATGTAGGAACAGTGTATGTTAATGTTGGCTCGCTGCATTTAAATTGAATCAAACCGAAGAAAATACTACAAGGACCAACTCTCTCCTCCAAACTGGTACACGTTTTTTTCCTCAAACCCTCAGCATAATTAAAAACTGATGAGTCGCAAAAATATGTGCTCTATATAAAACCATGATAATTGCATTGTTCAGTCAACATTAAACACAAAACAAGAACTCCATTGGTGAATATAAAATTAAGTAATCAAGACCCAAAGAATCAAGACCTTTTTAGAACACAATCTGAAAGTACACGAGCAAAACAGATGTTTCCAACAAAGCCCTCAACTTCAATGTAATTGCTGTTCATGTGTTAAAATCAAACCATGCCAAATGAATGAAGAGACTTAAGTCTATGTATTATTGTTTTGCAATTAGCTGCAAGGATTGGTATTTGTTAAAATGCTGATAAAGTCTCTTCAAAAGTTGGACATTTTAGTGTCCTTACAAATATTTGTTGGGACATGGGACTTAAATCCTTTCAAAGCTTTAGTAAATTTTGCTGTCAGTCATTCCTCTTTTTGAGTCTTTTGGAGTTTGAATCCAGACAGTTGTTATTCTGTAACCGCGCAGCTCTCATTTGTTAGTTAAGGTCTTTTGTGCTGCTCTGGCTTCTGCTCTATCCCCTGATTTAAACGCCATTCTCTTTATATACACCTCATAATTTTTTTTGTAATAAAAGGTTTATTGTTCGGGTATCTTTTGATGTTTATTCTGTTGTAATCCACACAGAAAAAAAAAGAAATAATAGAATCAGTGGCCCCATCAATAACCACATCATTAAGGAAAATGTCCCAGTCTGAGCAAAGGAAACATCCCTTGAGCTTCTCCATTTTATCACTGGGCCACACCTGGATCATTTGCAATGAATACATGAGTGTTTGGTGATGGTTGGAGAGGCTGTAGGTGTGATATTGCAGCCACGTCTCCCTCAGTCGGCCCCAGGGCAGCTGTGGATACACCACCAGTGTGTGACTGTGGAGGGAATAATGGACTCCTTGAAAAGCAAATCTCACTGTTGGAACAAAGAATCCAAGGAAGGCAGTCTCCTTTTTGGAAAATGTTGAAGCCCTTTTAGGAAATTTGCTGCTCCAATGGAAACCAAATTAGGCTGAATTAGATAAGTCGGTGAGTGTTTGTGACAGTAGTAACATTACGTTATTTTTGGGATTAAGCTTCATTTAGGATGCTGACATATATTTCAAATCTGTCTCCTGTCCTGGATGTCCTTTGAATTCACCATCTGTTCAAAAATATTTATGTGTTTTTTAACCACAGCCAAGGAGACCACTGATTGCATTACTCTTCCATCTATACCCTTGAACAAACAGCACCAAAGAGATTACAAATTCCTTTCTTGGGGGAGAATCCTGGCCCCATGGAGAGAGAGACTATTGTACATTTCATTTTAAGTGGCAAGGCATCCGGAGGAAACCTACACAGGTAAACATGTGGAAAACATGCAAACTCCACACAGAAAGGTCCTGCCAGGGTTGGAACTTGAACCCAGGACCTTCTTGCTGTGAGGCTAGAGTGCTAATCACTCACTGTCGAACAGTGAAATTACCTTCACAATATACACATTAGAATCCAGAGGCAGTTGCTGAACCATTTGGACATTTGTTTCCACAATTATCCTTTGTGTCCTTTTTGACTTAATGAGTGTGATTCACTCAAATCTTAGTTGTGTTTTAAGGTTCATAGATCAAATTCTTGGTTTATTCTCGGTTTGGTGTTGGTTTACATCAGGTCTGTTGTTGGAAACTTGAATCATGAAGAAAAAATTGGGTAATGCAGAAAACAGCAGAGTATCATCCTTTGCAAAAACACTAAGCAGATGGTTCATACTGTGATTAGTGCTCTTTTTTAATCTGTTAGTCTCTCAGCGACAGTGTGTTCATCACACAATGCAGTCCCGACTCTGTGTGGTCTGCCGCTGGAGCTGGCCACTGTTTGGACCTGTATGTCACCTGCTAGCAAAACAAAAACAAGAGAGACATTGTTTCCTGTATGCTGATGCAAAAGTTTCATTTAGCACTTGTGGTGATACCTGCTGGACATGGCAAATTTGGGTGGAGTTGTTTTTTTAAGTCAAGTTTGTATGACGGGGCAGAGGTGAAAGCACAGTCTAGATTTTGTCATTTTAGATGGCTAATAGCTAATTTCCCCTGTAAACTCGGGTGCCATGTATATTTCCACGATGCCAAATAACAGTATAGTGATAACAATAATAGCATTTCAGGAATAACAGCAGTTATTAATATACAGTATTTTACACAAGTCACTGCTATTTTCATGTCTGAAAATAAACTAAATAAATGCACCTTAAATAGAATATACTGTAAATGGAGGAGATAGAGACTCAGTTAGAGACATCGTCAATCAGAACTTTACTAGTCATATATTTATAGCACTCACACTGTTCACAAGGGACTTGTCATGCATGTGTTTTTCTGAAATAAATATATAACCATGTATAGGAGTAAAACTAAAAGGAGTAAGAAAAAAAGTTTAGAATGGTTGTCCTATAATCAGAAGGTTGGCTGATGTTGTGTCCTTGGGCAAGACACTTGACCCTCCTTGCTTCCAGTGACACAGCTCTTGAATGTGTGTGAATGTTTGGACAACAGATGGAAATTAACCTTATGTATGTTTATTAGTAGCTCAATGGGTGGAGTGGCCGTCTTTCGACCGACGGGTGGGCGGTTCGATCCCCGCTCGAAACATCCAAAAACATCATAACATTCCACTCTCCCCCACTTACTGTCATTGTGTCCTTGGGCAAGAGATCTAGCCTCCTCCCCCACAATACACACATGGGGGGGCCAGGACTTCCCTGCAAAAGAGATTTGTAATCTCAGTGGGACTATCCTGGTTAAATAAAGGTTAAAAAAAAAAAAAAATAAGATAAACGTAAAACCCAATCAACTAAAAGCTAAAGTTAAAAATAAACAAAGGTGTAACAGGTTCAACCACACGCAGTGACAGTGGCAGTGCGTTCCAGAGCCTGGGACGACTGCTTGGGAGGGGTTTAAAGTGAATTTTGGGGACCATAAGAAGGTTTTGACCTGAGGACCGAAGGGTGTGGCAGGAGGAGTAAGGGCTCAACAGGTCAGTGATGTACTTCCATACAGAGTTCTAGAAGTCAAACTAAAATTTTAAATTTAATTCTGAATTTTACTGGAAGCCAATAGAGTGACTGTTAGTTCCTGTTAAAAGTCTGGCTGCAGCATTTTGCACCATTTGGAGACGACTGAGAGAAGGTTTGTTAAAACAATCTAAATGAGACAAAAAGCATGAATAATAATCTCCAAGTTATCTTTAGACAACAATGCTCCCACTTCAGAAATGTTTCTCAAATGATAAAAAACTGTTTTCAAACAGTTTAGAATAACCATCTAGAGACATAGATTTGTCAAACAGAACACCAGGAATCTGAGGCACAACTGGATGGAAAACCCCAAAAAACAGAGGAGCTGTTTAATCAGAGGTAAGTTTTGGTCTGGAGCTATAATTAAGGTTTTGGTCTTTTTGTATTCAGTTGTAAGTTATTTAACAAATTCTTTATGAAGGACAGACAGCACAATAAATTGTATTTAACTTATTTAAACCCAGACTCAGAATGTCAATAAAAGTAATACATACAAACCCATTTCCCAAAAAGTTGGGACACTGTACAAATTGTAAACTAAAAACAGAATGCAATGATGTGGAAGTTTCAAATTTCAACATTTTATTCAGAATACAACAAAGAAAACATATCAAATGTTATAAGTGAGACATTTTGAAATGTAATGCCAGATATTGACTCATTTTGGATTTCATTAGAGCTACACATTCCAAAAAAGTTGGGACAGGTAACAATAAGAGGCCTGCACATATAAGAAACAGCTGGAGGACCAATTCGCAACTCATTAGGTCAATTAGCAACATGCTTGGGTATAAAAAGTGCCTCTCAGAGTGTCTCTCAGAAGTCAAGATGGACATTCCCCCAAAGCTGGAGCAAAAAATAGTGGAGCAATATCAGAGTTTCTCAGAGAAAAATTGCAAAGAGTTTGAAGTTATCATCATCTACAGTGCATTATATCATCCAAAGATTCAAAAAATCTGGAACAATCTCTGTGCGTAAGGGTCAAGGCTGGAAAACCACACTGGATGCATGTGATCTTCGGGCCCTTAGACGGCACTGCATCACAAACAGGAATGCTACTGTAATGAAAATCACAACATGGGATCAGGAATACTTCCAGAAAACATTGTCGGTGAACACAATCCACCGGGCCATTCGCCGTTTCCAGCTAAAACTCTTTATGTCAAAAAAGAAACCATATCTAAAACAACAAATAATTTAACCAAGCAGGCAAATGTAAATAAATAAAAAAAACAAAATGAGACCTAAAACCGAGCACTGTGGAACTCCACATGACAGAGGGGTCATTTCAGACAGTTCTCATGACACTTATCAGCTCATAAACTCACTCCAGCGGGTAAACGCCCGGTAACTGTACGAGGCATCAGTCTGCGTTATCCAGCAGCTCAGTACAGTCCAAACAACAAAGCAATTTTTCTTTCGTTAACGTTTGAAAAGTCTGTGCTGCTTTTTGTGGCCGACCCAGAGTTTAGTGTCCTGCTGTGATCAGGTGGATATGCGCGTGTACGGCCTCAGTCCGTCTTGTGCTAGATCCCATCTCAGAACTCCCACAGCAGCGCTTGGCGGCTTGTCCACACTTGTGTCAGGTGAAAGATGTCAAATCAGCCATGTGTCACTGATTATGACTAAAATCAAGCCCATAGTATTTTCAGGTTTTTTTGTACTTTGTCCAGTCATCACACGTGTGCCAGCTTTTATACATGCCTTAAAAGTGAATGTGCTTAACCCCTATTATCTTATGCTGGCACAGCGTCATGAAAAAGTTCTCAACTTGCGGATCCCTTTTGATATTGGTTATGGACAACTTTACAAGTGTAGTTCATGTCAGTGTCACTAGAGAAAGGGAAGGATGTGGACAGAAAAGCCTTGGACATTTTGGTAACAAAAAAAGCGGGAGCTGTCTGTTGGTAAGGAGAACTCTCTGAACTGAAGACTGGCAGTAGAGGACTCATGTTTAGACTGCAGCCGTTTCTTTACAGTATTTCCTACGTGTTTATATTTGTTTTTTTTATTTTAAACTAACTCAATGCCACTACATTTATTCCTACTGTTAACGATCATCAGGATTTACTCATACAAGTTGTGCTTGACTGTGCTGATTTGTGAATCTCTCACAGGATTGCACTCAGGAGTTTATTTTACTGACTTTATCTAGATCTCGTATTCTGATTAATCAACTTCCAGCATCTAATTTAGCACGTTGGAAAGTTACTCATGCATGCTACGTTCTGCTCCTCTGTCTGTTTCAAACATTTCCAGTTGTATAGCTTCCATAAAAATAATTTCCAATTATGTTCTACATGGGTTACTGTGAAAAACAGAACCTGTCAAAAGATAATATCTAATATATCTGTTCATTTATTTGGTGCTGCTGTCCTTCCAGGGCCAGACTGGGTCAAGGGTGTGCAGTTGGTCTGTGTGCATGTGATGTTAATAACAGACATCTCACTTACTGCTGTGGGTATGAATAGTCCATGGAAGCCACAGGACTGATTTCTTAAAAGGCATTCACACAGTTCAGTGTGCGCTGGTGTGTTTCAACACAGCTTATTAGCAGAGGTTGTTACATAACATGTAAACAGTCTAATTAAAGGCCAAATGCAGTGAGTTGGATTTATTCATCCTGGGAAGCTGTGTGCTTTTTCCTACTTTTGTTTTGGCATTGCAAATTATAAAAGCTCTAAATTTATTGGCTGAATTAAAAAAACATCATGTCTCTGCCCTTTCTCAAAACAGTATGCAGCAATTTATTTGTGTTGACAGTGAACACAGACAAAACACACAAATAGTTTTTGTTACTTTCTTCTTACTTATGTCTATCTGCATTAATTACAAATTATTAAATGTGCATTAACCGTGTGTCAACAGAGCATGTTTCAAGGCTGCTTGCACGTCTGGACAATTTCTGCAATTTCAGAGTCCTTTAGAGACTTTTTTCCCAAAAGCAAACCGTAACAACTTTCAAAACGATGACAGTAGTGTACTGAGAGAGAAGAAGCTTATGAATGAACAGTGCATGTGTACGCTGTGTTGCCAGGGACCAGTCACTTATCCTCTTATCAAACTTGGGTGAATTGTTATTAATTAATATAAAGAAAAAATGAATCCTGGAGTGTGGCAGTGAGAGGCTGGAGGTACAGCTGCTGCAGGAAACATTAGACCATTTCTGGTTTATTCCCATCTTTCTGAACATTACACTTATAGAGTTGCAGCAGTTAAGTTTAAGTTTAGTACAGGCATATTCAAGAGGTATGTAAAACTGTAAACCCAGGGTTAACCCTAAACTTACCTCTAATACAGCTGCAGACAGGGCCCTGGAATTGTTGGTCGAGCAGCAGTCCTTATCAAAAATAATCCGGGGCCAGCAAAACAGCTGGCATCAGTGCGGGCAGAGTTCTCAGGATTAAATGTCCGTTTTGTGATGTTGACCTGACATCAGATTTTATTTTAACCTGCTGTTCAATGGGTAACTTCGTAAAATTATTCTCTATGTATTGTAAATGGCCGCCGTCCATACTAATAAAATGCTAGCCTAATGTCAACACAAATGTCCCGCTCTTGAGGTGCTTTAAATTACGTGACATTAATACTCTAATCTGGTTCAATTCTGACCGTTAACAGAGGGGCAGGTCCATGATGAAGTCTTACCTGATTGGTTAAAAATCCTTTTTTTTTTTCACAAAGGGAATCCAACCTCAGCTTAGCTTCCTCTGAGAGCCCAGAGCTGCTTTTCCGCTCATTCAACACAAAACCATCAGAGTGCAGCGTTTTATATGTAATAAAATATAAGTAAATACAGAAAAATAAACACAGAAATAACAAAACAAAAGATAAACCGTATTTAGAATTCATATCAATGACAACTTTGGTCTGGGACCTTGGCGACTGAGAGGAAACGCCACTGGTCAAGTGCCAGAGTCACACAAGTGTCAGATTTTCTGGTCAATTTAAGGCACAACGTTGCACAGAGATTTGATGACTTTGGCATTCCCAAAGAGTTGTTATTGTTATTTTCTTTGTTTTTCTTTGTTGCACTTAAACCAAACAGCACCTGATGTTGTTTTTCTATTCAAACAATAAAAGGGTTATGCATTTATTGCTTGCACTTGAAGCCACTTGTTGTTTTGTATTAAACCAGAAGATGGTTACTTTTATAATTTATGCTCAAAGCTAAGAGTAGATGTTGTTGTATTACAAAACCAGATGCTGGTTTTAGCTCCAAATAAGTCTTCTTCTGATGTCTATTTTACGTTGAACAACATGGTAGTTGTTCTGGCCTCATAGAAACTCTTTCCACTATCCAGTTAGTTAAACACCTCCACACAATTAGTCACGGACGCCAGGATGGGTTTAGACCGTTCTTTATATGGCAGGTGTGAAACTGTAACAATAAATACAGTACATACATAAGTAAAAATTGAAAAGAAATACAGAAATACAGCCTTTAGCCGATAATGCTAACCAACTGCACATAGCAACATTGCAACGAAGTAAACATGCATAGATATGCTAAATACCTTGTAAATAACAGCTTTATAGCTTAAGTAGATTATCGTTTCTACATCCAGTGTTCATTTTTTATGTGTTACTTTTATAATACTTACAGGGAATGCCCTTGTGAACTCGCTAGAGAGCGTGAACTGAACACCACCACGGCTGATTCTTACAGTCGTCTTTTCCTCACGTGGCCTACAGGCGCACTTCCTGTCTCACTTAAAGGGCCAGCGCACATAACTAAACTTAGGAAATATACAAGCCAAAACAGTAGTAGTAGTAGTAGTAGTGGTGGTGGTGGTGGTGGTGGTGGTGAGAGCCATACAACCAACAGCTAATGCCAGCTGCTAACTAGTTTTGTTGTCGGGAAAAAGTACAACATCTGTTGACATTCCGTTGACTGAAGTGTAATCTATTAAAAATATTCCTCTAAATGGTTTTACTTTTGCTTCTCGTTTCCATTTGAGTGAGGATCTATCATCCAATCAGCTGACTGCAGTGTTTAACTACGCTCCTCACGCGTGTGCCAAACCTGACTTCCTGTACCATGCGTTCTAATTGCATCACATGTTCAGATGGTCTTTACAGCTGCAGAAGAGATTAATACTTTATGCCAGTGTGCCTTTAATGGCTGCTATTGCGTCAAAGATAATTTCACATTAATGCCGCGGATGTACTTTTAACTGCTATTACATGAATTCACTTGACAGCTTGGGGTCCATACTGCCACAATGTCCAGGTTTCATCAAAAGTGCAGTGATATAATGAGCAGTAATAAGTCATGCACATTTTGAGTCCTTTTAAAAGTAGGAAAGGACAATGTCTTGAAGAAAACTATCTTGGCTCTGCACTGTATGAACGCCCACCTGCAATGCTTTCATAATAAGGCCTGATTTTGCATTAAAATGTTAATAAGATTCAAGCTTGGGAAAACATTTAATTTACTGTGGCATTTGGCCATTTATTTACACCACCAGCTGTGTTAAAGAAAATAGTCTGCATTGATCAAAGTGGGAGCTGGGCGCCTTGTTTTCTCACGCCTTCCAAGGACAGAGTCTGCACACACTTTCTTTTGCTTTCTCAATGTCTAGAGATCTATCAGAACCAATTAGCCATGGATTAGCATTCAGAGTTGCTAATTATGATGCTAATTGGAAGGGAATGCTCGGCGGACCTCTGAAGGAAGGCCGGGCTGTGACTTGAATGCTGACAAGGCTTTTGACTTTAATTGATAGCGCATGCTTGTTCACTCAGTGTGTCTGTCTGCAACAGTCAGAAGAAAGTTTCTGAAGTTTTTACAAAGAGTTCTGCATAAAAATGTACGTGGGGCAACTGTGTAAAATAAATACGATTGGCAGACACTGGAAGAAAAGTAATGTTTTAGTTTGCTGGTGATAATGAAATGAGTCTAAGAAAAAGCCCGGCTCCAATTAATCCATTCAATCTAAATTTGAATACATAAAAGGCTCGTGCATTTTCTCACAGTGGTATAGAATAAAACTGCCATCTCTCTTTTTTAACTATGACTGCACATTAAGAAAGATACACGATACCTTATTGTTCCACTTTGAGAATACTTTAAAAAAGCCAGGGAAGAAATACAAAGGAATGTATCACAATTTTCTCAGTTTTGTCTGTTCACACAAAAACACTACAAACTAAAACAGTTTGCAGGGTTTTCAAAAGCTTTGGATCCTAAAACCCAAAAGGAGTAGAAGCCACAAGAGAGAAATAATCACAATTTAATAAGAAAACTTTTTCTTGGCAAGATTTAGAAAAATGTGAGGGTGACTACCTAGACAAAATACTTTGTCAGCTATTTACAACCTAAAACCTCAATAACTTTGGCCCGCCTCAGTGCCACTGAAGCCTGGCACACATAAAGATAAAGACTGTAAAGATTACGGAAAGTGTGCAGTGTGTTTCTGACTCTTTTTACTGCTGATTCTGAAGGATAATCGGGACAAAAATCATTAAATGTTGTGTGAATCAAATGTGACGTTACAATTAACACAATTAGGATTTTCATAGACTCATTCATTTACCGTCTGTCCAGGCCCTGACATCAACCTTTTTATATATATATATATATATATATATATATATATATATATATATATATATATATACATACATATATATATATATATATATATATATACATACATACATACATACATACATACATACATACATACATATATACCGTATTTTTCGCACCATAAGACCCGACCATAAGACGCACCTGGTTTTTAGAGGAGAAAAATAGGAAAAAAAATATTCTGAACCAAATAGTGTAATAAAATATTTAATAAAGTATAACAGAATAATATTTGAATTATATGACTGGAGTGAAGGGCGTATAAGATTGCTGTGTACTGTAACACCGCTTACTACATGCTATCCTCCAATAGCATACGGCGGTGACACAGTACTACGGTAAGGCAAGGCGAGGGGCGCTGCCACTCTGCCAGTATCTCAGTGGACTACTGAGAAGCCTGGACACGGGCGGGGAGGGATGATGCAGTTTCCAGGGACACGGAAGGTCTTATGGTGCCTGCGTCTTAAGTGCCTGCGGACCATAAGACGCAGGCACTTTTCCTCCCACTATTTGGTGAAGAAAAAGTGCGTCTTATGGTCCGAAAAATACGGTACATACATTACCTTTTAGGTCAGTAGAAAGACAAAAAATAACATGGTCTGAAAAATTAAAATTGAGAATTAAATTTTGTTGTTTGTCACCCAGCCCTAATTAACCAGAACTCAAAAACACAAAATGACAAATTTTGAAAATGAAAACCAAAAAAGCTCCAACAAGTCTACTGTGACAAACGTTAGGTGCACAAGAAACAGTTCTAATCAACAACCATCCATCAAGTTAAGTGTGCAAGGTTTAGTCTGTTGTTTTGTCTGTTGGCATTGCTCAGTGCTTTATCTGTAACAAACAGAGCTCACACTGAAATTTGATTCAAAATCTTAAGGGATCATCAAACACTTAAAAAATCCCACACATACAGTAATGAAAAAAAAAGAAAAAAAGAAAACTTAATTAAATAAGTTTTTGTTGTATATGGTGTGCAGTGATATGACATGACACAAACCCACTCTAAGCCAGTCCTGACTCTCAACTTGGAAAATGACACCGACTCTCTCATGATCAACTGTTAGTTTATAGTTTTAAAGCACGTTGGACCACAGCAGCTCTGACAGAGTGGCATCATTGACAATGCAATATAAATTGAAGTATGGGGAAAGTTTTCATTTTTCTTTGGTGACTTCAGGCCAAGAGTCAACAGACTATTCCGAAAACAACCTTAAATCCCTCTTATATTACATATCCATATTCATAAAACCTGGATTAGCCTCTAAGCTTCAAACCATTATTCCATCTGAAGAGAAGTGAATTGTTTTGCCTCAGATTTTGTAATAAAACATTTATATGTGGGGTGTTTGTGGAGAGAGTGTATTTGGAGGCTCTTATTTGCTGCTTGTTTTGGACTCGCTTGGACTGAAGGTAATGTGACTAAATGCTGCAGGCTTTTACAAGGACAGAGACAAAACAAACTGAGGCCTGTTAGCAGTGGATTCAGACTAGAGTTTATTCTGATTGTATTTGAAGCGTTTGGAGTTAGCTGTTGTCCAGCTATATACGTACAACAATATATAACATTAAGATTTAAAGGGTCTATACGTAACTTTTTAAGCTCAAATAATAATTTTATTTGCCCAAATATGAGCCGACCATAATTAGATGAGACGACTGAGACCTTCATTGTTATAAACTGTTGTCGCTATTGTGAAGGATTCGGGCTGGTTTTGCTGGGAAATTAACCTGGATGTGACGTAGTGCGTGCTCTTGTGTACAGCTCTGACTTCCTAGTATAGCCCCCATGACAGCGAGCGTTTGTATCAAGATAGACTCTGCGAGCAACAAATAATCGACTGGCCTCTAGCACAGCCCAGACACTGACACCGGAAAGAAAAACAATGTTTTATTGAGGAAGTCTCGGAGAAGAAAACAGGAGTGTGACCGACGTCGGGGGAGGAGTGAACATAGGCAGAGTGCAGAGAACTACTGCTACTTCGGGGATAAAAACTGATCTGTATTATCATGACTCTGCAGTTCAGGCAGGAACACCACACTGGCTGAGCCCTGTATGGTTCGGCTGGTCCTGGTGTGGCTCAGCTGTTCTCCATCACAAGCAGAAAAAAACCCTCCATCATCTCTGTAGATATATGACCTACCTGCCTCTGTTGTCCTGGCAGCAGTCTGTTCTCCTCACTGACAGCTCCAGCTCCTGCTCTCCTCCTTCTTCAGTCACTGTCGGAGCTCTCCTCCACAGGAGCTGAAAACTCTCCTGAGCTGGAGTCCTGAGAAGAAAACATTTTAATAGATTACATATCTGTCATCATATTGTGCTAAACTTGATGTTGGAGGTATTCTGAATGACACTAACAGTGAAATAAACAATAATAAGCTAAAATGATACAGCAAGGTTACATTTATGTTGTATCAACCTAATGTAAAAATATTTTAGTACACTTATGGTTAATGGAAACAAGACAAACTCCTTCACTCAGTCATATTCTTTTCTCTACAATACAGAAGTTTTACAATGTTTTTTTTGTCACTGATGTGCTACACAAGGTGGTTTAGGAACAGTGCAGCTGTTTAGACATTAGTTGACCAGATAAAAATGAAGTGCTCCAACATTTGTGCAAAGACTCAACAAAATAACAGTAATAGTAACATGTACAGTATCCCGTCCGATATAAGTTTAATAACTTTAGCCCTTATCCTGTTGAGACGGCGGGCCTCGTGAAACCTAAGTTACATGAGATGTTGATGTAGCTGTCTTTAGCTATTTTAGAAAAAAACGTTACAGTCGATAATATCTCAACTGCCATATTGTGTTGAACAACGCTTTTTTAACAATGTGTGTTGGCAGAGTACCACTCTGTTACATATCCCATATGTATGGGTTAATATCCACCTGAATGTCAGGTGTGGATACTTCTTTAAGACACACCAGCTTGTCTGGACACGCCCCTGGCTATGCATATAAAGTGCATGTGCTAATTGTTTGATCTCCATGTCAGTCAATGGTGCAGTGAAGCAATCTGTTACGAATTGTAAAATAAGAGGTTGGGCGTCTGTCTTCTGGGCAGCCTCCCTGGATAGCTGTATCGTGTTCACTCTCTCCTTGATTTAGTAACTGAATCGGTCTGAATCCTTCCCCAGACCGGCGTATCACCTGTAGTTCCATGGGTTCACGTGTTGGTGGGAAGCACAGGCCCAAATACTGGCATATTGGCAGCGGCCCAGTGTACTAAGGCGCTCAGTGGGAGCCCTTGGCTGAGACTGTTGCTAGCAGCGCTAGCCATCACTAACAGCAGGAACACAATTCAGTTCAAGGAGGTTCTCTGCAGCCCCTATTTGCCATATTGCTTGCAGGTTTGTGGGTTTACGTGGCAATAGGAGCTAGTCCAGGGAGCCTATCACATGTCACAGCTGTTTCACGGTATTCCTCGGTGTAACTCCAAGCTGTTTGAGCTGCTCATGGTGTTACTTCTCGAGCAAATCCGGTGTTTGTTAACCTAAGCATACTTCTCTTGTAACACCAATTAAGACACAAAGCAACCACTTTTTACAATTCAAAGATAGCTAGAGCGACGCACTCAGAAGTTAAATAAGAAGTGAAGTGTAGCATTTCAGAGAAAGTAGAGTGAGACAAACAGGCCAAAATTGTGTTTTCAGAGGGCCCCTGTTTACCCACTTCAAAATCAGAGGCAGATGATGAGGAACAAGATCTAGATGTCAAGACTGTCTTGTCCTTTGATGATGATATCTTGACATGTGCATAGCAACTAGCAGGTAGCACAAAAATAGAGGGACCTGCTCAACGATTTGATGAAGTTTCGAGGAAGGCAATTAAGGAGCTCAACATTGCTCCCCCTAATGACTCTGTTGCTCCTACCTCTTTGTTTTGAGAAGTTGTGGGACCATGCTACAGACCAACATGGGTGGCTCTATTACCAGAATTTAGAGATCTGATGTGTAAAAACTTTATCTCCCCTCTGTCCCCCCAGAAATGTTCCAGGTTAAGTTTCAGATATTCAGACATGCTCAGTAGGTAGCAGATTGCCTGTGGGCCACTCCCATCATTAGACCACCAAGCCCTTTATCCTTTTTTTTTCTCTTCTGCCTCTGTTCTTGGGAAAGGTACTTGTTCCAGTAAGAATTGTAAACGGATGAATAGCTTTCTTGTTAAGCTGCAGGATATTGGAGTTAAGGATATTGCTATGCAGACTTGGCTCACTAACAAAGGTGCAATTATCTCCCTTTATCTGCAACACCTTTTTGGAGAGAGGATGGAGACCAAGGGGTTTTAAGTGAACTTCTCACGGCTTTTTCATCTTTCGCTAACATAATGAAGGAACAGGCAGAAGTTTCAGGGAATGTATTGACACTCTTTTGGGTGGTCAGGCGACACCTGTGCCTTTCACAATCAAACCTCCAGCATAAGGACCAAGACTGCTTGTTGAGGGTGCCTTTAGATCCAACTGCTATGTTTGGTTCTGATGCTACAAAGGTTCTGCACCAGGCACAGGAAAGCCAGTGTTGTGCATGCAAAGTATACAAAAGCTCTTCCAGGCATGCTAGATGCTCCCAACCGGCTAGAGCATCCATGTGTCAATATAGACCTGAGGTTCTAACGTGGGGACCCTCCCCCATCCTGACTATCACCTATCACCCGCACTAGTCCGCCACGATCTGACCTTCGAGAGTCCTCTGGTTCCCGCCACCAGGCCCCGCCTCCCGCCCAGCTCGTCAGAGGTGCTCCAGCATGTTCGGTGCGACGGCTCCTTAGATCTAGACGTGGTCGAGGCATTCAGTACCTGGTAGACTGGGAGGGGTATGGCCCAGAAGAACGTTCTTGGGTTCCTGCACGCCACATTCTCGATCCACAGTTAATTAGGGACTTCCATTCTTCACACCTCGGGCAGTCAGTTGGAACGTCCGGTGCCGTTCCTTGAGGGAGGGGTTCTGTCAGATCCACTCCGTGTCTCTCAGGGATCCGCTCCACTTTCCTTCTCTCTCCTTCATCTCATCACTGCCACCTGTCCCAAGCACCTGTAACCTATTACCATCAGTGAGGTATTTAAACCTCTCCTGTCCACCTCTTCTCTGCCAGATCGTTCAGCATACTTTGTGTGAATGTTTCCAGCGTTTGTTCCAGCTCTTGTCTCAGCCCTCTCTCCAGCCTTTGCTCCAAGTCTCAGGTTTGGACTTCACTCTCAGCCCAGCTTCCCAGCTTGGTTCCAGTCACCGGCTCAGCTCCAGGCTTCGGCACAGCTCCACGGCTCACTCCAACGCTCAGCCCAGCTCTCCAGCTTGGTCTTCAGTCACCGGCTCGGCTCCAGGCTTCGGCGCAGCTCCACGGCTCACTCCAACTCTCAGCCCAGCTCTCCAGCTTGGTCTCCAGTCACCGGTTCGGCACCAGGTCTCGGTTCAGCTTCACGGTTCAACTCCAACTCTCAGCCCATCTCTCCAGCTTCCTATCACTATCTGTACTTTAATAAAGTATCACTTACCTTCACTGTCTTGTGCGCACTTGAGTCCTCATTCCCGCATTTCAGTCACGTCATACAGTCACTTGGTTTTAAAATGATTTGACTGGCAGGATATAGTGTTTCAACTCTTTGACCGGCTCACAAATACCAATCCCCTCTGTGTTAACAAGCCTTTCTTTCTTCAGACCAACTTTTCACTTTTTGTTTACAGTTTACACTGGGCTCAGTGGGCTCAGTGGTAGAGCGGTCGTCCTTCAACCGAAGGTAGTAGGTTTGATTCCCGCTCTCCCACAGTTCATACTGTCGTTGTGTCCTTGGGCAAGACACATAACCCACCTTGCCTCCAGTGATGTTCCAGCTGTAACACTGGTGAATGGAACCTTAATGTAAGTCGCATTGAATGAATGCGTCAACTAAAATGTAACACTGGTGTAAGTCGCTTTGGATAAAAGTCTGCTAAATGACTAAATGTAAATGTTCAGAGGAGGAATAGTGAATATTTTAGACAGGAGACAGGCTTAGAGTGAGAGAAGAGGACGCAGTGATAGATGGATGCAGATGATTTACAGAATTCTCAAGTGATCAGAATCTTTAATGTCCACTTTCTCACTGTTTGTTCTTCATTTGTCTTTTAGGAGCTACAATTTCTGAAGTACAACCTTCTTGCCAACAACATGTAAAGGACCCGTGCGCTTTCCAGCCACTTGTGGATTTATTACATTCTTCAGTAATGTTTGAAAGAAGACTTTGGAGTAGTTCTTACTTTTGAGAACAATGTTGGATGTTGGAACTCATATACCACTGGTGATTTGGATGATGGAGTTTTTTTCTGCTTTATATTTGATGGACTGTGGAGAATATTTTTGCACTCTAGCCTGGCCTGGCTTTGTAATGAGCCCAGTTTGAAAATTCAAGTCTATCTACAGGGGTTTACCCAATGCTGGTATGACACAGAGGAGGTGAGAGGGGAAGGCATACACCAACCACCCTGCTTTTACAATGAAAGTTCGAGTTTCTCATTTTGGTCCTTTGGTGGTTTTCCTATGTACTCTAATCCCCCAGGCTTGTTATGGGACCCAGGCTGATCTGAGCCCTCAATCTGACCCTAAACTCCCAAGTACAAATCCTGGTACGGACCAAAACCCTCAACAAATGGCCTCAAAATTCAGACCTAATCCTTGGAGTACAACCAATTTGGAGATCAGACTTGATTCAATGACTTCTGTTAATAATTATAGGTCCAAAACAAAAATCCCATCTCAGATTTCTCAAGCCACATCAAGTTTAAACACAAGACTTAAGACAATAGATAAATATGTATCTAATTCAAGGCAAGAGCTATCAAATAAACAAAATTCAAATCTGCTACAAAATAATATTTCTAATACAACCAAGGAATCATCAATAAGCAAACCCAAAGCTAATGTAAAATCAAGAGTTGGCACAGCCTTAGATTCAAAAAAAACATTTCCCTCAAAATTACAGTCCAGTTTAAATGGTACAACTTACCCCAGCACTGGACCTGCCAATGATTGGCACAAAATCCCATTCCAAACAAAAATCCTCAATAAAATCAATATCCAATTCTAAACCTGAGTCAAAAGTTTCAAAAAGAGATAAGAAGTCACTGATACAAGCACAGAGGAACCAAAGCAGACTTTTGGATTCGGATAAGGATTCCCATAAACCCAAGAGAGGATGGATATGGAACCAGTTTTTTGTTCTTGAAGAGCACATTGGACCAGAGCCACAGTACGTTGGAAAGGTAAGATAATCTTCCTATTTATGGGGTTTGCTTTTGACTTATCTCTGAATGCTACAATCTCTAATTGCACCAATTTCCGGCTTTAGGTAAGTCAGTCATTTTTTTTCTTTTAACTATATATAGGCTTATTTTAGTCCAGCTGCTGCCAGAGCACTTGAATAATCGTTCAAGTCTTGTAACTACCACAAACAAGTCCAACTCTCACCTCAATATAATTCCACTAGATTTGTTTCTCATTTTTACTGTTTCAGTGCCTGTAACTTATTAATGTGAGAGCAATAAGTGCAAGAAAGGCTGTGGTGTTAAGCCAGAACAGTTTGGTGGTTTAAATTATATTGCAGCCTGTGTTTTATTTTAAAAGGTGTTTGTGCATACCGAATACCATGTGGTTGTTTTCTTGTTGAAGCCTCTGTAACTCACTTTAACTGCTCGTTTTCATGCAAGCAAAATTCTGATATTAGGCCTTATAAGTATAAGTATTGCCGTGTTACCGTGGGTTCTCTCCGGGTACTCTGGCTTCCTCCCACCGTCCAAACACATGCATGTATAGGTTAATTGGCAAATCTAAAGTGTCCCTAGTGAATGAATGTGAGAGTGAATGGTTGACTGTCACTGTCTGTCTCTAAATGTCAGCCCTGCGACTAACTGGACACTGTCCAGGGTGTACCCCGCCTCAGGCCCAAAGCTGCTGGGATGGGCTCCAGTCACCTGTGACCCCTAACGGGACTAAGCGGTAAAAAAAAAAAGAATGAATGGTCTTAATAATTTTTTACAGTTTCAAATATTATTTTTGAAGTTTCAGATTTTGTCTTTTTCACTTTCAGATTTTGTTTTCACTTTAAAATTTTAAAACAAATATAAACTTTTGGAATACATTTCTGTATTTTTTAAAGTTCATCATTAACATGTGAACTTTCACATTTTTGTTTTTCAGTTACAAAAATTATGAGCTTAATATAGCTCCATACAGTAAGTGTTTATTCCATATTCTATATATCAGACATTACTTTCTGTAGTCCACACTGGGGCGATTGCCTATGCAACAACTTTATTATTTGGTATTTTTCTCAAATTATGTGCAATGTAGGAGCTGGTTTTCAAGAGAACCCTTTGAGTTTTCCTGCATTGCAAAAATTTGATCTTAGAATGCCCACTTTATAGTAGTGTGCTTTGGGGTTTGAAATATATTTTTTGAAACTGCTTAAAGGAGAACTTTTAAGGAAATACTTTAAAAGAGAAAATGCAGAGCACAACCTCAGAGGAGCCATTTGCAAAATGTGCTACATTTGCTGAACTCCATTCTCCTTTTAGTTGTACTGTTATTGCAAATGTTACTCGAGGTCACGGTAATTTTGAAGTCTGACATGTCCTGGAAAAGTTGAAATATAGTAAATTAGTTTTAGACAGAACAGACAGAAAGGAAATAAAAAAACCTGTGCTCAGAGGCTGAGTGGTTGGCCTGTAAGAGGTTTGTGGAATTGATCCCCATGTCCAATCCAGCCCCCTCCCACCGTCCAAAGACATGCATGCACAGGTGAACTGCTGAATCTAAACATCCTGTAGTGAATAAATGAGTGAATTGTCAGTGTATGTCTCTGATGTTTGTCCCTGTGGATGAACCGTAAGCCGCTGGAAAAGGCGCCAGCTCTCCATGATCCGTAAATTCAAAAACATGGTCCGTCTTTATTACTTGAGGAAATGTTTTTTTTTGTTGTTGTTTTTTTTTTTATTAAAGCATCTATCACATTGTGTCAATACACCACCAGCTAGAATGCCAGAATTAGGATGTACAGGCAACCATTCCCCCTCTGTTTATTTTAGTCCCCACCATTTCAACAGAGCACTGACAGCATTGATACTCGGTCCGAGAGCGGTCTGTGCAAGTGTAAAGTGCTGTTCAGGAAATTATATTACGTATATTAGGCAGGGCAAGGCAATTTTATTTATATAGCACAATTCATACACTGGTTAACTCAAAGTGCTTTACAAGAATAAAAGACAATTTACAAGATTTAGATTAAGAAAAATAAGAAAAATTAAAAACATTTTAAAAGAAGAGTGCAGATAAAAAAAACACTTTAAGTTACTCCACAAAATGCCCAACAAAATAAAAGCACGCATTTACACTCTAATGTTTTATGGCTATAATTCAGGAGTTCTCAAATAAAGACTCTTACATTACCCCTCCCAGGATTTACTTGAATAATTTTTCTGTCAGAGCAAATAATTGTCCTCAAGAATATTCCCATTAAAATCAAATGTGAAGTATTAGTGCTTCTTTCTAATTAAAATTTAACATAACATGGAGCCTTAAAATAATTACATATTAAAATAAGACATATAACCATTTATGCTACCATCTTGATAAGAACAAATTTCATAAAATCTCAAAATGTTAACACAAATGCACACCGAAACCAAAACTTTTTCTTTAGGTTGTGTACATCATAAAACTTTACATTGCTTTACAGCATTTCCATTATCACCAATATCCAACAAAATCTTCTTCAAAACAATGTGAACCCTCCATCTAATGTCATTGTTCCTGATTTTCCTGATAACTGTGTGTGATTGGAGATTTAATAATAGAAATAGAAACGGAATGGTAGTCCACTTAGACAGAATTCATCATACTATTTCAAAGCAGCAGCGTTATAGTGTTATAGAAATCCATTTCTGTTGCATGAAAAGAACTCGCTGCTTCCCACTTGGCTCTGCACAAACATTTCACAACACAAACTTCAAGCACATATGCTACCTGTTAGACTCACTCAAAGCCTTTGTGGTGATAAGATGCCAGTTCAGTTTAATCAGACGTGGCATGCTGGCTTTCTCCTTCTACTTGTCCACCCACAGCTGGGTTGTGGGAGGGGGATGTGAACACCTTCTGCATACACAAACAGGCTGGAGACGATGCAGGTGGAAGGAATAAATTGACAGTTCGTCACGCCTAGACTTTGTCATTTACGTATATTTGCAGCACTGCTTTACTTTGCTGGTGGTGTTTTTAGACTGTTTGTAAAAGAATAGTTTAGTATTTTGTAAATTAAACTCCAAGTTGCTTAACACAAAACATTGACACATAACAAATACAGTAGAACTTTCACCCAAAAATGAAATATGAATTATGAATTAAAGGTGATGTTACAGGTGGGTTTTGAGTGAGCTATTAAATATGGGTAGTAATAAAAAATTCCTGAGGTGGTCCAGTAGGGAGTTGGGGGCAGCAATAGGATTTTTGGAATAGAGCAGAACAAACGGCATTGTTGGAAATAATTGAGATTCGGAAAACGATGGGGCATACTGTATATGTTGTCTGGAACCATGAACACTGTTGTAAAGAAGGCGGACTACAGAGGGCATTGTTGTCCTACTGCTTCAGGAACAATGAGAAAACCTGTATGAAACATTACGTGACTCTTCATGGATTTCGTCAGCAAAGCAATAAAATTGAAGTCTGTGGTGGTAAATTAGGTGACCAAGCAGGAAGATATACAAGATGAAGAGGGGGGACGTTAAGCTTTGGGATACACCTTGGGAGAGGGGCGCTGTGGGGAATGTGCAGTGGTTGATGCTGATGAACTGGTGTCTGTCTGTGAGGAGAGCAGTGCCAGTGATGTTGTAGATGGTTTCCTAACGGGAGAATAGGTTGGAGTGGTTGATGGTGTTGAATGCAGTGGTCAGAGAAGCGGAATGAGAATGCTGCTGTTGCCAGAGTGTGAAGAGAGGAGGAGGCTGTTACTGTACTGTGTTCTAACGCTCCAAGGGTTCCTCGACATTTTTTTGTATTTTTATTTTATTTTAGCATAACTGTCTGTGTTGATGCAAATGACATAAAATTTGGGAAGGTTGTGTAATTTGGGGTGAATAATTTTTTTTTTTTAGTTTTTAAAGAACTGGGAAAATTCCAGTTTTGTATTTTTAAATTTACTCACCCTGTAGCAGCTGAAAACTTCATGAACTACTGGTAACTGCATCTTTTTTAGTGAAAATGTTCTGAGGGAGGACCCCCAGACCCCCCGCAGCATAGACTGTCTGACTTTTTGTCTGACAATGTCTGCAAACCTTTGTTGAATATCTTTTGATTTGGTGACATGTGCCCTAAAATCATGAGGCACTCAGAGCATCTAAAACTCTACAATGGCTCTTGTGCTGGACACACACCAGGACGGGGATTAGCCCCAAATCTCTGCAAACCCTAGAAACACTTCTGGCACTAAATTCAACACCTGTCCATAGGAGGCGTTTTGAGAAAAGAACACTATGTGAGTAAGCATTAACATAAAATCTTGATTTAGAGGAAAACCACTTGTGGCTTTTAATATGGTGACCTCAGAGAAGGTTGTGGGTTTAATGCCCAGTCCGGAGTTAGCTCTTATGTGCGGAGGTGTGTCATTTATAATTAAATGTTCCGACAACACAGTGATCCTTGGCCAAAAATAATAAGCACCAGGATACATTGGCATACGACTGTGAGATACAACACTTTATGAACTGGTGTAAGGCTTTAGGAGTGACATCAATGACCTCAGTGAGTTACCCTCACGGAATGTCACGGATTAACATTTTATGCTTTAAACTCCCTTCACAGACCCTCAGAAAGTGTTTTACTCAAAGAAGCTGAAGAAGATCTGATTAACATCTTGCCTTCTGACCAAAAACAGATGGCCAGTGTTGTTAAATCAGAGACCGTCAACAGACATCCTCAACATTTTGTTTTCACAGGCCCCAAAATGCCATAAAAATGCAGAAATGTTTCATGGCGCCTGGTCCGGCAGCTATAAATCTAATGCTTACTTTATCACAGAAAGGAATGCGTTTCATCTGCCAGCCTTGAGACTTCTGTGATGGTCACTTACTGCCACCTAGTGACCAAATGGTCAAATAGACTAAGACTAAGAAGTTACAAAGCAATGTGGGTTCATATGTGTTTAAAATTTTATATTACTTTGTGGAGACAAAGGGACTTTGTAACAACTTAGGTTAAACCTCGCATTTCCCCAAACCAAGCCCCTTTTTGAGACAAAGAGATCTTTGGGGATACACCCCCAACGGTTGATAAAACAACCCCGCGACTTGTCTTCTCACTCTTGTCTTCTCTCTCCTGTACTGCTCTTGCAACCCTGTTTCTGTGGGTCTACCCAAGCTCCTGCTTCTTCTGTAACTTAGCATTTAGCTTTTCATTTTTCTAACCACGTGGCATACACTTAATTTTTACGTCACGTCTAGGCGACGGAAGACATTTTTCTAGTTTTTGTACCAAGACGTGCGCCTGCTTAGGAAATTCTGGACTGAACCAAATCTCGTAAATCCAGTTTTTAACTGTTTTTAAAAGACTTCCATCGCACCGCTGGGCAGAGGCCTGCCTTACACTCAAAGACAATAACAGAAAGCCTTCTCTTCCCGACTACGGAGCTTCACGGCCCCTTTGAGATCAGCGTACCCGTGCCGCCATCTCGTTGCTTGGCAACCAGCTGGAGAAGCCAAAAGTTCTGGAGCATCCCTTTGACCTTTTGCTGCTCGGACCGCTGAGTTCCCTGAACGGCCAGAGTGATTTGTGACACTGATGTTTGGCGTTATTAACCTGTACATTGTCCAAGTAGGCCCATCAGAACCTCTACCATATCCGCTATTCACTTATACCCTTTCGCCTCCTTTAATAGTCCTTTAATTAAGCTCACTAGCCGAGTGTTAGTTAGTCAAAACATCCTTTTACTTCACAAAGTTCTAATAAGTAAAGGTCATTGTTTATTGTTCTGTTAATCATTATTCTCATTATTCGTCAATAACTTCACCCCTTGTGTCATTTCCCCCATCATTATCATTCATTGTTAACTTTGTGTAATCTTCAATAAAACCCCATAAAACGTTAAAGATTTTCATTTGGTGTTTTCCTGTTTATATAAGACATATTCGAAAACAGAGAATTCTATCCTTCAGATCAGACTTAAACATAATCAGTTCCCAGGACTGTGAATCCTGGGTCATGCCCATAACGAGACAAAAATTTTGTGAGAATTTACATAAATAAATATCCATATTACACAACAGTTCTTTGTGGGGGACCAGCGTAAATTATTAAAAAAGTATCTATTTATTGTATCAAAATGGTACACACATGTAACGAACCGAACGTGCTGTACCGAAATATTATTAGGCCCGAGCCGGTGATGACCGGGAGGGCCTATTGTTTTTGCTCGGATTTATTAGGCCCGAGCCGGTAATGGCCGGGAGGGCCTATTGTTTTTGCTCGGATTTTTTTATTTTTTTATTTTTTTTTTTTTTTATCTTTATTGTGACCAAATGATCCTAAATTTGACCCAGTGAACATGCACAAAAAGTCATTTTTATTGGTCCCAGACTTCAAGCTTGGCAAAAATGGTATGTTTTTGAAGTCGCCGGAAAAAAAAAACGAAAAATGACTCAGTGGCGACACAAAATCAAAATACATTGGGCCTATGGAAAGTGAAAGTAACTTTTTCCAACGTAGAAAAATGAAACTTGGTATATCCATAGGACACCTCAGGGCAAACAGAAAAGTCAATGACAGTCACACCCTAAACTTAACAGGAAGTCCGCCATGTGGGTGAAACGCAGCCACTAAAATCGCACTTTGCGCAGAAAGATGCAAATCATTGTGTTTTAATCTAAATGGCCCCAAATTTGGTGAGTATCATCTAGACACGTGTGCCAACCAAAGTTGTGACTTTGTTTTTGATATCTTATCGGGTATGGGTGTGGCAAGCCTGTAACGAGGTGGCCATTTTTGTGAAAATAAAACGTCTCTTAACTCTCAAACGCCTTCTCGGATCGAGTTGGACCCAAAAAGGCGTTTGTGCACATTCATGACCTGAACACAAAAATATGTAAATAAAAGGGTTATCTTTAGAAATGGCTCTCCAGCGCCCCTACAAACTTATAATGGACCCAAGAATTTAGTTTGTCATAGAGACATAAAATTTTGTACACACATCTCTTATGTCATGACGAGCATAAAAGCCAATGACAACCACCCCTATCTATAAATGTGTTGCCATAGCAACGTCCCAAAAATGTGAAAAAGTCAATGGGAAGTGGAAATTTTTAGTTTGTTGTAGGCAAATAAAACTTGGTACACACATCCACCATGGGCTTATGAACAAAAAGCCAATGGGGACCACACCCTATCACACACAGGAAGGCGGTTATTTTGAATTAAAAATGTGAACCGACTTAAAATACACCTCTTTTTAAAAGTACACAGAAAAAGCTGCTTCATTCCACAGACACCAAACTTGGGCAAAATGAGCTAAACACATGTATGTAAATGAGACAAGTGTTTTTCTAGATTTTTTGCTCGAGTTATATTTTTTAATTATAATTTGGTATATATTTTTTATTATAATTTTTCTGCAAAATGATCCTCAATTTAACCCAGTAAACGAACAACTAAAAGTCAATTTTATTGGTCCCAGACTTCAAGCCCGGCAAAAATGTATGTATTTGAAGTCCCCGAAAAAAATACGAAAAATGACTCAGTGGCGACCCCTAGAAAAGTCAAAATACATTGGGCCTATGGAAAGTGAAAGTAACTTTTTCCAACGTAGAAAAATGAAACTTGGTATATCCATAGGACACCTCAGGGCAAACAGAAAAGTCAATGACAGTCACACCCTAAACTTAACAGGAAGTCCGCCATGTGGGGTGAAAGGCTGCCACTAAATTCGCACTTTGCGCAGAAAGATGCAAATCATTGTGTTTTAATCTAAATGGCCCCAAATTTGGTGAGTATCATCTAGACACATGTGCCAACCAAAGTTGTGACTTTGTTGTTGATATCTTATCGGGTATGGGTGTGGCAAGCCTGTAACGAGGTGGCCATTTTGTGAAAATAAACGTCTCTTAACTCTCAAACGGCTTCTCGGATCGAGTTGGACCCAAAAAGGCGTTTGTGCACATTCATGACCTGAACACAAAAATATGTAAATAAAAGGGTTATCTTTAGAAATGGCTCTCCAGCGCCCCTACAAACTTATAATGGGACCCAAGAATTTAGTTTGTCATAGAGACATACAATTTGGTACACACATCTCTTATGTCATGACGAGCATAAAAGCCAATGACAACCACCCCTATCTATAAATGTGTTGCCATAGCAACGTCCCAAATATTTGGAAAAAGTCAATGGGAAGTGAAAATTTTAGTTTGTCGTAGGCAAATGAAACTTGGTAAACACATCCAGCATGGGCTTATGAACAAAAAGCCAATGGGGACCACACCCTATCACACGGGAAGGCGGCCATTTTTAATTGAAAATGTGAACCGACTTAAAATACACCTCTTTTTAAAAGAACTCAGAAAATAGCTGCTTCATTCCACAGACACCAAACTTGGGCAAAATGAGCAAAACACATGTATGTAAATGAGACAAGTGTTTTTCTAGACTTTTTTGCTCGAGTTATATTTTTTTTATTATAATCCGGTATATTTTTTTATCATATTTTTCTGCAAAATGATCCTCAATTTAACCCAGTAAACGTACAACTAAAAGTCATTTTTATTGGTCCCAGATTTCAAGCCCAGCTAAAAATTTATGTATTTGAAGTCCCAAAAAAATACGAAAAATGACTCAGTGGCGACGCCTAGAAAAGTAAAAATACATCGGGCCTATGGAAAGTGAAAGTAACTTTATTCCAATGTAGAAATACAAAACTTGGTACATCCATAGGACACCTCAGGGCAAACTGAAAAGTTTATTACAGCCATATCGTAAACTCAACAGAAAATCTACTATGTTGGGTGTAATGCGTGACCACCTAAATCGCACCCCTTCTGTCTAAAGTCTAAACAGCTCCAAATTTGGTGAGTATCATCTAGACACGTGTGCAAAAAAAAGTTATCAATTTGTTTTTTGATACATTTGTGGCTGTGGTCATAATGGGTCTGTGAAGAGGCAACCTTTGGGAAATAAATGCCATTTCCCAATTGCCAGGATCCTTCCTTTAGAGGAGGCTCCAGAGCCACGGCTAGAGTCTTAGAAAACTCCTCATAATCCTTTTACCGTGAAGTTTACGCTTTAAAGCACGAGTGCATGTGTCCCGCGGTCTCAAGGGAGGCGAGGGCCTTTATCGCCGCTATGCTTTAATTAGGCCCGAGCCGGTGATGGCCGGGAGGGCCTATTGTTTTTGCTCGGATTTTTTTTTTTTTTTTTTTTTTTTTTTTTTTTTTTATCTTTATTGTGACCAAATGATCCTAAATTTGACCCAGTGAACATGCACAAAAGTCATTATATTGGTCCCAGACTTCAAGCGGCAAAAATGGTATGTATTTGAAGACGCCGAAAAAAAAATACGAAAAATGACTCAGTGGCGACCCCTACAAAATCAAAATACATTGGGCCTATGGAAAGTGAAAGTAACTTTTTTCCAACGTAGAAAAATGAAACTTGGTATATCCATAGGACACCTCAGGGCAAACAGAAAAGTCAATGACAGTCACACCTAAACTTAACAGGAAGTCCGCCATGTGGGGTGAAACGCGCCACTAAAATCGCACTTGCAGAAAGATGCAAATCATTGTGTTTTAATCTAAATGGCCCCAAATTTGGTGAGTATCATCTAGACACGTGTGCCAACCAAAGTTGTGACTTTGTTGTTGATATCTTATCGGGTATGGGTGTGGCAAGCCTGTAACGAGGTGGCCATTTTTGTGAAAATAAACGTCTCTTAACTCTCAAACGCCTTCTCGGATCGAGTTGGACCCAAAAGGCGTTTGTGCACATTCATGACCCGAACACAAAAATATGTAAATAAAAGGGTTATCTTTAGAAATGGCTCTCCAGCGCCCCTACAAACTTATAATGGACCCAAGAATTTAGTTTGTCATAGAGACATAAAATTTTGTACACACATCTCTTATGTCATGACGAGCATAAAAGCCAATGACAACCACCCCTATCTATAAATGTGTTGCCATAGCAACGTCCCAAAAATGTGAAAAAGTCAATGGGAAGTGAAATTTTTAGTTTGTTGTAGGCAAATAAAACTTGGTACACACATCCACCATGGGCTTATGAACAAAAAGCCAATGGGGACCACACCCTATCACACACAGGAAGGCGGCCATTTTGAATTGAAAATGTGAACCGACTTAAAATACACCTCTTTTTTAAAAGTACACAGAAAAAGCTGCTTCATTCCACAGACACCAAACTTGGGCAAAATGAGCTAAACACATGTATGTAAATGAGACAAGTGTTTTTCTAGACTTTTTGCTCGAGTTATATTTTTTATTATAATTCGGTATATATTTTTTATTATAATTTTTCTGTAAAATGATCCTCAATTTAACCCAGTAAACGAACAACTAAAAGTCATTTTTATTGGTCCCAGACTTCAAGCCTGGCAAAAATTTATGTATTTGAAGTCGCCAAAAAAATACGAAAAATGACTCAGTGGCGACCCTACAAAAGTCAAAATACATTGGGCCTATGGAAAGTGAAAGTAACTTTTTCCAACGTAGAAAAATGAAACTTGGTATATCCATAGGACACCTCAGGGCAAACAGAAAAGTCAATGACAGTCACACCCTAAACTTAACAGGAAGTCCGCCATGTGGGGTGAAACGCGCCACTAAAATCGCACTTTGCGCAGAAAGATGCAAATCATTGTGTTTTAATCTAAATGGCCCCAAATTTGGTGAGTATCATCTAGACACGTGTGCCAACCAAAGTTGTGACTTTGTTGTTGATATCTTATCGGGTATGGGTGTGGCAAGCCTGTAACGAGGTGGCCATTTTTGTGAAAATAAAACGTCTCTTAACTCTCAAACGCCTTCTCGGATCGAGTTGGACCCAAAAGGCGTTTGTGCACATTCATGACCTGAACACAAAAATATGTAAATAAAAGGGTTATCTTTAGAAATGGCTCTCCAGCGCCCCTACAAACTTATAATGGACCCAAGAATTTAGTTTGTCATAGAGACATAAAATTTTGTACACACATCTCTTATGTCATGATGAGCATAAAAGCCAATGACAACCACCCCTATCTATAAATGTGTTGCCATAGCAACGTCCCCAAAAATGTGAAAAAGTCAATGGGAAGTGAAATTTTTAGTTTGTTGTAGGCAAATAAAACTTGGTACACACATCCACCATGGGCTTATGAACAAAAGCCAATGGGGACCACCCTATCACACACAGGAAGGCGGCCATTTTGAATTGAAAATGTGAACCGACTTAAAATACACCTCTTTTTAAAAGTACACAGAAAAAGCTGCTTCATTCCACAGACACCAAACTTGGGCAAAATGAGCTAAACACATGTATGTAAATGAGACAAGTGTTTTTCTAGACTTTTTGCTCGAGTTATATTTTTTTTATTATAATTCGGTATATATTTTTTATTATAATTTTTCTGCAAAATGATCCTCAATTTGACCCAGTAAACGTGCAACTAAAAGTAATTTTTATTGGTCCCAGACTTCAAGCTCATAAAAATTTATGTATTTGAAGTCAAAAAAATATGAAAAATGACTCAGTGGCGATCCCTACAAAAGTAAAAATACATTGGGCCTATGGAAAGTGAAAGTAACTTTTTTCCAACGTAGAAAAATGAAACTTGGTACATCCATAGGACACCTCAGGCGAACAGAAAAATGTATTACAGCCATATCGTAAACTCAACAGGAAATCTACTATGTTGGGTGTATGCGTGACCACCTAAATTGCACCCTTGTGTCTAAAGGCTTTTCATCTAAACAGCTCCAAATTTGGTGAGTATCATCTAGACACGTGTGCAAAAAAAAGTTATCAATTTGTTTTTTGATAGATTTGTGGCTGTGGTCGTAATGAGTCTGTGAAGAGGCAACTATTGGGAAATAAATGCCATTTCCCAATTGCCAGGATCCTTCTCAACAGAAAATGTTGGGTGGAATACATGACCACCTAAATCGTACACTTTGTGCTAAAGGGTTTTCATCTAAACAGCTCCAAATTTGCTTTAAAGCACGACATGCAATCCTCGAATATATGTGTCCCCGCTGGTCTCAAGGGAGGCGAGGGTTTTATCGCCGCTATGCCTTTAATTTTTTTTATTTATTTTTTTTTATTGTGACAATATGATCCTAAATTTGACCCAGTGAACATGCACGAAAAGTCATTTTTATTGGTCCCAGACTTCAAGCTCGGCGAAAAATTTATGTATTTGAAGTCCCCGAAAAAAAATTACAAAAAAATGACTCAGTGGCGACCCCTAGAAAAGTCAAAATACATTGGGCCTATGGAAAGTGAAAGTAACTTTTTTCCAACGTAGAAAAATGAAACTTGGTACATCCATAGGACGCTTCAGGGCAAACAGAAAAGTCAATGACAGCTACACCCTAAACTCAACAGGAAGTCCGCCATGTAGGGTGAAACGCGCGGCCACTAAAATCGCACCCCTATGTCCTATGGATGTACCAAGTTTCATTTTTCAAGTTTTCATTTTTCTACGTTGGATAAAACTTACTTTCACTTTCCATAGGCCCAATGTATTTTGATTTTGTAGGGGTCGCCACTGAGTCATTTTTTGTAATTTTTTTTCCGGGACTTCAAATACATAAATTTTTCACGAGCTTGAAGTCTGGGACCAATAAAATGACTTTTCGCATGTTCACTGGGTCAAATTTAGGATCATAGGTCGACAATAAAAAAAAAAATTAAAGCCGCAAGCGGCGATAAAGGCCCTCGCCTCCTTGAGACCGCTGGGACACATGCACTCGTGCTTTAAAGCGTAAACTTCACGGTAAAAGGATTCTGAGGAGTTTTCTAAGACTCTAGCCGTGGCTCTGGAGGGGCCTCCTCTAAAGGAAGGATCCTGGCAATTGGGAAATGGCATTTATTTCCCAAAGGTTGCCTCTTCACAGACCCATTACGACCACAGCCACAAATGTATCAAAAACAAATTGATAACTTTTTGCACACGTGTCTAGATGATACTCACCAAATTTGGAGCTGTTTAGACTTTAGACAGAAGGGGTGCGATTTAGGTGGTCACGCATTACACCCAACATAGTAGATTTTCTGTTGAGTTTACGATATGGCTGTAATAAACTTTTCAGTTTGCCCTGAGGTGTCCTATGGATGTACCAAGTTTTGTATTTCTACATTGGAATAAAGTTACTTTCACTTTCCATAGGCCCGATGTATTTTTACTTTTCTAGGGGTCGCCACTGAGTCATTTTTCGTATTTTTTTCGGGACTTCAAATACATAAATTTTTCGCTGGGCTTGAAATCTGGGACCAATAAAATGACTTTTAGTTGTACGTTTACTGGGTTAAATTGAGGATCATTTTGCAGAAAAATATGATAAAAAATATATACCGGATTATAATAAAAAAATATAACTCGAGCAAAAAGTCTAGAAAACACTTGTCTCATTTACATACATGTGTTTAGCTCATTTTGCCCAAGTTTGGTGTCTGTGGAATGAAGCAGCTATTTTCTGAGTTCTTTTAAAAAAGAGGTATATTTTAAGTCGGTTCACATTTTCAATTCAAAATGGCCGCCTTCCCGTGTGTGATAGGGTGTGGTCCCCATTGGCTTTTTTGTTCATAAGCCCATGCTGGATGTGTGTACCAAGTTTCATTTGCCTACGACAAACTAAAATTTTCACTTCCCATTGACTTTTTCCAAATATTTGGGACGTTGCTATGGCAACACATTTATAGATAGGGGGTGGTTGTCATTGGCTTTTATGCTCGTCATGACATAAGAGATGTGTGTACCAAATTTTATGTCTCTATGACAAACTAAATTCTTGGGTCCCATTATAAGTTTGTAGGGGGCGCTGGAGAGCCATTTCTAAAGATAACCCTTTATTTACATATTTTTGTGTTCAGGTCATGAATGTGCACAAACGCCTTTTTGGGTCCAACTCGATCCGAGAAGCCGTTTGAGAGTTAAGAGACGCTTTATTTTCACAAAAATGGCCACCTCGTTACAGGCTTGCCACACCCATACCCGATAAGATATCAACAACAAAGTCACAACTTTGGTTGGCACGTGTCTAGATGATACTCACCAAATTTGGGGCCATTTAGATTAAAACACAATGATTTGCATCTTTCTGCGCAAGGGGTGCGAATTTAGTGGTCGCGCTTTCACCCCACATGGCGGACTTCCTGTTAAGTTTAGGTGTGACTGTCATTGACTTTTCTGTTTGCCCTGAGGTGTCCTATGGATATACCAAGTTTCATTTTTCTACGTTGGAAAAAGTTACTTTCACTTTCCATAGGCCCAATGTATTTTGACTTTTCTAGGGCCGCCACTGAGTCATTTTTCGTATTTTTTTCGGGACTTCAAATACATACATTTTTTGCCGGGCTTGAAGTCTGGGACCAATAAAAATGACTTTTAGTTGTTCGTTTACTGGGTTAAATTGAGGATCATTTTGCAGAAAAATTATAATAAAAAATATATACCAAATTATAATTAAAAAATATAACTCTAAAAAAGTCTAGAAAACACTTGTCTCATTTACATACATGTGTTTAGCTCATTTTGCCCAAGTTTGGTGTCTGTGGAATGAAGCAGCTTTTTTCTGTGTACTTTTAAAAGAGGTGTATTTTAAGTCGGTTCACATTTTCAATTCAAAATAACCGCCTTCCTGTGTGTGATAGGTGTGGTCCCCATTGGCTTTTTTGTTCATAAGCCCATGGTGGATGTGTGTACCAAGTTTTATTTGCCTACAACAAACTAAAAATTTCCACTTCCCATTGACTTTTTCACATTTTGGGACGTTGCTATGGCAACACATTTATAGATAGGGGTGGTTGTCATTGGCTTTTATGCTCCCATGACATAAGAGATGTGTGTACCAAATTTTATGTCTCTATGACAAACTAAATTCTTGGGTCCATTATAAGTTTGTAGGGGCGCTGGAGAGCCATTTCTAAAGATAACCCTTTATTTACATATTTTTGTGTTCAGGTCATGAATGTGCACAAACGCCTTTTGGGTCCAACTCGATCCGAGAAGGCGCTTGAGAGTTAAGAGACGCTTTATTTTCACAAAATGGCCACCTCGTTACAGGCTTGCCACACCCATACCCGATAAGATATCAAAACAAAGTCACAACTTTGGTTGGCACACGTGTCTAGATGATACTCACCAAATTTGGGGCCATTTAGATTAAAACACAATGATTTGCATCTTTCTGCGCAAGGTGCGATTTTAGTGGCCGCGCTTTTCACCCCACATGGCGGACTTCCTGTTAAGTTTAGGTGTGACTGTCATTGACTTTTCTGTTTGTTCTGAGGTGTCCTATGGATATACCAAGTTTCATTTTTCTACGTTGGAAAAAGTTACTTTCACTTTCCATAGGCCCAATGTATTTTGATTTTGTAGGGTCGCCACTGAGTCATTTTTCGTTTTTTTTTCGGCGACTTCAAAACATACCATTTTGCCAAGCTTGAAGTCTGGGACCAATAAAAATGACTTTTTGTGCATGTTCACTGGGTCAAATTTAGGATCATTTGGTCACAATAAAGATTAAAAAAAAAAATCCGAGCAAACAATAGGCCCTCCCGCCATCACCGCTCGGGCCTAATTAAAGCCGCAAGCGGCGATAAAGGCCCTCGCCTCCTTGAGACTGGGGACACATGCACTCGGAGGAGTGCATTTCAGGCTTTAAAGCGTAAACTTCACGGTAAAAGGATTCTGAGGAGTTTTCTAAGACTCTAGCCGTGGCTCTGGAGGGGCCTCCTCTAAAGGAAGGATCCTGGCAATTGGGAAATGGCATTTATTTCCCAAAGGTTGCCTCTTCACAGACACATTACGACCACAGTTACAAATGTATCAAAAAACAAATTGATAACTTTTTTTTGCACACGTGTCTAGATGATACTCACCAAATTTGGAGCTGTTTAGATGAAAAGCCTTTAGACACAAGGGGTGTGATTTAGGTGGTCACGCATTCCACCAAACATAGTAGATTTTCTGTTGAGTTTACGGTATGGCATTAATAAACTTTTTCTGTTTGCCCTGAGGTGTCCTATGGATGTACCAAGTTTTGTATTTCTACATAAAAAAAATTTACTTTCATTTTCCATAGAACCAATGTATTTTAACTTTTCTAGGGGTCGCCACTGAGTCATTTTTCATATTTTTTTTTTCGGGGACTTCAAATACATAAATTTTTCGCCGGGCTTGAAGTCTGGGACCAATAAAAATGACTTTTAGTTGTTGGTTTACTGGGCCAAATTGAGGATCATTTTGCAGAAAAATTATAATAAAAAATTAAAGCCGCAAGCGGCGATAAAGGCCCTCGCCTCCCTTGAGACCGCGGGGACACATATATTCGGAGGCTTGCATGTCGTGCTTTAAAGCAAATTTGGAGCTGTTTAGATGAAAACCCTTTAGCACAAAGTGTACGATTTAGGTGGTCATGTATTCCACCCAACATTTTCTGTTGAGAAGGATCCTGGCAATTGGGAAATGGCATTTATTTCCCAATAGTTGCCTCTTCACAGACTCATTACGACCACAGCCAAAAATCTATCAAAAAACAAATTGATAACTTTTTTTTGCACACGTGTCTAGATGATACTCACCAAATTTGGAGCTGTTTAGATGAAAAGCCTTTAGACACAAGGGGTGCAATTTAGGTGGTCACGCATACACCCAACATAGTAGATTTCCTGTTGAGTTTACGATATGGCTGTAATACATTTTTCTGTTCGCCCTGAGGTGTCCTATGGATGTACCAAGTTTAATTTTTCTACGTTGGAAAAAAGTTACTTTCACTTTCCATAGGCCCAATGTATTTTGACTTTTCTAGGGGCCGCCACTGAGTCATTTTTCGTATTTTTTTTTTCGGGGACTTCAAATACATACATTTTTTGCCGGGCTTGAAGTCAGGGACCAATAAAAATGACTTTTAGTTGCACGTTTACTGGGTCAAATTAAAAAATCATTTTTCAGAAAAATTATAATAAAAAAAATATATACCAAATTATGATAAAAAAAATATAACTCGAGCAAAAACAACAAGAAAAACGCCTGTCTATTTTACACACATGTGTTTAGCTCATTTTGCCCAAGTTTGGTGTCTGTGGAATGAAGCAGCTTTTTTCTGTGTACTTTTAAAAAAGAGGTGTATTTTAAGTCGGTTCACATTTTCAATTCAAAATGGCCGCCTTCCTGTGTGTGATAGGGTGTGGTCCCCATTGGCTTTTTTGTTCATAAGCCCATGCTGGATGTGTGTACCAAGTTTTATTTGCCTACAACAAACTAAAAATTTCACTTCCCATTGACTTTTTTCACATTTTTTGGGACGTTGCTATGGCAACACATTTATAGATAGGGGGTGGTTGTCATTGGCTTTTATGCTCGTCATGACATAAGAGATGTGTGTACCAAATTTTATGTCTCTATAACAAACTAAATTCTTGGGTCCCATTATAAGTTTGTAGGGGGCGCTGGAGAGCCATTTCTAAAGATAACCCTTTTATTTACATATTTTTTTGTTCAGGTCATGAATGTGCACAAACGCCTTTTGGGTCCAACTCGATCCGAGAAGGCGTTTGAGAGTTAAGAGACGTTTTATTTTCACAAAAATGGCCACCTCGTCACAGGCTTGCCACACCCATACCCGATAAGATATCAACAACAAAGTTACAACTTTGGTTGGCACACGTGTCTAGATGATACTCACCAAATTTGGGGCCATTTAGATTAAAACACAATGATTTGCATCTTTCTGCTAAGCAAGTGCGAATTTAGTGGCCGACCTTTCACCCCACATGGCGGACTTCCTGTTGAGTTTAGGTGTGGCTGTCATTGACTTTTCTGTTTGCCCTGAGGTGTCCTATGGATATACCAAGTTTCATTTTTCTACGTTGGAAAAAGTTACTTTCACTTTCCATAGGCCCAATGTATTTTGACTTTTCTAGGGGCCGCCACTGAGTCATTTTTCGTATTTTTTTCGGGACTTCAAATACATAAATTTTTGCCGAGCTTGAAGTCTGGGACCAATAAAAATGACTTTTAGTTGTTCGTTTACTGGGTTAAATTGAGGATCATTTTGCAGAAAAATTATAATAAAAAATATATACCGAATTATAATTAAAAAAATATAACTCGAGCAAAAAGTCTAGAAAAACACTTGTCTCTTTTACATACATGTGTTTAGCTCATTTTGCCCAAGTTTGGTGTCTGTGGAATGAAGCAGCTTTTTTCTGTGTACTTTTAAAAAGAGGTGTATTTTAAGTCGGTTCACATTTTCAATTCAAAATGGCCGCCTTCCTGTGTGTGATAGGGTGTGGTCCCCATTGGCTTTTTGTTCATAAGCCCATGGTGGATGTGTATACCAAGTTTCATTTGCCTACAACAAACTAAAAATTTCACTTCCCATTGACTTTTTCACATTTTTGGGACGTTGCTATGGCAACACATTTATAGATAGGGGTGGTTGTCATTGGCTTTTATGCTCGTCATGACATAAGAGATGTGTGTACCAAATTTTATGTCTCTATAACAAACTAAATTCTTGGGTCCCATTATAAGTTTGTAGGGGCGCTGGAGAGCCATTTCTAAAGATAACCCTTTATTTACATATTTTTTGTGTTCAGGTCATGAATGTGCACAAACGCCTTTTGGGTCCAACTCGATCCGAGAAGGCGCTTTGAGAGTTAAGAGACGCTTTATTTTCACAAAAATGGCCACCTCGTTACAGGCTTGCCACACCCATACCCGATAAGATATCAACAACAAAGTTACAACTTTGGTTGGCACACGTGTCTAGATGATACTCACCAAATTTGGGGCCATTTAGATTAAAACACAATGATTTGCATCTTTCTGCGCAAGTGCGATTTTAGTGGCCACGCGTTTCACCCCACATGGCGGACTTCCTGTTAAGTTTAGGTGTGACTGTCATTGACTTTTCTGTTTGTTCTGAGGTGTCCTATGGATATACCAAGTTTCGTTTTTCTACGTTGGAAAAAGTTACTTTCACTTTCCATAGGCCCAATGTATTTTGATTTTGTAGGGGTCGCCACTGAGTCATTTTTCGTATTTTTTTTCGGCGACTTCAAATACATAAATTTTTCGCCGAGCTTGAAGTCTGGGACCAATAAAAATGACTTTTCATGTTCACTGGGTCAAATTTAGGATCATTGGGTCGGAAGAAAAAAAAAAAAAAAAATCCGAGCAAAAACAATAGGCCCTCCCGGTCATCACCGGCTCGGGCCTAATAATCCGAGCAAAAACAATAGGCCCTCCCGGTCATCACCGGCTCGGGCCTAATAATAATAATAAAAAGTGTGGCTCTGCGTGCTTTCCTTTCCTCCTTACCCAGACGCCCTTAACCCCGCCCCTTTTCCCTCTGCTCGACTGTGAGCTAGAATATGAGAAAGTGAGCTGAACAGTCCTTCTGCTAAATAATATCTCACTCTTGCTCTAGGCCCGTTATTCTGATCTAAATATTTAAGTAGGTGTAGTGCAGGCAGTGAAAGGAAGAACAAGCAGGAAACTGCTGTGGACATGCATCACAGAGCAGTTAAATTATACCTGTGCAGAGCACACTGTGACCCTGAGCATGGATGTCCAGGCTTCAGTCACTGTAACAAAGACTGTCCTTTGTCAGAATAGCAATAAATTACATGGGCTTATTTAAGACATAAGCTCTTTTACGTTTTGCGAGTGATGCCCTGACCCATAACGTTGATATCAGTATCAGATCAGTTTAAACTTCCAGATGCACTGGTAACCTCAACTTTGAACTGAATTGCTTTATTATTAATAATTATTATTTTGAGCATTTATTTTCTTATAACTTGGTGCTCATTTCTGGGTCTCAATCGCCTCTTTAATCCATAGTTTGTTCTCCTCTGTGGTAATAATCCTATTTTTTTTCTCAAAGCATTAGATGGTGGAGAAAACCATCTCATTTGATCTGATTATAATGCACAATACTTACATTTTTTATTTGTAGCGGAAGGTCACATCTGCAGCCCACAGTGAGTGTTTATCCCTTGGATAAACACGCCCCACACAGCCTACATGAACCATGGACCTACACGGACCTGTTCCCTGTGACCCTCTGGCAGCTCTTTATTTTCTCAGATGCTAAAGCTGCCCATTCTTCTTGGCAAAAAACCTCCAGTTCCTGTAAATTGTTGGGCTGTCTTGCATGAACTGCATGTTTGAGATCTCCCCAGAGTGGCTCAATGATATTGAGGTCAGGAGACTGAGGCTATGTCCACACGAAGCCAGTGCATCCCCTATCCGATCTTGAGACGGCGTCGTCTCAAGAAAATATCTGCGTACACACGGCCGGCTGAAAACGATGTAGTATATATGCCCGACCAGTATGGGGCGCTGTAATTCTGCCACAGATATACACTATACACGAAGAAGAAGACTTTGAGCATGCGCATAACCTTGCGCGCTGCAGAAGAAGACGAAGACCTAAATATTTATTTTCTAATAAAAACAAGTTCTCAAATTGTTGCAGTCATATATTTAGAGTGTAGTAATTGGTGCCCTCATGTTTGTTGTTTGCTCTTCAATATACGGACTGAGTTCTGAGTGCTTTGGACATGCGGAAATTCTCTCTCCATTCATTTTCTCTGGTTGCTCTCCTGGTTCTCTTTCGCGGTGGATCTAAGAGCATGTGGCGATGGTGCTGTCCATTATCGCTTGTTGCTCACCACAACTGCATAGAAGCAATAGGTTTTGCTGTAATAAAGCTAGTAGGCTTAGTAGCTTCTGCAGCACGAACTCAATCATGTAGTCCGCCATTATTGTTGTTGCTGTTACGCAGACGAGGCCGACACGTGATGCGATGACATCATCGTTTTCACAAAATATACGGATTGGCTGTACACACGACACCGCAAGGGTGTCACCAAGGTGTTGTCGAAAGATTTATCCACTTTAGAACCCTGTTTCAAAAAATAGCGGATACAGTCTCCCAAAACACCGGATCCGTGTGGACGAAAGGCCAATACGATACAAAATGTATATGGATACAGTGATTTGTGTCTCCGTGTAGACAGCCCCTGAGATGGCCAGTCCAGAACCTTCACTTTATGCTGCTGTCCGGGCTGATGTGTGCAAATTTTCTTCAAGTATTTTCTGATAACATGCTGCATTCTTCTTTTCCTGTGCCTTTGTAGCTCACACATCTCCAAAACATCACTGTGTTTCACAGTAGGAGTGGTGTACCTTTCATCATAGGCCTTGTTGACTTCTCTCCAAATGTAACGTTTATGATTGTGGTTAAATTTTGGTCTTTTTACTTCTGGTACAAATGACTTTGTTCCAGACTATGTTCCAGAAGTTTTGAGGCTTGTGTTTCTGCTGTTTGGCGTATTGTAAGCGGGATACTTTTTGGCATTTGCGTAGTGATAGCTTTCTTCTGGTGGCACAGTGGCACGCCTGCCTCACAGCAAGAAGGTCCTGGGTTCGATTCCCATCCAGGGCAGGGCCTTTCTGTGTGGAGGTTTCCCCTACCACCAAAAAACTTGTACAATAGTCCCCCCCAAACACACATGGGGCCAGGACTCCCTGCAAAAGAGATTTGTAATCTCAGTGGGACTATCCTGGTTAAATAAAGGTTAAATAAAAATAAATAAATAACTCTACCATTTAGCCAATTTTTCTTCAAGTGCCTTCTTATTGTGCATCTTGAAACCGCCACACCACATTTTTATTCTAAGAAAAGGTTATTTGTGGGTGTTTGTGAACAATTTTCCTTGCAGTTGTGGCTGAAATCTTTTTTGGTCTACCTGTCCTTGATTGGGTTTTAACAGAATCTATCATTATCCACTTCTTAATTAGAGTTTGAACACTGCTGATTGGCATTCTCAAATCTTTGGATATATTTTTTATATCTTTCCTGTTATATACAGTTCAATTACCTTTTCCCACAGGAAACTGACTCAGAATACAAAAACATCTGTGCAGCACTGGATAAAAGATTCAAGGGTCTGTCAGGAGCCCCAGAAACGCATTAACCTTTTATACACACACACTGATTCCAAGCAAACAGATCACAGGTGAGGATGGTTACCTTTAGTACTCATTCAAACCTGTTTGTGTCGACATGGGTGCATGTTATCAGGCCAAAATCACCAGGTTATGTAAACTTTTGATCAGGGCCATTTGGATAGTTTCTGTTGTCATTATGATTTAAGAAAAGTAAACACAATTATTTGACAACTAATAGCTTTACCCAACTACTAACTATGAGTGAAAAAAAAGGTTTTTGTGTTTATCACATTCTCTAGAAATTGCCAAACAATCATGTCTGTGAAGGTTCTCAGTCATCCAGTCATTCACTCTCATATCAGGAGTCACACTTTCATTTTAACCATGAGACCAGACTAGCCTGGTCTTATCAGGTTTGGTTTCATGGGAAACTCCTCCCACTAGAGATAAAGCTCAGCTCTCTTACCAGTTGATCTCAGAATTGACAAAGTCTCTTGGAATTAGGGACGAAACATCTTCACCTTGTAAATCGAGTCCAGATGCTTTTACTTCAACCTTTTTTTGCCAAACAATCAAAAATTCTGCCAGGGTATGTAAACCTATCAGTGAACCCACCTTGACTCCAGTGGTGTTCCAGCTGTGACACTGGTGAATGGAACCTTAATGTAAATCTCTTTGAATGAAAGCATCAAATAAAAATGTAAATGTAACACTGTTGAATGTAAGTTGCTTTGGATAAAAGCGTCTGCTACATGACTAAATGTAAATATATGCCTATTTTGGTCACAGGTCAGTGCCAATGCACAGGGGTGCTTTGAATGCACTGACTGAAAATGTTTCTCTGAGGGTTGTGGTGACATTAATGAAATTTGTGACACTATTTCAGGATATATAAAGTTTTGCTTTGACACCATTATTCCAACTAAAACTATGACCTCCTCAAATAACAAACCATGAGTAAGGAAAGAGCTAAAATATTTTTTTTATTAAAAGAAAACAACACAAGCAATCTTACAGCGCTGAAAGAGGTATCCAGAGAAGGGAAAAATTAGATAAGAAAAGAAAAGTGTAAATACAAGGAAAAGATTGAAACACAATTTAACAATGGGGACTTACAAGCTAATTGGAGAGGCATAAAGTCAACATCAATCAATCAGACTTTTTCGAATAAAGAAATAACGATCGCTGAAATAAATGATTCAAAGCTGCCAAATGCCCTTAATATTTTTTTCTCTCGGTTCAAAAGATCAGACTTTTTAGAGGATGTTTCTCACCTCAAACAATCTCTTGTTTCCTCTAATGATCTTCAGGGACGCTGTTGCTGCTCTTCTAAAAAAGATCAACATTAATTAAGCGTCTGGACCTGATGGCATCTGCAGGCACATGCTGCACTACTGTGCAGCATCTTCCAGACGTTTAAGTAAATGCACTAAACCTTGTGAGCTGAATGATTTTAAACCTATTGCTCTTGCCCCACCTTTAATTAAATCATTTGTAAGAATGCTGAAAGAGATAATTGTATCTTATACTGCTGACAAAATAGATCCCCTGCAGTTTGCCTATCAACCCTATAAAAGGGTTGTGGATGCAAATTTTTATTTTATTTTATTCTGGACAAAGTCAGAAGCATCTTGAGGGTCCCAAAACGTTTCCAAGGCTTTTAATAAAATGCAGCCACATGTTTTAATTCAGAGACCAGAGTAATTTTAATCTCACAGATCAGCTTCTGACACTGCTTTTAGATAAACATCTGGTAAATGGACAGATGTCAGATGCCCTAGTGTCCAAAATAGGATTATCTCAGAGCTGCGTGTTGTCGGCCTTGCTCTTTATTTTATACATAGAGCCCCTCTGAGAACATTTTATAAATTTTTCAGATGACACTGTTGTCTTATCGCTTCTCCAGGGAAATGATCCTGGTCACGGCTCGGCCCTCTCGTCCTTTTGTCATTTGGTGCGGTCAAAACGTCTTTGACCTAAATTTCTTTAAATCAATAAACTCATAATAGATGAGGCAAAACATAACTCAGCACAACAAGGAGGTACAAGTTGTACAGCAATTTAAATACTTGGAACCGTGTTTGATAAAAAACTAAAGTTTGACATAAACAGATATTTTTGTGTGTGTGTCAATGAGAAGATTTTAAAAGTCATGCTATTGTTCCTTTATTGAAAGTTTGCTGAAATTTTCTGTCATTTGTTGGATTGGTTGTCTGTCAATAAGAGACAAAAACAGATTGAATATGATTATTTAAGTGTGTTCAAAGATCACTGGTGTTCGGCAAAGGCCTCATCAGGAAGTCTGGTCAGATTATAGATTTAAACCAGAGGCACATTTTATCTTCATGTTTTACTGCCCTCGGGTCGGGGTTATTATATGCCTCTCACCATAACCAACCGCTATTGCAAGTCTTTTATCACTTCAGCAATCACACTCCTGGACCACTTCGGGACCAAAAATCTAAAATTATATATTTTTTAACTCTCGCTTGTTTGTTGACACATTTTCCTGTTTTTGTTTTGTTTTTATCTAGTTGTAAACTAGTCTGCATTTCCTCCCGTGTTACTGTGGGTTCCCTCTAGCTTCCTCCCACTGCCCAAAGACATGCATGTATAGGTGAAATGGTGATTTATATTACTTAAAATAGAAAATAAATAAAATAAAAAAAATAAGAAAGGACCCTTCATCCTGGTTGTGTGGTTTTGCAGACACTTACAGGACAAGAATGAAGAGGCAGGCTTTGAAACAGTAAGTGGTGGTAAGATAAAGCCTGCATGAGTTTGCATGTACTCTTCGTGCTTGGGTAGGTTTCCACCGGGTACTCTAGTTTCTGGAGTTTTACGTAATGTTTGCACTGTTGCAATAACAACAGAAAACTTAAGCATTCCCTCTAAACTTTGAAAAACAATTAAGTCTTTTTCAGAGAATAAATCAGAGACAAAACTCCCAACCTGTATTGTGAAAAATTTTCAAACTATCACTGATAAGGCAATGATGCTTTCCTGCTTTAACTATCATTTTATAGCTTCTGGGTCTCTTTTCAACTCTTTGACCGGCTCACAAATACCAATCCCCTCTGTGTTAACAAGCCTTTCTTTCTTCAGACCAACTTTTCACTTTTTGTCCGTTTACAGTTTACACTGGGGCGGCAGTGGCTCAGTGGTAGAGCGGTCGTCCTTCAACCGGAAGGTAGTAGGTTCGATTCCCGCTCTCCCCACAGTTCATACTGTTGTTGTGTCCTTGGGCAAGACACATAACCCACCTTGCCTCCAGTGATGTTCCAGCTGTAACACTGGTAAATGGAACCTTAATGTAAGTCGCATTGAATGAATGCGTCAACTAAAATGTAACACTGGTGTAAGTCGCTTTGGATAAAAGTCTGCTAAATGACTAAATGTAAATGTAACAACCCTCAAGCTTCTAGATCCCACAAAATCAGCTGGTCCTGCCTGATGATCTAGAACCTTACTTTTTGATACATCTTTTTATTCTGTCTCTGTCCACAAATGTAATCCCACAGATATGGAAATCAGCTTACCCATGTTTAAAGGTCGGGACCATACAAATTTTAATAACTAAAAAGCTATCTGTCTTGGCTAAAGTCTTAGAGTGTTTAATCAATAAACAGCTAAAAAAAAGATCCTTTCCATAAGAAACATCTAACTAAACTTTCAAAGTTTTAAATGTTATGATTGAACAGACAGCAATATGCTGCTCTCTTTATCAACCCTCCAAAGCGTTTGACCCTGTGGCTCACTCTGAGCTTAAACAAAACTTCATATCATTGGTATGTCACGTCATACAGTCACTTGGTTTTAAAATGATTTGACTGGCAGGATATAGTGTGTAAATATTCACAAGCACAAATCCCCTTTTTATAAAAAGATTTTACTACGGTGTGCCTCAGGGCTCTTTCCCGGGCCACATCTTTTTATTATTTATATCAATGATTTCATTTAAAATATCAAGAACGCTAAACTATATTTTTATGCAGATGATACTGTTCTATATACTGCAGCACCTTTGCCAGAGCTTGCCAATTCTTAGCTTCAATCGCTTTTAATAAAATTCAGAATACTATTTCCAATCTAAAACTTGTTGTTTCTGACTATGCTGCTTTCTGGGCCAGGACACTCTTGCAAAAGAGATTTTTTATTTTTATCTCAATGAGTTTTTATCCTGGTTAAGTAAATGTTAAATAAAAAATAAAAAAATAATTTTACAAAATGTTGATGTTCACAACTCACAATTTAATTAAACATGACAAAAAAGATTTTGTTCATCTGCTATGCATTTTGTAAATGTACCTGTATATGTACTTCCTTTCTGTGTATCTCACACTATAAAATTAAAACATAAATGCTTTAGTCAAAACTAAAAAGATCAATTCCAAATGCACAGATACTTGTGCATTCAGTCAGATGACTGGCACTGATGGAGTCAAAAGAGCGGTGTAGTCTCAGGTTTACTCTTATGAACTTATTTAAATGTTCATCTGTCTGTCTGCTTCTGAACTTACTTTTATGTCCCCTGAATAAAGTTTCAGCCATCACCTATTTTTTCCAACTCCATCATCAGTGAACAGTTTTTGTGCTTCGTCATTATTTTTTATAATTCAGCCAAATTTAGTGTTGTTTTGACTTAATCATTTGTATATGTACACGGATATATCCCCTAACTAATTCACAACATATTTTGTACTAAAGTACTTAAAAGTAAAAAAAAATATATTCTAATAGAAATAAATTGCTGGATGACACTTTAATCTGGCAAATTCTGCATTGTGCTTTGTGTTTCCACAGTTATTAAAATGCATCCAAATGCTGCTTATTTTCCCACTGTCACTCACTTATTGGTGCACTCCTCTCTCCTTCTCCTCTCCCTTTGTCCTGTTCAGAGCACCGGTGTGTGAGCACACCCTCGCCCCTCTCTGCTGAGTGCTATGATCCTTATCTATCCTCACATGATTGGTAACACAACAGCACGTGACATTCAGTACTTCAGAATGGTCAGAGAAGGCTATGGCTGTTTCCCAATTGCCAGGATCTTTCGGAGGAGTCAGCTCCTCCCTAAGCAAAGGGCTGGATTTCATTTCTCTAAATGTGCAAGTTCGATTCCGCGCGTCTTAGTCCCACCCACAGAGGAGCCACAGAGAGGAGATGAATTAAGCGCAATAGGACTCTCTCCCCTCAGGAGCAATGTCCATTTTTGATGACATTTACAACTGAATCTGCAGCAAGAGCTCAAATTAACTTCAGAATTTTAATTTAGAGTGATATAAATGTTTAAAAATAATATTTGTTACATTTTAAACAAACATACGAATATGATATTCTTTCTTTTTCTTCAGTCTGATACTGATCCATAGCTCATTAAAAAAGACTGTGAAGCTAAATAGTTAGTTACATTTACTGATATTTATTTGTATTTTTTGTAAAATAAAAGTAGGTGATTGTGATTTGTTCTGCATCAGTGACTCGAAAAGCCTATGGCAAGATCAGCTGACCTGACAACAGTGATAAAATGTCACTAATGTGAAGGAAAACTAAAGGGCAAATGTTTTCAAAATAAAACATTTTCTATGAACACTGAAAATTCTCCGCTTTGAGCCTCCTTGGGAGGAGGGGGGTTTGGGACCAAATGGAACAAATCTTTAGCAGCTGGTTTCCTCCAGAGGAGTCCTCCCAAGGAAGGAGATTGGAAAACAGCCATCGAGCGCTGTGTGTATGGCAGCCCCCCTCTCTGTCTACCCCAGGTGTGAATGTGAATGGAGTGAATGGAAGGATCATGTAAAGCGCTTTGGGTGCCTGAGAAGGGTGCAAAATATATATGGTGGACGGACACTTAAAAGAGCTGGAGCTTTTAAGCTTGTTTGCGACCGGACCAATCACTACTTCGGTAAATTGGTACTGGATTTGTGTATCAAACTATAGTACATTTTTATATAGTTTCATTTTTACACTTGTGAACCTGGTTTATGTTTAATACTACCACTAACACTACTTCAACTCCAACATTTTTTTTAATTGAAAGGGTTAAGGTTATACAAGCACTTTTGAAGAGAGTAATGCCGGGTCACTGGGTCTGTGGAGCGGTCAGACGGATAAATCCACTGATCTAATGCTTTCTGACAGTGACATTGCGTGACATTGACACTGGTGTTTCTCTGAAGGTGAGGTCCAGAGCCTAGGGACTTTGACTTTGTGTCTCTGCAAAGTTTTATATTTATTTTTCTGCGGACGTCTCTCTAAAGGTGGAAACAGATGTGCTCGCAGCTCTCACACAAACCCGCATGGAGAGATCCCGAAAGGCACGTTGACTCATAGTTTGGTCGATGCTGTGACAGGCCAACTGTGTTTTTGTCTCACTCTGATGATGCCTGGCTTTCTATTGATTGCTCTGAGCGTAACAGGAAGGCTGAAGTGCACTTTGAAAATGCACATCTGCAGAGGCACAGCAGCTCATAAAGTGTGCACTGACGGTGACGGGTGGAGACAAACAGCTGAGAAAGTGGGCTAAAGACTGGGTAAAAAAATGAATGTGAGTTTATATGTGAAGTAATGAGGAGAAGTGAGAGGCTATGACCCTGTTCTTATTCCCATGTAATATACCCAACACAACATGTCTAATACGGTGTTTTAGATGAGCAGTGTATAGCTTGGATTTTAACACATTTTTTTCATCTAGTAATTGTATTCACACCAGGACTGCTAAGACATCCCCCTTTCACAGTAAGTCCTGTTGTATTAACCATCCTGGATGTTTCTCAATTGCATGGAACCATTGGTGGAATCACAATTCTCATTTCCACTGGGCTGTGCAATCATGTTGTATGGGTAGGTTTTTATTGCATAAAGCGGTCCAAAGCATCCACAAATTCAGGATTTCAGCAGCAGTGTTTAATTAATTACAAATAAGCACACAGCATGCAATTTAGTTAAAGTACTAATAAAATAAAGTACAATTAAGGCAAGAACAATAAAGATTAAAGCAATATAAACTATTGAAAAAGGCAATAAGCAGACTAAAAGAGCAGTGAAAGCACAGGGTAACCGTTATACCACATCTAAACATTGATCCCAGATGTGAACCATTATTTTACAGTGTTCATTTAGTGCAAGAGTAGCAGCCTAAGTGCAAGATGTGAAACCTGTGTCCATAGTGCAAATAGACTGTGCAAGTGGTGTGGTCAGGGCTGGACTGGTAATCTGGCATACCGGGCAAATGCCCGGTGGGCCGACGCACTTGGGGGCCGGTCCATATAATATGAATTTATTTTTATTTTTTTTAATTGGCCAATGACCGGCCCATAAAGCAGGGACAGCGGCCCATTGGTTCATTTTTCATACTGACACTGGGCTGGCCCAATCATCTCTTAACAGGCTCCACCCCTCCTCCTCTGTTTCTTGTGTCAGATGCAGTTAGTGGCTCAGAGCCAGAAATCTGTGGATTTAGGATGGAGAAACAAAAGTGCAAGGGGGGTGTGGAGAAGTTGCGGGCCAAAAAAATAAAAATGCTAGAGGTTGATGCCTCAACATGTGCAAAAATAACAGACATGTTTAGTGCTGTAGCTTCAGTATCCAAGCCTACAGTACCTGACGACATTTTGCAGAAACATGGAGAGTGTAATTGAAACGGTAAGCATGTTAGCTACATGATTAACAGGGAGGGAGTGTTAATCAGGGCGGGTGCAGGAGGAAAGTGTGTGTGTGTGTGGGCCTGGATGGGCCACGACGAAGATGATGATTTACCTAAATTAATGAATATTATATAAGACAACTTAATCGTTGTTGCCATTATATAGTCTGTCAGATTGTCACCCACTGCACTAGCCACTCAGTCAGCTAAAGTCAAATAACACAGCATAAGCTAGGTTAGCAGAGTTAACTTATTCAATTGCAACTTTGGCTGACTATTCTAATGTTAACCCTTTAATACCCATAATGGCGACGGCCCTTCTCTAGAAAAACTTAAATGATGCCATTTGATTATTTTAATTATTACTCAAAATGGATGCATCAAAGCGCCCACGACGAGTAACGCATGCTATTTGGGGATTAAAACCCGCTTGCATTTTGAAAGCTGTATATTTTTGTTTAGCTGTATATTCAACTAAGTAGATATTTGCTCATGTTTCTAATGAATTTCCAACATCATTAATATGCAATATTTACGGTGAGTGAATAATATGATTATCATATATTTTTAGGACGTTTTGTGTGAGTAATTTGGTAGTATAGGTTGGTTTTCTTTTTTTAAGGAGTATCTCAACAATGAGAGGTAAATCTTGTTTGGTGTCATATTAAAGAGGGGTTGTGCTCTTTAAAACAAAGTAGCCTATACTTGCAATTGTAAACTAGTTTTTCTGCTGTCTGGTTCATTGGAAAAAAAAAAATTCTTTTTATAATTAGCAGTATTCTACATCCACATTATATTGGGTTCTAAAGGGTTAACTAGCTTTTATAACATGGAGCACTTTGTCCATCTAGAAATCCTGCTCTTCAAGAATACAGGACTATATAAAAATGGATCCTTACTAAGTGTACTTTTAATAACTCTTCCAAATAATTGTAATCTCTCTCTCTGTCCTTATGTATAGTCAAGCCAGGTTGAGTTAGCAGTGGAGGAGAGAGACAGGAGGAACCTTTGATCACCAGGGAGTCTGTCAAGAGAGTGAGTACACTGGTCCACTTGCACTGGTACACTGGTCCATGGCACTTAGTTCTCAGCTTTGTAGGGTTTTGAATGGAACAGTAGATATGCATATCTACAGGGACCACAAGGATGGTGTACTAGTTGGTTGTGTCTGACCGATTGTGGTGGGTCGGGTCTGAGTAAAAATGCCAGGGCCTTTTTTGTCCCAGTCCAGCCCTGGGTGTGGTGAAGTCATAGTGTCTGTAAATGTAAATGTACCTTCAGCTCACAGGGAGGAGTTATAGAGCCGTGTTGCTTGAGGGACAACCGACTTCCTCAGCCGATCAGTGGAGCAAGACAGAGACATTTATAGTGGAAGGTGCTCCTCTGCCCTGTGAAAAGGTTGTACAGGGGGTGGTTGGAGTTGTCCATGATGGATGCTGAGGGTCCTCCTCTCAGCAGACTTATACTTTGGATAATAAGGCATAATACTAGAATATGTTATGATATAAGTGCTTCAGATATGCATGTCTTCTACAGGTGTAGCAATGTTGGCAGTAGATATAAATATATATATATATATATATTTTAGACTGATATTAACTTATTAAAATTAATTTCTTTGAGGGGCACCACCTTGGTTTTGACAGGTCCAAGGAAACTGTTAGATTTAGTCTCATAATGTTCTGAAGGAAGAGAATTCTTCTGTTTGAATATACTCAATATAAACAGAGAAACACTAATGTCTTTTATGGAATTTTATTAAAAAATATACAAATAAATAATGGTGAATAAAATGATGGGAAGCATTAAAACACAATAAGGGTTGAACACATTTATGGGAACATCAATAAGGACATTAATACAGGGATGGTTAATAGCAAAGCAATAAAACATTTACTTTCAGAGAATACTGTGAAACCAGGAAAGTTTTGTTTATCCTACTGACTATTAACTTTCACTAAGGGACTTTTTAGGGGAGCAGCTGGGGTCTATTAAGTCAGGGCTTTAACAGACTACGTTTTTATAACGCCAGGTAATATCATAGATTGTAAAAATATGGATGTTATCCGCCCATTGGTCCCCTATTTACCGATATTGTCATTACGAAAGGGCAATAAAATGGTATAGTAAAACAATAGATTTTAGATAGCATTAACGGACGTAATAATCAAATAATATTAATTATTAATAATTGTTAGTGGCCAATTAGTTATTTAAAAAATGGAGATGTAGCATTATAAAATCTTAACACTTTTTGGATTATCTACAAATGCATTTTTTTATACAAAAAAATTCACAAGGGACATTTAGTGTTAAGCTTATCCTTTTTGGATTAAGTCTTCTGTATTTGATTGTTTTTGAGTCCAAGTGACTTTTCAATTTACGAGTCGCCATGACAGTAGTAGAACTGCCTTCCTAGGTCTCCGATGAATCCCTAACAATGACTGTCAATTTAGTCAAGTAACATCCCAACTAGTAACATCCTAACTGACAACAACTGGATTGAAATAAAATTTCCCTCAAGAAAAGAAGTGAACAAGAACAAAAGTCTTGCCATTTACATTAGCATGTATAGTTTTATAAGCTACTTGCTAACTAGCTATTAATGTGACATGCAAACAGTATACACTAAACCGTTTTTAACATTTGTTGTTCAGATTCCTACCAAGAACTGTATTATTAAAAACCAAACGTTGTTTATTATGGGTAAAGACATATGCAGTCCCTCAGTCCGACACACTGAGGCCTTCCAGTGAGAGTATGTAATCCAGGTTACTAGATGTGTGTCCACTCCCATCTTAGTCATTCTTTCAGCAGGAAAGGCTGGATGGTGTTGAAGGCGCTGGAAAAATCAAAGAACATGATCCTAACACAGTGCCACTGACTTTTTCCAGGTGAGAAATGGACCGGTGCCTTAGGTAGAGGCAGGCAATGTCCACTCCCACCTTCTCCCGGTAAGCAAACTGCAGGGGTTCGAGTGCGTGAATCACATGTAGCCTCAGGCGATGTAGCAGCAGCCACTCCAAGGTCTTCATGACATACGTTGTCTTGGGGAATCTGCAGGATGTCTTCCACTGTGTGAATTCTCCCCAGATGCAAGCATAAGTTAAAGATGTACTTAAGGGTCCTGTAGTTTTGGAGAGACTCCATCTGGGCTTGCAGCTTTACTGGGGCAAAGCGTCCTCTGCTCCCCACTCTCTTGAATATAGCACTATATACTTATAGCACTAATATTACACTTACAGCCAGAAGTTCGATGTCCTTACTGAAGGTGGTTATTTTCAAAGTCAAATGCCGAGGGTTGCACAATCTATTGCTAAAGCAGCGCTGCATAACTTTTAACCACTAGAGGGCGCAGATCAATCTACAGATTGTCTGTGTTGTTTGTTTTCGAGAAAAAATATCCAAAACTATCAAGTTTGAAAGAAAAAAATGTCTTCTGAAACGATAAGGTCATTTTAGTGCATTTCTGTACAAATACAACTCTGTAGGGTCCAGTGTATCGGCCTGTTTCTGCTCCCTTTGTTTAAACTGCTTGAGTGTGTCTCTCAGGAAAGGTCTGCTCGTCCCATGGAATTACTATATCATTTATATTGTGTCAGTAAAATAGGTATGATTCTACCAATCGTGTGTCTAAGAACCATTAAATCTATACTTCTGGACTTTAAACTTATTTGATGCTACTAGCTAAAAGTTATGCAGTGCTACTTTAATGAACAGTATAAATCCTCCTCCTTTGTGCTTCCCACACGCCTTGGTGTCTCTGTCCGCTCTGACAAAGCAGGGTAGTTCTACACATCTGGAATGCTAGAGGTTAGCCGCGTCTCGGTGAAACACAGCAGGCAGCTTTCCTTGTAGATCCTTAAGGTCCCTATCAAAAGCTACGCTAGATGGTGCGTAGAAATACGCTATTGGGAACACCCTTTGTGTGACCGTTTGTGAATAACGTATTTCAAACAAGAATTGATCTAAATAATTTCTGTTGGTGATGTAGCTTGGTGTGTGCGCACCTGGAAGTTATAAATACACATGACATAGAAACGTCTTCAGGTTTCTTTGTCTTCAAGGACATATACAGAGTTGTGCTCATAAGTTTGTACTTTTTGGCCTTTTTTCAAAGAATATGAATGATCAAACAAAAAACATAGTTAGTGAACCATTACACCGTCCAGTAATTGATGATCAACTAAACTTCACAAGTCATGTCGCCAGCACCACCGGTCCTGTAGATTCATTCTCTACAATATTAGGAAAATTAGACCTTTACTTTCATAGCACTCAACACAAATTCTAGTCCAGGCTCTTGTCTTGTCCAAACTGGATTATTGCAATGCTCTACTGGCTGGACTCCCTGCCTGCACAACCAAACCTCTGCAGCTGATCCAGAATGCAGCGGCAAGAGTGGTCTTTAATGAACCGAAGAGAGCGCACGTAACTCCTCTCTTCATCAGGCTACACTGGCTCCCGGTTGACGCCCTGTTAGTGTGCAGCGCCCCAGTCCCGGACGTAAACACGCTTCAAAACAAGACCGCGTTGTGCTATCCTCGTCATGCAAACCCCAACAATATATATACCAAATTAAAGCTTAAAGTCTCATCTTTCAGGCGATATAAACCATTTCAACACGTTACAAACACAGCGCCGACACCAAAGCCTTTTTCACAGACAAGTACAAAGATTGAGTTTGGACTTGTCTTACCTTTGAGGGCTGTCTTGGACTCGAACAGCAACAAATCCCCATAAGCTTGGCGTCTTTCTGTCCGTAAAGGTCCAGGGAATAATATCCAGTAAAATAATTAGGTCCACAAGACATGTTATATCCCCCAAGGCTCAAAAACTGCAGAGAAGTATTTCCAACTTGAAATCAGCTGCAACATTTTTAATTAATCTTAATTAACGCGTTAAAGTCCCGGCCCTAATAAAAATACATCCGGAGTAACACATTATAAATGAATGTGCATCAGAAATAAGTGGATGTAAGCTAATTATCAATTTAAGATGAAAAGCTAACAGTGGTCTGACGACAATTCAACCTCACACACAATTACATCTGTCAACTCAAATGAGGAACACATCTGTTTATAAAAGTGGCTGCAGATTCCACTCCTCATTCCAGAGTTTCTGACTGTAGCCAAGAATCTGTGACAAAGCGCTGAACCACAACATTGACTGTGGAGAGATATATCCGTTCTGTTATTCTTTTCTGACCTCCATGTTGTGTCAATTGAATTTCATCAGTGGTGAAGTACACAAATCAAATACTTGAGTTAAAGTACAGATACACTAGGTAAAATATTACTTCAGTAAAATCCAAAGTACTCCTTTTAACTTTCACTTGAGTAAAAGTACAAAAGTATTTGCCTTCAAATGTACTTATCCAAGTACTATCATGTTTTATGGCTATAATGCCCATATAGTTTTTGTCAGTCTCTTGCTCCCTTTAGACGCCAGGGTTTATTTAAAAAAATACAGATTTTGAGATCCAAATTTCAAAAGGCTGTGGTTTGAAAATGATAAGAGATAGAGTCCTACTCTAAACTAGAAAAATGTCAGGTATGACCCAAAGTATATAAGTAAATAAATTTTAAGCATCTAATTTGCATATAATTTGCATACCATGACATTATATATTGGCGGTTATGTTATTTACAGTACATACACACTAATGAACATATAATAGTTTTTTTTTCTTATTTCTGAAAAAAAAAAATATAACAGTAATTTGTAAAAGCAACATTACCAAAATAAAGAATAACTACAACTTCTAATAAACCATAACTAGTAAAACGTATGCAAATAGTTATGAGAAATATACACATGTACTGTATGTGTGTGGTTGGAGTTGCTTTATCTTTTCTTATCCATCCATGTGGCATAGTTAGTAGTTTTCTCTCATAAAGCACAGCACACAGCCATCACTTTTATTACGATCGCTGCTTTGATTAGCGTATTCGTGCTGACTATGTTTACCCCTGCCTCTCCCTCCTCGACTGGGTAAAGTGTCAGGATGAACAACACGTATTTGTCCCAAACAGCTGTCAATAGAAGCCGCATTATTCCCAAACTCCCTGTCACTACCGCGGCCACGGCAGTACACCCGCCCCGGCTTCTATCACCTGTGCTAAAGGTAAAGCTGCAGGTGCTAAAGGTAAAGCTGCAGGTGCTAAAGGTAAAGCTGCTAAAGTCAAAGCTGCAGGTGCTACGCGCTCACGGCTTCCCTTCCTAACCTCCCCTTCACTACCGCGGCCAGAGCGACTAGTTTCCTCCCGTTTCTTTCACTGATGTTTGTCAAAATGTGGGAAAAACAGCGTGTGCTTTATGAGGGACACTGAGAAAGGCACGAGCAGCGGCGCCGCTGTCCAAGTTACACACGCACTCACTCTCGCTCATTCTCACTTTCACTCGGCTGAAAAGACTCTAAAGGTAGATGTTCTCCCTCAGAATCAGAGTGAGCCATTACTAATACCAAAGCTTCATCACAGGTGTATTTTTTATTTGTTATTTTCATGTTTATCAGCTCGAATCAGGCTTCTATTGAGCCGGTCCTGACACTCCCACTGAGACACGTCTTTGAGGTCTTCTTCTACAAAACTTTTTAATGGCAACACAAGGAACGACTCATTTTGCAAAATGTAATTGAGTAAAAAGTAAGATATTTGACTTTGAAATGTAGTGAAGTTAAAGTAAAAAGTATCCCGAATGGAAATACTTAGTAAAGTACAGATACTGGAAAAAACTACTTAAGTACAGTAACGAATTACATTTACTTCGTTACTGTCCACCACTGAATTTCATGCTTCCTCTTGCAGAGAATTTAGCCCGTTTGCCCTCTTCAGTTGTTTGTATTGAAAAAGTCTGCAGTGTCTCTGGAGTCTCATGAGTTACAGGCAATAGAAAAATAATTGTATTGAGATTTCAAAATCCAGCATGTTATTTTTGGTTTGGATTTCCAAAATTACAGAATAAGTTGCAGTAGCTGTAAAAATGTATTTATCACAAATCTAGATAATAAAATAACAAAATCTAAAAATGTAAATTTGAAAACTTAAGTGTATTCTTTTAAAGATAAAGTCTCTTTTAATTTATTATACCCATATGCAAATGAGTTGCTCACACTAATGACACTTTAAACATATGTTTACTTAATTAATAAATTTGGTTTTGAAAAAATATTTGTTATTTTGCAATGACCTTTTACTTTTAAATTTTAAAACATTCTGACTCCATCCATCCATCTTCTACCGCTTATCCGGGGCCGGGTCGCTGGGGCAGCAGTCTAAGCAGAGACTTTCCCACTCCCCAGAGACTTCCTCCAGCTCTTTCAGGGGGATAAACCGTCCCAGTGCACACTGAAGGTCCTGGCTTAATGGCGCCAACAGGACAACATTATCTGCAAAAGCAGAGACAAGACCCTGCTTTGAGAAAATTTGACTCATTCTCTCAAATTAATTACATAATTTTTCATTTGTAACTGTGTTACAGTATAGTTGTTGCTCAAACTAATAACTTTAAATATTTTTGAAAGTTCCTTAATAAATCATTATCTTTAATTTTAAAATTGTATTTGCTCACAATTCAGAAGAAATTTCTCATATGTTTTACTTTTTTAGATTTTTGACTGTGCTAGTTAAATACTTGCACTTTGTTGTTATTAAGTTTTACAGTATGTGGCTATACAGTATGTACATTATAATCAGCTCCTGTATTATTGCAGGTGCCTGAGGAAAGGTAAACATTTTTTTAGGCCTGAGGGGCGTTACAGGCCAATGTTACAAGTGTTCCCAGTGTCTGTAGACACTACAGGCTGACAGACACGGCACACAGATTTAAACGGGCTGATAAATGCTGACCTTAAGAGTGAAATGGACTGGGAAGTTTGCAGTGTTCGTCCATAATAAGAAGAACTCCCTTGTGGTTTATAGTGGAGTCTGAAAAATGCAAGCTTAGGAGTTTCACAGTTACTGGTAAATTAGATGCAATAAAATAACTTTCAGTTTTTTGGGAGAGCAGTGCATTGTTGAATCATGTGCGGTTTGACTCATGCCATATATCCTCATATTTAGATAAATAGAAATACAATTATTTCTATTAAAATGTAAATCACTAATGACTTGAAATGGGTACAGAGGTCAGTTGAGTTTATAAAGACAGATCAGACAGGACAAGAATTCCATTATTGCTTGTCATTCTTGAAGCCTTCTGCCTTCCGCTATTCACGTCACTAGAACAGGAGAAACTTCACCAAGTTTGCCCAACCAGTCCACATGTGCATTGTGTATTTGGAGAAGGAATTCGACCGTGCCCCTTGCGGCATGGGGATGTGTGGGGATGCTTCTTGAGTATGGGGTTCGGGAACTTCTGCTGGAGGGGCGTGATTGGGTCCCCCTGATCTGAACTCGAGCAGTGTTCTGTTATTGGACTTCTGTGCTAGTCACAGTTTGTCCATAACGAGCACCATGTTCAAGCATAAGGGTGTCCACCAGTGAAAGTGGCACCAGTGCACGTGGCACCGGGAACGTTTGGCCAAGTCCCTTGTCAGAGAGATCTTCAACTCCCATCTCCGGCAGAGGCTGGAGACATTAAGTCCGAGTGAAACATGTTCCTCTATTGTCGATGCAGCTACTCGGAGCTGTGGCTGCAAAGTCTCCGGTGCCTGTCGTGGTGGCAATCTCCGAACCAGGTGGTGGACACCGGAAGTAAGGGATGCTGTCAAGCTGAAGAAGAAGACCTATCAAGGCTGGTTGGCTCGTGGGACTCCTGAGGAAGCTGATGGGTACTGGCAGGCCAAGCGGGCTGGATGGTTGTGGAGGCTAAAACTCTGGGAGGAGTTCGGTGAGGCCATGGAGAAAAAACGGAGAAAACACATGCAAACAAATTCTAGACCTACTTGCGGAGCGAAGAGGAATGTTTAATTGAGCTCAATAAAAAGTCTTTCTAACTATGTCCTTCAACATCCACAGTGCATGAGAGTTGTGATCATGACTTTTATATATATATATATATATATATATATATATATATATATATATATATATATATATATATATAGCACTTTTGTAGGCACTGAAAGCGCTTTACATACATTAAGCTATTTACCAGTGTTACAGCTGGAACACCATTGGAGGCAATGTAGGTTAAGTGTCTTGCCCAAGGTCACGACAGTATGTGGGGAGAGCCGGATGTTATGATCAGTGTTGGAAAGTAACGGTGTTAGAGTATAACGGCTTTACTAACGGCGTTAATTTTTCAGTAACGGAGTAATCTAATTAATTACTTTTCCCATCATTGTAACGCCGTTATCGTTATCGGCACTACTTCTCGTTAATTGAAATTAAAGGCAAGAATGTGATGTATGAAAAATAACTGGAATGTAGTGCCAGAAATGCCTGATCCCATTCAGCACGTGTGAGCAGCAGGACGTTTCATTTAAGCCAAACAAGCCTTCCACAGATTTCCCTTTGGCAACGTTTTATCTGTGAAACAACGTGTTGGATGCATCAGATTCTCACTAAAACTGTGAGCCAGGAAATTCATGTGTGTTATGTCAGAGCTGAACTCCCCACTTTGTGCCTTTAAACAACAGTGATTGGAGGGCATCACTGGGCTTCGGTTATCCCTTTGGTTATCCGAAGGATTTGGTTATTCTTTAAATTATGCTGAGGATTGGACTTTCTTTCATTGTGTTAGTACTTTATAAAATCAGTGTCTAACATACAGTATTGTTCAAAATAATAGCAGTACAATGTGACTAACAAGAATAATCCAGGTTTTTAGTATATTTTTTTATTGCTAAGTGGCAAACAAGTTACCAGTAGGTGCAGTAGATTCTCAGAAAACAAACAAGACCCAGCATTCATGATATTTACATTTACATTTACATTTATTCATTTAGCAGACGCTTTTATCCAAAGCGACTTACATTACATTACATTACATTACCAGTGTTACAGTCACTGGAGGCAAGGTGGGTTAAGTGTCTTGCCCAAGGACACAACGACAGTATGAACTGTGGGGCGAGCGGGAATCGATCCTACTACCTTCCGATTGAAGGACGGCCGCTCTACCCACTGAGCTACTGCCGCCCCTGATATGCACGCTCTTAAGGCTGTGCAATTGGGCAATTAGTTGAAAGGGGTGTGTTAAAAAAATAGCAGTAGTACTGGTAACTTGTTTGCCATTTAGCAATAAAATATACTAAAACCTGGATTATTCTGGTTAGTCACATTGTACTGCTAATATTTTCAACAATACTGTATATGCAGGGATTGTTTTTGTTTCTCTATATTGCTTAGATTGTCTTCTCAGAGCTTTTATTGAAACAGAAACAGTAAGTAATAGAACTAAAATAGGTCCTTTTAAAATGAGCCAAACCTGCAATCTGTGCCAGTCAGGTTGTGACTTGTAATATCAAGCCAGGCGGCTGCAGTAACTCTCCTGTCTGACTTCTCCTGCTCTCATCTATAATCCAGTTAAGGTGCATTTCATCCCAAACGCACCTAAAATGTCTATTTTTCTTGGCTTTTATTGAGCTTTTAATGTTTGTTTCTCCAAAATAGACAAATACAAAAAGTGTTGTTGTGTTGTGAATATACTGTACACAATTGACAAAATAGTATTGTCGGACTGTGTTCAGGTAGTACAGCTTACTGGCGAACAAATGTGTGTAGGTGAATTGGTCATTCTAAATGACCCAATTAAAAAAAATGTGAGAGTGAACAGTTGCCTCACAAGCCTTTTTTTCACACATCCACTGAGATCTGAGATGAACTACTTATATACAGACAGTTAGTCAACATACCAGAAATATTTGGTGAATATCCCAGCATCTCTATCACTATGCGTACATTTGATACCTGGACATGCAAACATGTATGTAAATGAAGCAACATGGAAAATAGAGAAAGAAAGCAAACCTATATAAGGCTCTGCATCTTTACATTTGAATCTTTTCTGACACGCCATCAAGTGCAGTTTAAATCCAGGAGCCTGTAATTAGTGTTTAGGTCTCTACCTCTGTCTTAATATACAAACATCAGAAAGTCCTGATAACACATGTTTCAATATTAGTGCAGTATTCTTGTAAAGGAGTGGGTTTATTTGTTTGTTAGGTTTGTATCCTCCCGTTGAGCCAGGGGGATTTTCTTCTTTTACATTTTCTTCTCGGTGTTGAGCCAGCACGTTGCACTGCTCTCTGACGGTGTGTGTGCACTGCCCTGTGGCACTCATCAGTCAGCCGCTATCCTTAGCCATTAGCCTGTCAAAGAATCAAAGGAACCAGATCCTCTGCTGAAAGCCTCCCATCTTTGTGAACATCAGTCTCCATAGTGCGCTGACTCACTTTATGAATGTCAGGCTGGATGTGCAAGCTGCTATTAATCTGTTAACTGCTGCTACTTTGCCATTAGCCTTTACACATGCTTTTATCTGACTGATATTTAAACCCAGACTGATGTGACTGCTAATGAGGTCCTTGTGTTTTCTATGAGCTACAGCACAGAATGCTAATGTTAATGCATTTGTTTATGGATGGTTTGGCAGAATTTCTTACTACAATACTGGAGATTTGGACAGAAAGCACATTGACTTTAAACTAAATATCTGAGCACTGTGCAGTCAGCAGTAACTAATCTTTATGGGCTGATATTTGTGCCACTAGAAACTGAATATGTTGCATTTGAATTTGAAGTGCTCAAACTAAATGTACAGTTTTCAATGCTCAGCTTTCATCAAAACTACATAAAACTTATATCCGTATGTTTAGCAGAGTCTCTACTGTTAATCATTTTTTAATGCGATGCATTAGTTTAAACGCTTTGAGGCTAACTGTGTTCCAGAGCAGTTCCAGTGAGCAAACAAATATCTATATGATTCTGAGTATTTAACAGTAACTGTCTTAACACCTGTTTATCTAATAATGTTAAATTTTCAAATTGTTTTATTATTGGGGGCACAGTGGCTCAGTGGTAAGAGCGGTTGTCCTTCAACCGGAAGGTAGGTGGTTCAATTCCCGCTCTCCCCACAGTCCCTGCTAAATTACTAAATGTAAATGTTATTACAAATTCTTAGCCTGGCAAGCCAGACTCCTTGCTGCAAAAGGATCGCTGCAAGTTTGTTTTCCTCAAGACAGAGCCTGGCGGGGCATGACCTTAGCAAGGCAACAATCTTCGTGGAAGTAAGCAAACGGAGGTTGCGCACATGCAGTTCACTCCAACATGGTGTGCAGTGGAGCGCCTGTAAATGACTTTAAACACAGAATATTTTCTTGAATATTTAAAATTGATTGAGGAGCAGAGCTGAAACAAACTCTTGGCAGTCATCTTGACTGTTTTGAACAAGAGACTTGGGTTGCCTAAGTGTAATTATGCCAATTTCAGATTTTTTTTTCTTCATATTGAGTTCAATTCTACAAATTTTTATTTGTTTTGCAAATTACAGTTTATATCGGCTATTATCAGTTTTCTTCTGCAAATTTTATCACCTGCATCTTCTTCAAAAATTCGAGTTTATTTTTTATTATTATTTATTTATTTTTATTTCTTGTTTCTTCTAATTTTGTTCTTTGCTACAAGTGTCATTTCTGTAAAGCACATTGAGTTTTTTTGGTACAAAATGTGTTCATTTTCTTTTTCTTCACATTGACCCGAGTCAAGTTCAATAAAATGCTGTTTTTCTGATTGTTGGGTTTATGTTTTTCAGATTCCGTCACTGCAAATATTGGTACTGCCCCTGAATTGGTTGGTTGTGTTTATGTCCAATTGTAGTAGTATAATCTGTGCCCATTTGTTCCTCCTCCTGAAATTAAAACCAGAATCAAGAGAGACCTAATTATTTATATAGTATAGAAAAATAATTAGGATGGCTGGCCAGGCTAGGGTTAGTGTAAACACAGTAAGAATATTTGCTTTATCTCGTGATAAAGGTCCAACAGCAACTTTTGAAATTATGGACAAAAAAAAAAGACACAAATGATCAGACAATATCAATCACAGTGACATCTGAAATATGAAAATAAATAAATGCAGAGTAGTTAAATGCACATCAGTGCTTATTGTTTGTATAGCCTTGGCACGTCTGACTTACCAAGAACTGAACTGCAATCAAAGCAGCGAGCAAAGCAGAGCCAAATAAAGGTACAATCTTTGTTGAAACTTCTGAACTCTGTAGCTTTTATTGAGGCTGATTGGACAGATTAGATTTTGGGGTCTAATGCCTGCCTCTGCCTCTCTGTGCTTCTGGATTACTCTGTGCACTTCAGGAGACACTGATTTATGGCCTGCTGTGAACTCGGCATTTCCCATGAGTCACCAGGGCAAAAGCCACCTTCGTATGGCTCAATCAGATATAGTTATAAAGTTCCAGGTGAACATTTTCAGTTTTAGCACACATTTGTTGAAAACTTGTTGGTTGGCCATTTTGGTGTAAGAATTATAATATAAATCTATATGTTTTCATGGCATTCATCATTACTAGGTTTGCCCCAAACTGCATTTTTTCCCCCTGGTGCTTAGAAAAAAAAAAGTTTAGCTTTTATTTGAAGACTGTATAATTTGCTATAAATTAAATGTTTCTGCAAATTGTTCTATATTTAAAATAAAATGTTTTGTCTGGTTTGACAAAATGTGTTGTAAATCTCATTCCAAAGCTTAGTACTGACTCTTTTACCAACTTTTCCAGTCTGTGTTAATTCATTGCCATGTATTATGTACTGTACAGTATGTTTGAACATAAGGAAGCATTTCAGTCAAACTATGTTTTCACAAGTAAAGAAAATAAAGACTTTTAAAGCCTCTTTGAATCCAGTGGAAGGTCCAATACTTGCTATTTCTACCCAGAAAAGACAAACTAAGCACTGGTCAAGTAGATGCATGTTGAAACCAATTTATGTGAATCTCAAAAATAAATCAATTTAATTTCTATCCATCCATCCATCCATCCATCCATCTTCTACCGCTTATCCGGGGCCGGGTCGCGGGGGCAGCAGTCTAAGCAGAGACGCCCAGACTTCCCTCTCCCCAGACACTTCCTCCAGCTCTTCCGGGGGGATACCGAGGCGTTCCCAGGCCAGCCGAGAGACATAGTCCCTCCAGCGTGTCCTAGGTCTTCCCGGGGTCTCCTCCCGGTGGGACATGCCGAAACACCTCCCTAGGGGCGTCCAGGAAGGCATCGAAACAGATGCCGAGCCACCTCAACTGGCTCCTCTCGATGTGGAGGAGCAGCGGCTCTACTTTGAGCTCCTCCCGGTGACCGAGCTCCTCACCTTATCTCTAAAGGGCGCCCGCCACCCTGCGGAGAAAGCCCATTTCGGCCGCTTGTATCCGGGATCTTGTTCTTTCGGTCATGACCCAAAGCTCATGACCATAGGTGAAGTAGGCGTAGATTGACCGGTAAATCGAGAGCTTTGCCTTACAGCTCAGCTCCTTCTTCACCACAACAGACCGGTACATCGACCGCATCACTGCAGAAGCTGCACCGATCCGTCTGTCAATCTCACGTTCCCTCCTTCCCTCACTCGTGAAAAAGACCCCAAGATACTTGAACTCCTCCACTTGAGGCAGGATCTCTCCACCAACCTGAAGGGGACAAGCCACCCTTTTCCGACTGAGAACCAATTAAATTATTATCTGACCTATTTCAACTGGGTTTGTTCATAGAAAATAGAAAGTCTTTCCAAGGTTATAATGAGGTGTGGCGTTGCAATATGCAGTTCACAATTCACTATTGTACTAGGCCAAAGCTAACCGTAGTGTTGGGCAATGCACGCAAAGTTGTATGCCCGTGTAGAGGTTTGTGTATGAGTAAAAAGATCCACAAATTTATCCGCAAGTTTGTGTGTAATCATGAGTGCAAATGTGAAAGACGATCTGCAAGTGTGAAAGTGTGAAACTGTACAAAGACTTGGCTACAGATCTACAAACGAGGTCATAGATTTGCATGAGCTAAATATTCAAAGTAATTCACAAATCTCTTGTTGCAACACATATAGCACACTCTACTGGCTGTCTTTACTCATGTGACTGTCCTAGAGTCCTGCCGTGAGATTTGAAAAATGTGTTTGGATTCTCAAGTCTCTATTTGCTTCTTTGCCCTGAGTCCAGCCTTACACGCTATGTAGCCAGAGGTACATGTTTCATGTAATAAAAAAGGTGAAAATGTGTTTTTATTCCATCTCAAATCCAGCAGATGTAGTCATTTCTTGCTAAAATGAATCTTACTGGCACTGGGTGCCAGTAGTAGTAGAGATTCAATCAGATTTTATTTTCTATATTAAAAATTCAATATCAGTCTTTGCAAATTTGCTAATAAATTAATTTACTGGCTGATATCTGCTTTATGAAGGCTGTGGGAGCCAAACTTGTGTGTAACTTTGACTGCACTAGACAACATCCCCTGTCCTTAGACCCTCCATCGGGGTAAAGAAAAACTCCCCAAAAAAAAAAAGCCGGGAAAAAAGAGAAACCTCAGGAAGAACCACAGAAGGAGGGATCTACTCGGCCGTGCAGGAATGTGTCCAGGACAGTTGAAAACAACATAGAAATACACAAAACCTATTTAAAACAACAACAAAAAACTGTGTGTGTGTAAGAGTGGATCCAAATGGAGCAGAGTCCAGGGGAGGAGGTACAAATCAACAAGCAGGTCAAGGGTCTCTGTCCACTCTAGGAAGAGAAATAAAAGAAAAATGCTAAATACTCCTGCAAAAATAGGCAGGTGTAATAATAATAATATGAGAAGTTGAGTGTGTATCTTCAGCTACAACCAGTGTGAGTGTGTACCTACAGCTACAGTGGGGATCAAACCTTTGGGCACCCCAGGTAAAAAAATAATATTTAATGTGCATAAAAACGCCAAGAAAAGATAGAAAAATCTCCAAAAGGCATCAAATGACAGATTAGACATCCTTATAATAAGTCAAAAAAAGTTAGATTTTATTTCCATCATTTACACTTTCAAAATAACAGAAAACAAAAAAATGGTGTCTGCAAGTAGTGTCTGTTCTCAATCATCGTCTGGATAGACCAGGTGATGTCAATCTCAAAAGTTTTAAATGCCCAGACTCATCTGACCTTGCCCCAACAATCAGCACCATGGGTTCTTCTAAGCAGTCTAGAAAACTGAAACTGAAAATAGTTGACGCTCACAAAGCAGGAGAAGGCTATAAAAAGATAGCAAACCGTTTTCAGATGCCAATATCCTCTGTTCGGAATGTAATTAAGAAATGGCAGTCATCAGGAACAGTGGAAGTTAAAGCAAGATCTGGAAGACCAAGAAAAATATCAGACAGAACGGCTCGCAGGATTGTGAGAAAAGTAAGAATGATCTGGCAGACACTGGAGTTGTGGTACACTATTCCACTATAAAGAGATACTTGTACAAATATGGACTTCATGGAAGAGTCATCAGAAGAAAACCTGTTCTACGTCCTCAACACAAAAATTAGCGTTTGAAGTTTGCAAATGAACATATAGACAAGCCTGATGCATTTTGGAAACAGGTTCTGTGGACCGATGAGGTTAAAATAGAACTTTTTGGCCGCAATGAGCAAAGGTATGTTTGGAAAAGAAAGGGCACAGAATTTAATGAAAAGAACTTCCGTCCAACTGTTAAGTATGGGGGTGGATCGATCATGTTTTGGGGTTGTATTGCAGCCAGTGGCACAGGGAACATTTCACAAGTAGAAGGAAAAATGGATTCAATAAAATTTCAGCAAATTTTGGATGCTAACTTGGTGCCATCTGTGAAAAAGCTGAAGTTAAAGAGAGGATGGCTTCTACAAATGGATAATGATCCTAAACACACCTCAAAATACACGGTGGATTATATCAAGAGGCATAAACTAAAGGTTTTGCCATGGCCTTCACAATCTCCTGACCTCAACATAATTGAAAATCTATGGATAGACCTTAAAAGCAGTGCGTGACAGACAGCCCAGAAATCTCAAAGAACTGGGAGACTTTTGTAAGGAAGAATGGGCAAAGATACCTCAAACAAGAATTGAAAGACTCTTGGTTAGTTACAAAAAGTGTTTACAAGCTGTGATACTTGCCAAAGGGGGCAGTACAAGATATTACTCTGCAGGGTGCCCAAATTTTTGCAGACACCATTTTTTTTTATTTCTGTTATTTTGAAAGTGTAAATGATGGAAATAAAATCTAACTTTTTTTACTTATTATAAGGATGTCTAATCTGTCATTTGATGCCTTTTGGTGATTTTTCCATTTTTTCTTGGCGTCTTTAAGCACATTAATACAATTTTTTTACCTGGGATGCCCAAACTTTCGATCCCCACTGTACAACCATTGTGAGCGTGTACCTACAGCTACAACCAGTGTGTCCGTGTACCTACAGCTACAACCACTGTGAGCGTGTACCTACAGCTACAGCCAGTGTGAACGTGTACCTACAGCTACAGCCAGTGTGAACGTGTACCTACAGCTAAAACCAGTGTGAGTGTTTACCTACAGCTAAAACCAGTGTGAGCTTGTACCTACAGCTACAACCAGTGTGTCCGTGTACCTACAGCTACAACCAGTGTGAGTGTTTACCTACAGCTACAGCCAGTGTGAATGTGTACCTACAGCTACAACCAGTGTAAACGTGTACCTACAGCTAAAACCAGTGTGAGTGTGTACCTACAGCTACAACCAGTGTGTCCGTGTACCTACAGCTACAACCAGTGTGTCCGTGTACCTACAGCTATAGCCAGTGTGAGCGTGTACCTACAGCTAAAACCAGTGAGTGTTTACCTATAGCTACAGCCAGTGTGAATGTGTACCTACAGCTAAAACCAGTGTGAGCGTGTACCTACAGCTACAACCAGTGTGAGCGTGTACCTACAGCTACAACCAGTGTAAATGTGTACCTACAGCTATAACCAGTGTGAGTGTGTACCTACAGCAACAACCAGTGTAAATGTGTACCTACAGCTATAACCAGTGTGAGTGTGTACCTACAGCAACAACCAGTGTAAATGTGTACCTACAGCTAAAACCAGTGTGAGCGTGTACCTACAGCTACAACCAGTGTGGCGTGTACCTACAGCTACAACCAGTGTAGCGTGTACCTACAGCTATAACCAGTGTGAGTGTGTACCTACAGCAACAACCAGTGTAAATGTGTACCTACAGCTAAAACCAGTGTGAGCGTGTACCTACAGCTACAACCAGTGTGAGCGTCAGTGTTGTGCCTGAACGCGTTCATTGAGCGATAGTTCATGAACTCGTTCATATTTTGAAGCGACGTGAACTGAGCGTGCTGTATTACTGCCTGATGAGCGTTACTGTGAACTCGTTCATTCTGGTGTCTGTGAACGGCACGCTCTCTCAGGTTAACTTCGTTCAATAGGGTGCCAGATTTCTATAGAGCCTTCCAGACGAAAACCCGGCTAAAACACACTGCAAACCAGCCGCAAAGCGGGTCTTAATATGTAGCGGAAAAACACCAAACCTGGCAACACCAGCCACCTGTGTCGCGTAAAGCCGTCATCAAAAAAAATAAAAATAAAAAAGCATGGAGGCGACAGCAGCGTAGTAAGGCGTATGATCATTTAAATTCATTCATGTAACTTGTTTGTTGAACCTGCCTGGTCTATTTTTCCAGGATTCAAATATTCTGTTTTAGCATGTGGACAATGGAAAATTATTAAAATTTAAAAACGTTTTCACCTTAATGATTACTGTCCTGTTTTTCTTTGAATAATTCCTCATTAAAAAGACCATTCAAGCAGCACGTTTGTCCTCATGTTTTTGAGAATGTACTGTAGGGTTGAAAGCTGCAGCTGCTACTAGTGTTGAGTGAATGGACAGCAACAAAGCATTAAAGCAACAATGGGGAAATGCTGTCCCCTCAATGTTAATGTAAACCCTGGTTGGATAAGGATTGAAAATTGGATATGAAAATGAAATCTAACGCATAGCTTCATTGTTAAAACTGATAAAATAATTGCTGTCTGTGATTCTACTGTATATGGGCTGTGGCAATAATTTTGAAAAATAATAGCTCGCAGCAACATATGAAAAAAAAGAACTATGAACTAGTTCATTTTTGGAACTGTGAACTTAGTTCAAAATTTTGAAGTTTGAACTGAACTGAACTAGTTCATTTTAAAATTTGTGAACTGAACTTTGAACTAGTTCTTGTAGAAAGTGAACTTTCCCAACACTGGTGAGCGTGTACCTACAGCTACATCCAGTGTGAGCGTGTACCTACAGCTAAAACCAGTGTGAGTGTGTACCTACAGCTAAAACCAGTGTGAGTGTGTACCTACAGCTAAAACCAGTGTGAGCGTGTACCTACAGCTAAAAGCAGTGTGAGCGTGTACCTACAGCTAAAACCAGTGTGAGCGTGTACCTACAGCTAAAACCAGTGTAGCGAGTACCTACAGCTACAACCAGTGTGTGCGTGTACCTACAGCTAAAACCAGTGGGTGTGTGAAGGGAACACTGTTGTTATTTGTGCAAAGATGAGTCATAGTTCTTTAGTATTTAGTATATTTATTAATCTATTTGGTGCTGCCGCCTATCTTCTGGACTGGTTTCCTTCTGTATTATTAACAGAATGCATATTCTGCTTTGTGCATAAATTATCCTTGTTAAGCACAGAACAATTACCCTACCTGGTGTCTGTGAAGGTTCTCATTCATCCAGGTTAATTTGAAGAAAATGTTAAAGCAAAAGGCATCTGGATTTAGTTTTTTATGGTTTGTCAGTTCTGAGTTCTGCTGATACGAGTGTAGTTTTTATCTCTTACCTGATGCAGAACTTACTGGTGTACAGTTTCTGCATAATACATCTTATTAGCAACAAGTAAATGTGGACAGGTTGTTTCCCAAAACCCATAATGTGTCATATCCAACATTGTAGTCTAATGCCATGAGTCTGGTTTACTTATCCGGGGAAAAGACTTTTAAAACTGCATTGGCTATTGGAGAACTTTTGGAGATCAGGCCCCCGAGTGGTACAAGCGCATTAAACTCTTAGAACATTGAAAATCACTGTCAAAATTGCATCTACCTTCAGTGAAGGATTATGGGACAACCTTTGTCTGATTTGTGAATGAGAACAGGTTTGATTACGGGCTATGTCCTAAAGATAGTGAAACCTGATTGTGTTTCTGTCAAGTTTCTCAACAAGACACAGTGCTGTCAAACATAGTTTACACACAAACATAGCTGACATAGACTCCCTGTTTCTGAAGGCTAATATCTGTTTGATGTATGATTCATTAAGCTCTAACAAACACAAACATATTTACATATGGGGCATGGATTACTCTCTGGGCTGCAGACATTATAAGAAGTTTTGTGAAGTGAAGAGCTGTAAAAGTCGCTTGAGGATGTCGTCTACAATAACCGCTTAAAGACATTTCTCTGAAAGTAAGCTGCTAGTCTTTTTATTATTTTTGGCTTGGCCATTCATTTGCAATATCTGCAGAAAGGAAAGGCTTGTGTTTATTTGCAATCATTTTCTTTTCGTGCCAGCTCATACAAATGGACCATGTGCCTCTGTAGCAGCCAGAGTGTGTTCACTGCATTCTTACATCCCTGACATTTGCCTCTTGCCTATGGCAAGCAAGGACCAAAAACAGGATAAGTTTCAAGGCTTGCTATGCATTCTTAGAGCCAGTCAACTGAATTTATTTTTTTTAATTTTGATTTAGGTTGTGTTGCGTAGACATGCGGAAATTAGGTTTCACATTTTTCATGAAAAAAAAAAATTTTAAAGTTCAGCTCCAACAAATCTGTAACAGCAAATAGTTAAATTGTAAAAGAGAAGGTCAAGCTTAAGTGTTGACCCCAAAGCAGATGATTGATTTGTTGGCTTAATTAGGAGGATTGGATGCAAAAATCATAGTGTCTTCTAAGATAAATATTTATTCTCCAACTCCAGGAGACCAGAGAGCTGTTCGATAAAACTAGCTCACCCAATAAGCTAAGCTTATTTTAAAAGTCTGGCTCATTTTATTGTCATTTCTGTTCCATAAAACAGATTGATCCAGAGTCAGACTCAGTCACTATGGAAACATCTGGAGGCGACTTAGCCTGGTCCAGAGCAGGTTTAAGCCCCGGCTTAACCCAAACATTTGGAAAATCAGAGAGCTTTTATCACAAAGTAAGTATAAAAGCACTCATTTTAGATCTGCATCTCTAATGTTTGATCATATTAATGAACTTTACTAACCACTAGAACCATCAAAAAAATATTTAGCCAAATTAAAAATTATAAAATAGATTATAATCTATAGGAGACTGGCAGTTTGTTTTGGTATTTCATTTAAATGATAAATGAAAAGTCACTTTTTGTAGAGGGTTTCTTTATTTAAACCAAGTCATCATTACCAGATTAAATTATGTCTGTGCTGAGTTTTTCTTGTGCAGCTCAAGAGTAGTACTTTGAGACTTTTTAATTCAGTGAGAGATAATTGCCTCAGTTCTCTCGTTCACTCTAAAGCTCTATCTCTGAAGTGACATGCCGAGTATTTCTGCGTTTGTTTCTCAGCTCCTTACTCATCTTCGTTTACTCTATTTGTTAAAGGGATGTTCAGGAGGTGGAAGTTTCCTTGCCACAGTCTTTCATTGAGATTGAATCAATGCTTGACTTCAATGTTCTGCTGATGCACTGTGTAATCGCTGCTTCTCAAGTGAGACTGGTGTTAGCCTGGCTGTGTGAGCCCAGAGTGGTCTTTATGGAACAGGCTAAGGAGCCATGACTATGTTTACACTTATGCAATTAGAATTCAGGCTGAAGCCATGCTTTCTGAGAGAGTTTTATGGAACAGCCCTCAGTAGTCCATCAGACAAATAAGACAAATGACAGATTTTCAAGATAAACACTTTTTATTCAATATAATACCTGCTTAAGTCTGTCCTCACTAGACTAAAAAAAAAAAAACAGGAAAGTGACATAAACTAGACTCACTAATTGGTGATCAGACATTTTGCTCATGATTTTTCTCACCCACATAGTCTTTGACAAAATATGTCTAGAACTGTAAGAAAATATTTCCATATATTTCTGTATATAACACAAATAATTACAGAATCATGTTGTTATTTGTATCAATTCCACACTGACAGATTTTTACAAAGCATTAACATCTGGGAATGTCTAAATGCTGGACATGGCACAAAAAGGCCAAACCTATGGATGATTGACAGGTCTACTCTGCTAAACCCAGAAATGAAAGCAGTAGATATTTGGTAAATACAGATCATTTTTACACAAGATAGATTTATTACTAAGGAGGCTTTCACACCTGTACCTGTTTGGTCCAGGCTTTTGGACTTTCTTTTTGGTTCGACAGATGTCTCCTGGGAAGCCGACTGTTTCCTAAAGAGTGTATTTTAAGTTTCATCTGTTTGTATTAATTCTAATAATATGTCTCTATAGATTATTGTATTTTCCAGTTCAACTGTAAAACGAGACAACACATTCACCACAAAAAACAACTGAGACAACTCAGAACTCAGAGGACTTTCCTTTTCCTCTCTTTGCACAAATAACAACAAAACATAAATCTATAATTTGGTATTGACAGTAAATACAACAGCACAGCTTCTTACTTCTTCTTACCCCATCACTTTTCCTTCTTTGTGCACATAAGTCCAGTAACTCCACGCTGTAGCTCCTCGACGTACAGAGGCTGAGTCAAAACCTGGCCTGGTGTGGAGTTCCTTCGTCTTCATCCCTAACCCTAAACCTTTGGTTCTAAGCCCTCGATGTGTTCATTAGCACCACATTTTCAAATCTATGCCTCTTATCTTTTTGGTCTTCTATTAATAATCCAGATGTCCAAACAGATTAAAGATTCCTAAATCTATACTGGTCAATGAGAGGGTCCACCAAAGTCAAGTACCAAATCAGACTTGAGTAGCTTTCCTTCCATAAATGATCTCTGTGGCAAACTACTTTCAGGCTACGATACAAGACCTAAGGGACAGAGTTGACTCCTGAGGTTTGCACCACTGCAGGAGAACACTGAATAGAATTTAAGGAACTACCCTGAAAGGCCTGATGACACATGTTCATTTAATCGAGCAGAACTGTATGCATGGCATGACTTTGTCCCAAACGGATAACCCAATCAAAGCGTAAAGAGCATGTCTCTGCTTCCATGGTTAGTGATGGAGCTTAGTGTAGCTCGTCTTGTAAATCTCCTAGAAGGAATTAACCTGTTTAAATTAATAAGCATTGCTTCTTGCCCATGTGCTTTTTGATGCATATTTGACACCCTTACAGGCCTTTGTTCTTTGAGCTGAAGAGACAAGCACAGTGGGAAAAGCTTTACCCTCAAAATGTCACTCCCTGCTCCTCTCGTTGCCAGATGCTGCTTTCGAAACACTCTTGTTTCCGCTTGGCTGTATTTATATCCCACGCCCGCCTTGTCTGTGTTGTCTGCTGTCTTTGCTTCTTTGTTTTAAATGTTTTATACGATGCCAGGAAGATGGATTTTCTTTGTCCTTTGCTGCGCTGTTTGAGCTCACACTGCCGGTTTCTTTCTGTGGTTCCTTGCTGCATGGTGTTGTCATTTTCTGCTTCATTTTACGCTGCAGACTCTGTCAAGAAATGCCTTTTTGTTCTTTGAGCTGTATTTTAGTAGCAGGCTAAGGAGAATGCGTATGAGATGTTAGCAGCTTTACTGTGTTACTCTTGGAGCAAAAAATAAACCATGTGTTTGTTTGGACTGGGTACTACGTTTGGTGACATACTATATACAATGGGTGCACTCACACCATAGGCCATTTGAACCATTTTATGCCCATGCACGATTGGGAAGGCGTCTGGCCCCCACAATCTTGCACTCACATACGCAGATCAACAATCCTTTCCTGGGCCCAGTAACTTCATCCGGTTGAGTGTTGGTGGACTCCTACGATCAACTAACTAAACATGTGCTATGGTAGCTCATTTCTTATTGGAGGACTTAACATTGTTGCAACCATCCTCACTCTCCCCCTACTTTATCAATTTGATTGAATAGAATCCCATTTCCCAGACAGTTTATGCCTTCCTTTCTTTCCAACTTCTATCTACTATCTTCACAGGAATCATGCAATAGTGTTGGTCTTGTCTTGATCGTTCCACACTCTGGTCTTGGATATGTATTGCTATCAGTTATTGTGGACTTATCTACAATAGCACAGTCTTTAATTATGGATGTGTATTCATGACTACGGCTTCCAGGTAAAACCAGGGTCAAACATTATCTTAACTTATCTTGAGTGAATGCTCTGTGAAAAATGTAATGTGGACACTGGGCAAAGATGTGCTTTTACAATTAGAGGATTTTGTCCCACTGCTTTGTGTACACATTATTTATCAAATAAGTATGCTACTAAAAGCCTACAGTACAGGCATACAGTTTCAGTAGCAACAGCACAGTTAATAAGGCTTATTGGATAACTGTCAGAAATAATGAGCTAAAACTCACTGTTATTAGCTTAGAGTCATTTCTAAAGGCCAGTTTGGACATGGCTCAGGGCCCACTGGTCATTAGCTCAGCAAAGGACTACTCTTCAGGTTTCTCACTTTCAGTTAAGATATGGCATTTATCACTGTCTACCAAGCCTTAATCTACCACCCATGAAAGACAAGAGCTGCGGGGTCTAAGTTAAAAAGAAGAATGGCTGTTCAACAGTGCTCGCCTGGTCTTAGTTAACTGGTTTGGAATTTTGTGTTTTGTTTTACCTGTGTTCATGTGCTTTCATCTTCCAAAGTCTGAATCTTAATATTACTGTTCACAGAATCACTTCTTGGTTAGTTAAATTATTTATAAGCTCAAACAGGTTAAATTTAACATTACCTTTCATTTGAATTAAAAGCTAAATGCAAAGTGATACTCACATAGCTTCAGTTAACACACCTGACTAATGAGGGTTTAATAGCAACCTAATATCAATTAGTAGCTTTTCAGACTAGTCCATGTTAACAAGGGAACTGATAATAATCTCATATAAAATTAACTTTATCTAGGCAAAGAGTAAATGTGTAGAATGCTTAATATTAATAATTATTAAGTTAATAATATTAAATAGAAAAAACAAATTGTCCCAAGTCCTAACTAATTTTATTCAGACCTAAAGTTATTTTAACAAGTCAAGCAGCCATTCATGTGTATTTTTTCAACTCAGAAAAATGTTTATTTATGAATTCCAAGAACATAATAAATGTGGTATAATATCAACAACCAAAGGTATTGGTAAGTGTGGTGTACCATGGTTGTGATGAATGGTCTTTTCTGATCGGCTGAAATGTGTGCAATTGCAGTCTGTCTCTGAGCAGCGTTTCCACTCTTTTAGTTATGTTCTTTCCAGGTCTCACAAGGACATTATTTCTTTTTATAATCTGCCTTTCTTGTCAAAAAGGGAAGGTGCCATTCACTAATCCATCATCTCTGCCAAGGTCTCACACAAAGACCATATAGTCTAAAAATGATAACATTGTCTATAGATTCAGCTAAGATATGACAATTTGATTGACTGGGGCTTTTTTCAAGAACTCTGCTAAAGAGTGAAATGTGTTCAAGCCTTTTAATTATACCCATATGTCTTATAGACAAGTGTAATCTAAGCTTACACCAGAAATTGAATAATGCCAAAAGTGGCTAAAAACAGGCTCTGTTATTGAAAAGTAAGTAAACAACTTTTCTCATGTCCATGTTCAAAGGGTGCACGTGGCAGAGTGGTTAGCACTCCTGCCTCACAGCAAGAAGGTCGTGAGTTCAAAACCCGGCCGACTCAAACATTCTCGGGGACTCCGGTCTTTCTGTGAGGAGTCTGCATGTCCTCCACGTGTTACCGTGGGTTCTCTCCGGGTACTCCGGCTTCCTCCCACCGTCCAAAGAAATGCATGTATAATTGTTAATTGGCAAATCTAAAGTGTCCATAATGAATGAGAGAGTGAATGGTTGTCTGTCACTGTCTGTCTCTAAATGTTAGCTCTGCGACTAACTGGCCACTGTCCAGGATGAACCCTGCCTCAGGCCCAAAGCTGCTGGGATAGGCCGAAACCAGGTCTAAACCAGGTCTAAAGCAGGACGAAACCAGGACTAAACCAGGAGTGAACCAGGACTAAACTAGGACTAATCCAGGACTAAACCAGGACTAAACCAGGACTAAACCAGGACTAAACCATGTCTAAGCCAGGACTAGACCAGGTCTAGACCAGGTCTAAGCCAGGACTAAAACAGGTCTAAACCAGGACTAAACCAGGTCTAAACCAGGTCTAAAAACTATGGGTGATCGGGCTTTTTCCTCCTTGGCTCCTAAATTGTGGAATTCCCTGCCCTCTGAGATTAGGAATGCAGAATCTTTTAGTATTTTTAATTCATTACTTAAAACGTACTATTTTAGGATAGCTTTTATGTGACTCATTTTATTATTCTTGCTTGTTTTACTTTGGCTTTTTAATTGATTTTATTGCTTTGTGTATCTTTTAATTTTATATGTATGTAAGTGTATGTTAAGTGCTTTGAGATTCCCATTTAAAGGCGCTATATAAAATAAAGTTATTAGACCCGAGCCGGTGATAACCGGAAGGGTCTATTATTTCTGATAGCGTCCGTTATTATTATTATTATTATTATTATTATTAGGGGCCAAGCACCGAAGGTGCGTAGACCCTATTGTTTCTGTTAGATTTCTTATTAGGGGCCAAGCACCGAAGGTGCGTAGACCCTATTGAATCCGTTAGATTTCTTATTAGGGGCCAAGCACCGAAGGTGCGTAGACCCTATTGTTTCTGTTAGATTTCTTATTATTATTATTATTATTATTATTATTATTCTGCATGGAAGTCAATGGTAGGCCATAGAACCGTTTGATAAAAAGTTGTGAAATTTGGTACACTCATTAAGGACAGTCCAGTCATTGATCTTAGTAAATTTGAAGTGTCTAAGTCAATATCTCTAGCGCCACCAACTGTCCAAAGTTGGAGTTATGTTTATGTTGATAACTTTTGAACCCTAAGGCTTAGAATGAAAATTCTTTTTTCCAGTGATTCCTTGGGTAAAGATGATTCGATTGCACCCTATGACGTCATTTTCCAGCTAGAAAATTTTCCGCCATTTTGAATTATACGAAAAACCTACTTTTGCGAACTCGTCCTAGGCCGTAGCCCGATTTTCATGAAAATTGAACCAGATCATCTCAGCCTATGTTGACAAAAAGTTATTAAAAGAAAGTTGATTCGTCAAATCGTTGTCGAATACGCGCAAATGAAATCGACTTAAGCGCACAAAAAATAAAAGTCAGGCTATATCTCTGCGATGCTTTAACGTATTCTAACTAAACTTAGTACGTGTTATGGCAACCGTGACTTGAGGATGCCTGCAGAGTTTTGGTGCAGCGCCACCTAGTGGTCCGGAGATGCAAAAATGTGAACTTTTTCGATTATTACTTCAGAATGCTTTATCCAAAAATCACAAACCCGGTCTCTTTAGATTCGTGGCGTCATGCCGAGCATAGCGTATCAATTTTCCCGTATCAACTATTTTGAGTCGGCCATTTTGAATTTTCTAAAAATTGTACTTTTGCAAACTCCTCTAGGCCGTGGCCCGATTTTCATGAAAATTGAACCACATCATCTTCAGACTATGGTGACAAAAAGTTATTAAAAAGAAAGTTGATACGTCAAAGCGTTTTTTTGAATACCGCGCAAATGAAATCGACTTAATGCGCACAATGATAAAACTAAGGCTATATATCTGCGATGCTCAGGGGCGCAACTACCCAGTGCTGGAGGGGTATGCAGCATCAATTTTGGCGCCCTCCCCCCCAAAAAAATAAAAATAAAAAAATGTTAGCTACGAAATGTTTGCTACCACAAAATCTAGAGCGGTCTGTAGTTCATTCCAGCCTATATCATGCGCCATGTGTATATTAACTACCCACACACATAGTAACTGGATAGCTCAGTTGGTAAGCAATAGGCTTTACATTTGGTGTACCCAGGTTCGAATCTACCTTGGGACACTATGTATATTAGTTGTTTTCCACTTTTTTGTAATTTATTGATCATGGCATGCTGTCTTATATTTTCCAGTTTGAAAAGACTGAAGTCTTATTGAAATGTCTTTAGATGCTTACTGCCGTTGGTCTGCTGATGTCTGGTCTTGTTGCCGGCCGTGTCGTCGTGACATTTAATGGCCTTCTTGGTGCTTGGCCCCGTCATGGCTGCTTGCAGCTATATTTAGACCCGAGCCGGTGATAACCGGAAGGGTCTATTATTTCTGATAGCGTCCGTTATTATTATTATTATTATTAGACCCGAGCCGGTGATAACCGGAAGGGTCTATTATTTCTGATAGCGTCCGTTATTATTATTATTATTATTATTATTCTTCTGCCCTTTGAGGGCAAATTTGACCCCCTGAACATGCACGAAAACTCAGGAAACTTTGCCCAAAATTCAAGCCCGGCGAAAAATTTATAGAAATGAAGTCTGCAAGAAAAATATGAAAAATGACTCAGTGGCGACCCTGGAAAAGTCAAAATACATTGGGCCTATGGAAAGTGAAAGTAACTTTTTTCCAACGTAGAAAAATGAAACTTGGTACATCCATAGGACACCTCAGGGCAAATATAAAAGTCTATGACAGCCACACCCTAAACTCAACAGGAAGTCTGCCGTGTGGGGTGGAACATGCGGCCACTAAAATAGCACTCCTCGCGCAAAATGATTCAACTCATCGTGTTTTTAACTAAATGGCCCCAAATTTGGTGAGTATCATCTAGACACATGTGTCAACCAAAGTTATAACTTTGTTGTAGATATCTTATCGGGCATGGGTGTGGAAAGCCTATAACAAGGTGGCCATTTTTGTGAAAATAAAATGTCTCTTAACTCTAAAACGCCTTCTCGTATCAAGTCGGACCCAAAAAGGCGTTTGTGCACATTCATGACCTGAACACAAAAATATGTAAATAAAAGGGTTATCTTTAGAAATGGCTCTCCAGCGCCCCCTACAAACTTATAATGGGAGCTTAGAATTTAGTTTGTCATAGAGACTTCAAATTTGGTACACACATCTCTTATGTCATGACGAACATAAAAGCCAATGACGACCACCCCCTATCTATAAATGTGTTGCCATAGCAACGCCCCAAATATGTGGACAAAGTCAATGGGAAGTGAAAATTTTAGTTTATCATAAGCAAATGAAACTTGGTACACAGATCCAGTATGGGCTTATGAACAAAAAGCCAATGGTGACCACCCTATCTATAAATGTGTTGCCATAGCAACGCCCCAAATATGTGGACAAAGTCAATAGGAAGTGAAAATTTTAGTTTGTCGTAAGCAAATGAAACTTGGTACACAGATCCAGTATGGGCTTATGAACAAAAAAGCCAATTGTGACCACACCCTATCATACACGGGAAGGCGGCCATTTTGAATTGAATATCTGATTTGCCTTAGAATACACCTCTCTTTTAAAAACAGTCCTTTGTTTTTCTCGCCTTAGCCCAAGCATAATCTATTATTTTCAAAAGTTCAGACAGCTCCCAGGAAAACCAGGGATTGTGGAGGCCTTTAACTCTAAATTACAAGGTGGTGTAGCAGGCCCCAGCAGTAGCACAGGCCCGAGGTGATGAAGCAGGATCCAGCCAGAAGAAGATTCAAGCAGTAGCACAGGCCTGGTTATTTGACATTACTGTGAAGTTTACGCTTTAAAGCACAAAATGCAATCCTCCGAGTACATGATTCCCCAGCGGTCTCAAGGGAGGCGAGGGTCTTTATCGCCGCTATGCTTTAATTAGACCCGAGCCGGTGATAACCGGAAGGGTCTATTATTTCTGATAGCGTCCGTTATTATTATTATTATTATTCTTCTTCTGCTCTTTGAGGGCAAATTTGACCCCCTGAACATGCACGAAAACTCAGGAAACTTTGCCCAAAATTCAAGCCCGGCGAAAAATTTATAGAAATGAAGTCCATAAGAAAAATATGAAAAAATGACTCAGTGGCGACCCCTGGAAAAGTCAAAATACATTGGGCCTATGGAAAGTGAAAGTAACTTTTTTGCTACGTAATAAAATGAAACTTGGTACATCCATAGGACACCTTAGGACAAATATAAAAGTCTATGACAGCCACACCCTAAAGTCAACAGGAAGTCCGCCGTGTGGGGTGGAACGCGCGGCCACTAAAATCGCACTCCTCGCGCAAAATGATTCAACTCATCGTGTTTTTATCTAAATGGCCCCAGATTTGGTGAGTATCATCTAGACACGTGTGCCAACCAAAGTTATAACTTTGTTGTAGATATCTTATCGGGTATGGGTGTGGCAAGCCTGTAACGAGGTGGCCATTTTTGTGAAAATAAAATGTCTCTTAACTCTGAAACGCCTTCTCGGATCAAGTCGGACCCAAAAAGGCGTTTGTGCACATTCATGACCTGAACACAAAGATATGTAAATAAAAGGTTTATCTTTAGAAATGGCTCTCCAGCGCCCCCTACAAACTTATAATGGGACCTAAGAATTTAGTTTGTCATAGAGACTTCAAATTTGGTACACACATCTCTTATGTCATGACGAACATAAAAGCCAATGACAACCAGCCCCTATCTATAAATGTGTTGCCATAGCAACGCCCAAATATGTGGACAAAGTCAATGGGAAGTAAAATTTTAGTTTATCATAAGCAAATGAAACTTGGTACAGACATTCAGTATGGGCTTATGAACAAAAAGCCAATGGTGACCACCCCCTATCTATAAATGTGTTGCCATAGCAACGCCCCAAATATGTGGACAGAGTCAATAGGAAGTGAAAATTTTAGTTTGTCGTAAGCAAATGAAACTTGGTACACAGATCCAGTATGGGCTTATGAACAAAAAAGCCAATGGTGACCACACCCTATCACACACGGGAAGGCGGCCATTTTGAATTGAATATCTGATTTGCCTTAGAATACACCTCTCTTTTAAAAAACAGTACTTTGTTTTTCGCCTTAGCCCAAGCATAATCTATTATTTTCAAAAGTTCAGACAGCTCCCAGGAAAACCAGGGATTGTGGAGGCCTTTAACTCTAAATTACAAGGTGGTGTAGCAGGATGCAGGAGTAGCACAGGCCCGAGGTGATGAAGCAGGATCCAGCCAGAAGAAGATTCAAGCAGTAGCACAGGCCTGGTTATTTGACATTACTGTGAAGTTTACGCTTTAAAGCACAAAATGCAATCCTCCGAGTACATGATTCCCCGCGGTCTCAAGGGAGGCGAGGGTCTTTATCGCCGCTTGCGGCTTTAATTATTCTTCTTCTGCCCTTTGAGGGCAAATTTGACCCCCTGAACATGCACGAAAACTCAGGAAACTTTGCCCAAAATTCAAGCCCAGAAAATTTATAGAAATGAAGTCCATGAAAAATATGAAAAAATGACTCAGTGGCGACCCCTGGAAAAGTCAAAATACATTGGGCCTATGGAAAGTGAAAGTAACTTTTTTGCTACGTAAAAAAATGAAACTTGGTACATCCATAGGACACCTCAGGGCAAATATAAAAGTCTATGACAGCCACACCCTAAAGTCAACAGGAAGTCCGCCGTGTGTGGGGTGGGCGCCACTAAAATCGCACTCCTCGCAAAATGATTCAACTCATCGTGTTTTTATCTAAATGGCCCCAGATTTGGTGAGTATCATCTAGACACGTGTGCCAACCAAAGTTATAACTTTGTTGTAGATATCTTATCGGGTATGGGTGTGGCAAGCCTGTAACGAGGTGGCCATTTTTGTGAAAATAAAATGTCTCTTAACTCTCAAACGCCTTCTCGGATCAAGTCGGACCCAAAAAGGCGTTTGTGCACATTCATGACCTGAACACAAAGATATGTAAATAAAAGGGTTATCTTTAGAAATGGCTCTCCAGCGCCCCCTACAAACTTATAATGGGACCTAAGAATTTAGTTTGTCATAGAGACTTCAAATTTGGTACACACATCTCTTATGTCATGACGAACATAAAAGCCAATGACAACCAGCCCCTATCTATAAATGTGTTGCCATAGCAACGCCCCAAATATGTGGACAAAGTCAATGGGAAGTAAATATTTTAGTTTATCATAAGCAAATGAAACTTGGTACAGACATTCAGTATGGGCTTATGAACAAAAAAGCCAATGGTGACCACCCCCTATCTATAAATGTGTTGCCAACGCCCCAAATATGTGGACAGAGTCAATAGGAAGTGAAAATTTTAGTTTGTCGTAAGCAAATGAAACTTGGTACACACATCCAGTATGGGCTTATGAACAAAAAAGCCAATGGTGACCACCCCCTATCTATAAATGCGTTGCCATAGCAACGCCCCAAATATGTGGACAGAGTCAATAGGAAGTGAAAATTTTAGTTTGTCGTAAGCAAATGAAACTTGGTACACAGATCCAGTATGGGCTTATGAACAAAAAAGCCAATGGTGACCACACCCTATCACACACAGGAAGGCGGCCATTTTGAATTGAATATCTGATTTGCCTTAGAATACACCTCTCTTTTAAAAAACAGTACTTTGATTTTCTCGCCTTAGCCCAAGCATAATCTATTATTTTCAAAGGTTCAGACAGCTCCCAGGAAAACCAGGGATTGTGGAGACCTTTAACTCTAAATTACAAGGTGGTGTAGCAGGACGCAGGAGTAGCACAGGCCCGAGGTGATGAAGGCAGGATCCAGCCAGAAGAAGATTCAAGCAGTAGCACAGGCCTGGTTATTTGACATTACTGTGAAGTTTACGCTTTAAAGCACAAAATGCAATCCTCCGAGTAAATGATTCCCCGCGGTCTCAAAGGAGGCGAGGGTCTTTATCGCCGCTTGCGGCTTTAATTATTAGGCCCGAGCCGGTGATGGCCGGGAGGGCCTATTGTTTTTGCTCGGATTTTTTTTTTTTTTTTTTTTTATTTTTCTTCCGACCCAATGATCCTAAATTTGACCCAGTGAACATGCACGAAAAGTCATTTTATTGGTCCCAGACTTCAAGCTCGGCGAAAAATTTATGTATTTGAAGTCACGAAAAAAATACGAAAAATGACTCAGTGGCGACCCTACAAAATCAAAATACATTGGGCCTATGGAAAGTGAAAGTAACTTTTTCCAACGTAGAAAAATGAAACTTGGTATATCCATAGGACACCTCAGGGCGAACAGAAAAGTCAATGACAGTCACACCCTAAACTTAACAGGAAGTCCGCCACGTGTGGGGTGAAAGCGCGCGCCACTAAAATCGCACCTGCGCAGAAAGATGCAAATCATTGTGTTTTAATCTAAATGGCCCCAAATTTGGTGAGTATCATCTAGACACGTGTGCCAACCAAAGTTGTGACTTTGTTTTGATATCTTATCGGGTATGGGTGTGGCAAGCCTGTAACGAGGTGGCCATTTTTGTGAAAATAAAACGTCTCTTAACTCTCAAACGCCTTCTCGGATCGAGTTGGACCCAAAAGGCGTTTGTGCACATTCATGACCTGAACAAAAATATGTAAATAAAAGGGTTATCTTTAGAAATGGCTCTCCAGCGCCCCTACAAACTTATAATGGACCCAAGAATTTAGTTTGTCATAGAGACATAAAATTTTGTACACACATCTCTTATGTCATGACGAGCATAAAGCCAATGACAACCACCCCTATCTATAAATGTGTTGCCATAGCAACGTCCCAAAAATGTGAAAAAGTCAATGGGAAGTGAAATTTTTAGTTTGTTGTAGGCAAATAAAACTTGGTACACACATCCAGCATGGGCTTATGAACAAAAAAGCCAATGGGGACCACACCCTATCACACACACAGGAAGGCGGCCATTTTGAATTGAAAATGTGAACCGACTTAAAATACACCTCTTTTTAAAAGTACACAGAAAAAAGCTGCTTCATTCCACAGACACCAAACGTGGGCAAAATGAGCTAAACACATGTATGTAAAAGAGACAAGTGTTTTTCTAGACTTTTTGCTCGAGTTATATTTTTTTAATTATAATTCGTATATATTTTTTATTATAATTTTTCTGCAAAATGATCCTCAATTTAACCCAGTAAACGAACAACTAAAAGTCATTTTATTGGTCCCAGACTTCAAGCCCGGCAAAAATGTATGTATTTGAAGTCCCGAAAAAAAATACGAAAAATGACTCAGTGGCGGCCCCTAGAAAAGTCAAAATACATTGGGCTTATGGAAAGTGAAAGTAACTTTTTTCCAACGTAGAAAAATGAAACTTGGTATATCCATAGGACACCTCAGGGCAAACAGAAAAGTCAATGACAGTCACACCCTAAACTTAACAGGAAGTCCGCCATGTGGGGTGAAAGGCGCGGCCACTAAATTCGCACCCCTTGCGCAGAAAGATGCAAATCATTGTGTTTTAATCTAAATGGCCCCAAATTTGGTGAGTATCATCTAGACACGTGTGCCAACCAAAGTTGTGACTTTGTTGTTGATATCTTATCGGGTATGGGTGTGGCAAGCCTGTAACGAGGTGGCCATTTTTGTGAAAATAAACGTCTCTTAACTCTCAAACGGCTTCTCGGATCGAGTTGGACCCAAAAAGGCGTTTGTGCACATTCATGACCTGAACACAAAAATATGTAAATAAAAGGGTTATCTTTAGAAATGGCTCTCCAGCGCCCCCTACAAACTTATAATGGGACCCAAGAATTTAGTTTGTCATAGAGACATAAACTTTGGTACACATATCTCTTATGTCATGACGAGCATAAAAGCCAATGACAACCACCCCTATCTATAAATGTGTTGCCATAGCAACGTCCCAAATATTTGGAAAAGTCAATGGGAAGTGAAAATTTTAGTTTGTCGTAGGCAAATGAAACTTGGTACACACATCCAGCATGGGCTTATGAACAAAAAGCCAATGGGGACCACACCCTATCACACACGGGAAGGCGGCCATTTTGAATTGAAAATGTGAACCGACTTAAAATACACCTCTTTTTAAAAGAACTCAGAAAATAGCTGCTTCATTCCACAGACACCAAACTTGGGCAAAATGAGCTAAACACATGTATGTAAAAGAGACAAGTGTTTTTCTAGACTTTTTGCTCGAGTTATATTTTATTTTATTATAATTTGGTATATTTTTTTATTATAATTTTTCTGCAAAATGATCCTCAATTTGACCCAGTAAACGTGCAACTAAAAGTCATTTTTATTGGTCCCAGACTTCAAGCTCATGAAAAATTTATGTATTTGAAGTCGCCTAAAAAAATATGAAAATGACTCAGTGGCGACCCTACAAAAGTCAAAATACATTGGGCCTATGGAAAGTGAAAGTAACTTTTTCCAACGTAGAAAAATGAAACTTGGTACATCCATAGGACACCTCAGGGCGAACAGAAAAATGTATTACAGCCATATCGTAAACTCAACAGGAAATCTACTATGTTGGGTGTATGCGTGACCACCTAAATTGCACCCTTGTGTCTAAAGGCTTTTCATCTAAACAGCTCCAAATTTGGTGAGTATCATCTAGACACGTGTGCAAAAAAAGTTATCAATTTGTTTTTGATAGATTTGTGGCTGTGGTCGTAATGAGTCTGTGAAGAGGCAACTATTGGGAAATAAATGCCATTTCCCAATTGCCAGGATCCTTCTCAACAGAAAATGTTGGGTGGAATACATGACCACCTAAATCGTACACTTTGTGCTAAAGGGTTTTCATCTAAACAGCTCCAAATTTGCTTTAAAGCACGACATGCAATCCTCCGAATATATGTGTCCCCGGTCTCAAGGGAGGCGAGGGCCTTTATCGCCGCTGCTGCTTTAATTAGGCCCGAGCGGTGATGATGGGAGGGCCTATTGTTTTGCTCGGATTTTTTTTTTTTTTTTTTTTTTTATCTTTAAAATTTGACCCAGTGAACATGCACAAAAAGTCATTATATTGGTCCCAGACTTCAAGCTCGGCAAAAATGGTATGTATTTGAAGACGCTAAAAAAATACGAAAAATGACTCAGTGGCGACCCTACAAAATCAAAATACATTGGGCCTATGGAAAGTGAAAGTAACTTTTTCCAACGTAGAAAAATGAAACTTGGTATATCCATAGGACACCTCAGCAAACAGAAAAGTCAATGACAGTCACACCCTAAACTTAACAGGAAGTCCGCCATGTGGGGTGAAACGCGCCACTAAAATCGCACTTTATGCAGAAAGATGCAAATCATTGTGTTTTAATCTAAATGGCCCCAAATTTGGTGAGTATCATCTAGACACGTGTGCCAACCAAAGTTGTGACTTTGTTGTTGATATCTTATCGGGTATGGGTGTGGCAAGCCTGTAACGAGGTGGCCATTTTTGTGAAAATAAAACGTCTCTTAACTCTCAAACGCCTTCTCGGATCGAGTTGGACCCAAAAAGGCGTTTGTGCACATTCATGACCTGAACACAAAAATATGTAAATAAAAGGGTTATCTTTAGAAATGGCTCTCCAGCGCCCCTACAAACTTATAATGGACCCAAGAATTTAGTTTGTCATAGAGACATAAAATTTTGTACACACATCTCTTATGTCATGACGAGCATAAAAGCCAATGACAACCACCCCTATCTATAAATGTGTTGCCATAGCAACGTCCCAAAAATGTGAAAAAAGTCAATGGGAAGTGAAATTTTTAGTTTGTTGTAGGCAAATAAAACTTGGTACACACATCCACCATGGGCTTATGAACAAAAAAGCCAATGGGGACCACACCCTATCACACACAGGAAGGCGGCCATTTTGAATTGAAAATGTGAACCGACTTAAAATACACCTCTTTTTAAAAGTACACAGAAAAAGCTGCTTCATTCCACAGACACCAAACTTGGGCAAAATGAGCTAAACACATGTATGTAAATGAGACAAGTGTTTTTCTAGACTTTTTTGCTCGAGTTACATTTTTTTATTATAATTCGGTATATATTTTTTTATTATAATTTTTCTGTAAAATGATCCTCAATTTAACCCAGTAAATGAACAACTAAAAGTCATTTTTATTGGTCCCAGACTTCAAGCCTGGCAAAAATTTATGTATTTGAAGTCGCGAAAAAAATACGAAAAATGACTCAGTGGCGACCCCTACAAAAGTCAAAATACATTGGGCCTATGGAAAGTGAAAGTAACTTTTTTCCAACGTAGAAAAATGAAACTTGGTATATCCATAGGACACCTCAGGGCAAACAGAAAAGTCAATGACAGTCACACCCTAAACTTAACAGGAAGTCCGCCATGTGGGGTGAAACGCAAGGCCACTAAAATCGCACTTGCGCAGAAAGATGCAAATCATTGTGTTTTAATCTAAATGGCCCCAAATTTGGTGAGTATCATCTAGACACGTGTGCCAACCAAAGTTGTGACTTTGTTGTTGATATCTTATCGGGTATGGGTGTGGCAAGCCTGTAACGAGGTGGCCATTTTGTGAAAATAAAACGTCTCTTAACTCTCAAACGCCTTCTCGGATCGAGTTGGACCCAAAAAGGCGTTTGTGCACATTCATGACCTGAACACAAAAATATGTAAATAAAAGGGTTATCTTTAGAAATGGCTCCAGCGCCCCTACAAACTTATAATGGACCCAAGAATTTAGTTTGTCATAGAGACATAAAATTTTGTACACACATCTCTTATGTCATGACGAGCATAAAAGCCAATGACAACCACCCCTATCTATAAATGTGTTGCCATAGCAACGTCCCAAAAATGTGAAAAAGTCAATGGGAAGTGAAATTTTAGTTTGTTGTAGGCAAATAAAACTTGGTACACATCCACCATGGGCTTATGAACAAAAAGCCAATGGGGACCACACCCTATCACACACAGGAAGGCGGCCATTTTGAATTGAAAATGTGAACCGACTTAAAATACACCTCTTTTAAAAGTACACAGAAAAAGCTGCTTCATTCCACAGACACCAAACTTGGGCAAAATGAGCTAAACACATGTATGTAAATGAGACAAGTGTTTTCTAGACTTTTTGCTCGAGTTATATTTTTTTATTATAATTCGGTATATATTTTTTATTATAATTTTTCTGTAAAATGATCCTCAATTTAACCCAGTAAACGAACAACTAAAAGTCATTTTATTGGTCCCAGACTTCAAGCCTGGCAAAAATTTATGTATTTGAAGTCACCGAAAAAAATACGAAAATGACTCAGTGGCGACCCTACAAAAGTCAAAATACATTGGGCCTATGGAAAGTGAAAGTAACTTTTTCCAACGTAGAAAAATGAAACTTGGTATATCCATAGGACACCTCAGGGCAAACAGAAAAGTCAATGACAGTCACACCCTAAACTTAACAGGAAGTCCGCCATGTGGGGTGAAACGCAGCCACTAAAATCGCACCCCTTGCAGAAAGATGCAAATCATTGTGTTTTAATCTAAATGGCCCCAAATTTGGTGAGTATCATCTAGACACGTGTGCCAACCAAAGTTGTGACTTTGTTGTTGATATCTTATCGGGTATGGGTGTGGCAAGCCTGTAACGAGGTGGCCATTTTGTGAAAATAAAACGTCTCTTAACTCTCAAACGCCTTCTCGGATCGAATTGGACCCAAAAGGCGTTTGTGCACATTCATGACCTGAACACAAAAATATGTAAATAAAAGGGTTATCTTTAGAAATGGCTCTCCAGCGCCCCTACAAACTTATAATGGACCCAAGAATTTAGTTTGTCATAGAGACATAAAATTTTGTACACACATCTCTTATGTCATGACGAGCATAAAAGCCAATGACAACCACCCCCTATCTATAAATGTGTTGCCATAGCAACATCCCAAAAAATGTGAAAAAAGTCAATGGGAAGTGAAATTTTTAGTTTGTTGTAGGCAAATAAAACACATCCACCATGGGCTTATGAACAAAAAAGCCAATGGGGACCACACCCTATCACACACAGGAAGGCGGCCATTTTGAATTGAAAATGTGAACCGACTTAAAATACACCTCTTTTTTAAAAGTACACAGAAAAAGCTGCTTCATTCCACAGACACCAAACTTGGGCAAAATGAGCTAAACACATGTATGTAAAAGAGACAAGTGTTTTTCTAGACTTTTTTGCTCGAGTTATATATTTTTTTATTATAATTCGGTATATATTTTTTTATTATAATTTTTCTGCAAAATGATCCTCAATTTGACCCAGTAAACGTGCAACTAAAAGTCATTTTTATTGGTCCCAGACTTCAAGCTCGGCGAAAAATTTATGTATTTGAAGTCGCGAAAAAAATATGAAAAATGACTCAGTGGCGACCCCTACAAAAGTCAAAATACATTGGGCCTATGGAAAGTGAAAGTAACTTTTTTCCAACGTAGAAAAATGAAACTTGGTACATCCATAGGACACCTCAGGGCGAACAGAAAAATGTATTACAGCCATATCGTAAACTCAACAGGAAATCTACTATGTTGGGTGTATGCGTGACCACCTAAATTGCACCTTGTGTCTAAAGGCTTTTCATCTAAACAGCTCCAAATTTGGTGAGTATCATCTAGACACGTGTGCAAAAAAAGTTATCAATTTGTTTTTGATAGATTTGTGGCTGTGGTCGTAATGAGTCTGTGAAGAGGCAACTATTGGGAAATAAATGCCATTTCCCAATTGCCAGGATCCTTCTCAACAGAAAATGTTGGGTGGAATACATGACCACCTAAATCGTACACTTTGTGCTAAAGGGTTTTCATCTAAACAGCTCCAAATTTGCTTTAAAGCACGACATGCAATCCTCCGAATATATGTGTCCCGCGGTCTCAAGGGAGGCGAGGGCCTTTATCGCCGCTATGGCTTTAATTTTATTATAATTTTTCTGCAAAATGATCCTCAATTTGACCCAGTAAACGTGCAACTAAAAGTCATTTTTATTGGTCCCAGACTTCAAGCTCGGCGAAAAATGTATGTATTTGAAGTCACTAAAAAAATATGAAAAATGACTCAGTGGCGACCCTACAAAAGTCAAAATACATTGGGCCTATGGAAAGTGAAAGTAACTTTTTCCAACGTAGAAAAATGAAACTTGGTACATCCATAGGACACCTCAGGGAACAGAAAAATGTATTACAGCCATATCGTAAACTCAACAGGAAATCTACTATGTTGGGTGTATGCGTGACCACCTAAATTGCACCCCTTGTGTCTAAAGGCTTTTCATCTAAACAGCTCCAAATTTGGTGAGTATCATCTAGACACGTGTGCAAAAAAAAGCTATCAATTTGTTTTTTGATAGATTTGTGGCTGTGGTCGTAATGAGTCTGTGAAGAGGCAACTATTGGGAAATAAATGCCATTTCCCAATTGCCAGGATCCTTCTCAACAGAAAATGTTGGGTGGAATACATGACCACCTAAATCGTACACTTTGTGCTAAAGGGTTTTCATCTAAACAGCTCCAAATTTGCTTTAAAGCACGACATGCAATCCTCCGAATATATGTGTCCCCGCGGTCTCAAGGGAGGCGAGGGCCTTTATCGCCGCTTGCGGCTTTAATTATTATTATTATTATTATCCTGCAATGGAAGTCAATGGCAGGCCATAGAAGCGTTTGATAAAAAGTTGTGAAATTTGGTACACTCATTAAGGACAGTCCAGTCATTGATCTTAGCAAATTTGAAGTGTCTAAGTCAATATCTCTAGCGCCACCAACTGTCCAAAGTTGGACTTATGTTTATGGTAATAACTTTTGAACCCTAAGGCCTAGAATGAAAATTCTTTTTTCCACTGATTCCTTGGGTCAAGGCGATTCGATTGCACCCTATGACGTCATTTTCCGCCTAAATAATTTTTCCGCCATTTTGAATTTTACGAAAAACCTACTTTTGCGAACTCGTCCTAGGCCGTAGCCCCGATTCTCATGAAAATTGAACCAGATCATCTCCAGACTATGTTGACAAAAAGTTATTAAAAGAAAGTTGATTCGTCAAACCGTTGTCGAATACCGCGCAAATGAAATCGACTTAGCGCGCACAAAAATGAAAGTCAGGCTATATCTCTGCGATGCTTTAATATATTCTAACCAAACTTAGTATGTGTTATGACTACCGTGACTTGAGGATGCCTGCAGAGTTTTGGCGCAGCGCCACCTAGTGGTCCGGAGATACAAAAATGTGACCTTTTTTGATTATTACTTCAGAATGCTTTGGCCAAAATCACAAACCCGGTCTCTTTAGATTCGGGGCATCATGCCGAGTCGTAGCATATCCAATTTTCCCGTGTCAACTATTTTGGGAGTCGGCCATTTTGATTTTTGTCAAAAAGTGCTATATTTTTGGAACGCATTGCCGAATCATTATGAAACTTGGTTTGCCTCTTCGGCACCAAGCCCTGAAGGTATTCAAAAAAGTTTGGGGCAGCGCCACCTTGTGGTCAAAAGTTATAACCAAATTCACAAATATGCTAATACGTTTTGATTACGTTAACCTATTGTAAAACAAATGGTCTCAATGTGTTCACTGGATCAAGCCGAGAGCACAGATAACACATATGTCCTATTCGGCCAAACTTTCTGTTTGCCATGTTGTTTTACTTTAAAAACCTACTTTTTCGAACTCCTCCCACACCGTTTGTCCAATTTTCAGCAAAATTGAATCATAACATCTTCAGACCCTTCTGACAAAAAGTTATTAAAAGAAAGTTGATTCGTGAAACCGTTTTCAAATACCGCGCAAATGAAATTGACTTAATGCGCACAAAAATAAGTCAGGCTATATCTCTGCGATGCTTTAACATATTCTAACCAAACTTAGTACGTGTTATGTCAACCATGACTTAAGGATGCCTGCAGAGTTTTGGGCCAGCGCCACCTAGTGGTCCAGAGATATAAAAATGTGACATTTTTTTATTATTACTTCAGAATGCTTTAGCCAAAAATCACAAACCTGGTCTCTTTAGATTCGTGGCATTATGCTGAGCCATAGTATAGCCAATTTTGCCATATCGACCATTTGAATTTTGTCAAAAAGTGCTATATTTTATGAACGCATTGCTGTATCATTACAAAACTCGATGATGATTTTTCAACCATTTAGACTGAAGTCTTATTGAAATGACTTTAGATGCTTACTGCCGTTGGTCTGCTGATGTCTGGTCTTGTTGCCGGCCGTGTGACATTTAATGGCCTCCTAAGTGCTTGGCCCCGTCATGGCTGCTTGCAGCTATATTTATTATTATTATTATTATTATTATTATTCTGCATGGAAGTCAATGGTAGGCCATAGAACCGTTTGATAAAAAGTTGTGAAATTTGGTACACTCATTAAGGACAGTCCAGTCATTGATCTTAGTAAATTTGAAGTGTCTAAGTCAATATCTCTAGCGCCACCAACTGTCCAAAGTTGGAGTTATGTTTATGTTGATAACTTTTGAACCCTAAGGCCTAGAATGAAAATTCTTTTTTCCAGTGATTCCTTGGGTCAAGATGATTCGATTGCACCCTATGACGTCATTTTCGAGCTAGAAAATTTTCCGCCATTTTGAATTATACGAAAAACCTACTTTGCGAACTCGTCCTAGGCCGTAGCCCCGATTTTCATGAAAATTGAACCAGATCATCTCCAGACTATGTTGACAAAAAGTTATTAAAAGAAAGTTGATTCGTCAAACCGTTGTCGAATACCGCTAATGAAATCGACTTAGTGCGCACAAAAATATAAGTCAGGCTATATCTCTGTGATGCTTTAACGTATTCTAACGAAACTTAGTACGTGTTATGTCAACCGTGACTTGAGGATGTCTGCAGAGTTTTGGCGCAGCGCCACCTAGTGGTCCGGAGATGCAAAAATGTGAACTTTTTCGATTATTACTTCAGAATGCTTTATCCAAAAATCACAAACCCGGTCTCTTTAGATTCGTGGCGTCATGCCGAGCCGTAGCGTATCCAATTTTCCCGTATCAACTATTTTGGGAGTCGGCCATTTTGAATTTTCTAAAAATTGTACTTTTGCAAACTCCTCCTAGGCCGTGGCCCGATTTTCATGAAAATTGAACCACATCATCTTCAGACTAAGGTGACAAAAAGTTATTAAAAGAAAGTTGATACGCCAAAGCGCGAATACCGCGCAAATGAAATCGACTTAATGCGCAATGATAAAACTAAGGCTATATATCTGCGATGCTTTAACGTATTCTAACCAAACTTAGTACGTGTTATGGCAACCGTGACTTGAGGATGCCTGCAGAGTTTTGGGGCAGCGCCACCTAGTGGACATTTTTATTATGACTTGAGAATGCTTTATCCAAAAAATCACAAACCCGGTCTCTTTAGATTCGCGTCATGCCGAGCCGCATGCAATTTTGCACAGATCGACTATTTTGAAAGTCGGCCATTTTGAATTTTGTCAAAAGTGCTCTATTTTTTGAACGCATTGCTGCATCGTTACTGAAACTTGGTATGCGTCTTCGCACCAAGCCCTGAAGGTACTCAAGAGGTTTTGGGGCAGCGCCACCTTGTGGTCAAGACTGAAGTCTTATTGAAATGTCTTTAGATGCTTACTGCCGTTGGTCTGCTGATGTCTGGTCTTGTTGCCGGCCGTGTCGTCGTGACATTTAATGGCCTTCTTGGTGCTTGGCCCGTCACATGGCTGCTTGCAGCTATATTTATTATTATTATTATTATTCTGCTCTTTGAGGGCAAATTTGACCCGCTGAACATGCACGAAAACTCAGGAAACTTTGCCCAAAATTCAAGCCCGCGAAAAATTTATTGAAATGAAGTCCGCAAGAAAAATATGAAAAATGACTCAGTGGCGACCCTGGAAAAGTCAAAATACATTGGGCCTATGGAAAGTGAAAGTAACTTTTTTCCAACGTAGAAAAATGAAACTTGGTACATCCATAGGACACCTTAGGGCAAATATAAAAGTCTATGACAGCCACACCCTAAAGTCAACAGGAAGTCCGCCGTGTGGGGTGGAACGCGCGGCCACCTAAATCGCACTCCTCGCGCAAAATGATTCAACTCATCGTGTTTTTATCTAAAAGGCCCCAAATTTGGTGAGTATCATCTAGACACGTGTGTCAACCAAAGCTATCACTTTGTTGTAGATATCTTATCGGGTATGGGTGTGGCAAGCCTGTAACAAGGTGTCCATTTTTGTGAAAATAAAATGTCTCTTAACTCTCAAACGCCTTCTCGGATCGAGTTGGACCAAAAAAGGCGTTTGTGCACATTCATGACCTGAACACAAAAATATGTAAATAAAAGGGTTATCTTTAGAAATGGCTCTCCAGCGCCCCCTACAAACTTATAATGGGAGCTTAGAATTTAGTTTGTCATAGAGACTTCGAATTTGGTACACACATCTCTTATGTCATGACGAACATAAAAGCCAATGACAACCACCCCCTATCTATAAATGTGTTGCCATAGCAACGCCCCAAATATGTGGACAAAGTCAATGGGAAGTGAAAATTTTAGTTTATCATAAGCAAATGAAACTTGGTACACACATCCAGCATGGGCTTATGAACAAAAAAGCCAATGATGACCACCCCCTATCTATAAATGTGTTGCCATAGCAACGCCCCAAATATGTGGACAAAGTCAATAGGAAGTGAAAATTTTAGTTTGTCGTAAGCAAATGAAACGTGGTACACACATCCAGTATGGGCTTATGAACAAAAAAGCCAATGGTGACCACCCCCTATCACACACAGGAAGGCGGCCATTTTAAATTGAATATCTGATTTGCCTTAGAATACACCTCTCTTTTAAAAAACAGTACTTTGTTTTTCTCGCCTTAGCCCAAGCATAATCTATTATTTTCAAAAGTTCAGACAACTCCCAGGAAAACCAGGGATTGTGGAGACCTTTAACTCTAAATTACAAGGTGGTGTAGCAGGCCCCAGCAGTAGCACAGGCCCGAGGTGATGAAGCAGGATCCAGCCAGAAGAAGATTCAAGCAGTAGCACAGGCCTGGTTATTTGACATTACTGTGAAGTTTACGCTTTAAAGCACAAAATGCAATCCTCCGAGTACATGATTCCCCGCGGTCTCAAGGGAGGCGAGGGTCTTTATCGCCGCTTGCTTTATTATTATTATTATTATAGAGAACGGTCCAAAAAAGAGAAAATATCCAGTGAGCGGCAGGTGTGTGGACAAAAATGCCTTGTTGATGTCAGAGGTCAGAGGAGAATGGGCAGACTGTTTAGAGATGATAAAAAGGCAACAGAAACTCAAATAACCACTCGTTACAACGAAGGTCTGCAGAATACCATCTCTGAACGCACAACACATCAAACCCTGAAGCAGATGGGCTACAGCAGCAGAAGACAACACCAGGTGCCGCTCCTGTCAGCTAAGAACAAGAAACAGAGGCTACAATTCACATAGGCTCAACAAATCTGGACAATAGAAATTTGAAACAATAGAACAAACGTTGCCTGGTCTGATGAGTCTTGATTTCTGCTGCAACATTCAAATGGAAGGGTCAGAATAAACATTTAATTCCCGAGCAACAGCTCTGGTGGATATTCCTACAGTCAGCATGCTAATTGAACAGTCTCTTAAAACTTGTGACATCTGTGGCATTGTGCTGTGTGATAAAACTGCACATTTTAGAGTGGCCTTTTATTGTGGCCAGCCTAAGAAGCACCTGTGCATCTCTAATCAGCGTCCTGATATGACACACCTGTGAGGTGGATGGATTAACTCGGCAAAGGAGAACTGCTCACTAACACAGATTTGGACAGATTTGTGAACAATATTTATATAATATACTGTAGGCCTTTGGTGTACATAAAAAAGTCTTAGATCTTTTAGTTCAGCTCATGAAAAATGGGGGCATAAAACAAAAGTGTTATGTTTAAATTTTTGTTTAGTATAGTTGTAAAGTACGGTAAATTAGCTAGCTCATTTATACGGCTCAAATAAAGTAAAGAGCATTTTTTAGAACTTACCAGAGTTTCTGACCTCACTCAGTCACTTTCCTTAAAGCAAGATCCTTTTTATTACTGTCTATAAAAGGGTGAGGAGTTCAGTCACTCGAGAAGAGCTCAGAGAGAGAGAGAGAGAGACGCCTGTTCCGGACAGGTACCTACGGGGGGAGGCCCCGGGGAAGACCTAGGACACGCTGGAGGGACTGTCTCTCAACTGGCCTGGGAAAGTTGTGGTGTTCCCCCGGAAGAGCTGGAGTAAGTGTCTGGGGAGAGAGAGGTCTGGACATCTCTGCTTAGACTGCTGCCCCCGCGACCAAGCCACACTGTAAAAAAAAATCCATCAAAAATACGGAAAAATATCGGCAGCTGTGGTTGCCAGAATTTCACCATAAGAAATACGGTGACCATTTAAAAGACTCTATGGTACACAGATTTTGCAACTGTAACTTTTTACAGTAAAACCCTTTTTGGTTTCTAGTGCAATACTATACAAATAACATGAAATTACTTTAGTTTTAACAGTAATTTGCCTTAGAATAAATGGTGTAATGTGAAGTTATTTACAGTACATTGTTGTCAAAATAACATGCCTATTGTAAGATTGAATAGGGTCTATCCTTGAAATAAACACAGTACACCTATATCATACTTTACGGTACTTTATTAAATGTTTAGTAAATGTTACAGTCATTTACCGGCAGCTGTGGTTGCCAGAATTTCACCGTAAAAATTATGGGACAAAAAATGTATGTGTAAATACACTGTTATTTATACAGCATCTTTCAAAAATGCGTTTCAAAAAGGTCTGATGACAAAGCAACTTGAACATCTTCAACGGGTTTGTCCAATAAATAAAAAAATACACACTACTTGCTCTGGTTTTCCCAGCAGTCCAGTGCGGTGACAAAAGTAGCATCAAGTAGATCAGCATGCTGCTGAAGATGTGTCCATGGTGCTGGTTTACTTGCTCTATGTTGTCTAGTGATGAGCAAAAAAAAAAAAGTTCTGGCTGGTTTGAACAACTGGGGTGGTATCGCTGGATGAAATTCCTTTTGTGCCTAAAAGACAGACAAAGGCAAAGGTGGTTGCTGCAGTAGCTGCAGTAGCTGCAGTTTTCCTGGCTTTTGCCTGTGAACAATGTCAATACATGGGTTTTTGTCTTATTGAATGCTTCTGTATTATTTTATATCTGTAACAAATCTTATGTGAGAACATATGGGTCAAGGCATGTTAAATGGTAAATAAATGGTCAAAGTTTGATTTTTCTTTATTTAGCACACTTAACTGCACAATGGCTTACATTTGTCTGATGTCCAAGTGATGACTTCCAAAGATATACAGGTGAGGAAAATCTCTGTTTGAAACTTGAAGGTTATGTATAATGTTCAAATCCTGTAAAACAAAAAAATAATAATATATATAAAAAAAAAAAAAACTTTGTCCTTCACCCTCCGCGGGTGGTCTCTCATCCTTGAGCTCGGGTCCTCTACCAGAGGCCTGGGAGCTTGAGGGTTCTGCGAGTATCTTAGCTGTTCCTAGTACTGCACTTTTCTGGACCGAGATGTCTGGTGTTCTTCCAGGGATCTGCTGTAGCCACTCTTCCAGTTTGGGGGTTACTGCCCCGAGTGCGCCGATGACCACAGGCACCACTGTCGCCTTCACGTTCCAAGCCTTTTCCAGCTCTTCTCTGAGCCCTTGGTATTTCTCTAGTTTCTCATGTTCCTTTTTCCTGATGTTGCAATCACTTGGTATTGCCAAGTCAACCACAACGGCCTTCCTCTGCTGTTTGTCCACCACCACAATGTCTGGTTGGTTCGCCATTACCATTCTGTCAGTCTGAATCTGGAAGTCCCACAGGATCTTGGCTCGGTCATTCTCTACCACCTTTGGAGGTGTTTCCCACTTTGACCTCGGGGTTTCTAGTCCATACTCCGTACAGATGTTCCTGTACACTATGCCAGCCACTTGGTTATGGCGCTCCATGTATGCTTTCCTGCCAGCATCTTACACCCTGCAGTTAAGTGTTGGATTGTCTCAGGGGCCTGTCTGCACAGCCTACACCTTGGGTCTTGTCTGGTGTGGTAGATTTGGGCCTCTATTGCTCTGGTGCTCAGGGCCTGCTCCTGTGCAGCCATGATGAGTGCCTCTGTGCTGTCCTTCAGTCCGGCCCGTTCTAGCCATTGGTAGGATTTCTTGATATCAGCCACTTCAGTTATGTTCGGTGGTACATCCCATGTAGGGGTTTGTCCTCCCATGATGGTCCCTCCTCCAGCTCCTCTTCCTCTGTTCCCCATTGCCTGAGACATTCACTGAGCACGTCATCTGTTGGGGCCTTATCTTTGACGTACTTGTGGATCTTGGATGTTTCATCCTGGATAGTGGCTCTCACACTTACTAGTCCACGGCCGCCTTCTTTACGGCTAGCGTACAGTCTCAGGGTGCTGGATTTGGGGTGGAACCCTCCATGCATGGTGAGGAGCTTTCGTGTCTTAACGTCTGTGATCTGTATCTCTTCCTTTGGCCACCTTATTATTCCCGCAGGGTATCTGATCACTGGCAGGGCGTAGCTGTTTATTGCCCGTGCCTTGTTCTTGCCATTGAGCTGACTTCTTAGGACTTGCCTTACTCGTTGGAGGTATTTGGCAGTTGCTGTTTTCCTTGTTACCTCTTCGAGGTTGCCATTTGCCTGTGGTATTCCAAGGTACTTGTAACCATCCTCAATGTCTGCTATTGTTCCTTCTGGGAGTGAGACCCCTTCTGTGTGGACTACCTTCCCTCTTTTCGTCACCATTCGACTACACTTTTCAAGCCCGAATGACATCCCAATGTCAGAGCTGTAGATCCTGGTGGTGTGGATCAGTGAGTCGATGTCCCGCTCACTCTTAGCGTATAGCTTGATGTCATCCATGTAGAGGAGGTGACTGATGGTGGCCCCATTCCTGAGTCGGTATCCATAGCCAGTCTTGTCGATTATTTGGCTGAGGGGGTTCAGGCCTATGCAGAACAGCAGTGGGGATAGAGCATCTCCTTGGTATATGCCACATTTGATGTATATATATATAACTTTAAGGTTATGTATAATGTTCAAATCCTGTAAAACAAAAAAATAATAAAATATAAAAAAAAAACTTTGTCCTTCACCCTCCGCGGATGGTCTCTCATCCTTCGAGCTCGGGTCCTCTACCAGAGGCCTGGGAGCTTGAGGGTTCTGCGCAGTATCTTTGCTGTTCCTAGTACTGCACTTTTCTGGACCGAGATGTCTGGTGTTCTTCCAGGGATCTGCTGTAGCCACTCTTCCAGTTTGGGGGTTACTGCCCCGAGTGCTCCGATGACCACAGGCACCACTGTCGCTTTCACCTTCCAAGCCTTTTCCAGCTCTTCTCTGAGGCCTTGGTATTTCTCTAGTTTCTCATGTTCCTTTTTCCTGATGTTGCAATCACTTGGTATTGCAACGTCAACCTACAACGGTCTTCCTCTGCTGTTTGTCCACCACCACAATGTCTGGTTGGTTTGCCATTACCATTCTGTCAGTCTGAATCTGGAAGTCCCACAGGATCTTGGCTCGGTCGTTCTCTATCACCTTTGGAGGTGTTTCCCACTTTGACCTCGGGTTTCCAGTCCATACTCCGTACAGATGTTCCTGTACACTATGCCAGCCACTTGGTTATGGCGCTCCATGTATGCTTTCCTGCCAGCATCTTACACCCTGCAGTTAAGTGTTGGATTGTCTCAGGGCCTGTTTGCACAGCCTACACCTTGGGTCTTGTCTGGTGTGGTAGATTTGGGCCTCTATTGCTCTGGTGCTCAAGGCCTGCTCCTGTGCAGCCATGATGAGTGCCTCTGTGCTGTCCTTCAGTCCGACCCGTTCTAGCCATTGGTAGGATTTCTTGATATCAGCCACTTCAGTTATGTTCGGTGGTACATCCCATGTAGGGGTTTGTCCTCCCATGATGGTCCCTCCTCCAGCTCCTCTTCCTCTGTTCCCCATTGCCTGAGACATTCACTGAGCACGTCATCTGTTGGGGCCTTATCTTTGATGTACTTGTGGATCTTGGATGTTTCATCCTGGATAGTGGCTCTCACACTCACTAGTCCACGGCCGCCTTCTTTACGGCTAGCGTACAGTCTCAGGGTGCTGGATTTGGGGTGGAACCCTCCATGCATGGTGAGGAGCTTTCGTGTCTTAACGTCTGTGATCTGTATCTCTTCCTTTGGCCACCTTATTATTCCCGCAGGGTATCTGATCACTGGCAGGGCGTAGCTGTTTATTGCCCGTGCCTTGTTCTTGCCATTGAGCTGACTTCTTAGGACTTGCCTTACTCGTTGGAGGTATTTGGCAGTTGCTGTTTTCCTTGTTACCTCTTCGAGGTTGCCATTTGCCTGTGGTATTCCAAGGTACTTGTAACCATCCTCAATGTCTGCTATTGTTCCTTCTGGGAGTGAGACCCCTTCTGTGTGGACTACCTTCCCTCTCTTCGTCACCATTCGACTACACTTCTCAAGCCCGAATGACATCCCAATGTCAGAGCTGTAGATCCTGGTGGTGTGGATCAGTGAGTCGATGTCCCGCTCACTCTTAGCGTATAGCTTGATGTCATCCATGTAGAGGAGGTGACTGATGGTGGCCCCATTCCTGAGTCGGTATCCATAGCCAGTCTTGTCGATTATTTGGCTGAGGGGTTCAGGCCTATGCAGAACAGCAGTGGGGATAGAGCATCTCCTTGGTATATGCCACATTTGATGGATACTTGTGCAAGTGGCTTGCCATTGGCCTCAAGGGTGGTTTTCCACAGCCTCATTGAGTTTGCAATGAAGTCTCTTAGAGTCCTGTTGATGTTGTACATCTCCAAGCATTCAGTGATCCATGTGTGTGGCATTGAGTCATATGCTTTCTTGTAATCAATCCAGGCAGTGCACAGGTTGGTGTGTCGGGTTCTGCAGTCTTGGGTGACTGTTCTGTCAACCAGGAGTTGGTGTTTAGCTCCTCTGGTTTCTTTGCCGATGCCCTTCTGTGCTTTGCTCATGTATTGATCCATGTGCCCACTTATCTTAGCCGCAATGATGCCTGACATGAGCTTCCATGTTGTGGGAGACAGGTTATTGGCCGGTAGTTGGATGGGACTGTACCCTTTGTGGGATCCTTCAGGATCAGGATTGTACGCCCTTCTGTAAGCCATTCAGGGTGCGTCCATCCCTTAGCAGCTGGTTCATTTGTGCTGCAAGGCGCTCGTGGAGTGCAGTGAGCTTCTTTAGCCAGTAGGTGTGGATCCTGTCAGGGCCCGGTGCTGTCCAGTTTTTCATACCTGAGAGTCTTTCTTGGATGTCTGCCGCTGTGATGGTAACTGGATTCTGTTCAGGAGGTTGCTGTGGTCCTCTCTCAGAGCCACCAGCCACTGTGCATCGCTGTTGTGTGATGCCTCCTCTCCCATATATTTTCCAGTATTGTTCAGTTTCCAGCCTTGGAGGGTCTGCTCTGCTGTTATTACCCTGCCATATATATATATATATATATATATATATATATATATATATATATATATGTATATATATATATATATATATATATATATATATATATATATATATGTGTGTATATGTGTGTATATATATATATATATATATATATATATATATATATATATTTTTTTATTATTTTTTGTTTTACAGGATTTGAACATTATACATAACCTTCAAGTTATATATATATATATATATCACAATATCCTCCCCCAGGTCATGTCCAAACACCAGGGGGTACAGATTCTGCACGTGGGTGCAGTGGAAATCAGAAAAGGAGAAACAAGACTTGAGAGACTTGACAAAGTGGAGTTCCAATCATTTATCACTCTCCCAAACATTGACAGGAGGATGAATAAATTCAGTTTGCTACTTCAACTGAAGCAGTAGCTGTCTAATGTCTGTGAGTCCAGGGGACTGCACTTTATTGATAACTTCAATTTGTTGTGGCAACGAGATGACCTGTTCAGGGAAAAGGGCCCACACCTGTGAAGAGGTGGAGTGAGGTGACTGACAGATAACCTCCTCTACGCTCTGAGGAATCAAAATGGGCCTGGACAGGGTCATGGGTCATAAGAGAAGAGCAGCCACCGAGACTCTTCACAAAGAGAAGAGAGGAGTGAGAGAAATGCTACAGCCGCACCAGCCATGGAACCTGCAATGAATTTAACTTTATCTGGATCTTCAACATCCCCACTTTTGGCCCTACTACAGCCCTGGGCCCCACTGGTCTCTGTTATTACTATCTTCACCAATGGGCTTTCCTAATCATCTTGAAAGTCTAGTGAAAATAGGGACAAAAGTGAGTTATTTAACTCCAACTCAGGGACTGACATCAACCATGGTGAATTCTCCGAGATCGCCTGTACCTTCCAGGAGCTCCACCACTGCTGCTCCACCAGCTCAACCCTCTCAGCCTGCTCCTAGAGCTGTAACCAGTAAGTATTCCTGTCAGTCCCCCTTGGCCTCCTCCCTCCAGAAACAATTCTGCTATCAGCAACCAGGACATCATGGGCCTCTGCTGTCCCAGGATTGTTTTATCAAAATAAATCTCGTATCAACCCGAGGCTATGGGAGAGAGTGCTTTCTCCTAGTGCAAAGAAAGGGACATTTAGACTGTCCAATCAGAGACATTGAATCAAAATCTCTTGTAAGACGATAACTTACAGACCAGCTGAAACAAATCTGAAGCTTGCTGTGCTCACTGTCAGATCATTATGTAACAAATCATTTTTAATTTTGTGGGGCGCAGTGGCTCAGTGATAGAGCAGTTGTCCCTTAATCGGAAGGTTGGTGGTTCGATTCCCACTCTCCCCACAGTTTGTACTGTTGTTGTGTCCTTGGGCAAGCCACTTAACCCAACTTGCCTCCAGTTCTGGTGTATGAATGTGTGAGAATATTTGGAGGTTGGAGAGTTCGTAGGGCGCAAAATGGCTGCCACGTCTCCACCACTAGTGTGTGACTGTGGAGTGAATGAATAATGAACTCTGTAAAGCGCTTTGAGAGCCTTGAAAAGCGCTATATAAATCCAATCCATTATTATTATTAATCAAGAAGTGCCTGGACAGTAAAACGGGTGATGCAGTTCCCACCTAATTTTACATTTCAATCAGAAACTGGGGAAAACTAAAAGGGTGGTGGGGTCTGTGCCTTGTTTAGGGATAATAAAGCCACCCACCGGCTGTCTTTAAGGGCTTTTTCATTGAGTATATGTCATTTAAGATGGAGCTAAAGCAACCTTTTTCCATACTGTATATAATCACAATCCCGCCACCCCAACAATGTCAAGGTTTTATTTTAGATTTTTCTGGGATGCTTTCAGTTGTGTGCACTGACAAACAGTTCGACTGTTCATCATCACAGGGGATCTGAATGTACTTGTGAAAAATGTTTGCGACAGAAATGCTAAAGAATTCTGTGCTGTCCTTGAGACCTTCAGTCTTACTCAGCATATGAGTGAGCTCTCTTACAGCAGAGGGCACACTCTGGGTCTGCTCATTACTAAGGGGTTTAATATTTCAAATGTCAGCGTGCTCTTTGTTGCCCTGTCTGATCATTTTCTGTGTCTTCTTCCACGCTAGCTGTGGGGCTAGCGGTTGTTTAAAGGAGACACATACAGTAAATGACAGCACAGAGGCACAGTTTAAAGAAATAATAACTTTTGAGAATGCCTCATGTTCTACTGTTGATGACCTGTTAATCTCATACACTTCTAGTGTTCTAAGGCATTATGTTCACGTTCTAGGGGCCATGGAGAAATGAGGCTTCAGTTGGGGCACAGAAAAGGCAGTGCCGGAGGGCCAAACAAAAATGGAGCAAAACAAAGCTCCAGGTTCATTCTGAGAGTTACAAAAAATGTTGAGTGTGTTCAACCACACTTTACGTGGAACAAGGGCAAGGTATTTTTGATATTGGGTTGTTTATACTGTTCTATTCCAGGACATGGAGTTGTGACCAAATAACTTCTTATCCCATTTTGTGTGCAGTTTCCGTTTTGTTTTAATGAAATGTAATGAATGTTTCAACAATATTCTGCATATTCATATTACTCTGCATTTTGTCTGTACAATCCTACATGTGCGAATGTTTTGAGTGTTTTATAAAAACCCAAATACCTCGCAAAAGCAAGGAATGTTTTAAAACTTAGTTTAACTCAGTTTAAATGTTCCCCAAGCGACTTCCCCTTCCGCGGAAGAGAGCATAGGACACGCCCCCGGCCAAAGTTGATAAAGCTGGCTGCTAGCCAAAAATCTTCCTCTTGGCTTCCTGTTTCTTATCGGATACTGTCTATGGACAGCCTGCTCCCTGCGGGGACCGCCCCGGTTCGGCAACCTCCCAACGCTTCGGGCCTATTGGAAACGGACCGTGCCTGCTCCCGCGTTTGCTCTCCCAAAGAGCGCAACTCTAACTTGGACAGCAACAGGACACCCTCTCTCTCTTCCCGGGCTGCAAACCCCGATGTGTGGAACGCTCCGTCAGTACTCCGAAACTTCTGGAAAACATCCAGGACTCTTGCCTCGGACTCCTGAGGCCCACCGAACCGGGCCCCGCTTTCGTTGACTGCAGAGTGAGTTACGCATTACACAACAGCCTTGGTGTCGTTAAATGTCCTCTGCCCAAACTCTAAGAAACCGCCATCTCCTTGTCCTCCGTTAAAAGCCCCTTTGTTAAGTTTCCATCATTTAGATTAACATGTCTAAACATTCCTTTGGTTCACAAACCCTCTGAAAGTAAATGTTTATCCCTGTGTTTATTCCTGTAGTTATCCCTTGTGTTAATCCTTTCCATGCTCCCATTATGTCATTATTCACTTATTGATTTGTGTAATTTTTAATAAAATCCCCTAAAAGACATTAATGGTTCTCTGTTTATATTAAGAAATGTTTGAAAACATTTGAATTCTCTTCCTTTTAGATTAATGAGACTAGGTTAAACAGTTTCTCTGGACCTGTTCAAGACCAGGGTGGTTCCCCTTTCTAATCAGAAATTAATTTTAATAAATTAATATTAATATCAAAGTTAATTATTAAAATTATTAAAATTAATCTGGTATGTTTATACAAACATACCCTCATACGCTACAATAGTATTAAACTAGCAATAAACTCCACAACATAGATGACAACTGTACAGCCGTCCACTCCCCTAGAGCTGACACACTTCACACCTGTCACTGTCAAAACAGTCAGGTCTAAGATCTTCCACATGCTGCCTTGAAGAGTTACCCACTAAATTTCTAAAATCTTTAGTTTGCTACCACAGCCTACTCACTTAGTCAACAGCTCACTACAGTCTGGAGCATTTCCATAGGCCTTGAAAACTGTTTTCATTAAGCCTCTCCTTAAGAAGAGCAGTTTTGATGCCACAGTACTAAACAACTATCGGCCCTTATCAAACTTGCCATTTTTAGGTAAACTACTTGAAAAAGGTGTGTACAAACAACTGAAAGACCTTCTCCTGATAAACAACTGTTTTGATAGTTTTCAGTCAGGTTTAAGGCCCCATCACAGACTGAGACGGTGGCAGATGACATTCGAATGAACACAGACGCAGGCTGTGACACAGAGACACAGAGTCTCAGTCTTAGTTCCGCTGGATTTGAGTGCAGTGAAAAAGTTGATCATATGATCCTGTTACAGATGTTAGAGGACTGGGTGGGCATCTCTGGTGCCCCACAGGTCCAATCTTGAAGACAGGAAGTACTTTGTTGAAATTAAAAACAGTGCCTCAGACCCAATGGCCTTGATCTGTGGGGTCCCACAGGGGTCCATCTTGGGATCTCTTTTGTTCAATCTTCACATGCTTCCTCTGGGCCAGGTAATTCACAGTAACAATGTGTCCTACCACAACTCTGTGGTAGGACACACACACAACTGCAAATGACACTCAGATTTACATCTCACTGACAGTAGGCGACTATGGGCCTGTGGACTCACTGCCTCCAACAGATCACTATGTGGATACAAAACAACTTTTTACAACTTAACCCAGACAACACAGAAGTCATTATCTTTGGCCCACAAAGGAAAAGGGTCTGCAGTCACCTCGAGTCACTTTACCAAAAGCCTAAAATTCTGGTTAGAAATCTGGTAGTAATAACGGACTCACTAAGCGAGTTGTAAGACAGCTGCAGTACAAACAGAACGCAGCTGCCTCGATCCCTGACTACGACCAGAAAGAACGACCATATTAGTCCTGTCCTCAGGTCTCTATACTTCCTGTCTCTCAGAGGATAGAGTTTAAAGCAGTTCTGCTGAGTATAAGGCTCTCCATGGCTCAGTGCCAAAGTTAATCTCTGACATGTTAGTCCCAAATGAACCATCTGGGACCCTGAGGACCTCAGGGACAGGTCTCCTGCTGGTGCCCAGGGTCAGGACTAAACATGGTGGGGAGCGTTTAACTTTTATGCATCTACAATCTGAAACAGTCTTCCAGAGGAGTTGAGACAGGCCTCTACTCTGACAATGTTCAAGTCTAGGCTAAAAACAGTTCTTTTTAACTGTGCATATGACAACTGAAAGTATTTTATCTGCACCCTCCTCTTTTGGTTTTGTTTTAATTGATAATTTATTTATTTATATTATTGATTTTATTGCTTGTAAATTGTATTTTATTTCTGTAAAGCACTTTGAGTTACCCAGTGTATGAACTGTGCTATATAAATAAATTTGTCTTGCCTTGCCTTGCCTAATACAGCAGGAGACATTGGGATATGTAATATTTCGTTAGAGACTGCTGTTCCCAAAAAAACGGCAGTGGTGGCCGGGAGAAAACAGCGGGCACCCAGGGGTGCCAAAAGAGAGTCTTTAAACTCTGTTGGAGTTAATTCATTATTTATTTTTTATTTTTTTATTAAATATTTATATATATAGAGAGAGAGAGTAAGTTGGTTGTTTAGGCAACTTTCTCTTATTCTGGCACTTTGCTTAGTTTTCTCTGTATTCAGGTTGACACACACATAATGCAGCTTTACTTGAAGACAAAGAAACCTGAAGACGTTCCCGCGTCATGTGTATTTATAACCTCCAGGTGTGGTCACACCCAGGTGTGCTCTAGCGCAGGTGGATAATAGGTGGTGATCAAGCTGCCTCACCAACAGAGGTTATTTAGGCCAATTCTTGGTGTGTTTGATACACATGCTTCACAACTGGTTGAACAAAGAGTGTTCCCCCATAGCGTATTGCTGCGCAGCATTGAGTGTAGCTTTTGAAAGGGATTGGTAGAGACCATAGGCACATGCTCAGTTTGTGAGGGACAGCAAACTCAGAGGTGAGGCTCAACTTGTCATTGCCTCAGCTTTGACTCTGCTGTATTTGAACATTCATTCATTATCTACTGTTTATTCTGGTATGAGTCACAGGGGCTGAGGCAGTACACCCTAGACCAGGGGTGGGCAAACTAAGGCCTGGGGGCCACATGCGGCCCGTTGGGCTATTTAAGCATTACTAGTATTTTATTGATGATTAAACTCTGCATATATCTGCAACAGCAACAAACTTTTTTAAAACTAGCATTTCTACTCACAGCAAGAGGTAATTTTCACTGGTTTTAGAAAAAACTGTAAAGATTGGATCTGGAATACCTGGTTGTGTGCTTAAAGCCTGTGCGGAGCAGCTGGCTGAGGTCTTCACAGACATTTTCAATCTGTCCCTGGCCCAAACAACTGTCCCCACTTGCTTCAAAACCTCCACCATCGTGCCTGTACCGAAGCACTCCACTGCCTCGGTCCCTAACGACTTCCGTCCTGTTGCACTCACCCCATCATTGCCAAGTGCTTTGAGAAACTGGTCGCATCCCACTTAAAATCCTGTCTCCCTGCTACATTAGACCAATTCCAATTTGCCTATCGCAACAATAGCTCAACTGAGGACGCCATCTCAACGGCACTTCACTCTGCCCTCACCCACCTGGACAATTAGAACACAAATGTGAGATTGCTGTTCATAGATTTCAGTTCTGCATTTAATACGGTAATCCCTCCAAGCTGATCTCCAAGCTCAGCCATCTTGGAATCAGCACACCCATCTGCAACTGGATTCTAGATTTTCTGACTAACAGACCCCAGTCTGTTAAGTTAGATAACCTCTCCTCCTCCATCATCACCCTGAACACTGGAGTGCCACAAGGCTGCGTACTTAGCCCTCTCCTGTACTCCCTATTCACCCATGACTGTGTTCCTGTTTATGGCTCCAACACCATAATCAAATTTGCAGATGACACCACGGTGGTAGGTCTGATCAAGGATGACGATGAGTCAGCCTACAGGGATGAGTGCAGCACCTGGCTGTGTGGTGTGCCACCAACAACCTGGAACTAAACACCCAGAAGACAAAAGAGATTACTGTAGACTTTAGGCGGACTAGGAATCATGCACACACACCATCTACATCAACGGAGCTGCAGTGGAGCGTGTGTCCAGTTTCAAGTTTCTTGGCATCCACATCTCAGATGACCTCACCTGGTCCCTAAACACCTCCACCCTGGTCAAAAAGGCTCAGCAGCGCCTTTACTTCTTACGGAGCCTTAAAAAAGTTCACCTCAGTCCCAGGATCCTTGCTGAATTCTACCGATGTACCATTGAGAGCATACTCACAAACTGCATCTCAGTGTGGTACAGCAATTGCTCTGCATCTGACCACAAAGCACTCCAGCGGGTGGTGAAAACTGCTCAACGGATCACCGGCACCCAGTTAACCTCCATCAAGAACATTTATCAGAAGCGCTGTCTGGGCAGGGCAAGAAACATCATCAAGGATGCCTCTCACCTTAACCATGGACTTTTCACCCTCCTTCCACCCGGCAGGCGTTACAGGAGCCTACGCTCTCGAACAAGTAGGCTCAGGAAGAGCTTCTTTCCTGAGGCTGTGACACTCCTGAACGCCGCACCACCAATCTAACCTGCACCTGCTCTTTTACTGCACTGGTCACAGTACTTTACATACATGTATTGCACTACTCATATTTTGCACAGACTGCACATGGTTAAATCCATTACACTATAAACTGTCTAAGTGGTTACTGTACAAGCACAGTAGACTATTTCTACAGAAAATCATTGCACTACTGTTATTTTGCATACAATACATTGTTCAACCATTCAACTGTATTGTTCTCACGTTCCTGTTATTCATATTCATATGTATATATAATCCTTCATTGCTCTGTTCATAATGTACATACAATCCCTACATTGCATTCATATTTATATTCTGTATATACTCTGATCAATATTGTATATAGCAACTCCACTGTACATTATGTATATCATAGCTTTACTTACTCTGCACTTTTATGTATATAAAACACTATATTCTTGCACTTCTGGTTAGATGCTAACTGCATTTCATTAGCTCTGTACTTGTACTCTGCATAATGACAATAAAGTTGAATCTAATCTAATCTAATCTAATCTAATCTTAAACTGAGGAGGTGCAGCTGTGACTGTGGTGTTAAATATCCAGTGTTTATTGCATATATTGTTTTGCCTACAGTTCAAATCTAAACTAAAATAAATGTGTTTTTAATTGAGCATAAGTGAGTTTACCGTGTTGGCCCGGCCCTCCACAACAGTCCCAGGTCGTAATGGGGGAAAATTAATTGCCCACCCCTGCTCCAGACAATCCCCAGTTATTTTCAGTGCAAACACTTGGAGACATACACTGCCAGTATTTAGCTTAGACTTTATGGGAACCCTGTGACAGTGCCTCCTCTTCCATTGCTCACTCATTTCCTCCCTTTCTTGCCTCCAGCTCCACTCCAATTCTGACAAAGGCGATGGCTCGGTGCAGTACATTTTGTCTGGAGAGGGCGCCGGCTCCATCTTCATCATCAACGAGACAACAGGCGACATCCACGCAGCCAACAGCCTAGATCGAGAGAGGAAGTCCCAGTATGTGTTACATGCACGGGCCATTGACCGCCATACCAACCGTTCGCTGGAGACAGAGTCCGAGTTTATCATCAAAGTACAGGACGTCAATGATAATCCACCCACCTTCCCTAACGGACCTTTCTCAGCCACCGTACCCGAGATGTCTGATGTCGGTAAGTTCAAGATAATTTGTGTTTCCCAAACAACAAACTTATATACTGATGTGTGTGCCAGTAAGACAATAATACATTGTGATTCATAGTAACCCATCACCGTCATAGAAACAAAATAACATAACATATTGCAACTTGTGTAACTAAACAGATCTTATGCCTTAAAAGGCTCATAGTTGATGGCGCATGGCTTATTTACCATCTTCTACCTGACACAGGTGTGGATGAACCACCATGCACCGCTGTGGGTGTTCTGAGGCAGGGTTATGGCGCAAGACGGGCTGGATTTATGAATAAGATTAATACATTTTAAAAATGATTCAATAGTATTAATATACTGTTGTGTTTACATACCTTAAATGTACAAGTGTTAATATTTTGATGAGGTTTTTCCTCTTGGGAATGTAAATAAGTTCATTAAAGTAATAATGATAATAATAAAATAATATTTTTTTCATTTCTGATAAAATTCCAAGCTTGCATTGTGAAACAACCCTCACTCAGATTTACGTTTACGTAAAACCTTTTTTTCTAGTAGTGTTTCAAAAAGGCTTAAATATCTTTCAACAGAGAATAGTTACAGCAGCTCAGATAAAGTGCTAAAGGATAAAAATATTTTGAGTATAAAACAAAGACAGCCTGTTAGATGTAGCCAGTACAAATTTGTGCAAATTTAAAAATAATAGAGACCATCAGAGCCAGCGGTAAATCTCAAAACAACCGGCCGATATAAGGCTGTTCCCAGAGGGGACCATCAGCCTTGACTGTCGCTAGCTAGAGAGGGGTGCTGGGTCTTCACATGTCAATAAAACTTCTCAAGTAGGCGCTATCTTGACATAACCCCAGATTTTAAGTTAAAACTATATATTTCTTGTCTGACTATATCACAAAACTTGTTTTTGTATTACAACAATGGCAATAATTAAACTTAACTTACCATTGAGTTGTCCTTCGCCATTGCCACCATCAAAATGCATTCTGGGATACTAGGCTGTCTCAGGTCTAGACCAGTTATGTTCCCATGCATCCATGTTAAAATGGGTGGGGCAAGAACACATCAGGGCATTTCAAGCACACTTGTACAAATGCGTATTTTGAATTGGACTAGTACTTAGGCAGCCACGGATGATGTTTCGCAAGGACAAGAATGCATAGTCCCAGCTCCAGACACCGGCCTGACCTCCTCTTCTACTCCACCGTCCACCAACCTCTGGATCTCCACTTCCTGTTGCTTTCTGTTAAAAAAACTTTTCAACTGCCATTTTGTCTCAGTGTCTGTCATTTTGGTCCACCAGCTTCCCGTTCATTACAACAGTATATTTATGTGTCCACATAGAATGCCCTTTGGTTGTCAAACTTGTGGGAGAATAAGGATAGGGCTCTGGTTTTACTTGCCGTTATTGAAGGAACTTGGTAGCTCAATTTTAGCGAGGTTATGCTCGTCTCAGCTGTCTCTGGACACCAAACAGTCCCTCGTGCCAGGAAGGCCAGATGTGCAGTCAACAGGGATCTTCACACTGGAGAGGCGCCACGCCAAGCACACCACCAGCAAGAGACTCCCCAGGTTAGTTGGCAGAGTGTTCATGTTATCAACATACTATTAGGGTTAAATGCCAAGCAGAGACACTGTTGTTGCCGCCAGTGAAATTGGTCCCTACTGTACACCTGATGCGTAATTTTGGTTGAAATATCCAGCCTATCCTATGCCCAAGATTTTTGGCATCAGATTGTATAGTCATTGAGTCAGATACCCAATCAGTTGTTTTATTTGGGCCTAAATTGTTGTGCTCTAGGCCTGCCAGAATTGGTCTTGTGAGGAATGTCAGATATAACTGGAAAGCCACAAGCACACCTCTGGTACTTGCCGCCGCCATCTTCCCCACATATAATTTTTGATGTATTGACTCAGACTTGCAGTTCAAATAAAACTTGTCTCGGACTTGCCTTAAAATGTTTTGGATGACTCGGACTTGGACTCGGACTTGGACTTTAAGTGATGATGACTCGACGTGGACTAGTCTTTGGTGCCTTGGGCTTGGACTCGAACACTGAGGACTTGAAAGTGACTTGAACTCAACAACACTGCCACAGTATCATCAAACTTTCCCCCACCCATCATCATTGGATTAGAAAAGATTATTCCAACCATAATTAATCTTAAACAGACAATTCTCCAATAATACATGCTGACTCTTAAACATAATAGACTACGGTGCTATCAGAGACATAAACAATAATAAATTTGCTACATGCAGCTTTCCAAGTGCTACAGTCACTGATATAACAGCACTCCTCCCCAAGTTATGTCTAAACACACAGGGATTAAACAGCTGATGTTACACGTGGATGCAGTTGACACCAGGAAGGGGGAATCAGAAGTTTTAAAAAAGGATTTCTCCAGGCTTTTAGATGAACTTGAAAACCTGGAAGTGCAATCCTTTATCAGTGGACCACTCCCAAACATCGACAGACGGATCAATAAATTCAGTCGGCTGCTTGCATTGAATACATGGCTGTCCAAGGCCTATGAGACAAGAGGAGTACACTTCATTGATAACTTTAACTTGTTTTGGCAACGTGACCTGTTCAAAGGAAAGGGCCCACATCTAAACAGGGGAGGGTCAGGAGGCTAACGGATAATCTCCTGCACTCCCTGAGACACCTAAATGGTTCTGGGCGCCCTCTTGAACAGAGAAAGGGTCCTCAGCCACTGAATGAAAAAAGCACTCCTGCCTCACCAGCCAAGGATCCTCCTCTGACTCTACCACCATCAACACCTCCACCACTGAAATGGACTCCCCAATAGGACCATGAACCCCCAGTAACATCAACACCTTCTGCGGACCTCACCATCCCTGTCCCATCTCCGGATTAACCAATGGGATTTCCAGATCACCTGGAAATTTTAGTTAAATCTGGAATTAAGATGATACCCTTACACCTAACTTGGCCAGGTCACGGGTTCTATCATCATCACTAAAAGATCACCCCCAATACCACCCAGGAGTACCACTGCTTCACCTCGGCCACTACCTAGAGTCCAATGGACCCCTGTCAGACCCCCTCCACCCCCTCCCAGACCAGCTCCTCCCAGACCAGCTCCAAAAGCCTTGACTAGCATCAAGGCTACTATCAGTGATTAGGACACTGAGGGCCTCTGCTGTTCCAGGACTTTTCGTCATAATAAACCACTTATCAACCTGAGGCCCTGGGAGAGAACACTCCCCCCTAGCTCCATAGCTACAGTCAGAAGTCGCAGATTAAAGAAGAGAATAACAGTTAGATTGTCTAATCAGACAAATCTGATTCAAATCCCCTGCAAACAGATAAAGTCAGGTCCTGCTCAAACAAACTTAAAACTTGCACTATTCAATGTCAGGTCTTTGGGAAACAAATCTTTTTTAATTAATGATTTTATAACTTCAAATAAGCTTGATTTTATGTTTTTAACAGAAACATGGTTAGACAGCAGTACTGGAAATACGGTCCTTATTGAATGCACCCCATCGAATTTCACATTTTTATCCAAAATACGGGAAAACAAAAAGGGTGTTGGTGTATGTGCCTTTCTTAGGGATAATATTCTTATCCAGAAACTTTCACCTGGAGAGTTTTCATCATTTGAGTATGTGTCATTCAAAATGGAGTTGAGGTTTTCTCCATCTATTTTATATGTAGTTCTTTACAAACAACCCCAACAATGTCATGATTTTATCAATGAGTTTACTGAAATGCTTTCGGTTATTTGCACAGAATTTGAACAAATAGTCATATCTGGTGATTTTAATGTGCATGTGGATAATGTTTGTGACAGAAATGCCAAAGAACTTTCTACTATTCTTGATACTTTTGGTCTTTGTCAGCATGTTAATGAGCCGACCCATAACAGAGGTCACACTCTGGACCTGGTCATTACTAAAGGTGTTCATATTTCAGATGTCACTGTGATTGATGTTGCTCTATCTGATCATTCATGTGTCTTTTTTCATCTGTCCATAATTCCAAAAGTTGCTGTTGGGCCTACTGTTGTAAAAAAGAGATACATTAACGATAACACCAGGACACAGTTTATGGCGGCAATCAGGTTTGAAAATGCCTCATCAGGTCAGGTTGATGATTTGTTGAATTGTTATACTTCAGGTGTTTTAAATGTTATGGACACCATTGCTCCTGTTAAGGTTAAAGTGATCAGGACGAGGCAGAAGGCTTCATGGAGCAATGCTCACTCTGTCAGGGCACAGAAAAGGGAATGCCGAAAAGCCGAAAGAAAATGGCGTAAATCGAAACTCTTAATTCATTATGAGGTATACAAAGAAAATTTGCATGTTTTCAATCAAACTTTGCAAAAAGAAAGAGAAATATTCTTCTCAGAGATCATCAACAACAATAGTAACAACTCGCGTGTCCTGTTTGCTACAATGAACAGATTAACAAACCCTCCAGCTCCATTTCCTCCAGAATTAGTTTCCACCACTAAATGCAATGAGTTTGCATTGTTTTTCAGCGACAAGGTTTGAGGCATTAAACATGCGATACAGTCCAAAGGGCATACAACAACACTGCAGCCACCTAGGAGACACTTGGTTGGTTTAACACATTTTACACAAATTAATGACAGAACAATTGAAAAAAACTGTCTCCAGCCTGAGTTCATCCACCTGCTGCCTCGATGTTTAACCCACTATATTTCTAAAATCAGTACTAAGCAGTTTGTTACCACAACTCACTGATCTAGTCAATAATTCCTTACAGTCTGGAACATTTCCAAGGGCCTTAAAAACTGCTGTCATTAAGCCTCTCCTAAAGAAGAGCAGTCTTGATGCTACAGTGCTCAACAACTATCGGCCCATATCAAACCTGCCATTTTTAGGGAAAGTCATCGAAAAAGTTGTATATCAACAACTTAATGACTTTCTATTACTTAACAACTGCTTTGATCCTTTTCAGTCAGGATTCAGGCCCCATCACAGCACTGAGACTGCACTTATCAAAGTCCCAAATGACATCCGTATGAACACTGACGCAGGCAAAGTCTCTGTCTTAGTTCTGTTGGACTTGAGTGCTGCGTTTGATACAGTGGACCATGAAATCCTGACACAAAGATTAGAGGAATGGATAGGTATGACTGGAACTGCCCTTAAATGGTTTCAGTCCTATCTTGAAGACAGGAAGTACTTTGTTTCGGTTGGTAACTGTGTGTCAGACCAAATGGCCCTGACATGTGGGGTTCCACAGGGTCTATCTTGGGACCTCTATTATTCAATCTCTACATGCTTCCTTTAGGCCAGTTAATACGCAGCTGTGGCGTATCCTACCATAATTATGCAGATGACACTCAGATTTACATTTCACTCACAGCAGGTGAAAATGGACCAATCCATTTACTGTCACTGCATCGAACAGATTGACATGTGGATGCAAAATAATTTTCTCCAACTGAACAGAAACAAGACTGAACTAATCATCTTTGGGCCACAGAAACAAAGAGAAAGTGTCAGCAGTCACCTCTCGTCTCTTTCTCTAAAATCTAAAAACCAGGTTAGAAATCTAGGGGTCATCATGGACTCAGACTTGAATTTCCACAGTCACATTAAGTCAATTACATCATCTGCATTTTATCACCTTAAAAACATTTCCAGAGTCAAAGGGATGATGTCTCAACCAGACTTAGAGAAACTTATCCATGCTTTTATCTCCAGCAGGTTAGATTACTGTAACGGCCTGCTCACTGGTCTCTCAAAACGAGGGTTAAGACAGCTGCAGCTTATTCAGAACGCGGCTGCTCGGGTTCTCACCAAAACCAGGAAGTATAACCACATTACGCCAGTTTTAAAATCCCTGCACTGGCTTCCTGTTGCTCAGAGAATAGACTTCAAAACAGCACTGCTGGTTTACAAGTCTCTAAATGGTTTAGCACCAGAATATATCTCTGACATGCTAGTTACTTATGAACCTCCTCGGACTCTGAGAACATCTGGGACAGGCCTTCTGCTCGTGCCCAGAGTTAGAACTAAACAGGGTGAAGCAGCGTTTAAGTTTCATGCAGCAAAAACCTGGAACAGCCTCCCAGATGAAGTAAAACAAGCCACAACTTTAACAATGTTCAAGGGGAGGTTAAAAACCTTCCTCTTTAGCTCCGCCTACACTACAACCTAAAGTGTTTGTTTTTTCTTTTATCTGCACTCTTCTTTTTAAAATGTTTTTTTTTTTTTTTCTTATGCTTCTTAATTAAATTGTCTTTTATTCCTGTAAAGCACTTTGAGTTACCCAGTGTATGAATTGTGCTATATAAATAAAATTGCCTTGCCTTGCCTTGCCTTGCCTTGCCTTGCCTTGCCTTACTCTCAACAACACCAAACCAAAACCATTATCGTTACACTAGATGCAGAAAAAGCATCTGGTTATTCCTCATATCCACATTACAATTTGGAGTCATTTATCATCATTTTCATTATAACAGCTACTGTAACTACTAACAGACTAACATCACAGAGCTACACACTGCACAGTGGGGATAAACAGGGATGTCCACTCTCTCCCTTCCTTTTCACCATCTTCATTAAATCACTTGCAGCTGCCATCTGTAAAAATCCCTCAGGAATACAAAAACCCAACGTCCACCATAAAATCAGTTTTTATGCCAACAACATACTACTCTTTTTACAAAATTCACAGTGCTCACTACAAGAAAAAAATAAATGTCCTAGAAACCTTTTCAACATCTCGGATTGCTCCATTAACTTGCTTAAAGCAAATCTGACAGCCTGGAAATTCTATTCTATCCTAGCACCTTCAAGTATTACGTCAATTTGGAACAACCCTTATTTATTTAATTTTTATTTTATTTAACCTTTATTTATCCAGGAAAATCCTACTGAGATTAGAAATCTCTTTTGCAGAGGAGTCCTGGCCCCATGTGTGTGTGGGGGGGACACATTTCTTTAGTGGTAGGGGAAACTGAAGTACCCGGAGAAAACCTACACAGAGGACGGCGAGAACATGATCCACAACTCCACACAGAAAGGCCCTGTACTGGATGGCACTCGAACCTAGGACCTTGTCGCTGTGAGGCAGGAGTGCTAACCACTCTAGGGTATCACTCACTTATGTCACATCTTTCAGAATTACAGACTTGCCCCATTTTCTGACCTACATTCAGGGTTTCTGGTACTGCTCAACAATCCAACAGTTTTGGGAAAAGGTCGCCACATCCCTATCTGCTTTTTTGGGCTGCCACATCCCTCTGTCAATCCGTGTATGTGGCGGCCAGCATTTTTGTCTTGATGTGAGAAAACCAAAATCAGAGAACAGCTGTTTCTCGATTAGCAATCAGAAAAAAAGAAATGAAAAATCCAGAAATATTATCTGGAACAACATTTTTGTTTTTTTAAAAAATAAAAACAACAGAAAAAACAGTTTTTTGATTTTATATTAGCCTAAGTTAATAAACTAAAATGAAAAAAGCTAGCTCAGAACGGAGTAGGAGGAAATGCTTTCAGAGCAAAGAACAGCAGTGTCCCGATCTAATCCATCATAAACCCGAATGATAGAGTTATGATAATAATAATAGATTTGATTTTATATTGCACTTTTCTCCCAAGGCACCAAGGGACTCAAAGCGCTTACCGGCCGTCCCTTATTAATTTATTCCACAGTCACACACTTGTGGTGGTAAGCTACGTTTGTAGCCACAACTGCCCTGGGGCATACTGACGGAGACGAGGCAGCCATTTTGCGCCTATGGCCTCTCAGACCACCTCCAAATATTCTCACATATTCATACACCAGTGCAGCGGCGGCAAGGTGGGCTAAGTGTCTTGCCCAAGAACATAACGACAGTGTAGGAAGTAAGTGTTAGGACCGCTTTCCAGACTAACCCCCAATTTACATTGCATGCATCTGCAAAGCCTTTTTGTGCCCACTGTAATGAGGAAAACCCTATAAAGTGATTTTTATTTGAACAACAAAGTAATCTCAACTTGTTTTCCGGTCCCTCTTCTAGTGACTGCTCTCATGCATCTTAACCGCTCATAAACTCACTCCAGCGGGTAAACGCCCGGTAACGGTACAAGCCATCAGTTGGCATTGTCCATCAGCTCAGTACAGTCCAAACATGGCTTTCTTCTTCCGTTATTGTTCAAAACATTTGTGGTTTCAGGTGGATATGCGTGTGTACGGGTCTGAGATGAGAAGGACCAGGTCTGGACTCACAGTAGTCTTCAGCCTCAGAAAAAAGATTCTACTAGAACCAGGTCCAGTTAGCATTATTTTTGTCAAATATCCTCAGTTATTTACTAATTTATTATGCAATTTTTATATTAATGTATAATCAAATTATTTATTAAATACAATAAAGATATACTGTGTATGTATTTCCAATTTTTTAGACTAGTAGTAATAAATGATCAATAGATTTTACATACATTCTTAATATTTTAAGAGTTACAAGTTGTGCTCATACGTTTACATACCCTAGCAGAATTTGTGCTTTTTTTTTGGTCACTTTTCAGACATATAAATTAATACACAAAAAAAAACTTTTTTCACTCATAGTTAGTGGTTGGGTGAAGCCATTTATTTCCAAACAACTGTGTTTACTCTTTTTAAATCATACTGACAACAGAAACTACCCAAAACCCTGATCAAAAGTTTCCATACCCCAGTTCTTAACTGTAATGAAATACACTTGCGCATGAAAATGAATTAGAACTTCACTCTTATAGTTATCTATAGAGCTCCTTCATCAAATGTAGATTGAAAAACTAAAGACTTTATTGAAAGTCAAGTCAAAGTCAAGTTTTCTAAGAAAATTATCATTATGGGTGACCTAAATATAAATTGGCAAAGTAAGCAAATCAAGAAACGTCACAATTGAACTGGATATGACGATCAATGATGATCAATGGTCCAACAAGGATAACAAACAATCAGCATGCAGTTTGGTTTAGCCTCTAGTTCAGGACAGAGAGGATTCTAAAATCATTAAATATGTTAACCGGTTTGTCAGATCATAATCTCATAAAAAGGTGACCAGAAAATTAAATAAACAATTGAAGCTCTTGACTGCCACTGAGGTGCACAAAATAACAAAGCTTCCGAGAAGTCAACTGGATTGATTAACTTTTTGGAATTAATTTAGATTCAAATGTTCATAATTTTCATCTAAAATACAACAAATTATTACACTTTTTACACAAATAAACTAAAAAGAAGAATTATGTTCCCCATTAAATTATTCCATTTTTAGATTAATGAAAGAACGAGACTATGTTCTAAAATTTGCGATTAAAACAGGATATAGTAGACATTATTTAACTGTATTAAGAAACAAGGTTTACGAATTTTGAAAAGCTAAAGCTTTTTTATTATATCACTGTTTTAATAGTGCATAGGGAAATAAAAAAAAATATTTGGAATCACATAAAAAAACTGACTGGGGATTCTCATAAAAATAGGATAAAACAAATTGAAATTCATTTGGACAAAAAAAATTGGTTGGGGCCAAAGGTCATGGCAGAAGCTTTTAATCATTACTTCATTCACAGTAACAATGTGTCCTACTACAACTCTTCAGCTGACACTCAGATGTACATCTTACTGACAGCAGGCAACTATGGGCCTGTCGACTCACTCACACACAAAGGGAAAAGCATCTGCAGACACATCGAGTCACTTTCCCTAAAGCTTAGTTTCAGTTTTTTTCCAGCTACAATCTGGAACAGTCTTCCAGAGGAGACGAGACAGACCTCTACTCTGACAATGTTCAAGTCCAGGCTGAAAGTTAGTTTGTTTAAATATGCATATGACAACTGAAAGTATTTTATGTGCACTCTTTTCTTTTAGTTTTGTTTAAATTTATTTATTTATTTTATTAATATATGCATGTATACATACTGTATGTATATATGAATTGGGCTATATAAATAAACTTGCCTTGACTTACTTCATTGATTCTGTAGCCAAAATCTCTAAACATTTTACAGGAATTCAGAATAAAGTATATCCGTTGTTGTCTACTGCATAGAATTTTATTTTAGCACACATTACTGAGGCCAAAGTCATAAATGTTATCAAGTCCCTTAAACCATCTAAACCCAAAGATGTCTTTGGAATGGACATCAGTATGCTTAAAGATCTTGGATCAGCTCTAGACAAACCCATTGCCTCCATCATTAATCTTACTATTTCAACTGGATATTTCCCAGATGCCTGAAAATCATCTCGGGTTGCTTGACTGCAACCTTGTTCCCTGAAAAAGTGGGAATGAGATGCTGTGTAGAAATACGCTATGGGGAACACTCTTTGTGTGACCAGTTGTAAAGCACGTGTGTCAAACACGCTATGAATTGGTCTAAATAACCTTGGTAGGTGACTGAGCTTGATCACCCACATCTGCGCATGAGCGCCCCTGGTTGTGAGTGCACCTGGAGGTTATAAATACACGTGATGCGAAAATGTCTTCAGGGTAACTTTATCTAAAAGACATCCAGGACACGCCCACAGTGCAGCATTTTGTTCCGGCTTTACAGGGAACAGGGTTGCAGTCAAGCAACCTTAGACTGGCTAGTGCAGTGGACTTAAATCCGAAGAGCATGCACCAGACATAACAGATGAAGCCTGTCCTGCTCTAGCATTAAAATACAGTATTGTTCAAAATATTAGCAGTACAATGTGACTAACCAGAATAATTCAGGTTTTTAGTATATTTTTTATTGCTAAGTGGAAAACAAGTTACCAGTAGGTGCAGTAGATTCTCAGAAAACAAACAAGACCCAGCATTCATGATATGCACGCTCTTAAGGCTGAGCAATTGGGCAATTGGTTGAAAGGGGTGTGTTAAAACAAATAGCAGTTTGGCATTCACTGAGGTCACCTGTTTTGTGAAAAACAGGTGGGAATCAGGTGGCCCCTATTTAAGGATGGAGCCAGTACTTGTTGAACATGCATTTGAAAGCCTGAAGAAAATGGGTCATTCAAGACATTGTTCAGAAGAGCACGTACTTTGATTAAAAAGTTGATTGGAGAGGGAAAAACATATAAAGAGGTGCAAAAGATTATAGGCTGTTCAGCTAAAATGATCTTCAATGCCTTAGAATGGAGAAAAACCATAGAGACGTGGAAGAAAACAGAAGACAACCATCAAAATGGATCGAAGAATAACCAGAATGGCAAAGGCTCAGCCAATGATCAGTTCCAGGATGATCAAAGACAGTCTGGAGTTACCTGTAAGTACTGTGACAGTTAGAAGACGTCTGTGTGAAGCTAATCTATTTTCAAAAATCCCCCGCAAAGTCCCTCTGATTAAAAAAAGGCATGTGCAGAAGAGGTTACATTTTGCCAAAGAACACATCAACTGGTCTAAAGAGAAATGGAGGCAGTTTGTGACCGACAGTAAAATAGTTATTTTTGGGTCCAAGGGCCACAGACAGTTTGTGAGATGACCCCCAAACTCTGAATTCAAGCCACAGTACACAGTGAAGACAGTGAAGCAAGCATCATGATATGGGCATGTTTCTCCTACTATGGTGTTGGGCCTATTTATCACATACCAGGGGTCATGAATCAGTTTGCATATGTCAAAATATTTGAAGAGGTGATGTTGCCTTATGATGAAGAGGAAATGTCCTTGAAATGTTTGTTTCAACAAGACAATGACCCCAAACACACGAGTAAACAAGCAAAGTCTTGGTTCCAAACCAACAAAATTAATGTGATGGAGTGGCCAGCCCAGTCCCCGGACCTTAATCCAATCGAGAAGCTGTTTCTGAAACAAATCCAAGACATGTAACTGAATTGTGGAATGTTCTTAAACAATCATGGAGTGCAATAACAGCTGAGAGGTGTCACACCTTGGTGCCACACAGATGTGAAGATGTTCTAAAAAACATTGGTCATGTCCAAAGACATGCATGTTTAGGTCAATTGGCAACTCTAAAGTGTCCCTAGTGACTGAATGTGAGAGTGAATGGTTGTCTGTCACTGTCTGTCTCTAAATGTCAGCCCTGCGACTAACTGGCCACTGTCCAGGGTGTACCCCGCCTCAGGCCCAAAGCTGCTGGGATAGGCTCCAGTCACCCGCGACCCCTAACGGGACAAAGCGGTAGAAAAAAAAAGAAAATGAATGAATGATTCACAGGATTGCTAAATCCTAGAAATAAAAACATATGTACAAAATTGTTTTGAGTTTGTACAGTCAACAGCAGACACTGCTATATTTTTGAACACACCCCTTTCAACTAATTGCCCAATTGCAACGCCTTGTGAGAATGAATCTGGGTCTTGTTTGTTTTCTGAGGATCTACTGCACTTACTGGTTTGCCAACGTAGCAATAAAAAATATACACCTATAATACCTGGATTATTCTGGTTAGTTACATTGTACTGCTAATATTTTGAACAATACTGTTTAACAAAAGGCAGAAGGCCTCAAGAATGAATTCAAAGGCAAGAATAAAACCTTTGGGAGGTAATTGGGATGAGGGTGCAAGATAACCTTGAACTCAGAGTGTGGCGAGTCGAAAAAGGAGCCACATAGGATCTGAGTATTAGGGCAAAAGCCCGGGGACAGTTTACTCTGCATAAATTTCAGCACTGTAACAATTGTAACAATCTGGCAGTGAAATGGGTCTGCATGGTGGAACCCTAGCCCAAAAATAGTCTCCACTACATCAGCTAGAAACCCAGCATCTCTCAATCCTCAGGGGCCAGACATGTATTTAATGCAAGCAACCAAAAGAATTTATTGATCCTCCTGGGGCGGCAGTAGCTCAGTGGGTAGAGCGGTCGTCTTTCAACCGGAAGGTAGGCGGTTCGATTCCCACTATCCCCACAGTTCATACTGTCGTTGTGTCCTTGGGCAAGACACTTAACCCACCTTGCCTCCAGTGACTGTAACACTGGTAATGTAATGTAAGTCGCTTTGGGAAAAAAAGCGTCTGCTAAATGAATAAATGTAAATGTCCTGTCGATGCTTGGGAGTGGTCCACTGATAAAAGATTGCACTTCCAGTTTCTCAAGTTTCTCTAAAAGCTTGGAGAAATCACTTCTGATTCCCCCTTCTTCAAATCAAATCAAATATTGTCCCAAAGGAAAATTTCTCTTAGGCGCAGTGCCACAGCAGCAGCAGAACATACAGTACACCGACCAACAACAAAAAGTGCATACATATATGTACAACAACTTACATACAGCTGCAGTACTGTAATCATCAATAATCTGTGCAAATACCGCATATATCGAATAAATAATTTTACTGGCTCTAAGCAAAAGACATTCCAAAAATAAATCCTGGAATCAGCTAAAACTAATCTACAGTAATACATATGATAAAAAATAAATAAGTAAGTAATCCTGGTGTCAATCAGCTGTTTAATCTCTGTGTGTTTTGACATGACTTTGGGGAGGAGTGCTGTTATATCAGTGAAGCAAGCAGAAGGATATCTCTGTCCTTCACTTTTGGCATAGATTCTCTGTCTCTGTTTGCCTGGTGTTTTTTTTTTTTTTATACAAATTCATGTCTACTGTTTTCCATAGAATAGGTAACATTTACTCCCTGTTTTTCAGTCACAGCAGAGTTTTCTGGTTCTTTCACTTTTAAATCAGTCAGTGGTTGGAATCAGTTTTTTAGCTGGATGTTTGGTGATTTTACATATCCTCCTGTGATGCCAGCATTTTTTTTTCTAATACGGTGTCACTTTGGCTTTGCACCAAGTTTATGCCAGGTGGCATAATTCTTTTCATTTACCATCACTCTGATCTGTTTTGGCAGAAATAATTTGTAGCTGTTTTTACCCAAGACATGTTGAAAAATAGATGCTACAAGGTCCAATATGTTGTTTAAAAAGTCAAAATAAGTAAAAACATAAAAATTCATTTGAGAAACTGTAAAAGTAATGTAAAATGATCATAAAATCATTGGCTAAAAGTGGAATTAACTAAAAAAAGCAAAGTAAAGTTGGCATGAGCAAGCAGAAAAGCATCTGCACCCTTCGGGAGCAGGAGGAGGAACATCAGGGGGGCAGTGGCTCAGGTTGTAGAGCAGTCTTCCTATAACCGGATGGTTGGCGATTGCCGCTCTCCCCAGTTCATACTGTTGTTGTGTCCTTGGGCAAGACACTTAAACCCCCTTGCCTCCAGTGGTGTTCCAGCTGTGACACTGGTGTATGAATGTGTGTGTTTGAATAGAAGCTTAATGTAAAAGTGCTTTGAGTGCCTAGTAAGTGGAAAAGCGCTAATTAAAATCCATGCCATTTTACCATAAGTCGCCCTGAGAAACAGGAGCTTCTTCTGAACCCAACATGGTGCGCTAGCCTGTCCAGGCGGCGCAAAGCAGTCTGCCCCAGTGATTCATGTAAGAGGCTACCGCTGTGCTGGAAGTATTTCAGGGCTAGAAATACAGCCTTTAACTCAGGGCAATTGATGTGCCATGCCAGAAGATGACCTCTCCATAACCCTTGGGCCGGAAGGCCATCTAATACCGCACCCCACCCATGAGGTTGTTAGCATCCTGCAACATCAGGATAGACCTAGAGTGGGACCAGGTGAAGCGGGTTCTGAACCACATAGATTGGGTACAAAGCCCTAGGCGCATATCCTTTATTTGACTCTGGGGATTGGCCCTTGAAAGAAATTGCTTGGCTCCGAGCCACACCTGTAACAGTCTCATGTGCAGGAGGCCCAAGGGTGCAGCTGTGTGAGCACGGCGGGGAAGGAACCCAGTATATTAGTCAAAGTCCTTTTTTCTCAGTATTTTGCCTCCTGAAAGCTAGTGGCAACAGCGCCAACTGATTTGCCACTAGATTGGGACATCAAGGAGGCCTCAGATGTCTCTCCATAGCAACCATGGAAGCTGAGGACAGGCCGATGGCTCGGCGAGTCCTGAGCAGGTCTGGTAGGCCAGCAAAACCTCTCTGACCTGCTGCCCGTAAAGCCCTCCCCACTATCAACAATGTTACTCTGCATGGCTTTGTGGGTAGAAAGTCTTTTTCAGGGATGACGACCCAGGGCAGAGATAGCCTACAAGCGTCTCTTACACCGGAGGGATTGCGCTATAGCCCAGCGCTTCAGCACCTCGAATAGTGGAATAAATCCACGTAGATAGAACGAAGACATGGGACAAAAGTGAGTCACCACTTTGGTCACCAAAGAAGGGAAGGGATTATCACTGCAGCCACTTACACCTAGGTGCAGGTGATTAAGCAACGTCACCTACCAAGGTTATTTAAGCCAATTCTTGGCGTGTTTGACACACATGCTTCACAACCGGTCACACCCAGATTGTTCCCCATAGCGTATTGCTATTGTGTGTAGCTTTTGAAAGGGAACTGCTATTTTTGTACTTGTTTTTAAATCTGGTGACTTGTCTTTAAATAACTATCGCCATCGCCAAATCACTATTCTTCTGGCTGTCTGTTTTGAAAAAAATTATTGCCAAGCAGATTATCCACCATTTATATAATGGCTCAGTCTCTCTCCATCCCATACATTTTAGCTGAAGAGACAAAGTTTTTACTGAGATGGCCACTTGCCTCTTTGTAGAGAAAATTCTTCTTCTTCTTAGACTTGAGTGGTGTTGTAAGGGCTGTATTTTTGGACCATAGAGAAGTTTTTGACACAGTAAATTATGTTGTTTTCCTTAGGTGGCTTGCTAAATATCTCTAAATCTGTCAGGATGTTTTTTAGTAAAACCAGTAGTCTCCCATGACCCTTAAATATATGTTACAAGTAAAAAATTAGAGCAAATCACACAAAATAAATATCTCACATTACTGATTGATTTCAATCTCTCCTTTAAAGCCCATGTTGACAAAGTAAGTAAAAAAATCAAGCAAATTCTTGCAAATTTTAGAAAAAACAGAAGTAAAATCTCTACCGTAGCAGCAAAGATATTTTTACACTCACTTAGTCACCTTAGTTATTGCCAAACAAGTTGGTCTCAGGCGAGGTTTCACTGTAAATATTTTTAATTTTTTAAATTTTTTTTAACCTTTATTTAACCAGGAAAGTCCCACTGAGATTACAAATCTCTTTTGCAGGAGAGTCCTGGCCCCCCAATGTGTGTATTGGGAGGGAGGAGGCACAGTGGGTTAAGTGTCTTGCCCAAGGACACAACGACAGTATGTGGGGGAGAGCGGGATGTTATGATGTTTTGGGATGTTTCGAGCGGGGCTCAAACCGCCCACCCGCCGGTCGAAGGACAGCCGCTCTACCCACTGAGCTACTGCCGCCCCACTACCGCCTACCTTCCGGTCTACCACTGAGCAGGGCGCAGTGGCTCAGTTTTACTATGTACATCTGTGTCATATTTGATTGCTCTTTTAACATCGTGGCCAGGGGACTACAGATAAAAAATAGCCTTTTGGCTAATTCTGGCTTTTTTACTCACTAGCGTGCAGTCTCTTGGGAACTGGTACTACACAGGTGGTACCACCCTCAGCTTAAGTCTCAGATTGAAGACTTGCTCCATAATCCTGTTTGTCTGCGCAAGATTTCAGGAGCCTGGAGCTGATGCCGTCCGGTCCAGCTGCCTTCTGTGCTTTGATCCTCCTCAGCTCTTTTCTCAAGGTAAAGGGTGGGCTGAGTCCCATGGACTCACACATCCCCTTATGGGACTCACACATCATGGGATTTACACATCCCCCTGTGGAGCAGCTGTGTGGGAGGAGCAGGGGGGGACTGGTCAAACCGGTTGAAATGATGGTTCAACTCCTTAAACCTCTGCAGGTCCCCCTCAGCCTGGGAGTTGGCTGATTTAAAGCTTGAGTAGGTCTTTTGACACCTCCACACCCCCCTGATGTTCTGCTGCCACAGCTGCTCCTCCATCTTCCTGCTGTACCTGGCCTTGCCCTCCTTAATCTTCCGTCTCAAACAGCAAAAAAACGTACCATTTTGGAGGGAACATTGTTTTCAAAACAGAAGTTGAAGTTGTAGTGCGTTATAGCATCCGTGATGGCATTGATGTCCTCCCCATATGGTTCACAAAGCTCAGTCCACACAGTGGTGTTGAAGAAGTCCCTTAGAGCCTCATCGTTTTCAGTAGTCCACCTCTTCACCACCTGGCTCCACAGGCTGCTTATGCACAACAGGTTTATACACAGGCCTTAGATGGACAATGTTGTGATCAGTTCTACAGAGGGGATGGGTAGTATGCCTCCTTGGAGTTGGCATAAAATAAGTCCAGTGTTTTGTTGTCTCTGGTGGGACAGATGACATACTGTGTGAATGTTGGCAACAAAGGAGGTTGATGGTTGAAGTGTAGGGCTTGTAGGTGCTGTGTCTGCATTATGAAATTGCATTTCCCCCTTATAAATAAATAAATCTTCTTAAAAAAATCTAAAAAAGGTCTAAGTCAAGACCAAGTCAAGTCCAAATCAACAAAGCTAGCGGGAGGCAAAGTGACACATTTAATGGTATTTTAGCTTTGGTTCTATTTCCTGACAAAACCTCTGATAGAGTTTTTATTATGGCATACTATACAGTATAGCTCTATTTTTGAAAATAATTTATTCAGGCTCAATTTCTGGGTCGCATTTAGGGGCTGGGAGTTAAATGAGAGCCCACTTTGTGTCACTTATGAGAAATATTTTAGGGTTCTAGTTATCCTATCCTATTTTTTTGAGTAAGTTCAGCAATCTGGTTCTGGCTGAATTCTTGACTATGGCGAAAGGCTTGGAACTCTTTATGCAGTATTTCAAGCAAGAGAGCAATTCTGTTGTTCATAGCTAAGAGTTTTTGTTCTATTGAGATGAGTATGTCGCTTATTTCGGAAGGGAACGTAGAAAAGGGCGGAAATACCTGAGATTGGAGATGAAGTCATACAGTCTTTTTTTCTTAACAGAAGTGGGATTATTGTTTTTAATGTTGATGCTGAGCGATCCTTATCCATAACGCATAAACTGTTGAAGTAGTGGTCAATATATTGCTCCAATTGATCCAGGATTGAGAATGTTACTTGACATAACAAAGAAGCAAATAAAAGACAAAATGAACAGAAAAATAGAAATTTGAGAATGAAAAAAATTTTTTTTTAATTATTTAAATTTATTGTCAAAGTTGTTTGTCACTGAGCAGCCAGTGAACACCATTTAGTATTTCACGATCTCGCAAGAGTCTCGTTCTCAGGAGCATGCTCAGTCCCATTCTAACAAACACACAAACTACCTCGCTGGTACAATTAGCAACTAATTTAACTGGATGAGATTTGATTAATTGAAGTGAGACGTTTATGTAAATTGACATTGTATTCAATTATATCAGTATTCGTAGACAGTGATTTTTTTTTTTGTCATTTCTGGTCAGCTCCATGTGTTTCACACAACAGTAATTCTTTTACATCTGCATTAAGGAACTGACCCTGAAGACAGATGTGTTTCATTCACATGCACTTTTCCCAAAGCCAGTTTTATTAAATAATTTTTGTAAGTTTCACCACTCATACTTGTCTCAACAGACTCAGTCTTGGCTTTGTCAGTATGAGGTCTTTTTTTTAATGTATTTGATCTTTATTTATCCAGGTAAAATGTTTAAGAACCAGTTCTCATTTACAAACATGGCCTGGCCAAGAGGCTGGTCAGCTAACCTTTAGAATGGGGAGTGTGTCTGAGCATATGATGAGATGTGTGTCAAATGCAAGAGAGCGAGTGTGTATGTCAGCAATAATCTGTTAGAGTTCCTGTTTGAACATGGACACGAGATGAGAAGTTTGAGGGTCTTTTGCAGTGTGTTCCAGTCAGCTGCTGCAGAGTGGAAGAAACTATGTTCCAAAAATAGTTTTGTGGGTAATAAGCTTGATAAATTTGCTTGATCTAGTACAATACGTATAGAAGAGATGACAGAGAGGTGTCTTGCCCAGGATTGTCTTATGTGTTAAAGAGAAACCAGTGATTGAGGTTTTCTTGCTCTTCTTGTTTGTAACCAATATCAAATCCACCCAAGTATTTGTTGTTAGCCAGAAAACCCCAGACTCACAGTTTTGTCAATTTCAACTAACTTTCACAACAGACATACATTTAAAATAATATAAATAATAACCAAAAAAGGAGTGGGTAGAAGTGTAAACTTAAAAAATCCCACCCCCTTAAGGTCTCATTTCTTGGTGGATTGGTAATTGGTATGGTTTGGGACTTACAGTCTGACTTTCCTTTGGGAGACTAGCATTTGAGGACATCATTTCAACACCACCTTCATTATCTCACCGCTGTGCACCTAAACCACATCTCCTCTCACTTTCTGTTTATGTCTGTTTGTTTCTTTCTCTATCGATCATCTCTGTCTGTCTTTCATCTTGTTCCCAGGTTCACCCTGTGTCTGGCCCTCACTGCTCCCACGCTCTGCTGCCTCTTCTCTTCAGCGCTGTGTGATTCAACTCAGCTGGGTTTCAATGTTTCTGTCTACTTTAGAGGAAAAAAGTCACACTTATTCCAACAGTCTTTGATTTGATTTTCTCTAAAGCTTGCTTTCTCTTGCCGAGGTAATGGAAATGTGAATAGAGTTGTACGTAGGTTAAAGCTGTGTCTGTAGCAACACGTCAGTCACGTACAAATCAATGTTGGAGTAGAGGGGGGCTTTAAATCTTGACAGCATGGCTTGTGATACACCCTGTGTTGACAGCATGGCTTGTGATACACCCTGTGATATGTCAGCAATGATAAAACCAATGTGATAAACAAATGTAAAGAATCATTTGATGTTATTTTGATGAGATGTAAATTATTTTTTACTAATTATGTACGATTATGTAAATAGTTTTTACCAATCTGTTCTCTTTGATTCAACTACACTATTTAATTCTACAACATTTTAGAAAGTGCACCTTTAATGCTGCATTATTTAAATAATTTTAGCTTAGCCATCTTTTCTGCTTTTTATTAAAAAAGTAAAACTGTTAAAATCACTGCAAAATACTAAGACATTACATCAGACCAAAGGTTAAAGCTTACCTTATGCCAGACATACACTGTTTGACTTTTGGACCAAATTTGAGATGAGAGAGACTTGGTGTAGACCAACAACCAGTGGCAGCCCCCCAACATAAGACCACTCAGTACGTATATGAGAATGTGATTAGCCTTCTAGTATGTGCTGCTCCAGTGTAAATGGGTGAATGGAAGCATGATGCAAAGCACTTTGGGTGCCCAAGAGTATATAGAAAATGCTTTATAAATGCATTCCATTTAAAAGCTCGGCATATCTGCAGACAACACATAGGTTTCCAGCCATTTAACTGTTAGCACCGTTAAATGGCTGAAACTTGGTGTTTGTGTTTTAGAAACCTGTTAGTTTTAGAAACCTGTGTTAGTGGCTCAGTGGTAGAGCGGTCGTCCTTCAACCGGAAGGTAGGTGGTTTGATTCGCTCTCCACTGTTCATACTGTCGTTGTGTCCTTGGGCAAGACACCCACCTTGCCTCCAGTGGTGTTCCAGCTGTAACACTGGTGAATGGAACCTTACTGTAAGTCGCTTTGAATAAAAGCATCAGCTAAATAACTAAATGAAATGTTACTATTCACAGCAGACAGTAGCCATGTTGAGGTTTTTAAGGGTGAGTGCTCTTGTTTCTGAGGGGCTTTCACAGCTGTGCAGTTTTGTCTAGACTTTGTTCAGATTTAAACAGAAGTGTGTGTGATAGTGGTTTTCAAGAAGTCCATTGCATTCAAAGATGCTGCTGTTTGTATGGTGTGTATAGAGAGGTTGTAAAGGTTTTGTTCAGAAATAACATGCTCACATAAGATTACTCCATCTGAAGTTTCACTTCTTTAAATCAGCTACCTGGATATTCTTGAATTTATTTTGTTCAAAAGCCTCTGCCAGTAAAGTCTCTGTGCTGTGGGTCTGTGTTAGGTCCTCCGTTTACTCTGCAGCCCCAGGTTTTCTTTGGGGTGTGCGGTTTTAATATGTTTATGCAAATTAGTTGTGTTGCCACAGTAGCATATCTCGTTCCTGCACTCATCACAAGTGACTTTGCTTGTTTTCTAGTGTGTTTGGGGTCATTGTCTTGTTGAAACAACCATTTTAAAAGGCATGTCCTCTTCTTCATAAGGCAACATGACCTCTTCAAGTATTTTGACAAATGCAAACTGATCCATGCTCCCTGGTATGTGATAAATAGGCTCAACACCATAGTAGGAGAAACATGCCCATATCATGATGCTTGCTTCACTGTCTTCACTGTCTTCACTGTGTACTGTGGCTTGAATTCAGAGTTTGGGGGTTGTCTGTGGCCCTTGAACCCAAAAAGAACTATTTTACTGTCATCAGTCCACAAAATGTTCCTCCATTTCTCTTTAGGCCAGTTGATGTGTTCTTTGGCAATTTAGGACCTCTTCTGCTCATCTACTCATACTCATACTGTGACGTCTTCTAACTGTCACAGTACTCACAGGTAACTCCAGACTGTCTTCATCCTGGAGCTGATCATTGGCTGAGCCTTTGTCATTCTGGTTATTCTTTGATCCATTTTGATGGTTGTCTTCTGTTTTCTTCCACATCTCTCTGGTTTTGCTCTCCATTTTGAGGCATTGGAGATCATTTTAGCTGAACAGCCTATAATCTTTTGCACCTCTTTATAGGTTTTCCCTACTCCAATCAACTTTTTAATCAAAGTACGCTGTTCTTCTGAACAATGCCTTGAACGACCCATTTTCCTCAGGTTTTCAAATGCATGTTCAACAAGTGCTGGTGGCTTCATCCTTAAATAGGATTCACACCTGTTTTTTCACAAAATTGATGACCTCAGTGAATGAATGCCACACTGCTATTTTTTTTAACACACACACTGAGGCGGGGTACACCCTGGACAATGGCCAGTTAGTCACAGGGCTGACATTTAGAGACAGACAGTGACAGACAACCATTCCCTCTCACATTCATTCACTACAGACACTTTAGGGTTGCAAATTAACCTATACATGCATGTGTTTTGACGGTGGGAGGAAGCTGGAGTACCTGGAGAGAACCCACAGTAACACAGGAGGACACGTGAGACTCCTCACAGAAAGACCGGAGTCTTGAGTTTTGAACTCACAACCTTCTTGCTGTGAGGCAGGAGTGCTAAAAACTCTGCCACGTGCACTTCTATAACTTAGAAGTTAGTGACATGAAATTTTTAATTCTGTCACTCAGACGCATCAGATTGCACAAATCCTATTATGTCCAGTACGTGTGAGTCAAACAAGAACATCTCAGTTTATCAGCTGTAGACTGTAGATGTTATGGCAACTGTTGACCATGCTATTCATTAGGGTACATCATTTTAACTTTTCTAAAAATGTTAGAAAACTGCTGAAGTCAGGCGGGATGTGCACTGCTCTAGACGTGTGAGGTGACAATATAACACATTAGTCGAGAGGAATACATCTGAACTGTGCTTAGAAACTAAAAGTCATTATCTGTGGAGCTTACAGTATATGAATCCACAGAGAGAAAAAAAGAGCCTTTATATGCCGTAAAGTTTAATTTAACATGACTGTGCGGTGTTAGTGAGCGCAACCCAGGTGTACTGTGATGGATGAGACGCAGAGAAGCTGTGGCTGCTGCTGTCTGCTGCTACATGGCTGGACTAATGAGCTGTGGCTTTTACAAGAGCACTGCTGACAACACTGTCTCATCACAGCGGAGTAGAGCGGCGCAATCACAAACAACATGCTCTCTGCTTGAAACAGGACACGCGGGCTTGGTTTGGGCTTGAAAACATGCTTCAAGAACAATGCAAACATTATGTGAAGTGGCTGACCTTGTTTGGCGTCCTCTCTGTTTTATTCTTTAGAAAAGGGCTTTAGATTTACCAGGGGCAGAAACTGCTTAACACTTCTGTAGCTTCTACAACAAACTATGTTGATCAGGTCTAATAATGTTTGTATTTCAGTGTGTTAACATTTTTGACTGGCTGGAAGGAAATGAAAACAAATATACAAATCCTTGTATTTAAACAAGTATTTATTGGGAAGGTGAGTATTTAGTGGAGTAGACATGGTAAAGGTAAAACTAAACACTACATTTAGTTTACACCAAAACAGAAAACAATTCATTTAGGCCTGGGCTACACGCATACAAATACTTTTTTTAACAGATTTTTTTAAATCTCCAAAATTTATAAAAATTTATCTCTGTCCAGACAGGCATTAAACAGTTCTCTCAAGATGGTGGTAAACACAAAACACAGAGGAAAAGTCTGAGCATGTGCAGTGAGTCTGTTTTGTTTTGTCTCTACTGCATCTGGAGTTTTTAAAAATCTTTACATATATATATATGAGGCTGTTGGTACTTTCCATCAACACTATATGACCGCATGGCTTTGCCTCCTGTAAAGTACTCTGAGTGCAGTGTACTATACTGCTGTAAATACTGATGGGACTGTTAAATCTCTATATTTCTCTTCTACATATTGAGACCTGCAGAAGGCTGTATGGAAAGTGTTTGACAAGATCAAATTGTAGCTAAGTTTGTTTTGGATTATCTTGTGTTATTTTTATTATATTGTCTAATGTTACACTTTTCACAAAATGCTGTGTTGTAGTTTAGTTGTATTTATCAGGAGTAAGGTCAAAAGTTCAATAGTCTAAGCAGAGTCTGGCAGACTCTGAGATGCCCCGACTTTCCCACTTCTTCAGCTCTTCTGGAGGAATACGGAGGCGTTCCTAGGCCAGTCAAGAGACAGCCCCTCCAGCGTGTCCTAGGTCTTCCCCGGGGCCTCCTCTTGTTGGGACATGCCAGGGAGGTGTCCCGGACAAGCTGCGGCTCCAAGCTTCTCCCAAGCTTATCTTGACCTTGTCCTTTGGGTGATGACCCACAGCTCATTACCATAGGTGGGAGTGGGAATGTAGATTGACCAGTAAATGGAGAGACCACAAGATTCTTGAACTCCTCCACCCTTTTGAAAACCATGGCATTGGACTTAGAAGTGCTGATTTTTATCCGCTTTACACTTGGCTGCAAACCTTTTTGATAAACCTGAAACTCCATCATTAATAAGCCTATACACTATGGTCTACAGACTTGGTATGTATGTGTGTAAACAGTGTTTTGTGCAGGATATTAAAACCAACCACTATTTGTGACAACTCCACCACTGTGTTTTCACTTATGTGTAACTTCATCTTCAGTGGAGCATGTGCAAATGATCTTAGCACCATGTCTATTTTTAAACAGCGTTTTTTTGGCAGCAGCTCGCTCATTATTTCTTCCCCGTTGTGCGCAGGGACATCGGTTTTCCAGGTGACAGCATCAGACGCCGATGACCCGACTTATGGGAACAGCGCCAAGATCGTTTACAGCATCCTGGAGGGACAGCCCTACTTCTCTGTTGACCCAAAGACAGGTAACCCGCTTCGGTGCTCAATGTGATGCTGTTTTTCCCCCTGCAGCTTTAGGTTGAGTTCAAATGGGATCAGTGCACTCAAGCAGCACGGTAAACAAGCTAATGATGCCAAAAGCAGAAAGGCACTCCGGTGCAAAACCACAGATACAGAGGAGTTTAGGATAGCAGCGGTCTAATGAGGCAGGTGGGGGGCTCCAGTGTAGTATTTTAGCTTTAGAGTCAAACAATTTGAAAGACGAGGGTCGCAGAGGAAGCCATTTAAATAACACTCACCATCTGCTCCAATATTTGTTTATTAAAATGACTCATTTTAAAAGAAACACTGCAGGTTGTTTACTGAGCTTTAGCTTGGCGACACTGGGGAACCCCCTGCTGCCACTTGTTTATATGCTTCCTCATTAAAGAACTGACTGTAAAGAGATAAAACTTCTTTCCTTTTAGGTATACATATATTTATTTTACTGTTGTTTTCTTTCTTTTTCATATTGAGGTATTTGAATTACAGTGGTGTATCAAAGTCTTTGGCCACTTTTAATGGTCATCAAAAAGCCCCAAGGGTGTTTCTGAAACACCTCCCTACACCCCAGCCCTACCCACTACCCATTTGTTCTTTCACATATGGTCTGGAGAGTGGCTTATTAAACCCTCCCAAGAATTCTGCACTGATTCCCCAGCTTAGTATGTAGTGTCATTGAAGACACCCCCATACAAATTAAGGTCTGTGTTTGCAACTATCTTGCAGATATTTATTAAATAGAAAGATTAAATTGTTTTGAAGATCTAACTAAATTTTACTGGTCTGGAATAAAAATCTAGACTTAAAGGATTAAGTTATTTGACACACGCACTTCAGAATACATCCTGCTGCTTCAAGTCACTTTACTAATAAACTCCAGAGGCCCTTCGTCCAGTGGCAGCTCTCGCTTATGTTCTAAACCACTGTCTGTACCATTCTGATCTTTTACATCTCAAATCCAAATCCAATGTGGTGCAATGGCCAAACTGTGTCTATTTTCCCCAGTTGTTATGACTTGTAACTGTTACATTTGGAATGTACGGATGCCTTCAGAGTTTTCAGCCTTTATTTGAGAAAGACTGTGGGGTACGCATGCATGTTTCAGAGAATTGAACAGACCCAAAGCTGCTGGGCTAGGCTCCAGTCACCCAAGACCCCTAATGGGACTTAGAAGATGAATCAATGATAGAGACAGTAATAAAAAGGAAACGGAGCAAATGAACCTGAGCCAGAATCAAATCCGGGTCACTCGAGTAAGTGTTATTACCTCTACCACCGAGGTCCTCCAAAAAACATACCTTTGACATGAAGGACTAAAATTATGCTTTTGATCTATAAATTGAAGCATGTCCTGTCAGCACACTCTGGGCAAGTCGGCTACAAGAAAGGCCTGTTCCACTCCCAGATAAAAGGCAACATCCATTTTGGATTGGTCACAAACTTGTCCGAATACCTTTTATTTTTTTAAATATATTTTGTGTGAGGACCGAAAAAGTGGTTTGTTGTCTGAGAAAAATGGCAATCAGATCCTTCCAATCTGTCACATGGTGTGTTATCTTAACCAGTATAAAGCTAACTGCCATATTTGAGTAATTTTTAAACACACAGCTGGTCAGCAGTGATGGCTTGTACAGACTCAGGCTTGGTAGGAAACACACATTTGTAGGGAAAGTTCCAAATCCTAAGAAATTTACACTGGCATGGAGCACATAAGAGAGCAGCTTGATTATCAACTTACATCCATTTTGACATTCCTAGAAGATGGCAAACCTGAAGACACCTGAAGATATTTTTGCATTTATTTTAATATGGATACTTGGTAGGAGCTTTTTATTAGGGAATATTCTGCCCTTCACCTATTTTGATGTAATATCCTTTTTATAATGGAAATGTTCTTGTCCTGCAGTCTGGTCGTAAATTAACTATTCATACCATTACATGGCAGAGTGGCTTGTCCTAAAAAACAGGACATGGCAGCCTCTTGTTCATTTGGCAGTCCATCAACAGCTACACTTCAGGGATTTATTTGAAAATGCTCTCCAAACCACTTTTTTACTGGAGAAGTCTTAAATTAACTTAATTTTAAAAAATGTAATGCCAGGAGCGGATGGATTCCCTGTAGAATGTTTTTAAGAAATGAAAAGCAAGATTAATAAATAATTACTCAAAGTTTTCAAAAGATCTTTTGAACTTCCATAATCTATGTATCTTGCTAGCATAACAGAAAGGACTCATGGAATTATGTTCTTCCTACCTTCCAATCAGTCTTCTTGGGGAAGACATGAGCATATTGTCTCAAGTACTGGTAGTGCCAAACATTATGATCACAGACCAGACCAGATTTATTACAGGTTGATTTTCCTCAAACTATACTAGATGTATGATTAATATTAATAACTTTGTCAGCCATTATAATAATAAAAAAGAATAATAATAATTAAAGCCGCAAGCGGCGATAAAGGCCCTCGCCTCCCTTAAGGCCGCGGGGACACATGCACTCGGAGGATTGCATTTCGTGTTTTAAAGCGTAAACTTCACGGTAATGTCAAATAACCGGGCCTGTGCTACTGCTGGGGCCTGCTACACCACCTTGCAATTTAGAGTTAAAGGTCTCCACAATCCCTGGTTTTCCTGGGAGCTGTCTGAACCTTTGAAAATAATAGATTATGCTTGGGCTAAGGCGAGAAAAACAAAGTACTGGCTGGAGATTTGAGATGACTCAGGAATCGCTGCACCCCCCTGTTTAAAAAGGCAAAATGTAAATATTACTTGTCTAAAAGTACAAGTTTACAAGTTCCAAAGGATTCTGAGGAGTTTTCTAAGACTGGGGGGGCCTCTAAAGGAAGGATCCTGGCAATTGGGAAATGGCATTTATTTCCCAAAGAAATGGCTGCCTCTTCACAGACTCATTACAACCACAGCCACAAATGTATCAAAAAACAAATTGATAACTTTTTTGGCACACGTGTCTAGATGATACTCACCAAATTTGGAGCTGTTTAGATGAAAAGCCTTTAGACACAAGGGGTGCAATTTAGGTGGTCACGCATTCCACCCAACATAGTAGATTTCCTGTTGAGTTTACGGTATGGCTGTAATAAACTTTTCTGTTTGCCCTGAGGTGTCCTATGGATGTACCAAGTTTTGTATTTCTACATTGGAAAAATTTACTTTCATTTTCCATAGGCCCAATGTATTTTGACTTTTCTAGGGGTCGCCCCTGAGTCATTTTTTGTATATTCTTTTCGGGGACTTCAAATACATACATTTTTCGCCGAGCTTGAAGTCTGGGACCAATTAAAATGACTTTTAGTTGCACGTTTACTTGGTCAAATTTAGGATCATTTTGCAGAAAAATTATAATAAAAAAAAATATAACAAATTATAATAAAATAAAATATAACTCGAGCAAAAAGTCTAGAAAAACACTTGTCTATTTTACATACATGTGTTTAGCTCATTTTGCCCAAGTTTGGTGTCTGTGGAATGAAGCAGCTATTTTCTGTGTTCTTTTAAAAAAGAGGTGTATTTTAAGTCGGTTCACATTTTCAATTCAAAATGGCCGCCTTCCCGTGTGTGATAGGGTGTGGTCCCCATTGGCTTTTTTGTTCATAAGCCCATGGTGGATGCAGGGTTTCTGCAGGGTTTAATCAGTCAAATTTAAGACTTTTTATGACCTTTTTATGACCATTATGATTTGAATTTATGACCTACACAAATTACGATAAATAACTTCAGTCATTAAAATTCCTTTCAAAAGTCTTTATTATTGACTTTCATTGAAAGTAACAAGTTTTATTATGTAAAGAGTAATTCTATTATTTCTTACTTAAGATTAAGAAACTGAAGCCTTCGGCTTCTTTTTCTTGAGTATCAAGAACACAGAAACACTTAACAATTGTAACATTGTAAAGTAACATTGTAAATTAAGAATTATTCTAGGGCATTACTTTCCAAAATAACAAGTCAGTCAGTCAGTGTCTGTCTACATTTTTCTCAGTTCGTCTTCCTTAATGGTGAAAAAAAATTGACCAGCTGTTTCTTCTTGCTTGTGTGATTTAAGCTTTCATCAAACATGAGAACATAAGGCCCCGAGACCTTGGAGATGAGGTCTTTTTTTATATAATCTGCCAAGCCAAACCGGGTGATGTATGAGGTCTTATCTTTCCCGCACGTAAATGTTTTGGCTATGTCAGAGTCTGGGAACATTGTTCGGAAAAGTTCGGCAATATCCTCGTTCCCATTGTACGACTGGTGTTTAGTCACAGTATTTAACACCCACAGGACCTCCGCTTTCAGTGTGGAGGTTGATCCAAAACCACTGTGTGTGGCACTGGATGCGACAGAAACGGAATCCCGCGCTGTACTTGGACCGGGTAACGTTTGTGACAGAGCCGAACAAAACTGACGGCACTCGCTGCAGGCTTTTCCGACTTTGCAGGCGACTTCAAGGCTTTTATGCCTAAACTAGACATCTCCAACGTCTTCTTACACAGAGTACAATAGGCTTGATACCGATTATTTGCGACGGGCTTAAGCCAGCTACTAAACGCACCGTCTTCGAGCCACAGATCATTAAACGTACATTTACCCATTGTGATCAATTAAACTAAGCAGTGACAGTATTATATATTCGGAGTTCGCGCGGGTTTCTGGGAAGTCCTTCTGACAAGTCTGTATGTTGCCGCATGGACCTTGTAGTTCTGGAGCGCTGTGATACCAGTGTGATACCACCCAGATTCCTCACACAGAACTACAACAGGCAAAACAAATTAATGACATTGCCGCCCGTGGCTGTTTTGATGGAAGAACAAATTAATGGACGAGCATATCAATTTAAGACGTGACTTAATGTTTTTTATGACTTTGTATGGAAAAACCGGACGTTTTTATGACTTTTTATGGCCTTAAATTCTTATTGTTAAATTTATGACTTTTTATGACTTTTTATGACCCCGCGGAAACCCTGTGGATGTGTGTACCAAGTTTCATTTGCCTACGACAAATTAAAATTTTCACTTCCCATTGACTTTTTCGACTATTTGGGACGTTACTATGGCAACACATTTATAGATAGGGGGTGGTTGTCATTGGCTTTTATGCTCGTCATGACATAATAGATGTGTGTACCAAATTTCATGTCTCTATGACAAACTAAATTCTTGGGTCCCATGATATGTTTGTAGGGGGCGCTGGAGAGCCATTTCTAAAGATAACCCTTTTATTTACATATTTTTGTGTTCAGGTCATGAATGTGCACAAACGCCTTTTTGGGTCCAACTCGATCCGAGAAGGCGTTTGAGAGTTAAGAGACATTTTATTTTCACAAAAATGGCCACCTCGTTTCAGGCTTGCCACACCCATACCCGATAAGATATCATAAACAAAGTCACAACTTTGGTTGGCACGTGTCTAGATGATACTGACCAAATTTGGGGCCATTTAGATTAAAACACAATGATTTGCATCTTTCTGCGCAAGGGGTGCGATTTTAGTGGCCGTGCGTTTCACCCCACATGGCGGACTTTCTGTTGAGTTTAGGGTGTGGCTGTCATTGACTTTTCTGTTTGCCCTGAGGTGTCCTATGGATGTACCAAGTTTCATTTTTCTACGTTGGAAAAAAGTTACTTTCACTTTCCATAGGCCCAATGTATTTTGACTCTTCTAGGGGTCGCCACTGAGTAATTTTTTGTAATTTCTTTTCGGGGACTTCAAATACATAAATTTTTCGCCGAGCTTGAAGTCTGGGACAAATAAAAATGACTTTTCGTGCATGTTCACTGGGTCAAATTTAGGATCATATTGAAAAAAAAAAAAAAAAAAAAAAAAATCCGTGCAAAAACAATAGGCCCTCCCGGTCATCACTGGCTCGGGTCCCCATTGGCATTTTTGTTCATAAGCCCATGCTGGATGTGTGTACCAAGTTTCATTTGCCTACAACAAACTAAAATTTTCACTTCCCATTGACTTTTTCCACATTTTTGGGACGTTGCTATGGCAACACATTTATAGATAGGGGGTGGTTGTCATTGGCTTTTATGCTCGTCATGACATAAGAGATGTGTGTACCAAATTTCATGTCTCTATGACAAACTAAATTCTTGGGTCCCATGATATGTTTGTAGGGGGCGCTGGAGAGCCATTTCTAAAGATAACCCTTTTATTTACATATTTTTGTGTTCAGGTCATGAATGTGCACAAACGCCTTTTTGGGTCCAACTCGATCCGAGAAGGCGTTTGAGAGTTAAGAGACGTTTTATTTTCACAAAAATGGCCACCTCGTTTCAGGCTTGCCACACCCATACCCGATAAGATATCATAAACAAAGTCACAACTTTGGTTGGCACACGTGTCTAGATGATACTCACCAAATTTGGGGCCATTTAGATTAAAACACAATGATTTGCATCTTTCTGCGCAAGGGGTGCGATTTTAGTGGCCGTGCGTTTCATCCCACATGGCGGACTTTCTGTTGAGTTTAGGGTGTGGCTGTCATTGACTTTTCTGTTTGCCCTGAGGTGTCCTATGGATGTACCAAGTTTCATTTTTCTACGTTGGAAAAAAGTTACTTTCACTTTCCATAGGCGCAATGTATTTTGACTCTTCTAGGGGTCGCCACTGAGTCATTTTTTGTAATTTCTTTTCAGGGACTTCAAATACATAAATTTTTCGCCGAGCTTGAAGTCTGGGACCAATAAAAATGACTTTTCGTGCATGTTCACTGGGTCAAATTTAGGATCATATTGGGAAAAAAATAAATAAATAAATAAAATAAAATAAAAAATTAAAATCCGAGCAAAAACAATAGGACCTCCCGGTCATCACCGGCTCGGGCCTAATAAAGAAAAATACCTGGCGCCATTGTAACAATGGAACCGAAAAGGCTTTTGATTGCTTGGAAATGGAATACATGTTTGACGTGTTGAAGAAATTTGGCTTTTGTTCAAATTTCATAGACTGGGTCAAGCTTTTGTACAAAACACCCACAGCATCTGTTTTACAATTGGTCTTTTGTCAGCACCATTTAAACTACCAAGATGCACAGCTCAGGGAAGCCCCTGGTCTCTCCTGTTGTTCTCATTTGCATTAGAACCATTGGCTGTAGCCGTTCAGCAGAATCAAAGTATTGAAGGAACAATAATAGGAATAAATGACAAAACATTTAATTATACGCAGACAAGATTGTGACCTTAACAGACCCTGACAACTCAATACCAGCACTTATTGAATATGTTATGAAAATTCAGACAGTTATCTGAAATAATGTCTTTGCTGGATGTGATCATATCAAACCTGCTTTTGTTAAACAGTTTTTGGGCTCCTGGTGGATTCAAATATTTGCCCAATCTACCTTAGACCTTTACCTGTGTCAGAAACATCCACATGGGTTTTATTTATCCCTGTAAAACTAGTGATCTTTCCCTTCATCCTGAAGTCTGGAGATGAACAAACTGACTAATTGAGCACTGATTGCACATAAATCCACACTTTGGTTGAGGGATTTGAGTCTGTGTTGGGAGAAAGGATTCAAAAGTTTCATGTCATGTTTATTTTGTTTGTGTAAAACACATCAGTATCCTTAAAAGAGAGACACCTGCTGTAAAGCCAAACGAAAGCCTTTGAGAAAAAAGGGACATCTGAAGGTTACACTATGTCTCTCAAAATATGCAAGCTGGATTAAAGATTCATGCTGAGTTAACTCTTTGGTGCAAACAACAGGATGTCATGCAAGTTTTATGAAGGAAATATAAATTATTTGAATATGACTTCTTTGGATTTGTGTTTGAAAGAAAGTAAAGAAAAACTTTGAAAAGAAAACACTAATTGATGGGTGATAGGTGGAGTTATTTAACGGAGCATCTCGTGGTGAAATAGTATTGAGGAATGTGCCTTTTTGGGAGAGCTGAGTTTTCCTCTAGGATTAACTTATTTAGTTCTAGTTTAACCAAAAACGTTTTCTATGGTGACCATGGCAGTGATCATATCACTTACAGTATTGTTCAAAATAATAGCAGTATAATGTGACTAACCAGAATAATCCAGGTTTTTAGTAAGTGGCAAACAGGTGCAGTAGATTCTCAAAAAACAAACAAGACCCAGCATTCATGATATGCACGCTCTTAAGGCTGTGCAATTGGGCCATTAGTTGAAAGGGGTGTGTTAAAAAAAATTGCAATGTGGCATTCAATCACTGAGGTCATCAATTTTGTGAAAAAACAGGTGTGAATCAGGTGGCCCCTATTTAAGAATGAAGCCACCAGCACCTGTTGAACATGCATTTGAAAGTCTGAGGAAAATGGGTCGTTTAAGACATTGTTCAGAAGAACAGCGTACTTTGATTAAAAAGTTTAGCTAAAATGATCTTCAATGCCTTTAATTGGAGAGCAAAACCAGAGAGACGTGGAATAAAACGACCATCAAAATGGATCGAAGAATAACCAGAATGACAAAGGCTTAGCCAATGATCAGCTCCAGGACGATCAAAGACAGTCTGGAGTTACCTGTAAGTACTGTGACAGTTAGAAGATGTCTGTGTGAAGCTAATCTATTTTCAAAAATCCCCCGCAGAGTCCTTCTGTTTAAAAAAAAAAAGGTATGTGCAGAAGAGGTTACGATTTGCCAAAAAACACATCAACATTTTGTGACTGATGAGTAAAAATGTTCTTTTGGATCCAAGGGCCACAGAAAGTTTGTGAGACGACACCCAAACTCTGAATTCAAGCCACAGTGAAGACAGTGAAGACAGTGAAGAAAGCATCATGATATGGGCATGTTTCTCCTACTATGGTGTTGGGCCTATTTATCACATACCAGGGATCATGGATCAGTTTGCATTTGTCAAAATACTTGAAGAGGTCATGTTGCCTTATGAAGAAGAGGACATGCCTTTCAAATGTTTGTTTCAACAAGACAATGACCCCAAACACACGAGTAAACAAGCAAAGTCTTGGTTCCAAACCAACAAAATTAATGTGATGGAGTGGCCAGCCCAATCCCGGACCTTAATCCAATTGAGAACTTGTTTCTGAAGCAAAACCAAGAAATGTAAATGAATTGTGGAATGTTGTTCCATGGAGTGGAATAACAGCTGAGAGGTGCCACAAATTGGTGCCACACAGATGTGAAGCAGTTTTAAAAAACTATGGTCATACAACTAAATATTAGTTTAGTGATTCACAGGATTGTTAAATCCTAGAAACATTTTTTTTTTTTTTTTAACACACCCCTTTCAACTAATTGCCCAATTGCACAGCTTTATGAGCGTGCATATCATGAATGCTGGGTCTTGTTTGTTTTCTGAGAATCTACTGCCTCTGCTGGTAACTTAAAAACTATACTAAAAACCTAGATTATTCTGGTTAGTCATATTGTACTGCTATTATTTTGAACAATACTGTATATACAGTGACTTGCTAAAGTATTCGGCCCCCTTGAACTTTGCGACCTTTTGCCACATTTCAGGCTTCAAACAAAGATATGAAGTGCAGCAAACTCTCTCCAGAAGTTAGGGGCGCAGTGGCTCAGTGGTAGAGCGGTCGACCTTCAACCGGAAGGTAGGCGGTTCGATTCCCGCTCTCCCAACAGTTAATACTGTCGTTGTGTCCTTGGGCAAGACACTTAACCCTCCTTGCCTCCAATGACAAAGCACTGGTGTATGAATGTGTGTGATTGTTGCTCTGGTGAACGGTGTGAGAATGTTGGGACAACGGATAGAAATTAGCCTACGGCTACAATCTGGCATGTTTACATTAATGTGGTTGTGTCTCATGTATGTTCATTAACATGCAAAGTCCCAATAAAATAAATAAATTAATATTAATAAGTTCAGTGAGGATCTCTGAATGATCCAATGTTGACCTAAATGACTAATGATGATAAATGGAATCCACCTGTGTGTAATCAAGTCTCCGTATAAATGCACCTGCACTGTGATAGTCTCAGAGGTTCGTTTAAAGCGCAGAGAGAATCATGAAGAACAAGGAACACACCAGGCAGGTCCGAGATACTGTTGTGGAGAAGTTTAAAGCTGGATTTGGACACAAAAAGATTTCCCAAGCTTTAAACATCCCAAGGAGCACTGTGCAAGCGATAATATTGAAATGGAAGGAGTATTAGACCACTGCAAATCTACCAAGACCTGGCCGCCCCTTTAAACTTTTAGCTCATACAAGGAGAAGACTGATCAGAGATGCAGCCAAGAGGCCCATGATCACTCTGGATGGACTGCAGAGATCTACAGCTGAGGTGGGAGACTCTGTCCATAGGACAACAATCAGTCGTATACTGCACAAATCTGGCCTTTATGGAAGAGTGACAAGAAGAAAGCCATTTCTTAAAGATATCCATAAAAGTGTTGTTTAAGGTTTGCCATAAGCCACCTGGGGGACACACCAAACATGTGGAAGAAGGTGCTCTGGTCAGATGAAACCAAAATCGAACTTTTTGGCAACAATGCAAAACGTTATGTTTGGCGTAAAAGCAACACAGCTCATCACCCTGAACACACCATCCCCACTGTCAAACATGGTGGTGGCAGCATCATAGTTTGGGCCTGCTTTTCTTCAGCAGGGACAGGGAAGATGGTTAAAATTGATGAGAAGATGGATGAAGCCAAATACAGGACAATTCTGGAAGAAAACCTGATGGAGTCTGCAAAAGACCCAAGACTGGGACGGAGATTTGTCTTCCAACAAGACAATGATCCAAAACATAAAGCAAAATCTACAATGGAATGGTTTCACAAATAAACATATCCAGGTGTTAGAATGGCCAAGTCAAAGTCCAGACCTGAATCCAATCGAGAATCTGTGGAAAGAACTAAAAACTGCTGTTCACAAATGCTCTCCATCCAACCTCACTGAGTTCGGGCTGTTTTGCAGGAGGAATGGGCAAAAATTTCAGTCTCTCGATGTGCAAAACTGATAGAGACATACCCCAAGCAACTTACAGCTGTAATCGCAGCAAAAAGTGGCACAACAAAGTATTAAGTTAAGGGGGCTGAATAATTTTACACGCCCAATTTTTCAGTTTTTTATTTGTTAAAGTCTGAAATATCCAATAAATTTTGTTCCACTTCATGATTGTGTCCCACTTGTTGATTATTCACAAAAAATTACATTGTATTTTTATTAGGCCCGAGCCGGTGATGACCGGGAGGGCCTATTATTTTTGCTCGGATTTTTTTTTTTTTTTTTCCCAATATGATCCTAAATTTGACCCAGTGAACATGAACGAAAAGTCATTTTTATTGGTCCCAGCCTTCAAGCCGGAAAAATTTATGTATTTGAAGTCGCCGAAAAAAAAATACGAAAAATGACTCAGTGGCGACCCCTACAAAAGTCAAAATACATTGGGCCTATGGAAAGTGAAAGTAAGTTTTTTCCAACGTAGAACAATGAAACTTGGTACATCCATAGGACACCTCAGGGCAAACAGAAAAGTCTATGACAGCCACACCCTAAACTCAACAGGAAGTCCGCCATGTGGGGTGAAACGCATGGCCACTAAAATCGCACCCCTTGCGCAAAAAGATGCAAATTATTGTGTTTTGATCTAAATGGCATCATAAGTATCATCTAGACACGTGTGCCAACCAAAGTTGTGACTATGTTTTTGATATCTTATCGGGTATGGGTGTGGCAAGCCTGTAACGAGGTGGCCATTTTTGTGAAAATTAAATGTCTCTTCACTCTCAAACGCCTTCTCGGATCGAGTTGGAACCAAAAAGGCGTTTGTGCACATTCATGACCTAAACACAAAGATATGTAAATAAAAGGGTTATCTTTAGAAATGGCTCTCCAGCGCCCCCTACAAACTTATAATGGGACCCAAGAATTTAGTTTGTCATAGAGACATGAAATTTGGTACACACATCTCTTATGTCATGACGAGCATAAAAGCCAATGACAACCACCCCCTATCCATAAATGTGTTGCCATAGCAACGTCCCAACTATTTGGAAAAAGTCAATGGGAAGGGAAAATTTTAGTTTGTTGTAGGCAAATGAAACTTGGTACACACATCCAGCATGGGCTTATGAACAAAAAAGCCAATGGGGACCACACCCTATCACACACGGGAAGGCAGCCATTTTGAATTGAAAATGTGAACCGACTTAAAATACACCTCTTTTTTAAAAGAAGACAGAAAATAGCTGCTTCATTCCACAGACACCAAACTTGGGCAAAATGAGCTAAACACATGTATGTAAAATAGACAAGCGTTTTTCTAGACTTTTTTGCTCGAGTTATATTTTTTTTAATTATAATTTGGTATATATTTTTTTATTATAATTTTTCTGCAAAATGATCCTCAATTTGACCCAGTAAACGTGCAACTAAAAGTCATTTTTATTGGTCCCAGACTTCAAGCCCGGCGAAAAGTTTATGTATTTGAAGTTCCTGAAAAAAATATACGAAAAATGACTCAGTGGCGACCCCTAGAAAAGTCAAAAAACATTGGGCCTATGGAAAATGAAAGTAAATTTTTCCAATGTAGAAATACAAAACTTGGTACATCCATAGGACACCTCAGGGCAAACAGAAAAGTTTATTACAGCCATACCGTAAACTCAACAGGAAATCTACTATGTTGGGTGGAATGCGTGACCACCTAAATCGCAGCCCTTGTGTCTAAAGGCTTTTCATCTAAACAGCTCCAAATTTGGTGAGTATCATCTAGACACGTGTGCCAAAAAAGTTATCAATTTCTTTTTTGATATATTTGTGGCTGTGGTCGTAATGAGTCTGTGAAGAGGCAGCCGTTTCTTTGGGAAATAAATGCCATTTCCCAATTGCCAGGATCCTTCCTTTAGAGGAGGCCCCTCCAGAGCCAAGGCTAGAGTCTTAGAAAACTCCTCAGAATCCTTTGGAACTTGTAAACTTGTACTTTTTGACAAGTAATATTTACATTTTGCCTTTTTAAACAGGGGGGTGCAGCGATTCCTGAGTCATCTCAAATCTCCAGCCAGTACTTTTTCTCGCCTTAGCCCAAGCATAATCTATTATTTTCAAAGGTTCAGACAGCTCCCAAGAAAACCAGGGATTGTGGAGACCTTTAACTCTAAATTACAAGGTGGTGTAGCAGGCCCCAGCAGTAGCACAGGCCCGGTTTTTTGACATTACCGTGAAGTTTACGCTTTAAGGCACGAAATGCAATCCTCCGAGTGCATGTGTCCCCGCGGTCTCAAGGGAGGCGAGGGCCTTTATCGCCGCTTGCGGCTTTAATTATTATTATTATTTTATATTTTGTCATGTTTCATATTTTGACATGATCCTGAGCAGCTCCTATAAACGCTCCATTCTGGGCTGTTTCATTTTTAAGAAGCGCTATATCAAACTGAGGCTACATCTCTCCTCTCATTATACACAACACTCCATTGGAGGTTTGTGTCCAGCTGAGGGTACTGTGTCATTGAGATATAAATGATTTGTCTGATCTCAGGTCTTAGAACCATCAAAATGATTTGGAGATTATACAGTGGCAAGAAAAAAAACCTTTTGGAATTTCATGGTTTTCTAAAAAATGTGATCTGATCTTCATCTAAGTCAAGGGTATTGACAAACATAATGTGTGTAAAAATAATTACTCCAAAAATTCTAATCTTTCAGAAGATGTCTTTATTTAGAACAACCAAAAAACCTCAAAGGGCTTGTGGAAAAAGTATGTGAACCCTTGAGTTAATGACCTCAAAAAAGCTAGTCAGGTTTTAGCACACTTCGAGTCTGGTTAAGATAATACATTCAGAGGTGTGGACTACAGCTACTTTGGCCCACTCCTCATGAGCAAACTGCTCCAGTTGTTTCCGGTTTGAAGGGTGTCTTTTCCAGACGGCATGTTTCAGCTCCTTCCATAGATGCTCAATAGGATTGAGGTCAGGGCTCATAGAAGGCCACTAGTCCAATGTTTTCCTCTTAACCATTCTTGGGTGTTTTTAGCTGTGTTTTGGGTCATTGTCCTGTTGCAAGACCCATGACCTGCGACTGAGACCAAGCTGTCTGACACTGGCCAGCACATTTCTCTCTAGAATCCCTTGATAGTCTTCAGATTTCATTGTACACTGCACAGATTCAAGACACCCTGTGCCAGATGCAGCAAAGCAGCCCCAGAACATAACAGAGCCTCCTCCATGTTTGACAGTAGGGACAGTGTTCTTTTCTTGATATGCTTCATTTTTCCGTCTGTGAACATAGAGCGTGTTCATAGAACATGTGCCTTGGCAGAAAGTTCCATATTTGTCTCATCTGTCCATAGGACATTCTCCCAGAAGCTTTGTGGCTTGTCAACATGTAGTTTGGCATATTCCAGTCTAGCTTTTTTATGATTTGTTTTCAACAATGGTGTCCTCCTTGGTCGACTCCCATGTAGTCCACTTTGGCTCAAACAACAACTGATGGTGCGATCTGACACTGATGTTCCTTGAGCATAGAGTTCACCTTGGATCTCTTTAGAAGTCTTTCTGGGCTCTTTTGTTACCATTCGGATTATCCGTCTCTTTGATTTGTCATCAATTTTCCTCCTGCGGTCACGTCCAGGGAGGTTGGCTACAGTCCCATGGATCTTAAATGTCTGAATAATATGTGCAACTGTAGTCAGAGGAACATCTAGCTGCTTGGAGATGGTCTTATAGCCTTTACCTTTATCATGCTTGTCTATAATTTTCTTTCTATTCTCCTGCGACAACTCTTTCCTTCGCTTCCTCTGGTCCATGTTAAGTGTGGTACACAGCATGTCACCAGACAACACAGTGACTACCTGAAGCCCTATAAATAGGCCCACTGACTGATTACAAGATTGTACACACCTGTGATGCTAATTAGTGCACACACCTTGAATTAACATATCCATTTGGTCACATTATTTACAGTCTTTTCTAGGAGTACCATCAATTTTGTCTAGGCCTGTTCCATGAGTTTATTTTTTAAAATAATTCCGTTGAAGCATGGTTGAAAAGCAATGTCTGACTTTCATTGGTTAACATTCATAGAATTTTTATTTATTAGTACTTTTGTCAGAATAAAGTTTTTTCTATGACCATTGTGAGTTTTTCTTTCATTGACCGAAGGGTACCAACAATTTTGTCCACGTGTGCAAAACACTGAACAAGCAGGGTATCCACAGGAGGACACCACGAAGGAAGCAACTGCTTAATAATAAGAACATTGCTGGACGTCTGAAGTTTGCAAAAGAGCACATTGACACACCCCAGGGGTATTGGCAAATGTTTTGTGCACTGATGAACTGTTTGGAAAAAACACACAGCGCTACATCTGCCGTAGAAAGGGCACAACATATCATGATAAAAACATTAACCCAACTGTAAAGTATGGTGGAGGAAACATCATGATTTGGGCCTGCTTTGCAGCATCAGGGCCTGGCAGGTTGCAATCATTGAGGGGTAGATGAATTCCCAAGTGTATCAAACAATTCTTCATAATAATATGAGGATGTCTGTACATCAGCTGAAACTGTGTAGAAGTTGGGTAAGGCAACAGGACAACGACCCAAAACAACAGAATGGCTTCAGAAAAACTAAATCGGCCTTTTGGAGTGGTCAAGTCAGAGTCCAGACCTCAACCCAATAGAGATGTTGTGAATTGACTTGAAGAGGGCCATACACATAAGACGACCAAAGAATATGACAGAGCCAAAGACTTTCTGCCAGAAAAATATGGGCTAAAATTCCTCCTCGATGATGTGCAGGTCTGATCCACAGCTACAGGAAGCACCTGGTTGAGGTTATTAAAAGATTTGTATATTCTTGTATTGCTCCAACAAAAGCTTGTGCTCTCAAACCTCGATTGGTTTGGTCCAATGATGCTGTTGCACTGATTGTTTTGAATGTATTTTATATTTGGGTGCACATGGCAGAGTGGTTAGCGCTCCTGCCTCACAGCAGCCAACAGCCTCCCTCTCCAGGTACTCCGGCTACCTGCCACCTTCCAAAGACATCCAGTACAATTCTAAAGTGTTCCTAGTGAATGAATGTGAGAGTAAATGGTTGTCTGTCACTGTCTGTCTCTAAATGTCAACCCTGTGGCCTCTGTCCAGGGTGTACCTCGCCTCAGGCCCAAAGCTGCTGGGATAGGCTCCAGTCCCCCGCAACCCCTAACGGGACTAAGCGGTAGAAAATGAATGAATGAATGAATAATGAAGCAACCATTTTACCATTAATGTTATTGTCCATTTGAAATGGTCCAATTGAGGCTATATTTTTTGTAAAAGGTTATGAACTATTGCAATAACAATAAAACAAATGTGACTGATAAGACTCTATTTAACTGCTGCTGTAAAATAAAAAATACAAGCTGTATCTATTTGTAGCTGGTTGTCTCTTAATTCACAGCAGTATACAGTTTTACTGATTATTTAAAAGGCATTGTGTTTTTGAAAAAAGATGCAAAACCCTGAATGGGTATTGAGTAGCATGGTACAATACATGACCTTTTCCATGATTTTTTTTACTTACTAGAGGCAACGTAATTTAGAAAAATTCTCACAAATTTATGTGACAGCAGTAAATGGGTTTTCTCTGAAAGGATAAAAAGTAGCATAACCTAAAATGTCAAAATGATTCTGAAATTTTACTATGTAAGCTTGAAAACTAACATGGCAGTATTTTCTTCCTGGATCCAGTGGCGTGAACAGATTGTTTGGTTTTGTCGAAGCTTAAAGAGAACTGTGTATTGGTAAAAGCAGCTGTGCTGAAAATAGCTTATTCATATTTCATCAGTAATCCGAGGAACGTAGGGAATTGCAGCAGACGGCACCATCCATGTGAAGTTTATTGATATTTTCAGGCGTGTTAAACTATTTTGGGCAGGATATTTCTCCCACTGGGTGGGTGGATATTAAAACCCATCATATTCAATAGAAGAATTTACCTTATTTTGTAATCCAGAATTCTCCTACTTTTCCCGCACCCATATTTTATATTCAGTGCTCGATTTTTTTTTCTCTGTGAGGATTTTCCAGCTTCCTGCAGGGATTTTGTGATTTGCTCTCATTTGAAGAACTACTGCTATTTTAGAGATTGAAAAGCAGGGGGGCCGTTTCTCCCAATTACACCCCTCCAGGTGTCACTGTCGCTGCCAGTCCCCCAGTAGAACGCCGGAGTCCCCGGTCAGAGCACTTTCCAGCACCCTTCTCAGAGACTCCAAGAAGGCCGGGTACTCTGCATTGCCATTTGGCCCGTAAGCATAAACAACAGTGAGAGATCTATCCCCGACCCGAAGGTGCAGGGAAGCGACCCTCTCATTCACCGGGGTGAACTTCAACACATGGTGGCTGAGCTGGGGCTATGAGCAAGTCCACACCAGCCCCCCACCTCTCACCGCAGGCAATTGATGTTTTTTTTATCCGTTCTCGTTTTTAAAATACACCTCCTATAGACAAAGGCATGGACAGCCCAAGCAAGGACATTTCAGGGGGTCTTAAACCGGATCTGTGGTGCTTCAGATCTGGACAGTGAGCCCCTCCACCTGGTCCAGACCGGAGAGGAGTATAGCCCCATAATGCACACAACTAACCTGGAGTGTCGCTGATTAATTTTCAGGACAAAGAGGAGGCAGAATTCCCTTAGCCTGATGTGAGCAGTGACCTCTTAATACGAGTTAACATACAGCAAGTTATAACTATGGAAAACCTGCTGGATAATGCCACTAATGTTCTGTGAGACTCAGGCCTGCTGCCCTATCTGCTCTGGATAGTGGCTGCTGTTTGTCTGATTAGGATTTATTTAAAAGGACCGGTGCAGTAATCCTCCTACAGGGTGTCTTCAAAGACTTGAGAAGCCAGGCCGGGAGTTCTCGATCTGCCCGGACCACAGTCAAGTGTGAGGCTATGGTGCACAACCCTACCTCCAGGTTACACACGCCACACCGTGTAATAACATTGGGCTAAAAAAAAAATGTAGATTTTTGTTTTGTATTTTCTGCACTTTGCTTCAACCCAAAAACAAACCTTATATTGAATTGAATTCCAGAAAATAGAACACAGAGGCACTCAAAAAGATGACAAAAAATGATTAAAAAACCTTTACAAGATTGTAGTTCCTGCTAAAAAAAAAAATTGCAAACATATTTCATCCTTTAGGCAATCATCAAGTCAAACATTGTTGCTAGTATTATTTGATTAAACGGGGGCAAGTACATAGCCATCTGGTACAGAGTAATGTCACGGTTCACAAATTCCTCCAATTACAGTTTCACAGGTAGCACAATTCATGACTTAATGTTTTAAGACAAAGCTAAAACAGTTTAACCTCATAGTCATACTATACATATTAATAAACAAAATAATACAAATAAATTAAATACATATTGTCAAGTTTTGATCTTTGCCTTGTGCAATTCCCCACTTGAAAAGGACAATCCCTCCACATGAAGTTTCTAACTGGATTTCACTCAATAAAAAGCCATGGGAACAGTTTTTTGTCTTTTATTTTCCATTCCTTGATAGCAGTAAACAGGTGAAAAACCTCAAAAGAAATGACAAATACCATTTATTATTTGAGTTAACAGCCAACTAAACAATTCTTCACATCCACCTCAGATAAACACAGTACTGTCATTACAAAATACAAGGTTTCCATTTTTAAGAAGTATTTTCATAGTAAATAATTATTCTAAGGCATCATTCTAGCCACACAACTATCCTTTACAAAACAATCAATTGTTATTTTAACTTTCAGAATTTTCTTATCTTTAAACCAAGTATCTTTAGCCAAATAATTTTAGACTATGCATTTTAACTGAATTAAGAACTAGGTTAAGATTTCTTCAAAGTTGAAATTACTTTTAACAATTTCAAACAGTCTTTGTCAAACAATGAATATGGCTTTTCTTACTTTTCTTTTATACCCCACAACCAACATTTAAAGTTACAAATACCACTGCAAAAGTCCTATCAAAGTAAACAAAAGTTAAAGAGTTTGTTTTTCCAGAGTATCATTAGCACTGCACTGCTTAAGTCAATCTAGCCAAACATGGCCAATATGGCGCTTACCGGCTGTCCTTCACAGTATTGTGGAAGGCTTGGTCTTGCACAGTTCTTTGATGACAAAGATGGTTTCCTTGGTCTTGTGGTGCTTTAAATACTCCTTTGCCTGCGGTCTAAACACAATAACAGAGCCAAGTACTGGCATGCTCAGATTACCTGGAAGATTTGTTCCACCTGGTTCACCACTGATTGAAGGAGGAGGAGTTTCACCACTGAGGAGCTCCCAGGCAGTTTGTCAGCACACATATAATTTAATTGTTTTTATCTAGTGGCCTGAAGAACTGCTGATAGCAGATGAGATGATGATAGATGAGTGGTTGCACTGTTAAGAAGTGTGGGTGGAACACATTTAAAACACAGAGTCAACGGCATAAAATCATACAGGCCTACAGGAGACCGCTACCCCTAACGCAAAGCCCTGGGTCCTAGCGCTAACAAAAGAAAAAAGCCTAAACAGAGACAGCCGGTCCCACCAAATAAACAAAAAAATTAACAAAACAGCCGGCATTAGCCACAGCTGAACGGCAGGGTCTGGTAGGCATGGCCATGAATGTTCAATAGTACCACAATGTATTGAGTGTTCAACCGTATTCAGGCCCTGTATTGATGGTCGATAAGCTTCTCCTGCCTAAGACATCCGGACAGATTCCAGCTTGTCTTTCTTGTGTGACTCTTCTCAGCTCTAAGGATGCTCAAATATAACCTAACAGACGTGTGCTGAGATCTATTCAAAAGTATTTAACTTTACCTACAAAATACCAAAGTGACCCTGTGAAGCACAATTCCAGTTCAGTGAAGTTCACTTGTGGACCAGTCCATTCAACCTCAAGTTCAATCCACAAATAAACTTATTAGTGAAGGTTGTTATATAAAATGTTACATAAAAGCAGGCATTAACTAAGTCAAACAATCTCGTACAACTCAGCCTTTCTTTTTAAGAATGAATAATCTCGATGTAATACGAATGGTTCAATTGGAGCCCCTGAACTGAAAAGCTGGCAGTCCATTTATAACTGTAAAAAAAGCACACATACATCTCCTCCAACCAACGTCTGGACAATTTCAAGGTGGTGGTCTTTGAAAGGGGCTTTATTCTGACAACATGTCTACCACACAAAGACTTGATGCAACATCGCCCACAACAAGTCCAAGGTACGGTATGATTCATGTTCTCTTTAAAATCGTCTTTCTTTCTGGCAAACGGAAAAGAAAGTAACATAGATATGCGGTGTTGTTTCAAAAAGGATGTTTTTTTGGTGGGTGGACAGGTAGCTTTTTCATGCAAATCTGTCCCATCGCAGCCAGAAAATCCTACCACAAAACTCCCACCTGCATTTTTATTTTGATCAACATGATTAGACTGTTTTAGCCTCAGAGCATAAAAATGGATTGTCGCTTTTACTCAGAGAACTCAGCAGCAGCAGCAGTTTCTCAGAGGCCAGCAGCTGAATGCTAAGGGCTTGTTTAAAATGTTGCAGTGTGTCTCCGTGCAATGACAGATGAACTTAGTGGTGCAGGCAGGTGGGGGAGCCGAGCACAACATGTTAACTGAAATTCACCTGACAGCGCAGACAGAGAGGGGGAAATGAGAGAGGAAGCCGAACATGAGGAATGGAGGAAGAGCGGAAAAAGTCAAACAAGAGCCAACCGGTGTGAAAAGGTGGGGAGAAAGGAGGGCAGGGCGCAGAGGAGTGGAAGGAAATTATGTCAAGTGCAATGTTTAGGAGAGCGTACATGGGTTTTGGGTGAGCGTGCTTGCGTTTGAACTTAGAAAACTCTTACATTGACCAGATTTGACCTTTCCACAAACAAGGATCATGTCCACAAAAACAATGCTTGGCCAGTTAATTCATTAGGACAATTTAGAGGCATCTGAAAAACTGTAAATACTTTATTGTTCCAGAGGGAAGTTTGTCTTGGGCACAGTGCTGAGCAGCTGCAGAACATACAGTAAAAAATAGACTGAACAAACAGTACATGCTTATATGTGTGTGTGACAGATGTATGGTCTCTAACCTTTCTCAGGTCAAATAACATTTCCTTTATTTAAAAAAAGAGACTAAATACAAGATTATGTTGGTTACACCAGTTCATAAAATAGTCGATCTCATGCATGTACACAGAGGGGCAGAGGGTCGTCTTTATGCAGTTGGCTTAACAAATGCTTAAAAGCTATATTTGACACCATGGTTTTACAAACAGGAACCAATGATTATTTGTTTTGGGAACTGAGAACCTTTTCTAGCTCTGAACCAGGGATTTTTGGTGTGTACACGTTGGTTGGTTTAGATGATTTTCTTGAACCAGAAGCAGTGCTGAGCGTGGTCAGTGTGAAAAAGGTTTTGGCAACTTGGTTTTAGCCTTGCAATATGCTCCAACTATCCTTCCTCTTGGCCAGCTATAGTAACATAATAAGTTTAATATTATCCTTTTAAGGTTGGTACGCATTTGTTTCAAAACTTTATTAAAAGGTGTGACAAGGTGGGATCACTGAAACCTAATACTAAAACTAACAGTAACAAAGCTTTCCAGTAGAATTAAAAAAGAAATTGTACAGAGACGGCTTCTGAATGAAGAGTATCACACCTAAGGCTTAGTAGCAGTGCTCTTTGTGTGAAGGTGAACTGTAGCTTCGAGTCTAGACCGGTTTCCTGTGCCCTGGGGAGTTAGGGTTAGTTTGGCTTTTCTGGGAAAAACTAATGAGAAATCAATTCACCTACACTGTAAAGGTAGCCCACACTCACTGAATCTGGGGCAGCTGACCCTCTCTTAAGACTCTTTGTGACATTTTCAGGTTATTATTATTGCTCCACAGATTTACAGACACACCACACAGAAGGGCACACTTAAAGCAGAAATCTGCAAGACTTTTCTTTTACTTTCAAGTAACAGTATCCTAATTATTTCAATCGCTCTCTGGCTTGAGCTATATCTTAGTCATATAGGAAAAATACGTGAGCTTTGTCAGATCAAATATACAGAATCTATACAAACTAGAATGAGCATAATAAGCCCCAATCCCAATATTCTAATTTAAGACACTGAAGGCTGTTACTCCGACCACAAAAAAGGAAAAGGGCTAATCGTTTATGACAAATCAATTTATATTGGCAAAAAAACAGACAGAGAAAATGTTGTACATTAGCTTATAAAAAGTTTAAAAACTTCGGTAAATACGAGACTGTGACTTGTCAATGTGAGGCTAACGTTAGCGACCACCAATTTTTACAAAACATTCCAAAGAGAAAACAGATCGAATAAACAAATTCAAGTCATAATATTTAAATCTTTTATTTTTGCCATCATGTATACAGTATGTGCTAGATTTTGTGCACAGTATATTATGCATGTGTGGATGTGTGTTCTAGTACTGTTTAATGTCCTGCTGCTCACATGTCAATAAATGCCCCTCGGGAACAAAGTTTTTTAAATAAATAAATAAAATAAAGATTTAGCCTCAAGGGCTAATTTTCATCTGTAGTCCCATGGCAGGTTGGTGGTAAAGACGAAGGACAAATGAAAGACGCATGGACAAGACATGACATCACAGTTACAAAAGTAAGTCAAATATTAGAGCAAGTTAGTAAACATTAAACAAACAACACTGAACGAGAGTTTAAAAGCAACACTTTTGTTTTTGCCCCATTTTCCCTGATCCAAGACTTTTTCTTTGGAAAGGCCTATTCCTCTCAAATATTGTTCACAAATCTGTGTTAGTGAGCGCTTCTCCTTTGCCGAGATAATCCATCCACCTCACAGGTGTGTCATATCAAGATGCTGATTAGAGAGTACATTACTGCACAGGTGTGTCTTAGGCTGGCCACAATAAAAGGTCACCCTAAAATGTTTCATTGTATTGGGGGGGACTGGGGGGGTCTGAAAACCAGTCAGTATTTGGGGTGACCACCATTTGTCTATCGCAGTGCTACACATTTCCTTTACATTGAGTTGATCAGGTTGTTGATTGTGGCCTGTGGAATCTTGGTCTACTCCTCTTCAATGGCTGTGCCAAGTTGTTGGATGTTGGCAGGAACTGGGACAAGCTGTCTTATACGCCGATCCAGTGCATCCCAAACATGCTCAATGGGCCACAGGTCCAGTGAGTATGCTAGCCATGCAAGAACTGGGATGTTTTCAGCTGCCAAGAATTGTGTACAGATCTTAGAAACATGGGGCAGTGCATTATTTTGCTGCAACATGAGGTAATGGTCGTGGATGAATGGCACAACAATGGGCCATAGGATCTTTTCACAGTATCTCTGTGCATTCAAAATGCCATCAATAAAATCCACTTGTGTTTTTTGCTTAGAACATACGCCTGCTCAAACCATAACCCCGCCACCACCATGGGCCACTCGATTCACAACATTGACCTTAGCAAACCGCTCCCCCACACAACGCCACACTGTCTGCCATCTGCTCTGTACAGTGAACACCGGGATTCATTCATGCAGAAAACACCTTCTCCAAAGTGCAAGATGACATCAAATGTGAGCATTTGCCCACTCAAGTTGGTTAAGACAATGAACTGCAGTCAGGTCAATGCCCTGATGAGGATGACGAGCATGCAGATGAGCTTCCCTCAGATGGTTTCTAACAGATTGTGCAGAAATTCTTTGGTTATGCAAACCGATTGTTGGTCTCAGACAATTATAGAGGTGAAAATACTTTACCTGGAGGTCTTGGGCTGTTGAGGTTACATGTCGTCTGCGATTGTGAGGCCGGTTGGATGTAAATTTCTCTGAAATGCCTTTTGAGACAACTTATGGTAGAGAAATCAACATTCAGTCCTCCTGATATGACACACCTGTGAGGTGGATGGATTATCACGGCAAAGGAGAAGCGCTCACTAACACAGATTTGGACATTTATGAACAATATTTGAGAGAAATAGGCCCTTTGTGTACAAAGAAAAAGTCTTAGATCATTGAGTTCACCTCATGAAAAATGGAGGCAAAAACAAAAGTGTTAAGTTTAAATTTTTGTCCAGTATATAAAATACACAGAACATCAAGTTTGTTGTTTATTGGATTCACTGAAGGTGTTCAGTGATGTAATATTCCTCAATTCTTTATTATGATTATTAGATTAGTTTATTTCTTTAAGACAGCGTACAATGTACATTAAGCCAGAGCAGAGATGCCTGTACCAGATTACAGCTTAACAGCTAATTTCCATCTACAGTATAGTCTTGTATTGTATATGTCTTTAGTTGTAGGGGAAACCGGAGCATCTGGAGAAACCTACACAGACACAGGAAGAAAGTGCAAACTCCACACAGAAAGGCCCTGCCCTGGATGGGAATTGAACCCAGGAACATCATTGACTTGTAGGTCGAGGCTTCAGAACTTTACGCAGGTCTCTCAGACATCTGTGGCATGGAGGGGCATACTCTGAACATTCTAATTTAAAACAAAATATATCATGTTACTCGCTCAGATTGACACCAGAAGAGGATCTAGAAGAAAATGGTGAGAATGGCCTGAAATACGGCATGTCCCGCTGTTCAGTAACTTTGGCTTTAATGAGTGATTTTCTCACAAATAAACAATGAAAGCTTTACTGTTTACACTTGTGACTGATAAAACAAACGTGATAACAGCGGGAGAGGTGACAGTAACAAGTAAGGAGTTGTTTTTCAAAGATGATCTTACCTCAGACACATTACGATGGTGCAGGAGTAAACTTCCCAGATGCTTTTCTCTTACACGCACACGAAACGGGGCGAGGCTTAGAGCAACTCCGGGAGGGAGGGGCTAGGGAGCAGGAGCTGTATATTTAACTCATTTTTACATTTTACATTTATTCATTTAGCTGACGCTTTTATCGAAAGCGACTTACATTGTTCTAATGTAATTACCAGTGTTACAGTCACTGGGGGCAAGGTGGGTTAAGTGTCTTGCCCAAGGACACAACGACAGTATGAACTGTGGGGAGAGCAGGAATCGAACCACCTACCTTCCGGTTGAAGGACGACCGCTCTACCTACTGAGCTACTGCATATATATATATATATATATATATATATATATATATATATATATATATATATATATATGTATATATATATATATATATATATATATATATATATATATATATATATATATATATATATATATATATATATATATATATATATATATTTATATATATTTTTTTTATTTCAGAAATGTTTATTTGAAAATTTTGAGGTTGTTTATTATTCTCACTTTAACAGGTGAAAATAAACAAGTGAGATGGGAAAATCTTTGTTTTTCATTTATTTGTATAATAATTCTGCCTAATAATGGTGTACATGTAGATATTCTCTTAAGAAAGCCAAAACTTCACTTTTACTACTTAAATGTTCAGGTTTGTTAACATTTTGGATTGACCAAGAGCACTGTAGTTGTACAATAACAAAACTAATCCTCAAAACTTGCCCCATAATTTTGCACATAGTGTAAAATGGAGCCTGTTTACATATCGTCAGGGCTTCAACACTGAAACTAAATATCTTTTTCTCTCATTTTAACATTAAGACCTAGGTATTAAAAGATTTTAATTATTAATTATTTGTCTGGCAGAGAAAAAAAAATAAGAATTTGGACAGACCTTTAAATTTGACTATTTGAATGTTGAGGGAAAAAAACTTAACGCTCCAGACATATGCACAACCCAACAATGTCGTACTGAAGTCATTTTTGTATGGTCACGCTCATGAACATTGTCTTATTGCTTTAGAAAATACATTGTTTGTTATTATACCAGTTCATATTTAACAGTTTGTGTCTCATTAACTGATTTAATCAAAGATACAAAAAGTGGAGCAGGTGGTGAGCTCCAGTGTGGTATAAAACCACAGAAAGCTGCTCATAAATGCTGCTGTCACGAACCACACCACACAGCCATTCTTCCCGTCCCTTATCTTTGCCACACGGATATTATACAGTCATTTTCTTTCTCTGCGGCTCTCGGGTGGCCTTGGACGGCAGCGGCGGATCTGTGCCTTCATGCTTGTATAAGCACATGAATTATCAGGAGAGAAAGGGATGGCTAACCTTGGATTCTCTGAAGTGGAGAGAATCACAGGATGAAAGCCAAACATTCAGCCTGGAAAAAAGGTGAAGGGTTGGGCTTTTTCAGTAAAAAATCCTGCTTTTTGCATCAGTCTCTTTGTGTGTTTGTTACTGTTTGACTGGTTTGTCTGGTTTTCTTCAGTGTGTTTCCAGCTCATAATTATATGTTTTGTAGATTTTAAAATGCATAACATACTTTTTTCTATAAAGCTCCCATTACAGTGAACAAAACTAAGATTGTGCATGTCAAATTGTCTGCCCCTGCACCTGCTCCAATATTTTTAAGAGTTGCACGATTTAAAATTGGACATTTCCTAGTTTCAATTTCTATTTCTTTTCCATATTCATTTTGCACCTCAGAAGAGCTTTAGTAAAAACGTTTTTGAGTTAACCCTCTCTTAGATGCAAGTCAGAATTCTGAAACAGGCTTCAGCAGAAGTGTTATGGCATGGCAAGAATGGTGCAGAATATGAAATGTTTGGTTTTCTAACTTGTTATTATACACTACAGTTTTGAAAGCACAACCAAGTTTGATACTACAGGCTTTCTTTACATACAGTAACAAATCAGTTGTGTTGTTGGGCCAGACACTTAACCCTCTTTGCCTCCAGTATCTGTGACACTGGTGTATGAATGTGTGAGTATGTTTGGTGATGGTTTGAGAGGCTGCAAAATGGCTGCCATGTCTCTGTCAGTTTGTCCCAGGGCAGCTGTGGCTACAACTGTAGCTTACCACCACCAGTGTGTGACTGTGGAGTGAATGAATAATGCTTTAAGTCTCTTGGGAACGGAAAAAGCGCAATATAAATTCAATGCATTATTATTACTTTAGTAATAGAACCTTACAAATACAGTAAAAAAAAAACATAAGGTCAAAATGTTTTTTATAAAACCCACCCTTAACTTGTTTCATGCTTTTGGTATGGAGCCCCTCAAATTAGGGGCTTTTGCACTAAAACCCCATCCCATTGATCTGCCACTGTTTGGAGACAACCCCCCTCAACAGGCTGCAGATTTAGATATTTTATATTTATAATAAATTGCTGTGGCCCCTCTCTGAGGTCAGGGCTTGGAGTTAGAAAGATCTGTAATTAGTGCAGCTGTGGCGCCTCATCAGTGCTATCACAGTCTAAACCAGGGTTACTCAACACTAGAACAATAGAATGAGTATAAACAATGTAGTTAAGGGATCAGATTTGACTTTCTAAAGCTTTTTACTAATACATTTTTACAGTGTGATGGTCCATGGTCCATTCTTAGTATGAGGGTCTGGGTTAAACTGCTCATTAAAGAATCACAGGTCACTAACTCGCAGGAAAACTTTGGGTAAATTCGAGCTGCACTTTTTATAAAGTAGAACCTCCACAGACTTTTGAAGAGACCTGGAGTTAGCTCTTGGTTTGGTTTACAGAAAGTAAACAGAAAGAATACAATAAAATTAGAATGACAACTGTGGTGGCAGTCACATTTGTCTAATCTTTTACATAATAACATACAGTATAACTTGCTTCCAACAGTAATTGTCATAAAAATTATTTTACTGTTTCCGGGAACATTCTAGGAAGCAGAGTTGGAAGTACTAACGGCGTTAACGGCGTTAATTTTTCAGTAACGGAGTAATCTAATTAATTACTTTTCCCATCGTTGTAACGCCGTTATTGTTACTGAGAATGTAAAGTGTTGCGTTACTACAATTTGGTTGAATAGTCATGCTTTGGCTACACATCAGCTGCTGCTGGAGAGAGCAGGGGGGGGGGTATGATGACACCGCTGCACACGGTCTCACTGCGCGCTCTGACTTCCACTAAACACAAGACAGCGTCAGCGACAATGGAGAGGAGCCGGGGAAATTCAAAGATGGCGTTCTCGAACTGGAAGGACCGGCACTACTTCTCGTTAATTTAAATTAAAGGCAAGAATGTTTCTGAAACATGCTATGTCCAGGAAAAAAGACTTTATCCACGTCGGCCTCAAGTAACTCAAATCTTATGAAGCACCTCACATCAACTGTTACGTGCCGTCGGCTAGTCTAGGAAAACTCACAGCACAATAACAACCGGAAACACAAGGAAAAGGCTGGCGAGCTTGTGCCTTCTGGCCGCTTAGCATTTATTAACAAATATAAACAAAAACAACTCCATAACAAAGCAATAAAACGCCGCGCCGCTGGTGTGTCACTGAACCCATGGCTCTCCTGGCTCTCCTGGATTTCCTGGGTTTCCGTTGTGTAGTGGCGTTCTTCCTTTTATTGGCCGCTGATTACAGTCACCTGCCAGACACCTAAAGGCGGAGACAAAAGCAAAAAGAAAACAAACAAATGGCACGAGGGCCATAACACTTCCCCCCATAAAATTCACCCTACTCTCTGACATACCCCCAGCACCATACCATCCCAGCCTACAGTTAGACACCTGTCATCTGTCTCTGGACAGAGCATCTGCCACAATGTTTTCCTTCCCCTTCTTGTGTTTGATGCAAAGGTTGTACTCTTGTACCATCAATGTCCAGCGCATCAACCGCTGATTATGGTTGTACATTTGAGCTAAAAACACCAGAGGATTGTGGTCAGTGAACACAGTGACAGGTATGGTTGTGGAACTCACGATACATTGAAGTGCTGGAGGCGAGTAACATGGCCAATGTTTCCTTCTCAATGGTGGAATAGTTCAGTTGATGCTTCTTGAACTTAGCTGAGAAGAAGGAAATAGGATGGGACACCCCCGCCAGCAGCACAGCCCCAGCTCCAGAAGCACTGGCATCAACTTCCATACAAAAAGGTTTGGTGTAATTTGGAGCTGAAAGGACAGGAGCACTACAAAGGAGGGATTTTGCTGCTTTAAAGGCATGTTCACACTCCTCGGTCCAGGTATACGGAACAGACGGGCTACAAAGAGCGGTCAAAGGAGCAACTAAGACCGAAAAGTTTTTACAAAAACACCGATAGTAACCGGCGAGCCCCAAAAATCGTCTCAGTTCTCTCCTCGTGGTAGGAGTGGAGTAGGAGATCACGGCCTCCACTTTAGCATCCACAGGCCGCACTTGGCCATGTCCAACTATTTTACCCAAAGTAACGGAAGCCTTTCCAAACTCACATTTTTCCAGATTTAATGTCAGGTTTGCCTGTGACAACCGTTCAAAAACTGTGGTTAAGGTAGATACATGTTCACCCCAATTATCAGAATGCACCACTATATCATCCAGATATACATTACAGTGGGGAACATCACCAAGGACTAAGTGCATCAGGCGTTGGAAGGTAGCAGGGGCATTTTTCATGCCAAAAGGCATTACCGTATACTGCATGAAATGGTCAGGGGTAACAAAAGCAGATATATCGGACGCTCTAGGTGTTAATGGGACCTGCCAATAACCTTTCAAAAGATCCAATTTTGTGATGTACACTGCTGGACCAATACTATCAAGGCAATCCTCCATGCGAGGCAGAGGGAACGAGTCAGAGACAGTCACTGCATTAACTTTTCGAAAATCTGTACAAAAGCGGGGCATACCATCAGCTTTTGGAGTTAGTAAACAGGGAGAACTCCAGGGGCTATAGCTAGGTTTAGCTAACCCGTTCTCTACCAAGTACTTAACCTCCTGCTTCATTACCTCTCTTTTTGCTAAAGGACAGCGATAAGCATGCTGTTTGATTGGAGCGGCTGTACCTACGTCAATGTCATGCTCTAAGACATGGGTACGCGATGGTGTATCTCCAAACAGAGAGGGATAAGACTGGAACAGGTCTATGATGTCTCCTCTATATTCCTCCAACAGGTATGAGAGCCTAGAGTCTATGTGAGACAAAAACTCAGAGTTAGACAACCGTCCACATTGTTGGCTAATACAAGGCTCTACCCCGTCATCCTCACTTTTCATCACCTCAGAACATATCATAGAAACAGGCTGCTCTGTAACCACTGTTCTTTCCCCTTCCCTTACATAGAATGATTTCAACATATTAATATGGCACAGTCTCATTTTCCTCCTCCGGTCAGGAGTGAAAATAATGTAGTTTGTGTCAGACACTTTCTTCTCAACTACATAAGGACCAGCGAAACGAGCTGAAAGAGCAGAACCAAAGCTTGGAAGCAACACTAAAACCTTATCACCAGGTTTAAATTGACGTTCAACAGCTTTCTTATCAAAATGTGTTTTCATACTGGACTGTAAAGAAGAAAGAGCTTCTTTGGCTAAGGAAGTAGCATACTGTAACCGCTCCCTATGCTGTTTAACCAAGTCCGACACGTTACCTTTTAGATGAGAGTTAGACAAAAACTGGTCTTTGAACACCTTCAACGGACCACGTATATTGTGTCCAAACACTAGTTCAGCTGGACTGAAACCTAGGGACTCCTGAGTAGCATCCCTTGTTGCAAACATCACTAATGGGACTCCCTCATCCCAATCTTTTCCAGTATCATAACAATATTTACTGAGCATTGACTTAAGGGTTTGGTGCCAACGCTCTAGTGCACCCTGAGATTCTGGATGATACGCACTAGACACTGCATGAGAAATACCAAAACCCTGTAAAGTCTGTTTGAAAATCTTTGAAAGAAAATTGGTTCCCTGATCAGTTTGTACTATTTTAGGCAGGCCAAAAGTTGTAAAAAACTTTGTAAGGGCTTTTGTAATAGTTGTTGCAGTAATCTTGCGCAGTGGGATCGCTTCAGGAAAACGAGTGGACACACACATAATTGTCAGCAAGAACTTATTTCCTGATTTTGTTTTTGGTAGAGGACCCACACAGTCAACTATTACATGTTCAAATGGCTCGCCAACAGCCGGAATAGGACAGAGTGGTGCAGGAGGTACGCCTTGGTTTGGTTTACCTACAGACTGACAGGTGTTGCAAGTCCTGCAAAAACGAACTACATCAGCTTTTAAACCTGGCCAAAAGAAATGCTGTAGGATACAATTGTACGTCTTAGTCACCCCAAGATGACCAGCCCACAAGTGTTCATGAGCTAAAAATAGCACCTGCTGTCGATAATCCACTGGAACCACTATCTGAAAAACTGTACACCAGTCCTTTGAATCAGTATTTTCACATGACCTTGGAATCCATTTTCGCATTAACATGCCCTTGTCCATAAAGAACAACTGTGGTGTTACTGACTGTTCAGTTGAATTTTCAGCTGCAGCAAAACATTTTTCTAAAGATGGATCAGTCTGTTGGGCCTGAACAATAGCTTCACAGGTCATCGGTGGTGACTTTTGTGACGGCCTCTCTGGTTCTACAAGCATAGCTTTAACTTTAGACTGATTCTGATTTTTAAAATCACCTGTAGGAGCACCTTTCTCTTCCAACAGAATAGGGGCCAACACTGAATCACCCAAATTAATATCCTCCTCGGCCAATTTACGAGCCTGAGCTCGAGTCAACACACAAACATCAAATACTTTCGGATGGTTCTTGGCCAAGTCATCTACTTCAGAATCAAGAATGGGCTGACTAACAACTTCAGGAGAAGGATACACTTTTCCACCAGCAATATCATTCCCCATGATAAAATCCACCCCTTCAATGGGAAAACTATCACGGACAGCTACTGAAAAACAACCACTGGCCAATTTTGATTCAATGTGGACCTGGTGGAGAGGAGCAGGTATATAGCTCATGCCAATGCCCCTGACTATAGCGCTTGAATTACAGTCAGACTTTGAAGATAAAGGCAGTACACCTGATAAAATGAACGACTGTGAACCCCCTGTATCCCTCAGAACGGTAACTGGACGCTTGTCCTTTTCCTCTCCCACCATTGACACAAAAGCCTCAAAGATAAAAGGTTTAAAACATACATCTGGTAGTTTTGGAACACCCAACTGGCTTTCCCCAGAAGCCTGGGTGCCAGCAGGAACTGTTTGAATCAACCCCACCCCTTTAGCATGTTTTGGAACAGGCTGTTTGCGTCTTAATGCCTCACATTCAGCAATAAGGTGACCAGTTCTGTGACAATAGAAACACTGTTTTGGCCTTTCCAATTTAGACGCTGAATTTAGAAATTCACGCTGAACTGGTTTCTCCTGTAGTTTTGGTGCTGTCTCATGCTTAAAAAACGCATTTTTATGTGTTAGAGCAAACTCATCAGCCAAGACTGCAGCTTGCTGTAAAGTTGCGACTTTCTGTTCATTTAGATAGACAATTATGCGTTCAGGAAGGCAGTTTTTAAAATCCTCGAGTAGCATTAATTCGCGCAAGGAGACAAAGTTATTGCTTTTACTCGCTGAACACCATCTGTCAAAAAGTATGTTTTTTTCACGAGCGAAGTTTACATAAGTCTGGTTTTGTGTTTTTTTAAGACTTCTAAACCTCTGTCTGTAGGCTTCTGGGACCAGTTCAAAAACATTAAGAATGGCACCCTTTAATTTTTCATAATTCAGACTATCTGCAACAGACAATGAAGCGCAAGCTTCCTGAGCTTTTCCACTGAGTTTACATTGCAGCAGAATTGCCCATGCATCCTTAGGCCAATGCAAAGCAGCAGCAATACGCTCAAACGCTCCAAAATATGATTCCACTTCTGTCTCTCTGAAAACTGGCACCAACTGGATGTTTCTACTGACATCGAATGCATCAGAAGAAATGGGTGAAACCGGTAACTCTGTTCTACCACCTTCTAACTCCAACTGACGCATTTTAAATGCTGCCTCATTCTCCAACTTTTTAATTTCAAGCTCTTTAGCAGTTAAAGCTTCAATTTTCTTAAGCTCCAACTCCCTAGCTGACTCAGCCTCTAATTTTTTCAACTCCAGCTCACGCCGGAGTTGAAACTTGCGCTCCCTCTCCTCCTTTTGAATTTTTAGCCGAGTTATTCGGACCTCTAAACGAGCATCAACTTTTGAACTTAGGGTGGATTCCAAGCTAAATCCTTCAAATCGAGGTAACGTTTCCGGTCTCTCCTCCACTACACCAATATGCTCTCTAGGAATGGACCCTACCTGCGCAGCAGCGCCGTCTAAAAGATTAGATTAGATTAGATTAGATTCAACTTTATTGTCATTACACAAGTACAGGTACAAGGCAACGAAATGCAGTTTAGGTCTAACCAGAAGTGCAATAGCAGTAAAGTGCAGGATATATACAATGGTTGCATACGTGCAGGATATGGAGATGTACAGGATTTACAGGTAATATGTACAATGAATATAAATATACAGATGGTTATTACTATAAAAGGTGAGTGTGTGCCATAAATATAATTACAGGTGTCTCTTTTCTATAAACAGCATTTACAGGTGAATATGTACTCTAAATGTAATGTAATACACACGCGTCGCGCCGCACACACACATACACACACACTCACTCACATACACACACACATACACACACAACCGTACACACATACACCCAGGGGAATTAGACCGGGAGAGCTATACACACACTCACTCACACACACACATACACACACACACGAACACACACTCACACACACACATACACACACTCACATACACACATACTCACAGGGAATTAAACCGGAGAGCTATACACACAGACACTCACACACACACATACACGCATACTCACACACACACTCACACACACAAACACACACACACACTCACATACACACATACTCACACCTACACACATACACACACTCACTCACATGCACACGTACACATACATCACTCACACACACTCACATACACGCACTCACACACAAGCACACACACACACACACTCACACATACACACATACATACTCACACATACACACATATACACACACACACACACACATATACACACACACACACGCACACACACACGCACACACACACAAACAAACAAGCACATGTGATATACAGATGTCTCTGACTATGAACAGAATTTTACAGTTAGCTTGTATGTTAGCTTAAGGTAAGCAGTAGATTTAAGGTAGTGCAAACAGTGAAATGTAAACAGTTGGTAGCAAAGGTGCAGTAGTGCAAGGGATGGTGGGATGGTGGGGGATGAGAGGAGAGTCTGTGAGGGGAGTGGGATGGTGGTGGGGGGGTAGAAGAGTCTATGAGGGTAGTGGCATGGTGGGGGTGAGAGGAGAGTCTGTGAGGGAGTGGCATGGTGGGGGTGAGAGAGGAGTCTGTGAGAGGTGTGGGGTCAGCAAGGGTTAGAGTTCAGTAAAGACACAGCTCTGGGGAAGAAACTGTTCTTTAGTCTGCTGGTTCTAGTCCGGAGGCTCCTGAAACGCCTGCCGGAGGAGGAGGGAGAACAGTCTGTGGGCTGGGTGAGAGGAGTCCTTAAGGATGCTGCGAGCTCGCAGACAGCGTTTCCTCTGGATGTTTTCGATGGCAGGAAGTGGAGTCCCTGTGATGCGTTGGGCAGTTTTCACCACCCGCTGCAATGCCTTGCGCTCCGCGACAGAGCAGCACCCATACCACACTGTGACACAGTTCGTCAGGATGCTTTCTATCGCGCAGCGGTAGAAGTTCACCAGGATGGCCGAGGAGAGCTGGTTCTTCCTCAGTGTCCTCAGGAAGAAGAGGCGCTGGTGAGCCTTCTTGACCAGGCTGGAGGTGTTGGTTGTCCAGGTCATGTCAGCCGAGATGTGGGTCCCCAGGAACTTGAAGCTGGAGACACGCTCGACGTCCATTCCATTGATGTGGATGGTGTCGTGTGTGCCTCTAGACTCTTTCCTGAAGTCCACGATGAGCTCCTTCGTTTTGGTGGTGTTGAGGAGCAGGTTATTTTCGTTGCACCATGTGGACAGGTGCTGGATCTCTTCCTGTAGGCAGTCTCATCGTTGTTGCTGATGAGACCAATCACTGTAGTGTCGCCTGCAAACTTGACGATGGCGTTGGATCCAAACACAGGCTTGCAGTCAGAGGTGAAGAGGAGTAGAGAAATGGGCTTAGCACACAGCCCTGTGGTACACCAGTGTTAAGTGTGATGGATGTGGAGCAGGTGGATCCAGATCGGACATTCTGGGGTCTGTTGGTCAGGAAGTCCAGAATCCAGTTGCAGAGTGAGGTATTGATGCCCAAGTCTTCAAGTTTGGCTATTAACTTGGTCGGGATGATAGTGTTGAATGCTGAGCTGAAGTCAACAAACAGCATACGTGCATAAGAGTTCTTATTGTCCAGGTGGGTGAGCACAGAGTGCAGTGCCATAGCAACTGCATCCTCTGTGCTCCTATTGCGGTAAGCAAACTGATGCGGGTCCAATGTGGGTGGTATGGAGTCTTTTAGGTGTTCCAGGATCAGCCGCTCAAAGCACTTCATGATGATGGGTGTGAGTGCTACAGGGCGGTAGTCGTTGGGGCACCTTGGACTAGAGTGTTTTGGCACTGGCACAATGGAAGTGCATTTGAAGCATGTTGGTACAGCTGCTTGGGCAAGAGACAGGTTGAAAATGTCTGTAAAAACCCCAGCGAGCTGCTCCGCACATGCCCTGAGAACACGACCAGGGATGTTGTCTGGTCCAGCAGCCTTGTGTGTGCTGATCCGGCTCAGTGCCTTGCAGACATCAGTGGATGAGACTATGACGCACGGGGGATACCCCCGCCCCGCCCGCCTTCACATAAGAAGGATCGCCAGACTCTGGTAAGGACAACACACCCCTACTAACCAAGGCATCCAACAATGCTCCTTTCAACTCCTCCTTACGCATAGCGCTTGAAACAGAGACCTCATAATAACTGGCAATTTCACACAGGTCACTTTTCCTACATGTCACAAACACAGCTAAAGTAGGCTTAGCAACAAAAGCGTCTAAATTAAACGTAGCCATCACTCCCCAGTTACGGATCGCCACTACCCGGCTCAATCAGCTGATTAGGTTCTTTCTGATTAAGCTACACCTGTGTCCAATTGGAGTTCCCAATACGCGCTCCCGCAAGACCCAAATGCGCACGCTCCAACTTCCACACACCCACAGACACAATCCAGACACAATCCAGTGAAACAAACAAGTTGGATAGGACGTCATGCACATAACATAATCTTCCCAGATCCCTACCTATCAAAAAATCTTAGCCTGTATATCTTCCAGAGCTTGCCGGGCTCGAGGTGACTTTATAAGGCTGAAACACAGCGGCCAAAGCCCTGTACGCCTGCCCCCGTCAGAGAATAATCTCCGCCCAGGATTCGCTCCAAAAATAACAAACTAAAATAAAAAACGGGAGACCGATGGAATGACTGCAACAGTCAAGCTGGACCCCCCCTAACCAATCCGTAGAAATTATGTTTCACAATGTGCAGACCAAACAAAAAAAACCTATCCACTCACCAAAACAGATTAAACCCCGAACTACACACACACATACCGTTTCCAGGATCCCGGACGAGCCCCCATTTGTTACGTGCCGTCGGCTAGTCTAGGAAAACTCACAGCACAATAACAACCGGAAACACAAGGAAAAGGCTGGCGAGCTTGTGCCTTCTGGCCGCTTAGCATTTATAAACAAATATAAACAAAAACAACTCCATAACAAGGCAATCAAACGCCGCGCCGCTGGCGTGTCACTGAACGCATGGCTCTCCTGGCTCTCCTGGATTTCCTGGGTTTCCGTTGTGTAGTGGCGTTCTTCCTTTTATTGGCCGCTGATTACAGTCACCTGCCAGACACCTAAAGGCGGAGACAAAAGCAAAAAGAAAACAAACAAATGGCACGAGGGCCATAACATCAACACATGCTAACACGACACTTGTTGCTGCTGCTAACCCCAAAGGCAGCTGCGTGAGTTCCAGTGAAGGAGACAGAGCCACTGTTAAAACAAGCAACACTCAATTTTACGTGTCAGCAACAACCACTGGTTTAGTTGTTAGATGAGGATTATTTTAGAATAGGCAAGGCAAGGCAATTTTATTTATATAGCACAATTCATACACTGGGTAACTCAAAGTGCTTTACAGGAATAAAAGACAATTTACAAGATTTAGATTAAGAAACATAAGAAAAAAAATTAAAAACATTTTAAAAAGAAGAGTGCAGATAAAAGAAAAAAACACTTTAGGTTGTAGTGTAGGCGGAGCTAAAGAGGAAGGTTTTTAACCTCCCCTTGAACATTGTTAAAGTTGAAGCTTGTTTTACTTCATCTGGGAGGCTGTTCCAGGTTTTTGCTGCATGAAACTTAAACGCTGCTTCACCCTGTTTAGTTCTAACTCTGGGCACGAGCAGAAGGCCTGTCCCAGATGTTCTCAGAGTCCGAGGAGGTTCATAAGTAACTAGCATGTCAGAGATATATTCTGGTGCTAAACCATTTAGAGACTTGTAAACCAGCAGTGCTGTTTTAATGTCTATTCTCTGAGCAACAGGAAGCCAGTGCAGAGATTTTAAAACTGGCGTGATGTGGTTGTACTTCCTGGTTTTAGTTAGAACCCGAGCAGCCGCGTTCTGAATAAGCTGCAGCTGTCTTAACCCTCGTTTTGAGAGACCAGTGAGCAGGCCGTTACAGTAATCTAACCTGCTGGAGATAAAAGCATGGATAAGTTTCTCTAAGTCTGGTTGAGTCATCATCCCTTTGACTCTGGAAATGTTTTTAAGGTGATAAAATGCAGATGATGTAATTGACTTATTGTGACTGTGGAGTCCATGATGACCCCTAGATTTCTAACCTGTTTTTTATATTTTAGAGAAAGAGACTCGAGGTGACTGCTGACACTTTCTCTTTGTTTCCGTCCCAAAAATGATTAGTTCAGTCTTGTTTCTCTTCAGTTGGAGAAAATTATTTTGCATCCACACATCAATCTGTTCGATGCAGTGACACAGTGAATGGATTGGTCCATTTTCACCTGCTGTGAGTGAAATGTAAATCTGAGTGTCATCTCCATAATTATGGTAGGATACGCCACAGATGCGTATTAACTGGCCTAAAGGAAGCATGTAGAGATTGAATAATAGAGGTCCCAAGATAGACCCCTGTGGAACCCCACATGTCAGGGCCATTTGGTCTGACACACAGTTACCAACCGAAACAAAGTACTTCCTGTCTTCAAGATAGGACTGAAACCATTTAAGGGCAGTTCCAGTGATACCTATCCTTTCCTCTAATCTTTGTGTCAGGATTTCATGGTCCACTGTATCAAACGCAGCACTCAAGTCCAACAGAACTAAGACAGAGACTTTGCCTGCGTCAGTGTTCATACGGATGTCATTTGTGACTTTGATAAGTGCAGTCTCAGTCTGTGATGGGGCCTGAATCCTGACTGAAAAGGATCAAAGCAGTTGTTAAGTAATAGAAAGTCATTAAGTTGTTGATATACAACTTTTTCAATGACTTTCCCTAAAAATGGCAGGTTTGATATGGGCCGATAGTTGTTGAGCACTGTAGCATCAAGACTGCTATTCTTTAGGAGAGGCTTAATGACAGCAGTTTTTAAGGCCCTTGGAAATGTTCCAGACTGTAAGGAATTATTGACTATATCAGTGAGTTGTGGTAACAAACTGCTTAGTACTGATTTTAGAAATCTAGTGGGTAAAACATCGAGGCAGCAAGTGGATGAACTCAGGCTGGAGACAGTTTTTTCAATTGTTCTGTCATTAATTTGTGTAAAATGTGTTAAACCAACCAAGTGTCTCCTAGGTGGCTGCAGTGTTGTTTTATGCCCTTTGGACTGTATCGCATGTTTAATGCCTTGAACCTTGTCGTTGAAAAACAATGCAAACTCATTGCATTTAGTGGTGGAAACTAATTCTGGAGGAAATGGAGCTGGAGGGTTTGTTAATCTGTTCACTGTAGCAAACAGGACAGGCAGGTTGTTACTATTGTTGTTGATGATCTCTGAGAAGAATATTTCTCTTTCTTTTTGCAAAGTTTGATTGAAAACATGCAAATTTTCTTTGTATACCTCATAATGAATTAAGAGTTTCGATTTACGCCATTTTCTTTCGGCTTTTGCATTCCCTTTTCTGTGCCCTGACAGAGTGAGCATTGCTCCATGAAGCCTTCTGCCTCGTCCTGATCACTTTAACCTTAACAGGAGCAATGGTGTCCATAACATTTAAAACACCTGAAGTATAACAATTCAACAAATCATCAACTTGACCTGATGAGGCATTTTCAAACCTGATTGCCTCCATAAACTGTGTCCTGGTGTTATTGTTAATGTATCTCTTTTTTACAACAGTAGGCCCAACAGCAACTTTTGGAATTATGGACAGATGAAAAAAGACACATGAATGATCAGATAGAGCAACATCAATCACAGTGACATCTGAAATATGAACACCTTTAGTAATGACCAGGTCCAGAGTGTGACCTCTGTTATGGGTCGGCTCATTAACATGCTGACAAAGACCAAAAGTATCAAGAATAGTAGAAAGTTCTTTGGCATTTCTGTCACAAACATTATCCACATGCACATTAAAATCACCAGATATGACTATTTGTTCAAATTCTGTGCAAATAACCGAAAGCATTTCAGTAAACTCATTAATAAAATCATGAGATTGTTGGGGTGGTTTGTAAAGAACTACATATAAAATAGATGGAGAAAACCTCAACTCCAATTTGAATGACACATACTTAAATGATGAAAACTCTCCAAGTGATAGCTTCTGGATAAGAATATTATCTCTAAAAAAGGCACATACACCACCACCCTTTTTGTTTTCCCGTATTTTGGATTACGTATTTTGGATTTTGCTGAGAATAGATTAATGTATTATCCATTTTCTTTGAGAATGAACAACATGTTAATCTACAGAGAGAGCTGGATTGTGTTTTGTTTATTGTGCAATAATTTACAGGTACAGAGATTTGCACTACTTAATGGCCAGGTCTCCTTTTGTTTTGTTTTTTTACACAAGTTTACATTTGTGTGACTTAATTTTGCCATTGAATTTTATTTTCAATATTTATTTTTTATATGTTTTTATTTCTATGGCAGATTCAAATCTATTGAGTTTAAATAAATACCAAATGTTCTAAAATACTATATATAGTGTTTTATTCTTCAATCAGTTAATTTAAACATCTTTGATATTTAAGCTGTTATAGAACGTAATACCCTTATAGAACATAAAAAATAACTTCAGTTACTTTGCTGAGTAACTGAGTTACTTTTACAATGTGGTAACTGAGTTACTAACTCAATTACTTTTTGGTTGAAGTAATTTGTAACTGTAACTAATTACTTTTTTGAAGTAAGTTGACCAACACTGCTAGGAACACACAGGATTGGCCAATTTCATAAAAATGAGCACTTTGTTTGGCTCTGTATGCTACACACCCGAGTTTGCATGAGACTGTATTGCTATTATATCACACATTACACACATGCCTAATTTTTCTACTAATGCCATGTTTTTTGTCTAAGTGTACATGATTTGAACCTTGGTGTTTCCCACAAGTCAATCCTGGCCCCACTGCAGTTAATAAATAACAATGACCCAGTTTTTGTCCAGAGGTTTCCTGCAAGCTCGAAGCAGATGATGATAGGTATCCACCGGCAAAGTGATTTAACGTTTACATTAAGTTTTTTTTTTTTCTCAGCAAGAACCTTATTGATCTCTGGCTTAGGTGGCTGCAGTTAGCCTAAACCTCAGTCAGTCAATTGATTGTGGACTAGATATTTTGGTTCAGCCATTTAATATCCAGTTATTATGTTTTTATGTACAACATTTAGCATTCTTTCTCTCAAATTGTACAGCTTATCACAAAAACAAGACAATTTTATGATTTTCCGTTCACTGAGCAAGCGTTATCTATTTTAAAGCGGATTATTTTGATGAAACCAAGAGCCAAAGGATTTGGTACAGTGGTAGAGTGCTTTTTTGGGACGCTTTAGACACCTCCTGGGTAATGGAAACTAACTCGTACTATACCACTCCAGATGAAACGGCCTTATGGTAGTTCAGTTGGGTTTGCTGTCATTGCACAGTTGGGACAAATATGCAATCATCCACATAAACAGAAATGACAAAATCTAATTACTCAATAGGTTAATGTTTCATTTTGTCAATGCATTTCTTGTTTATTTACCTGAAGCTAGTCATATTCCTGTAAGAGTTCCTGGCCTTTTGTTTGCATGTTTCCTGTGGTAGTCACTGTGCAGTTCGTGTTGGATTAACTCTCAGTCACTGCCCTTGTCCAAAGCGCTGAGGCGAAACAGAAGTGGCTCCCCAGGCGTCGAACAGCCACTGCCCACTGCCCTGGAGTAAAGCAGGGGTTTCATGCATGTAGCATGTTTCTTTGTGAGGTCAGTGAAGAATAACAGTGAAGAATAGGTTCACAAAATGGTAACCTAATGTCATTGTAGTTCAGCAAGATGAATTACAGAGTCAAAAGGCTAATTATCTGCTTTTGTTTAAAAAATAAATTCATTAAACAAGTAAGTTTAAAGATTAGACCATGCTCTCATGCTTTCTGCTGCGCATTGCAAAGAGATGGGTTTGAGTACAGATTTAAAATGCTCGAGGAATGGGATGGAGAGAGAGTGTTGCAAATGCTCTGCCTCCTCTGGTTTTTAGCCTTGACCTGGGGGTTCGAGGAGGTCATTTATCTGATCTAAATGTGCTGTCTAAAACCTCACCTCAAGATTTCTTGCAAAATGGTGTGTCACAATATTTTCCGCATGCTCAGAACCTTTGCAAACAATATTTGTTTGTAATTAGTTTTATACTTATTTTATCTTGGCAGAGTAGTTAGCACTCCTGCCTCACAGCAAGAAGGTTGTGAATTCCAACCCTGGTCGGTCAACTCAAACATCCTTGGCCAACTAACTCATGCCTTTCTGTGAGGAGTCTGTATCCTGCCCGTGTTACTGGGTTCTCTTCAGGTACTGGGAATAGAGAGGACTTGAAACATAATGTTGCTGCCAGTCTGCCATGCTTTAGTTACAAAAAACTGGGTAACTGGCACAAATCTGGAAGTGGCAGGGTGGCTCTACACATTAAGATTTAAAAAGCTCGGTGCCATCCAGTTTTCAATAGCTTTTAGACAATTCTGTAAAGTCTAAATGGAATCTGAGTTTGGTCTCTGTGGCAAATCAATAAAAAGAAATATTGTGCATTTGAAAAAAAAAAATGGGGCTGGGGCTAAAATGGACTGTTATAGGACCACACTGCAAAGTATGGTGCACTGTGTAAAATTTTGAAATATATACTTAAACAAAATGAACCCACAGGATTCAAATTTTGTTTGCTAACAGCATAAATCAGTGAAACAGGCTTTACATAGAGTATGAGAAAAGATCTTGGTGTTTGCACTATGAATATCCTGTGGATCAAAACACTGGGACAACAACTGAAGCCTAGTGTACTGTTTCTAAGGATCTACAAAGTCTTTATATAGTGTACTATTGCTTGTAATGTTGGAAACAGTGTGCATGGCATCTTTACAAGAAAAGAAAGCTGGGTTCTACAGTAAATGTTTATTGTTAGCAAGACATATTCTTTATTTTGTTTGCCACTGCAGTATATACTGTATGTCATGTAGCATCTCTCTAGGAAACCTGAATGCAGAATCATGTTAAAGACAATATGTACTGGTTATGCTTACTGGAATTTCTCTAGTCTGCGCCTGTCGCTAGAGCAGAGAAAAATACTCTTATCAACCCTGGCTCCTTTAGTCTCCTGTGTCTGTAAAAGGGATTACAGTGAAAAAGCATCGGAAACATACAGCCAATGGAAGCCAGTGGGTAGAGCGGCCGTCCTTCGACCGGCGGGTGGGCGGTTCAATCCCCGCTCGAAACATCCCAAAACATCATAACATCCCGCTCTCCCCCACATACTGTCGTTGTGTCCTTGGGCAAGACACTTAACCTACATTGCCTCCAGTGAGTGTTCTGTAACACTGGTAAATAGTTTAATGTATGTAAAGCGCTTTGACTGCCTACTACAGTAGGTGGAAAAGTGCTATATAAAAATTATTATTATTATAAATCTATAAACAACCAACCGTAGGTTCAATCTTCTAAATCCATAACTGTTTAGACACTTAACCTATTACTTAATTATTACACTTATCCCTCACTAAACATCCAATACATTTACATTTAGCAGACACTTTTATCCAAAGCGACTTACACCAGTGTTACATTTTAGTTGTACCCACTAACCCACTGGAGGCAAGGTGAGTTATGTGTCTTGCCCAAGGACACAACAACAGTATGAACTGTGGGGAGAGCAGGAATCGAACCTACTACCTTGAGGAACGACCACTCTACCACTGAGCCACTGCCGCCCCAATACCCTAACCTTTTTCAGATTTTAAACTTCTCCAAAATTACACTGAATGGCTACACTGTAGGTTGGTGGCAGAAATAAACATCCTCACCCCCGGTCATTGGGAGATACAGGTGCATAATGTGTGCTGCGTGTGCTGTCCGAGCCTGTGCCGTGTCTGTGTTCGGTCCAGAAGGGGTTGATAAGGCCAGATGGCTCTCTGCTTTGTGAGTCTGCGAAGCGGTTAATGCGGTGAGGCAGAGCCCGTGGGCTGAACGCTGTCTGCGGCACATGTGGCACAGTTTGTAGAGCTGCACTGATACACGGCCCTTGTTAGAATCAGTTTAGGCCGATACTCCTTTAATTGGGTCGTCTGCAAACGGAGGTTGCAGCACTCCTTCAGGCAGAAGTCTTAAGATCAACACCAATGTCACTTTGGTTTGCTCAACAAACCACTTGACCTTACTATAATAAATGAACATGATGCATTTTAAACTTTTGCTATGTTAAGTATGCAGTGCAACATTCCAGATTTAATCTTTAAAACAATAAGGCCTTGGCTACACGTACACGGGTATTTTTGTAAACGCATACTTTTTTGTCTCGGTTGATAAAAAATGTCTCTGTCTAGATGAGAGCATTTTAAAAACAAAAATTCCATTCACACGGCCCTAATGTAAACACATAGAACACCACAAGATGGTGGTAAACACTGTTTGAGTGAGTCTGTTTTGTTTTGGCAGCGCAAAACTCTTCTGAAAGTATCAGCGATGCTGAGTGTGAAGCAAACAGTGATGGTTTGTTTCACAGACGCCAAGTGTTAAATGTGTCTTTACAGTAAAAAGAGAAGAATCGCTCCATTACCGAAGGATTTTCAGCCGACGATGTTGGGAGTTGTGCAGTAAGCTAATGAGTGCTCCAGACTGACGTAATGTAACAACGTTAAGTTCACCTGTAATGTGTTCTGAAGAATGTGTGAACAACATTCTACTGAGGAATTCCACTTCTACTCAAGTATGCTACTGCTGTTTACCATTAGCAGATGAAGCAGGAAGCCTTCACATATTTCTGCAAGCACTACAGCTTTACGGTGATGTAATGTAACCTTATAAGGATTTGTATGATTGTATGACAGATCTTTATCTGTTGTGGCAACAGACCTGCATTAAAACTATGGTAGGTGAATTTTGCACCTTTAGAAATGCAGATACTAATATTATGAAACAGCAGAAATTCTTCTAGATTTTGACTGTAAACAACTACAATTCCTGTAAACTATAACGGGAATGAAACCGCAAGACTAATCTTTTGCAGAAGGCCGGGACACAGAGATGAGTCTAAAGTATGGCCACATAAAATCCTGGGGAGCCACCATACGCCACATGACTCTGGGCAGTGCAGACAAATGGTGGTCTGTTTCAAAGCCCAAATTTTACCAGCTGCACACCAGACCCTCTGAACCAGGCCCGGTGCATGGGGCGAAACCCAAGGCGACCCAAACAGATGGATGTATGTGGGACAAAGCTGTTGTTGCGGTCCTAGAGGACAGCTGCAAACAATGGCCCTGTTTATGTCAGTTCTTTACTTAGAATGTGAGAAAAAAAAATAGGACAGTAGCATTGCATGGTATGATTTGAACCTTTGATCTGGAAATATTTCTGTATGGCTTTTTTATTTGGTGTAGTGACCAGAAGCAGGTCCCAGTCATAAACCGCATCCCCCACGGTCAACTGGAGTTTGCAGCACTAAATTGTCAAATCCCGTCAATTTAAGCTGTAACCCCTCTTTTCCAAACCCAGGAAATGTTTTCTTTTGCCAGCCAAAAGGACTTTTAAACAGACCCAGATGGCACCCTGTCATCCCAATTGTAAATCCTTGAGATAAAACTGTTTATCCAGCTCTCCAGAGAAACTTTTTATGACTGTTTCGTTTGAACATTGGAATGCTTTGAAATTCGAACAAAGGCCTGAGACTGTATGAACGTTACAACAATGCCCTCTAGCGACAGCAGAGAGGAACTCTGCTGAATTCTTTTCCAACCAAAACTGACTTTTTAATTCCTCTGTAAACGGAAAGTTTACAAACGGACTCGGACATCTCACAAATGAACATGTTTGTTTAATAAAAAAGGAAAAGGTTTAAATGATTGGATTAATGTGTCCTTTTTCAGGATGGCTCCCGGACAAAGGACAACAAGACTCTTATCTTCCTTTTTAAGGTTCCCAGCATGCATTGTTAGTAAAGTGAATTAAATACTTGCTCCCATAATATGCTCAGAATTGTATTTGTTAGGAATGGATTCTAAAGTACACACAGCAATGTGGAGGTATATGTGTTTAACTATTTAATATGTGGCTTTGTGGAGAATGGTGTTTGAATTAAAAATTTCGTTCCCGTTCCCCCGGAACAGAAACGCCCCAAAGCAACGCCCCAAAGACACACCCCCTTCAGCAGAACAAAACCCTGGCGCGCCGGAAACTCGCTCTCTTCCCCTATTGTTCTCTTCTCTCCAACGCGCTCTGCGCACTTGTTTTTCTTCGCTTTGTCCGCCTCGTACCCTCTTTTTGTAACCGAACTTACTTTCAAGTTTTGGACCCGTTGTGCCACCAAACAACGTGCTTTTTATTTTCTTTAACAGCCACGCATTAATGATTTTTGTAAAACTCTCGTGACGTAACCTGCACGAGGAAGAAGACATTTTTGTAGTTCTTGAGACAGACCGAGAACTCCACGTGGGCCACAGACGCTTTAAGCCAGAGGAAAACGACTCCTGAGACTCTTTTCCAGCGATCAATTTTTGTGTTAAAAGACTCTTGTCCCAACAACGGGTAGGAGCCTGCCTTACACTTCCAGACAGTGACAGAACGCCTTCTCTATCCTACCCCGGAGCTGCACGGCTCTTTTGGGATCAGCGTACACGTGCCGCCATCTTGTCGTCACCAACAACCAGCTGGAGCAGCCGCTAAAGTTCTGGAGCATCACTTTGGATCTTTGGCCTGAATGCTGAGGTTCGCAAGACGACTAGAGTGAGTTGAGCACGTGACACTGAAGTTTGGCGTTATAAAACTGTACACTGTCTTGAGTAAAGGTCCATTCAGAATTTCATTCATATCCATACATTCACCTATCTACTTCCAACACCCCTTCTAATAACCCGTAATTAAAACTTCCCAACCGAGTTTTAACTAAAACAAAGTATCATCCTCCACAAAGTTAGATTCAGTAATTTTGTTGTTTTTCATTTTGTTTTTAATCATTATTCCCATTATATGTCAATAATTCACCCTTTGTGTCCTTTCCCCATCCATTAATTATGTTAACTGTGTAAAATCTTTAATAAAATCCCATAAAACGTTAAAGATTTTGATTTGGTTTTTATGATTATTTCAGGATTATATCCGAAAACAGGTTTAGAATTCTCTTCCTTCAGATTAATTGAGACTTAATCAATATAATCAGTTTCCCAGAACTCATCTGGGTGGTGCCCCTTAACGAGACAATTTTGATAATAAAAATATTAATTAATAATTTAGCCAAATTAATAAATTAATATTTCTTATTACCTTATATCATAGCTCATACACTACATATTATTTTTGACGCCCCGTGCGAGGCCTGAAAGTTTAGGTTCTGGAATTTTAATCATTAAAAGACCCTTAATCATTTTAGAATTATTCATTAATACCCTTTGAAAAACCAAAATCGCTGTTCCACTGAAAAGCTGTGTGTTTTTTATCCTGGCTATATGTCTGAAGCAATGTGTTAAATGTGTGTGCGTTGTGCTGCTTGGTTGTTGTAAAAGCGCTTGTGAAATTGTTCTCAGAATTTGAAAACCAGCTGGCCTGATATTTCATAAAACTCAGAGAAATTGTATCCTTGTACGTACAGTAATATGTCCTGTGAATTCCAGGTTGCTAAGTTGTTTAGTGTTTTAATGTTTGGTTAAAGCTGAAACCGGGCTAGAGCCGGTATTCGAGTTGTTGATCTAAATGCATGCTTAAACGCTACAAATTGCGTTTTAAATGGCCCATGACAATTGAGAATTACCGCGTTGCACCGGAATTCAGGAAAAATTGTCCAATATCACGTGAATTTAGACATATTTTCTTAGTCAAACGCGTTGCACCGAGACTTAAGATTAATTTGTCCGTCTAGGAAGTTAAATCTGTAGGCGCCCACGGATTTAAGCTACCACTAGACTTTACGGAGACTTTAGCACTGCTAAACCTCCAAGCTAACAAGCTGATCGCTGTGTTAAACTTTACTGCCTTTGTGAAAAAAACTTTGCCGGCACACCACGTGCTTGTGTTAAAAACGTGACCCGCTGAGGTCTTTTATGCTGCTGTTACATGTTGATTGACTGTTTCTGATAACGGTTAAATGCACGATATGTTTTGAGACTGAACTTAACTCATATTGTTGTTTATCCTGCCTGTTTTGAGAAGCTTTGTTATTTAACCCATACATTCAATGCAAGACTGCTTATGATTTTTCTCCCTGCATAGGATCTGTTAAATTTGAATGACGCATTAAAAGCTTGCTCACCTAGCTGCATGAGACACCCACTGCTGTTAAAGTTAACCAAATAACTTATTCTTGCATGTGCCCTGTCATAAGCTGTAAGATAAGCTGATTACATGCCTGCATTTTGAATTTAATTGCCATTGCTGATACCTGCTTGAAGTTGCTTGACTCATCAACTAACTTCTTTTAATTGTATTGCAAGAATTCCTCCCTTTATTAATTTAAATTTGACTTAGTCAATTTAATCCACTTTTATTGAAATTTGGCATTTAATTGAAATTTTTAATTTCTTTTAAATTAATTTCGAAATTTAAATTTTGATTTTAATTTTAATTTTTAATCTTTTTATTTTAATTTTATTATTTTAAGTTTACTTTATTCTTTCTCTTAGCATCTAGAAACACCGTTTCCGCTTCAGTGAGGAATTCTCTAAATACAGTCTGATTGTCACTTCTCTTCTCTCTGCGTGTACCCCACAAGTATCCACTCTATCTTTACAGATAAACCCAATTAGCTGTAATTAAAATACTAGCCGATAGAACCACATCCCTCAACATGTCTGACGAGTCCGCAGACTCGTCCAGCTCCATCAACCCTCTAGACCAGTTAGACGAAGTCCTGAGTGAGTTAAGAGAAATTAACTCCCCAATACATAGACGAGATCCGGGCCACCAAGCCCGAAGAACTCAGTGCTACGCCAGGCTCCCTAGTTAACATGGCACTAACCACTGCGCCAAAGGACAAAAACCTAGCAACGTTGCTAGGGCAAATGGCCATTGTCATGCGCGCTCAACAGAAACACACAGAGGATCTCTTGAGACGCAGTCATGAGGATCTCTTGAGACGCAGTCATGAGGAAATGCAGAGCCAAAAACAGGACCTCGCCTCCCTTCAACGCGATGTTATCGAGTTGAAACAGGAGCTCCTGTCTACCAAGGAATCCTTGACTGATTCCGAAAGCCAAACCCAGGAGTTACAGACAAAACTCCAGAAAACTGAGGAAACCCTCAGCGATTTAAAGAAGGAACTGAGCGACACAAGAGCTGCACGCGACGTAGCAGAACTCAAGCTCCGTCATCAAGCAGGTGAGTATGGACCTCTGCAGGAGGAACTCACCAAATCAGGACAAAGTGCACAGTTGGCCGCAGAAATGCTATCCCAGGCAACTCAGCGAATAGAGTCCCTGAAAGCACAAATAACCGAAACCGCACAAATGCAACCAGGCAAGGAAACGGAGTTTAAAAGCACTCCGAACCTAGAGCCGGTTACTCCAGCATACCGACCTATAGGGCGAAAGGGCAGCTTCCTGGAGGGAGCTACCTCGCAACCCCTCCCGGCGTTCCTACCTCAGCAACTGCGCTTTGGCGCAACGGAAAGAGGACAAGCCGTGAGCCCAACCCTCTTTTCGCAAGCTCCTCCCGGTAGACCACCGGACTTTTACCCCCATGCTACCACGCGGGGGCAATCGGACTTTGTCCCACAGGCAGCTCCAACTCGGAGACACGTGGACCACGGTCTCACTGACCGAGACCTCGACAGACTTGCGCGTCATATCACTCGCTTTGAGCCCCATCAAGGAGCGGCTCACGACACTAGCGCGTATCTTCGAGACATTGACTTCTATCTCAAAAGGGTACCGAACGCTACCGCAGAAGATAGAATCTGCTTAATTAAGCTAACATCAAGCAGAGATGTTAGTAGCTTTATCGAACGTCAACATCCTCGAGTCCAAGCTGACTTCGACCTCCTTCGTGAAGCCCTCATGGAGGAATTCTCTGACGTCACAGCAAATGTGGGTCTGACCGCCGCCCTGTTGGTCAAACAGGCACGGCAAGAGTCCCCACAGCTTTATTATCAACGCTTACGCCAAGCGTACTTTGGTCCACTCAATGAACCAGACATGGAGGAAGACAAAAATTTCAAAGCTCTTTTTGTACAAAACCTCCATCCAACTACTAGCCATCATCTTGGCGTTTCTGCATGTCCGCTAACGCAGACCAGCCGCCAACTTCACGAGCTGACCATGCGAGCATTCACTAAACAGAGGCTAACTCAGACCAGACATCGTGAGCCTGCCGCGCTCTTAACCGTAGATCGGAGTTTAGCACTTGAAGGAACACCCACCTCCAAGTCAAAGTCAAAGTCAAAGTCAAAGTCTGCTTTATTGTCAATTTCCACATGTACAGTACATACATACAGAGAATCGAAATTGCGTTACTCTCAGTCCCCGGTGCATACAGATAACATTATCATTAAAGCCTAAAAAAAATAACTCAATTTAAAAATGTAGATACAACTGTACAGTAAGGGAGTGATAAAAAAAAGACATAATAAAATTAAAAAATAAAGCTAAAAATCAATTTAAATAAAGCAGCGCAAGGTGAGTGACAGATATTGTGCAAATCAATAAAGTAAAGTGAACAACAGTGCAGTTAAAAGATTTTTTTTTTTAGTGCAAAGAAAAAATCACTTATTAAAATATCTTGTCTGGTTAAAGTGACAAGTGTCCAAGAGCAGTTATTTACTGACTTAGTGGAATGACATCAGTTCCATGCCGGATGAGGTAGTGTGCGGTGAGTGGGCAGACCAATGCTGCACAAGTGACTAGTGCATGTCATCATATAATTAGTGGGGTCATAGTTCAGGGTCATAGTTCAGTGGTGCCTGGGGAAGAAGAGGAGGGGGCAGGTTCGGGAGGGAGTTCAGCTTCCTGACAGCCTGGTGGATGAAGCTGTCCTTCAGTCTGCTGGTCCTGGCCTGGAGACTCCGCAGTCTCCTCCCTGATGGTGGCAGGCTGAAAAAGCTGTGTGATGGGTGAGTGGGATCACCTGTGATGCAGAGGGCTTTGTGGGTGAGACGTGTTCCGTAAATGTCCTGGAGGGAGGAGAGAGACACCAATGATCTTCTCAGCTGTTCTCACTATGCGTTGCAGAGTCTTTCGGCAGGACGCGTTGCAGGCGCAATACCACACAGTGATGCAGCTCGACAGGATGCTCTCGATGGTGCCTCTGTAGAAGGTGTACATGATGGGGGGTGGGGCTCTGGCTCTTCTCAGTTTGGAGGAAGTAGAGACGCTGATTTGATTTCTTGGCCAGTGCTGTGGTGTTTTCAGTCCAGGAGAGGTCCTCTGTGATGTGCACACCCAGGAACTTGGTGCTACTCACTCTTTCCACAGTTGCACCGTTGATGGTCAGAGGAACATGCTGAGTGTGTGCTCTTCTGAAGTCTACAACAATCTCCTTCGTCTTTTCCACGTTCAGAGAGAGATTGTTGTCACTACACCACCCAGCCAGGCGGCTCACCTCACTCCTGTAGTTTGTCTCATCTTTGTTGCTAATGAGACCCACCACAGTCGTGTCATCTGCAAACTTAATAAAGAGGTTTGAGCTGTGTGACGTGTGCAGTCATGGGTCAGCAGAGTGAAGAGGAGGGGCTCAGCACACATCCTTGGGGGGCCCCAGTGTTCAGTGTGATGGTGCTGGATGTGTTGCTGCCGACCCGTACTGCCTGAGGTCTTCCAGTCAGGAAGTCCAACAGCCAGTTGCACAGTGAAGTGTTGAGCCCCAGCTGACTCAGCTTGTAGATGAGCTGTTGAGGGATGATTGTGTTGAATGCTGAACTGAAGTCTATGAACAGCATTCTGACATATGAGTCCTTTTTGTCCAGATGGGTGAGTGCTGAGTGGACGGCAGTGGAGATGGCATCATCGGTCGTTGGACCGATATGCAAACTGGAAGGGGTCCAGGGAGGGGGGGAGGGCAGACTTGATGTGGTGCATGACTAGCCGTTCAAAGCACTTCATGAGGATGGGGGTAAGTGCAACAGGGCGGTAGTCATTGAAGCAGGATGGAGATGGCTTCTTCGGGACTGGGATGATGGTGGTAGTTTTGAAGCATGTGGGAACAACAGCCTGACTCAGTGAGATGTTAAAAATGTCTGTGAAGACATCAGTGAGTTCTGCTGCACAGACTTTCAGTACACGCCCAGGGATGTTGTCAGGACCCGGAGCTTTGCGGGCATTGATCCTACTGAAGGATCTCCTCACGCTGTCTGGGGTCAGCGTCAACACCTGGTCGCCGGGAGGAGGTGGAGTCTTCTGTGCAGTGGTGTTGTTTTGTTGTTCAAAGCGAGCGAAGAAGGTGTTCAGCTCGTTCAGCAGAGAGATGTTGTTGTCACAGGTCCGTGGTGGGGGCTTGTAGTCCGTAATGGTCTGTATCCCCTGCCACAGGTTCCTAGTGTCTCTGCTGTCTCTGAATTGGTGAGCTATCCTCCTGGAGTGCTGTCTCTTAGCCTCTTTGATGCCACGGGACAGGTTGGCCCTAGCTGTTCTCAGGCCCACCTCATCTCCAGCTCTGAAAGCAGCGTTCCGTATCTTCAGGAGTCTGTAGACCTCCCCTGTCATCCATGGCTTCTGGTTGGCCCGGACAGTGATGGTTTTTGTGACTGTTACGTCATCAATACACTTATTGATGTAGGCAGTTACAGTCTCTGAGTACTCCTGGAGGTCACTGGTGTTATTGCTTGTGGCAGCCTGCTTAAACATGTCCCAGTCAGTTGTGTTGAAGCAGTCCTGAAGAATCTCTGATGATCCTTCTGGCCACACTTTAATCTGTTTGTAAACTGGTTTGGCGACTTTAATGAGTGGTCTGTATGCAGGCATTAGCATGACAGTGATGTGGTCTGAGGCTCCGAGGTGGGGGAGGGGGAGGGCTTTGTAAGCTCTTCTCTGTGTGGTGTAAACAAAGTCCAAAATGTTATTACCTCGTGTTGGAAAGTTGATGTGCTGGTGAATTTTTGGAAACACACTCTTTAGGTCAGCATGGTTGAAATCCCCAGCTATGATGAGAAAAGCATCGGGGTGTGCTGTCTGCTGCTCGCTGATGTGCTGGTACAGTTCATTAAGTGCGTCGTTCCTGTTGCTGATGATGTTGGACGGGGGAATGTAAACTGAAATGAGCAGTATAGCAGTATATTCCCTCGGCAAATAGAACGGCCGGCACTTAATAATCATAAACTCCACCAGGGGTGAGCAGTGCTTGCTGATCACAACAGTATCGCGGCACCACGCGTCATTGATGTAAACACAAAGCCCACCGCCGCGGGTTTTTCCTCCCGCGACGAGGGCTCTGTCCGCTCGATGGCATGTCAGCTGGTCGAGCTGAATGGCGCCGTCCGGAACGCTGTTGCTGAGCCATGTTTCCGTGAACACAAAAACACAACAATCTCTTACAGTCCTCTGGGTTGAGCGTAGTAAACGTATGTAGTCCAGTTTATTGTCCAACGGCGTCGCTTTGCCAGTACGATGGTGGGGATAGATGGCTTGTGTGGGTTAGCCGTTAGCCTAGCCAGGATACCTCCGCGCTTACCCCTCTTCTGCTTCCTCTCACGCCGCTTGCGGCGCCTCCGCTGCGGGCGAGATGCAGTGGTGGGGGTCGATGATGGTGAAGGTCTCCGTAGCAGATCGAGATCCGCAGAGCTGTTCAGCGTGACGCCGAGTTTAACTGTAAAAATGCGGTTCTGCCGACATCGAGCAGAAACTCGCGACTGTATTTGCGCTTACAGACAGGTAGACGCGACGACAACGTACAAAAACACTGTGACTCACAAGACAAAAAACACGAAAACACCGTTCTGTCGGGACAGAGAGAAGCCGCTGCGTGTGGACGCGCCGCCAAGCCAAGGTGGCCAGAAACCTCCCGCTTCCCGGACGGGAAGAAGGGACCTCGGCCACCCAGAGGTGAGCCAGGTCAACACTCGACCTGGACTGAACGTCGACCAAACGATCAGGGTCTTCAAAGGAAACCCCGGTTCGAGAATAAACCTAGAACCAATGCACACCGTAGCAAAGGGGGGTCCTACCCAGATCGTGAAGACCGGAGAAATCATTCCCGTGGGTCACAAGACCAACGATCTTCCGGCAGTCCACCTGCCAAAAGACGTAACAAGGCGAGAGACCGAGCCCCTGAAGCTCCGACTGATCGCGCGAGAAACCCCGCTGGCGAAAGTAGTCTGACCACAGAGGAAGCTCAGGTCATAGAACGCATACTCAGACAAATGCGTGAAAAGTCTAAAGGTAAGGCTGATCTGTATGCTGTCGGAGTCTCTAAGCCCCCGATCCAGAAACAGTCACCACCACTCCAAGCCGACTTAACTCACAATGTAAACGCAGAGTCCACCGAGGGGGGTGAACACACCCCGGACCTGTACTTAGGCTCTGACTATCCAGAGCCACCCAATAACATCCAGGACCCTACGGAGGAAAGTGACCCAGATCACAAAGACCTCACTCCGTCCAGCGCCGTCCTGGTGGTTCAAGCGAACCCAAACTCTGGGCTGTGCCATGACCACACCCAGACTATCGAATGTGAAACACCCTTTCACCAATTCCTGGGTCACCTAACTGAAAAGGGAGTAGCTCGAAAGCTTTACCTCTCTGTCTTGTTAGAAGACCACTTGATGCACAAAGCACTTCTCGACACAGCCGCTGACATCAGCCTAATCTCAGGCAACCTGTTCAGATCACTCCAGGCTATAGCGAGAAGGTCCCACAGGGACTTGAAGTCCCACCCGTGCATCCTAGAGATAAGGCCCTACTCGGATGATCGGACGATCATCAACGAAGTTGCCTTAGTACAACTGTCCATCGGACCAATGACACTAATACATCCAGTGTACGTGTCCCACCTTGACAATGTCCCACTCGTGATTGGCAAAGACATCCTCAATCGCTTCGAACCACTGATCGATTTCAAGCAGCTAAAGATTTGGGCCCAAGTGCGAGAACCACTTCCAATCTCTCTGATTGAATCTCAGTGCTATGCGATCGAAAGGTCCTCGCCAGTAGACAGGGTCGCCACCGACAACGCCGGAACTGCAACCACGCAACCTCGGTGCGAACCAAATCCCCTTGAATCGCGTGATAGCTTCCTATGCACGCTGGAAAAACCCTTAGTGATGACACCTAAAATCGTCAATGGCATCTTACTGGAAGCAACTCCAGTCGACGATGTCGTCATGGCCTTATGGGCCGACAAACCTGCAATCAGCCTAGAGTTGTATGACACTTTGACGCGGGTAAACCCGAGCCTGACCTTCGTAAAGAAACACATTCGGTTCCCGGCTAACCCCACACCGACTCATGTGTTAACCACCGTAGGTCTCTGCTCTGTCACCACACAATGGAACAAAAGAGAACTGAAACACACCTTTGCTGTCATCCCTGATCTTCCACATTCAGTGTACATTGGGGCTGACATGCTGGTCAGACTCGACGTCCAAGTTGATATCAACAACGTTCTTTGGTCCCTAACGGGAGTACAAAAAGATTCACCCGAGTTGACCGAAGAAAACTTGAAATCGGGACAAACCATACCCGACGTGTGCCAGGTAAGTAACGACTACCACCTCACGGTACCGCCGCATAGCACCTTGTCCATACGTTTAAAAGTCGTCCCCGGACAACAAGCTAACTCCTCACAAGCTTTCTTCCAACCTTCGCCTCTGTTCTTTGAGTTAGGCTTGTCTGCTCAGGCAACACCTTTGGTCGAACTCCACTCTCGATCAACACAGGTGTTAGTGCAGAACTCCACTGCAGATAGCATTCATGTCCCAAAATCCACCCCTTTGGGTTGGCTGGTCGACGCCAGATTTCATGACTTTGAGCTCAGACTCCCGGTCATAGGACGTATGCCACCCTCACTCCTGCCTGAACAGCAGGAGACCGAGGTCGTATACACTAAACCTTCCGGGGTAATTGCCATATACCCCTCACTTACGGTCGACACAGATACTATCTGCAGGGTCGATCTGGCTGATGACAGGGAAATGGTCTTGCAGACAGTCTCCCTGCTCTCCATCGATGCAGATACGAACTCGACCGCGACAATACCGAGTGACGTCACCACGGACGGTCCAGTAACAACCAAGCCTGACTCTGAAACCAAACCGGATTTCGAGTCCCAGTTGGAACAAACACTGGACCTGGCTGACGCGATCAATACCGAGGAGGAACGCGACCTGGTGCGCCAGGTCCTCCTCAAACATCGTACATCCTTTGCGAAGAACTCCTTGGATTGTGGTTTAAACCCCATCCATACAGTCCGCATTCCAACAACCGCCCCAACAAGCGAATACACACCCACCAGAACAACACGCCACCACTACTGATGAGAACGTATGCCAAGACATGACGACCGCATATGTCGATGGATGCTCGTTCCACCACGAAGCTCTGGTTCGCGCCGGTGCAGGTGTAGTTTGGCTCAATGACACTCCCTATGAGCCACAAAAATTCCAGTTAGGACCCCAATCTTACAATACGCCGAGATTGCAGCCGCCCTTATAACCATCCAATTGGCAGTGGCCAAGCAGATCAAACTGCTCGTGATTTGTACCGACTCAAATTACGCCTCAGTTTCTCATGCCACCTGCCACTATGGAAGAACAATGGTTTTCTCACATCCGCGAAGAAAACCATTAAACACAAAGACATATTCCTGGTATGCGAAGGTCTGGTCGAAGACCATGACATGCAAGTATACTGGAAGAAGGTCAGAGGCCACTCGCGGGCCCCTGGACTTGACAAAGATCTGAATGACCACGCAGACCGCATGGCGAAAGAAGGTGCTCTTGATGGTACGCCCTGGCAATTCCAGCCCGAACCCGTGTACAATCGACCCCTTCCCACCCATCCCACCCATTCTGTCTGTCTAGTCACCCGATCAAAGGCGACCGCAACCAACGCCTCTGTTCCGGCCCCAGCAGCTGCATTGGTGGTTACTCCAACTTTTGCTGATTCCGACCTCGTTGCCTTCAGGCAGCGGACCCGGCAATCAACAAACTGATCCTCCATCTGTCAAACCCCGCGTCTCACACCGTTGTAGACACTGACACTTCCTCCGACGCGTATCTCAAAAAGCTTTGGGCTGTCCGTGCCAGACTTCAGCTGCGTCATGGCTTGCTTGTCTATGTCTCTGACACCCTTACTTCACCTGCGTTCGTAGTGCCTCAGAGCCTAAGGGGGGTCATGCTAACGCACGCACATGACGCTCCAGTAGCAGGCCACAGAGGTGTACGAGCAACACACCAGGCACTTCAGCAGGTAGCCTACTGGCCACAAATGCAAATGCAAAACTCTCGTGACGTAACCTGCACGAGGAAGAAGACATTTTTGTAGTTCTTGAGACAGACCGAGAACTCCACGTGGGCCACAGACGCTTTAAGCCAGAGGAAAACGACTCCTGAGACTCTTTTCCAGCGATCAATTTTTGTGTTAAAAGACTCTTGTCCCAACAACGGGTAGGAGCCTGCCTTACACTTCCAGACAGTGACAGAACGCCTTCTCTATCCTACCCCGGAGCTGCATGGCTCCTTTGGGATCAGCGTACACGTGCCGCCATCTTGTCGTCACCAACAACCAGCTGGAGCAGCCGCTAAAGTTCTGGAGCATCACTTTGGATCTTTGGCCTGAATGCTGAGGTTCGCAAGACGACTAGAGTGAGTTGAGCACGTGACACTGAAGTTTGGCGTTATAAAACTGTACACTGTCTTGAGTAAAGGTCCATTCAGAACTTCATTCATATCCATACATTCACCTATCTACTTCCAACACCCCTTCTAATAACCCGTAATTAAAACTTCCCAACCGAGTTTTAATTAAAACAAAGTATCATCCTCCACAAAGTTAGATTCAGTAATTTTGTTGTTTTTCATTTTGTTTTTAATCATTATTCCCATTATATGTCAATAATTCACCCTTTGTGTCCTTTCCCCATCCATTAATTATGTTAACTGTGTAAAATCTTTAATAAAATCCCATAAAACGTTAAAGATTTTGATTTGGTTTTTATGATTATTTCAGGATTATATCCGAAAACAGGTTTAGAATTCTCTTCCTTCAGATTAATTGAGACTTAATCAATATAATCAGTTTCCCAGAACTCATCTGGGTGGTGCCCCTTAACGAGACAATTTTGATAATAAAAATATTAATTAATAATTTACCCAAATTAATAAATTAATATTTCTTATTACCTTATATCATAGCTCATACACTACATTGGTAAAGTTCAGACACAGGTGTGCTTTTTCCCACCCACTCACTGACTGAGACCTAAATAAAGTGGCCTCTGCTCGACTCAAACTGTTGCTGAATAACTCTCTAATTTTTAGCCTGGTTTCCACTGTGGGTACGGTACGGGTCGGGTCAGTAACCACTGAGGAGGCACGTGTTTCCTGCTGGGTCCAGAAGATGGACGTCTGCTACAGAAACAATGATATTATCAAAATGTGAAAAGCAAGTCAAGTCACTGCTTTATGTCAAGTCAGGTCAAGTCGTAGCTTGTCAAGTCACTGGCAAGTCATACAAATGTTTGATGAATTAACAGAATTTAAATATTAAAATAACTACAGTAGTTATGAACTATGGGAGTTTTATTTGCAACAAAAAAATTAGCAATATGCATTTCTACTCAAAAGGAGTCCACAGTTGAAATAAATAAAAAAATCAAAAATTAAAGGCCCTAATAAAAGTATGGTAGTGCTAAATTCAGCCCACAAGATAGTTTATTTCAAACCTATAAAGTGGGATATTTTTGATAACACTTTTAGATATATTCTGAATAAAATGTGTTGGACTCTTCATAACAGGATTGTCAATAAACCATAAACTGCAACATACAAACTGTATATTTGCTGTTGTGGTATAAAAATGCAGCTCATATACAGCCTTCAATTTCTAAAAACTGTGATGCGGCCTGGTGCTTGTGCCGAATGAAGTGACGTCTGAATGTATGTTTAGGTCCACAGTGTGCTGCAGTGACTAGTGCTGAGCAATTGCCTGCAGCATGCTGTCAGCCAAATGGAGCTGCGTGCACTTCTACCTGCCTCTAAAACACTACTTACACCAATACACTGAAAAAAAGATTTGTGTATGCAAGACAAACGTTCAGAAAATCCACATATCAAACTCTAGTGGGTCGTTGCTAGAATTGACAAGACATGGTTTATGGGCAGCAACCAAGAAGCGTGACTCGGCAGTGGAGCAGACAGTGCCAAAGGACATCTGGGGAAGAATATGAAAGAAGAAAGTATATGGACTATAAGGAATATGTTGAAGGAGTGGAGAGCACAAGCTCTGGACCACCGCTTTGGGAGCTTCTCAAGCATGCACTGAATATAGCTTCAAAACCTTTTGCAAGAATGACAAAAGAGAGGATTTTGGATGCAGAAGAGGCAATAGTTGATAGACTGACAGACCACTTGAGAGGATCTGAGTGAAAGCAAATCCAGTTGCTGAAATATCCCAGCAACTGGCTTGTCTCACCTATGGGCCATTCGCATGCTTTGAGGAATACAGAGTTCCAGACTGGAGTTTGTCAAAGGATATGAGGTTATGAAAAAAATTATTAATTACCTATAAGCATTTTAAGTGAATTATAAATAAATGTGAGTGATTTATTTTAGCGCAAGGCAAATGAGAGTATATTTGATGTCAAGTTGATGGACACAGAAAGTCTGAATAAATTGTCTCAGATTCATGAATCTGAAGGAGGAAAGGCCATCACAAGTAGGGTGACCAGAGATCCCGAAAAATATATATTATATTAAGTTATTGTCTGATACATTAAAAATAATAACTATTTAATAAATTGAATTGAATAAAAACTGTCTGTGGAGGTTGAGCCGTCCTGGAACCATCCCCCGCCACCGCCGGCTGCTCATTGGCTGCAGCATTCTAAGTTTAAACAAAAAAAAAAACTTTTGTGGCTAGGCGCAAATTTAGATATTGATAAGCTAATTTTCATTCATTCCGTTGACATGACTGGTGTACTGGAACCCCAACATGCTGCTAAAAAGCAAAAACACCTCTGCAGGTACCGGGAGGAGATGGTGGGGAAGTATCCATGGATTGCTACAGCCTTAAGCGATGAAAGTAAAGTGTTCTGCAAAGTGTGTAGAAAAGAGTTTGGTGTTTCTCACGAAGGGGAGGCAGATGTTAGGCTGCATGCTAGCAGCAAATTACACTGTACCGACACCGCGACTGTACAGACTAACACGTTGGTCTCGTCCTTCTTTAAGAAGCAGGATGATTCCATGTATAATAAAATAACTGCTGCTGAGCTGACCTCCGTGTTCCACTGTGTGGCCCACCAACAATCATACAGATCGCTTTACTGTGCAATGAGGTTAACACCAAAACAGTCGTCTCCCCCCGTTCCGAATTTCAGCCAATCTTATCTGGTCACCCTAATCACAAGTCTCCTTTGAAGTCAATACTCTGTGCTATGAAACCGCTCCTCCTCCATCTTTGACAGTCGTGGGCGACAGTCTGGGTACTCAGCAGTGTTCTTCCTCTGTCAGATTTTTGTCAGTTTTTCTTTCTCCCTAAATCTGAAAGATTGTCTCTGACAGACCATTACTCCTGGTGAGGCCGTACTACTGGAGTTGTTCTTTTACTGTAGTCAACACTTATTTTGCCTCATTGCACAAAGAAGAGACAGATTAAGATGGCTACGAGAAAATTTGTGGTTTTTAGAAACTGATAATGCATAAGCTGTATGTGTAGCAGTGCATGCACAAAACGAATATAAGTGTGTGTTTAATTGAGCAGTTCTGACTTTCTTATGTCTCCTGCAAAGCTACGTCTGTGTCTCAGAAGTTGAAAAAGCATTTTATTTACTGAAACTATATGAGATTTACTATTATAAAACAACTCTGTAGTGCATCTTTCTACAATATTTTTTCATTATCTTTGGTATAAAATCCTTCATTGATCACATATTATGTTCACACTCCTTTCTCACTCCACAAAACATTTGAATCCAGTGTTACGGATCAACTGGGGAATCAGTGGCAACGGACAGATGTTTTTGTGGGTGTGTCTTATTAGGAGCACACTTTTACCAAACCAGGAAATAAACCTATTGTTTTGTCTTTAACCACTGTAATGTGTTGTTTTAAGGAACAGATCAATAATTTTTAAGGGCCCCAAGGTAGTGTTGAAAAGAACAAATAGACACTCCTTGTTTTGAGAGCAGTTTGCATTTGTCTTTTATTCATGTTGACACAAATGCGCTGTTCACAAAATGATCTACCTTACTGGTGTCATGATGACCTCTAGATTTCTAACCTGATTTTTAGATTTTAGAGAAAGAGACTAGAGGAGACTGGTGACACTTTCTTTTTGTTTCTGTGGCCCAAAGATGATTAGTTCAGTCTTGTTTTTGTTCAGTTGAAGAAAATTATTTTGCATCCACACAACACGCTCTTATATGCAGAGACACAGTGAATGGATTGGCCCATTTTTACCTACAGTAAATTTAAATTGAGTAATCTGCATAATTATGGTAGGATACGTCACACCTGCGTATTAACTGGCCTAAAGGAAGCATGTAAAGATTGAATAATAGGGGTCCCAAGATAGACCCCTGTGGAACCCCACATGTCAGGGCCATTTGGTCTGATACACAGTTATCAATCGAAACAAAGTACAGGAAGTACTTTGTTTCTTCAAGATAGGACTGAAACTATTTAAGGGCAGTTTCAGTGATACAATTGATCAATTCCTCTAATCTTTGTGACAGGTCCACTGTATCCACAGTCTCTCAGAGTCTGACAGGACTCTCCAAGTAGAAGTTTATAGGAAGCCAACACACACAGATCAATATTTACTGTTTGATTCCCACCATGCACTGAAGCACAAGCTGGGAGTCATCAGGACTCTTCAGCACAGAGCACAAGAGGTGCCCACAAGCTCAGAAGGTAAACAGAAAGAAGAACAACACATCCGTAAAGCCCTGAGAGACTGTGGATACCCCAAATGGACGTTCAACAAAACCAAGAGGACACAGAAACCAAACAGACAGGAACCAGAGACAAAGGGGAAGGGTGTAGTTATCCCTTATGTGTCTGGTTTATCTGAAAAACTTAAAAGAATTTTTTACAAACACAACATTCCAGTCCATTTTAAACCAGGTAACATGCTGCATCAAAAACTGGTCCATCCTAAAGACAAGATCCCTTTGCACAAACAGAGTAATGTAGCTAATGCAGTTCTGTGAAGAGTGCAGTGACAGTTATGTCGGTGAAACAAAACAACAGCTTCACAAGAGGATGTATCAGCACAGAAGAGCTAATCCAGACCTGAGTCTGCAGTCCACCTCCACCTCAAAGAGAAAGGACATTCCTGTGAGGACAGCAATGTCCAAATTATGACCAGAGAGGCCAGATGGTTTGAGAGAGGGGTGAAGGAAGACATTTATGTGAAAATGGAAAAGCCTTCTTTTACTATCAAGAATAGTAGAAAGGTCTTTGGCATTTCTGTGACAAACATTATCCACATGCACATTAAAATCACCTGATATGACTAATTGTTCAAATTCTGTGCAGATAACTGAAAGCATTTCAGTAACTCATAATCAAAATCATGACATTGTTGGGGTGGTTCGTAAAGAACTACATATAAAATAGATGGAGAAAACCTCAACTCCATTTTGAATGACACATACTCAAATGATGAAAACTCTCCAATTGATAGCTTCTGGATAAGAATATTATCTCGAAAAAAGGCACATACACCACCACCCTTTTTGTTTTCCCGCATTTTGGATACAAGTGAAAAATTAGATGGGGTGGATTCAATATTTTCAGTCTTGCTGTCTAACCATGTTTCTGTTAAAATATAAAATCAAGCTTATATGAAGTTATAAAATCATTAAGTTTCAAGTCTGTTCCACAAGAGAGAAAAATGTCTGTTGGACTTTGATGCTTCCACTAGGACCAAATTCAGATAGTTCTAGATTGAACACCCTTGTACATACCACTCATGTTCACTGCTCCATCATAGCCTTGGCCACACATATTCTTCAGCTCCATTTTTCTGCAAAATCAAGAGGACAACATTTTCAAGTTCCTGGCCTGTAGTTGTTTCAACATTCACTACTTCAATAAACCTCTCCTTTATCTGGATTTGGTGAAGAAAGTGAACAGCAAACAACACTTGTTGCTGGTAAGGAATGTATGTGGTTTCATCTATTAGGATAGAGTACAATTCAGCCTCTTATTTAATTCAGAATTTGCCTCTTGATGTATGTGGCAAGCTGAAATGTGCTACTAAAATGCCATTTTGGGATCTATTGGAAAACAATGACACCTGCAGTCTTGTCTTAGAAGACTGCAGGTGTCATTGTACGTTTACCGTATCAACATTTTCAAGGTGCATCTTTATGACACTACCACAGCGAGAGAACAGATGTACTATTCAAGAAAGTTTCCTCTATCGTTCCCTAAGTTACTCTCATTATTCCCCTGAAATGCTGGTCCCTGTTGTGCCAAGTATAGTGTGAGATCAATCAGCCTGGTCAGGATCTCTCTAATTGTCTGTCTCTCTTGCTCTCTGACCTCTACTTCCTTTTCATCAGAGACATCAAATGAGGACTGGAGTGCCTTTTTTTGGTAATTGTTCCACCTCACCATACTTGTCATGTTAATTTCAGTGACTGTATTTTGCTTTATTTTTTGCTGTATTCCTTTTTCTTATACTAACTCTCCATGCCTTTCTGCTTTGATATTTTTCTTCTGAGAGGAAAAGAAGGCAACTAAAACAGTGCATTCTCATCAGAGTCAGAGAGCATTGCCTCTTCAGTCCCTGTACATGCTTCTTCTACCTCAGCCTCCTCCTGAGTGACTGGTGACCAGGACAGGAAAGAGCTGGTACCCTGGGCTGCCTGCTGTAACTCTTTTTCTCTCTGTTTCTTTAATCTCCCCTTTCTTGGCATTTTGTTGCAAATGGTTAATAAGCATTATACGTATATTTTGTGCAAGATTTCTGACAAGTAAAATAATAATAATAATAATGGATTAGATTTATATTGCACTTTTCCCCCAAGGGACCATGGGACTCAAAGCACTTACAGGCCGTTCATTATTCATTCACTCCACAGTCACACACTGGTGATGATAAGCTACAACTGTAGCCACAGATGCCCTGGGGCAGACTGACAGAGACGTGGTAGCCATTCCGCTCCTACGGCCTCTCCGACCATCACCAAGTACATTCACTAAACATTCTTACACATTCATATGAGACAAGGTGGGTTAAGTGTCTTGCCCAAGGACACAGCGACAGTATGAACTGTGGGGAGAACGGGAATCGAACCCACTACCTTCCGGTTGAACAACAACCACTCTACCACTGAGTCACTGCCGCCCCTACTACTAAACATAAACACAAAAAAAAAAAGCCAGTCAAATGGTTCCCTTCCAGTACAGGGCCTTTCTGTGTGGAGTTTGCATGTTCTCCCCATGTCTGCATCAGTTTCTCCGGGTGCTCTGGTTTCCCCCACCACTAAAGACATATAAATTCACAGTTTGTACAGTTTCAGAACTTTTTGGGAATCGGGTTTGTGGAGATTTTATGTGCTTAAATTTTGATTGTTTTACAATTGAAATGAATTGCACAATTAATTGTGCATTGCGAATCTGCAACGGCATGACTTGTGGTTTCCTGACCCGCGTTCTTGTGAAAAGTATCCCAGTGGGAGCCAGGACTCAGAACCCATTCACACATCCACTGAGATCTGAAAACAGCTGGTGATACGCATTCTCAGATTTGGTCGGAACACATTTATAACTTTATATTTTTGCTTTAAGGCTGGTCACATTACTTAGATCCAATCACTCAGTCTGGACTTCAATGCTATGCAGGTCTGAAGGAGGCTGAAGTGTCTGAGTTCAGAAAACCCCAAACAGAAATAGCCTGGGAGATTCCACGTGGTTCAGACAGACCTCTGTTATGGGAATAAATGTGTCAAATACAACAACAGTAGCAACTCAAAAGAATGCAAAAGTAAAGAGCCATGTCCTCAATAATACTTTGAAAAGATGACAAGTCAAAAATAAGTCCAAATCACTCTGAAAATATGGTAGAATCTAAATCTGTTACAAGTCTACAAGTAATGTGCCTCTACAGCAGACTGGCAGCTTGTCAAAAACCTCAATCTGCATCTCACAGTTGAATTCCTCTGGATTAGAAAGCATACTTTGCAACGTAGTGCTATGTTGTGAGGTAAAAAACTATAAATAAATTCTGCAAAAACACTATCAGGATCCGAGGGTGACAAATCCATTTAAAACCCTGCAAGCGTAGAAATGCAAATGTAAAGGGTGTGATTGTTCCAGCGTTTGACAGAGTCAGCGAGGCCAGCAGATGAAGAATAGAAGCCTTAAACATGAGCTACCACTACTGTTATACAAATTATATCATTATATTTCTTCTATTATAGATGATCAGTATAAGTCAGACAGGTTGGATCTGTGACACCAAATTTTATTTCTCAGTCTGAGTCCATCCATCCATCCATCTTCTACCGCTTATCCGGGGCCAGGTCGCGGGGGCAGCAATCGCCAGAGACGGCCAGACTTCCCTCTCCCCAGACACTTCCTCCAGATCTTCCGGGGGGATACCGAGGCGTTCCCAGGCCAGCCGAGAGACATAGTATCTGCATCGTGTGTCCTAGGTCTTCCCCGAGGTCTCCTCCCGGTGGGACATGCCCCGGAACACCTGCCTAAGGAGGCGTCCAGGAGGCATCTGAAACAGATGCCCGAGCCACCTCAGCTGGCTCCTCTCAATATGGAGGAGCAGCGGCTCTACTTTGAGCTCCTCCCGAGTGACAAAGCTCCTCACCCTATCTCTAAGGGAGCGCCCCACCACCCTACGGAGAAAGCTCATTTTGCCCGTTTGTATCCAGGATCTTGTTCTTTTGGTCATGACCCAAAGCTTATGATCATAGGTGAGAGTAGGAATGTAGATTGACCGGTAACTTGAGACCTTTGCCTTGCAGCTTAGCTCCTTCTTTACCACAACAGACCGGTACATCGACCGCATTACTGCAGAAGCTGCACCGATACGTCTAAAAGTTATAGAGCTGGTCCAGAACAAAAACTGCATTGTTCCTCCTGAATCCGAAGTTCAACTATCGCCTGCATTCTCCTCTCCAGTACTCTGGCATAGACTTTCCTGGGGAGGCTGAGAAGTGTGATCCCTCTGTAGTTGGAACACACCCTCCGGTCCCCCATCTTGAAAAGAGGGACCACCACCCCGGTCTGCCAGTCCAGAGGTACAGCCCCAAAGGCCACGCGATGTTGCAGAGGTGGGTCAGCCAAGACAGCCCCACAACATACAGAGACTTGAGGTACTCAGGGTGTATCTCATCCACCCCCGATGCCTTGCCACCAAGGAGCTTCGCAACTACCTCATTTACTTCAGCCTGGGTGATGAACGAGTCCACCTCCAAGCCCTCGGCCTCTGCTTCCTCAGTGGAAGACATGTCGGTAGGGTTGAGGAGATCCTTGAAGTATTCCTTCCACCGTCCAACAATATCCCTATTTGAAGTCAGCAGATTCCCACCTCCACTGTAAACAGTGTTGGCAGGGCACTGCTTCCCCCTCCTGAGGCACCGGACGGTTTGCCAGAATTTCTTCGATGCCGACCGATAGTCCTTCTCCATGATCTCACCGAACTCCTCCCAGACCTGAGTTTATGCCTCCACAACCACCCGGGCTGCAGCCCGCTTGGCATGCCACTACCCATCAGCTGCTTCAGGAGTCCCACAAGCCAGCCAGGCTTGATAGGTCTCCTTCTTCAGCTTGACGGCATCCCTTACTTCCGGTGTCCACCACCGGGTTCGGGGATTGCCACCACGTCAGACACTGGAGACTTTGTGGCCACAGCTCAGAGTGGCCCCGTCGACAATGGAGGTGGAGAACATGATCCACTTGGACTCAATGTCTCCAGTCTCTCTCAGAATCTAGTCGAAGTTCTGCTGAATGTGGGAGTTAAAGATCTTTCTGACAGGGGACTCGGCCAAACGTTCCCAACAGACCCTCACAGTACGTTTGGGTCTTCCAAGTCTGTCCAGCTTTCCCCCCCGCCATCGGATCGAACTCACCACCAGGTGGTGATCATTTAACAGCTAAGACCCTCTCTTCACCAGAGTGTCCAAGACATACGGCCGGAGGTCAGATGAAACAACTACAAAGTCAATCATCAACCTCCGGCCTAGGGTGTCCTGGTGCCACGTGCACTGGTGGACACCCTTATGCTTGAACATGGTGTTCATTATGGACAAACTGTGACTAGCACAGAAGTCCAATAACAGAACACTACTCAGGTTCAGATCCAGGGGGGCCATTCCTCCCAGTCACGCCCCTCCAGTGGTCACTGTTGCTGCCCACGTGAGCGTTGAAGTCCCCCAGTTGGAGCACTTTCCAGCACATCTCCCAGAAACAGGGGTAGGAAGGCCAGGTACTCTGCACTGCCATTTGGCCCATAAGCACAAACAACAGTGAGAGACCCAAAGACGCAGGGAAGCGACCCTCTTGTTCACATATGGTGAACTCCAACACATGGCAGCTGAGCCGGGGGGCAGTAAGCAAGCCCACACCAGCCAGCCCCTCTCGAGGATTTGGGTTCCAGAACCCAAGCTGTGCGTGGAGGTGAGCCCGACTATCTCTAGTCGATATCTCTCAACCTCCCGCACAAGCTCAGGCTCCTTCCCCGCCAGAGAGGTGTAGCGTACGAGGGTACGTTTGTATAAACATATAGAAGATTAATTTTAATAATTTTAATAATTAATTTTGATATTAATATTATTCTATGAAAATTAATTTCGGATTAAAAAGGGTCACCACCCTGGTTTTGAACAGGTCCAGAGAAACTAAGCTAGTCTCATTAATCTTAAAGGAAGAGAATTCTTCTTGTTTTCGAACATTTCTTAATATAAACAGAGAAACATTAATGTCTTTTATGGGATTTTATTAAAAATTACACAAATCTATAATGGTAAATAACACTGGAACAGGGAAAGGGATTGACAAGACACAGGAATGAACACAGGAATAAACACAGGGATAAAATTTACTTTCAGATGGTTTGTGAACCAAAGGAATGTTTAGACATGTTAATCTAAATGATGGAAATTTAACAAAGTGGCTTTTAACGGAGGAGGACATTTAACAACACCAAGGCTGTTGCGTGACACGTGCGAACTTACTCTGTAGTCAGCGGGGCTGGCCCGGTTCGGTGGGTCGCTATCAGCGGGCCGAGCGTTCTGAATGTTCTCCAGAAAGTTCGTCGCTTACTGATGAAGCGTTCCACACCAAGGATGCCGTCGCATGCACGTCTCGTCCAGAGGGTTTGCAGTCCAGAGAGAGAGAACAACGTTCTGTTGCTCTCCAAGCTAGCAGGCCACGATCTCCGTGTACCGTGTAAAAGTTTGTGTAAGTTATTGCATGGTCCATGAAAGAGTTCTTAGCTGTTGCTTTGCTGGTTAAAAACTTGCTTCTGCGCGTGCTCTTTTGGGAAGAGCAGACGCTTTAGCAGGCACGGTCTTTAGAACAAAGGAAAGTTTACTCGTGCTTACACGAGGCTCGAAGCTTTGGCCATGGTTGCCGAGACGGGGCGGTCCCCGCAGGGAGCGGACTGTCCGTAGACACAGGGTCCGAGGAAACAGAAAGCCAAGAGGGCGATTTTTGGCTAGCAGCCAGCTTATATCAACTTTGAGCCGGGGGCGCTCTTCCGGTGGAAGAGGAAGTTGCTTGGGAACATTTAAACTGAGTTAAACTAAAGTTTTAATACATTCCTTTTGTTTCACCATATTCTCATAACACACACCAAAACATTTATACTTGTAGGATTATACAAAGAAAAGTAGAGTATTATGAATATGTAGAATATTGTTGAAACATTCATTACATTTAAAACAAAACGGAAACCATAAACCATAAAGGGAGTTATTTGGTCACAACTCCGCGTCCTGGAAAAGAACAGTATAAACAACACGATATCAAAAATACATTGTCCTTTAATGCAATAATTACGAAATTGTCTTTTGATGATTGGATAGAGTCATTCGTCCATTTGACCACCAGGGGGGTGGTGTTTTGACCATTGTAGAAGTCTGTTTTCAAAGACACTTTGGCCGTCCTTTTATCTGAAAGAAAACAGTGTTAACCCAGTCTTCCTTCAGACTTTAGATACAAGCTTGTCTCTGAAGGCCTCTGACAATGAAAGAAAAGACAGGACAGTTAATCCGTGGGGATTCCGAGGGCTGATCAGCTACAGAGGTGACATTCCATGTCCCTAGATAGCGCCAGATTCTGTGTCCAGAAATTGGGTCGCCGAGCCCCCCTGCCTACGACTGCCGTGGGCCACCAGGCGCTCGCATACGAGCCCTAACCCCGGGCCTGGCTCCAGGGTGGGGCCCCGGTTGCGCCATACCGGACGACGTAACAGTCCTTTCATAAAGGGTTCTGAACTGCTCTTTGTCTGGCCCGTCACCTAGGACCTGTTTGTCTTGGGAGAACCTACCAGGGGCATATAGCCCCCGACAACATAGCTCCTAGGATCATTCGGGCACTGAAACCTCTCCACCACAATAAGGTGGCAGTTCAAGGAGGAGTCTCAGTCTGAGTGAGGATCTTAAATAAAAGTCATTATATTAAAGAAAGCAGCAGAAGAAAGAGAATTTCCTTAATGTTTTTTTTTTTTGTTTTCATTTGGTTCTAATATAGGGCTGCAAAAATTAGTCGACATAATTGATGGAACAACTTTAAAAAAAACATTAACACAGATTTTTGTAGTGAACTTATTTTATGTATTATATAATGATAATTGATTAATGATAATTTAAAGGGTAGGAATGATACCTGTGTTTGTTTTTTTTTTCTATTAATTGTAAATTTGTTACCAGTTGATCTCAGAATTGAATAAGTCTCTTAGGCAGGGGCACAACTACCCAGTGCTAAAGGCCAGCCACGCCCACTCGCAACATTCCATTTATTCTATTTATGGAATCTAATGAGTGCGCCTACTGTAGCCTATTAGTCCTCTAAAATGTTATATAGTATTGAGGAAATACGGAAATATATATATTTTTTATATCATCGCTTTGGCGCCCCCCAAGGTGCTGCGCCTCTATGCGCCGCATACCTCCTTTTTGCGCCACTGCTCTTAGGATATGAGATGAAACATCTTCACTTTGAAAACTTAAAACCTTAAAAACGCACACCCACACACTCGCACACACACCCTTGCGTGCATACACACAGACACACACACGCACACACACCCTTGCGTGCGCACACACAGACACACACACACACACTCTCGCTCGCACACAGACATACACCTAATTATTTACACACAAACAATTACACTTTTTTCAATCAGACCAAATATATTTTCACTCAAAACACATTGACTAATAATGAGTGCAGATTTGCTTTAAAATTTGCCATTTTTTTGTCACATGTGCAAATGTTTGATAACTGTGTTGATGTTATAATCTCATTTGGCAAGCTATTTCACTGACTCATGGCAATAAAAGAGAAGGCAGATTTAGTGAAAGAGTTCCTACATTTTGGAATGCTGCACTCTTCTCTAGAGGTTGCCCGAATGACTCGAGTTGTTTTTTCTGAGCTTAGTGTGACGAATCTTCTTAGAGGAGGAGCAGCCATACCATGAACGCTTTTAAAAAGAAGGTAGATGTTTGCACACATTATTAGTTTATTGAAATTTAGAAAATCATATTTGAAGAGAACATGACAGTGGTGATACTGTCTGCTGAAGCTTTAGTGCACATTTACAGTATATATTGACTCAAGAGGTTTTAAGGCTGTTTTGCAAGCCTATGACCAACTTTAAAAAAAATTGTACCCAATTTTAGAGAGTTACACATTTTTTTTTTTCACATGGTTGGATCTTGCAGTGAGGCAGGACATCCAGTCTGTCACCATCCACCCCATTATTTTAGACCTACTTGGGATGAGAAATGCTGCTTTGCTGCTATTAATCCTATTTGAAATCTAGCACAATATAATGAATATGAAGTTTTGGAAGTAGGCAGACATTGTATTTGCAAATACAATTACATTTCTATAAATATGAATGTACATTTGACCTAAATAAAATGATTCACATACCACAGCATGATGCTCACAGAGGTTGAACTGATTGGGACAAACGTGTTAAGGTACTCTATTTCTATGGCTTACATCAGTTCTGTGTTTGTGTTTCTTCAGGTGTGATCCGGACAGCAGTCTCCAATATGGACCGTGAGACCAGGGACCACTACACGCTGCTAATCCAGGCCAAAGACATGGCGGGCTCTGTGGGGGGTCTGTCAGGGTCCACCACCATCAACATCACACTTACAGATGTCAACGACAACCCGCCCAAGTTCCCTCAGAGTGAGTTATGCTCCGTCTCGGTATATGACAGCTCAGTTACTTAAAAGGCCTCTTTTTACAGATTGGTCCCAGTGTATTGCAAACATTATTGATTCATAAATGTTAGTGGTTTATAGGAGTGAATGGTCTTGTTGTCGCTAAAGCTTGTGAACGCAGCAGGTTTTGGCGAACAGGTCCACCTACACCAAACTGAACTACAACCAAACTACACAAGAATATACTGTCAATATTCTATTGTAGTTTTTAGAAATACATGGATAAGTTAAATGTAAAGTTTGCCAGGTCGGTCTCAAAGGTCAACATTTCTGTCACGTTTGTAATGCTGCTGAGTTAACGAAACAGAGTATTGACATGGGTGGTATTTGTGACACCAACAGATATGGCTCATTTGTATGCATCAGATCAGTCACATCTTATATTCCCGCTGTTTTTGAATCAGTGTACTGAGTGCTCAGCATCTTTTATTAGTCTTTAAAAATGTTAGAAAAAGCAGGTTCTTAATGGAGCAATCCCTCTTTTATTCCATTTTAACTTAGCTTCTATATCTATACTAAATAAACAACAAATAAATATTGTTTTGTGTGTATGGCTTCCTATAACACACAGATCAATATTTGCTGGTTCACTATCACCATTCTCTGCAGCACAAGCTGGAGTCATCAGGACTCTTCAGCACAGAGCACAAGAGGTGCCCACAACCTCAGAAGGTCAACGGAAAGAAGAACAACACATCCACAAAGCCCTGAGAGACTGTGGATACTCCAGATGGACCAAGAGGACACAGAAACCAAACAGGAACAGAAGGAAGTCTTCATCTTGAAAACTGAGTCTAGATGCCTTGGCTTTAACCTTTTCTTCAAAATGACCTAAATGACTAGGAATCTTACAGACATTATACAGAGATAGTTTTAAAAATTGTGCTTCTTCATCAAAGACAATTAAACTAACATCTGGTGGATTTATTTTTAAAGCCACTACTACTTAACCCGCTCTTGGCCGTGGAAGGCTGAAGTCTATTTTAGCTACATTTGGTGTGAGGCAGGCAGAGACGGAATAGATGAGTCTTGGACTTGGACTGCTTACTCTATTCCAAAGTGTCTTGCAAGTCGGTTGTTTGTGGAAGTTTTCAGTCATCCAGGACATAATAAAAAAAGGTTTTAACAACTGCATCTGGGCGTAGGTTTGGTGAATCTTGTGAGAAGGTTTCAATAAATATATAATCTAAAATCAAAGTGTTCATATCTTAAAATATATAATATAGAAATCTGCCCATAGTCTCTCTGTCATTATTAATAAGAACAGTAAAACTTTAATAATTGTCAGTTTTGCATCTACAAAAGTTGTACAATTTGTAACTGAGTTTGGTAACTTGACTTGGATGCAACTCATATTGATTTGGACTCGACTGGGAACCTGTTTTAGTAACTCAAATTTGGACATGGACTTGCACTTCAACTTAAGATGACTCGAATTGTACTTCAAGTGAGGATTACTCAACTCTAACTAGCTGGTTGTGACGTGGTCTTGGAAACTGAAGAACTTGAAAGAGACTTGGATTCAAATACTAGTAAGTCAACAAAACACTGGTCAGTCACATGGCCAACACTAAGGATTTGTAGTCCACTTTTTTTCAGAAGACCAAAGCTGAAACAACTCTTCTAGTCCGTTAACCTTTTGTTCTTGTCATTCACAATGACTTTTCAGCTATATGACAGAACTGACTTAGCTTTTCTACAGAAAAGCATGTGCGGAGATGCAGGGAGTCTGTGATTAGAGTTGGATTGAACTGACATTAACCATGCTAAATGCACTCGTTTAATATTTTTTCTTGTAAACCCACATGATCCTGCACTAAAGAATAACAAGACACTTAACGTCCTCTTTGTTTTATGTTTGGTCTCTGCTAATCTTGTTTAATTCCAAAGACACTCTGGAAGCTATAGTTGTGCTCATAAGTTTACAGTATTTTTCATTTTTGGCCCTTTTTCAGAGAATATGAATAATAAAACAAAAAACTTTTTTTCACTCATAGTTAGTGGTTGGGTGAAGCCATTTATTGTCAAACAATTGTGTTTACTCTTTTTAAATCATAATGATAACAAAAACTATCCAAATACCTGTTTGACCCTGATCAAAAGTTTACATCCCCTGGTGATTTTGGCCTGATAACATGCACACAGGATGACACAAACAGGTTTAAATGACAACTAAAGGAAACCATCCTCACCTGTGATCTGTTTGCTTGTAATCAGTGTGTGTGGATAAAAGGTCAGTGAGTTCCTGGGTTCCTGACAGACCCTTGCTGTTTCTGTATTCTGAGTTATGGGAAAAGTAAAGAATTGTCAAAGGAAATGGTAAAAAGGTAATTGAACGGTATAAAACAGGAAAGATATATTAAAATATATATCCAAGGAATTGAGAATGCCAATCAGCAGTGTTCAAACTCTAATTAAGAAGTGGAAAATAAGGGATTCTGTTGAAACCAAACCACGGTCGGGTAGACTAACAAATATTTCAGCCATAACTGCCTGGAAAATTGTTTAGAATGCAAAGAAAAACCCACAAATAACTTCAGCTGAAATACAGGACTCTCTGAAAAAGTGGTGTAAAAGTGGTGTGGCTGTTTCAAAATGAACAATAAGGAGGCATTTGAAGATAAAAGGGGCTGCATGGTCGAGTCGCCAGAAGAAAGCCATTACTACGCAAATGCCAAATAGTATCCCGTTTACAATACGCCAAACAGCACAAAGACAAGCCTCAAAACTTCTGCAACAGAGTCATTTGGAGTGATGGGACCAAACTTTAACTTTTTAACCGCAATCATGAACGTTACATTTGGAGAGGAAGCAGCAAGGCACCATTCCTACTGTGAAACATGGAGGTGGATCACTGATGTTTTGGGGATGTGTGAGCTACAAAGGCACAGGAAAAGATGAATGCAGCATGTTATCAGAAAATACTGGAGGAAAATATGCACTCATCAGCCCTGAAGCTGCGCATGGGACGTACTTGGACGTTCCAACATGACAATGAGCCACAGCACAAGGCCAAGTCGACCTGTCATTAGCTACAGCAGCATAAAGTGAAGATGCTGTGACGTGTGACTTGAACATCTGCATGTTCTACCCGTGTTACCATAGGTTCATTCCAGGGTACTCCGACTTCCTCCCACCGCCCAAACACATGCATCTATAGTTCAATTGCAACTCTAAAGTGTCCCTAGTAAATAAAGGTGAGAGTGAATGGTTGTCTGTTACTATCTATGTCAAAATGTCAGCCCTGCGACTAACTGGCCACTGTCCAGGGTGTACCCCTCCTAAGGCCCAAAGCTGCTGGGATAGGCTCCAGTCACCTGCAAAAGGGTGACTGGAGGGTTAGGTGGAAGGAAATAAATGAATGATTGTTTACTTTTAACCAATCACAACCTCCAGTACAGCACCAATTATTATTATAATCTAATATACTTTTATTATATCTTCTTTTTTTATTCATTGGACTGTGTTAAAATGCAAAACATTCTCTTTTATTGTTTAATTTATTGTTCAGCTCTTTTATTTTTAATATCGGATGAGCAGACTATTAGAAAAATATTTATCATTTAGACTTATCTTTTTTTTTTTCTTAATACTCATTTCATTAAAAACAAAGTCACTTACATCCAAATAAAAATATGTTTACTCATTATTTTGGCATAATTGGAATTTTATGTGTGTGATTAATTGATTTTAATTGTGCAAGTCTTCTGCAGAAAACAAAACTTACGGCTAAATGTCTGGACATGCTCTGTATCAACACGAGAGAAAAAAGTGGAATAGTTTATACAATCTGCCACATTTTAGACTATTTTAATTTGGACTACAGACAGAAGAAACCACTCAGGATTTTTTCTTTTACTCTCGTCGTGGAAAGCCGTCCTAGTAGAGCAAGTCTTAATTGGTCTCAATCACATGGACACTGCAGGATCACTTCAGTTTCAAAACAAGCTCTGGAGCATCGAGTGGAAAGCAGCGTTGATCTCGGACAGACAGCGCAGACAGGTGTCACACCTGTCAGGACTTGGCCCAGTCAGAGATGAGGAAAGAGAATGATTCCAGCACCAGTACGTTCAGGACTATATTTTCACGATGCGCCAAACCACATCCAAGCTCCTGATCAGGCTGTGTCCCGGTGAGTTTCCTGTGTTCTTTTTCTTATGCCCCGCTTTCTCCTTGATTAAGCAAAACTTTTATTCTTTCTCCGGCTCAATTATAACCTGGATATTTTTATTTAGCCTTGCGCTGTCCTGGCTGCAGCATCATTTTTTTTTTTTTTAAAGCAAACCAATGCTTTTGTACTTTGATAAAGCTGTGGCTGTAAATTTATTTTACATATTTTAAATAATTCATTCATTCATTTTCTACTGCTTAGTCCAATTAGAGGTCACGGGTGACTGGAGCCTATCCCAGCAGCTTTGGGCCTTAAGAGAGGTACACCCTGGACAGTGGCCAGTTAGTCGCAGGGCAGACATTTTGACATAGACAGTGACAAACAATCATTCACTCTCACATTCATTCACTAAAGACACTTTAGAGTTTCCAATTAACCTGTACATACATGTGTTTGAACGGTGGGAGGAAGCCGGAGTACCCGGAGAGAACCCACAGTAACACGTGGAGGACATGCAGACTCCTCACAGAAAGACCGGAGTCGGCCGAGAATGTTTGAGTCGGGTTTTTGAACTCACGACCTTCTTGCTGTGAGGCAGGAGTGCTAACCACTCTGCCACGTGCACCACATATTTTAAATAAATAAATAAATATTGTATTTAATAATTCGCAATTTAGCAATTATAAATTTTTATACCAGAGCATGTGCACAGTTATAAAGTGCACCTAAATTCATCTGCAATGGGTTTTAAAGAAAAAACACACTGCTATTGACTTGTGCTTTGACAAAGATCAGCTGTTTTTACCTGTCTGCACCATGCCACGCTTAGCTTTTTTAACCACCATCCAGACGGGCACGAGGTAGCTGCGTTGGGCACAAGATAGCAAATAAACTACCGTCTTGATCACCGCCAGGCCTGCGCTGCCACAAGCAGTGATGCCAGTAACGCGTTACTTAGTAACCAAGTCACTGTGCGTTACTATTTTTGTCATTTTTTTGTCAAGAAAGACATACCTTGTTCCCGTTCTAGCTAGGTGCTTAATTATCCACTCCTTTCCTTTAGAACTTAATGATTTCGGAGCGTTTTAAAACGAGATGAGATTACTTCCTCCTGACTTCCGCATGTGCGTCTCGCTAACCAGTCCCCCCCTTTTCTAGACTCGAAATTAACGTTCCACTATAGAGGCGGAAATAAAAGGCTCATTACATTTACATACAGAGGAGACAAATACAATAAAGTACAAAATAAATTATTACTTATTTACTTTTCCCTTAGAGTTAGTTACAAAGGAAGACTGCCTTTATTTTTTATTAAAACAAGTATTTATGTTAAGTCAAGAGAGACTGCCTTTATTTATTGTAAAAAACATGTATTTTTTCAGGAAATAGTTTTTAAATTCAACTTTAATTGTCAGGAGATAGATTGTTGATGTTACTGTAAAAAAACACTATAAATAAAGTGATTGTTGGCAAAACCAGTTGTCATTTTTATGTTGTCAACAGCTGCTGAATGTAACTAATAAAGTAACTTGTAAAGTAACTTAGTTACTTTTAAAATCAAGTAATCTGTATAGTAACTAAGTTACTTTTTAAATCAAGTAATCTGTAACGTAACTAAGTTACTTTTTCAAAGTAACTGTGGCAACACTGGCCACAAGATACAGTCCCCAAGCTTTCAAGCATTTTTGCTTTATCTGTGAATGATAAACAACACAGCAGCCAACATAAGTGAATAGAACTGATGTCCATCATCCCAGGTGTGTTCAAGATGCCTCGCCTGGATTGTAGACCAGAGTAGACTTCAGCGACGGGAGGTGGAGAAAGATGTCTGCTGGAAAGTCAGTTTGTTGCTCAGATCACGTCTGAAGTGCAGTTCTCGCGTGTGTTGGGTGTATATTTCAACTAAATCTAATGAAAGTAGCATTTTTGGAAGATCCAGAGTTTTTGTACTAGTGTGCCACCTCTGACGTTAGCGATACTGCATCCATGGTTGTGCATGTTCATTGTGCTTGTACAAGCACAAATGTACAACAACCGAACCGGCCTTGTGTTCACAGGATTACTTTTCAACTTTGCCACTAGCGTTGCTTAGTTTATTTATAGTGGCAAATCAGGAAGTCAGAACCAGGTAAAGAAGCACACACGCACATTAAGTCACGTACGCTGAAACAACGCAGGAGTTTCAATCCCAAAACCTTCTCGTTTAATTGACTGTGCAGGCTTACAGAGGCAACCGCAGAGAAATCAGTTGAGGTTGCTGATGCATGTATGGGTTGGATATTTTTTTATTTGAACCATTAAAACTTCCATAATGTACCCAAATCTCTTTTTAAAATGCCTTGTGTGAAACTTCAGCAGTCTTTTTGTAAATAAGAAGAGGTCTGTGGTGTGAGGCAACCTTCAAAGAAATGCTGAAATTCATCTGTAACATCTAATCTGCCAGACAGACAGGAAATGAATTAAAATACAAATGCATTACAATACATTGAAGATATTTTTTTTACATTGTTTAATATTCAAAAATCTGGTGATTGCGTCCTGGAATTGCTTTTGTAGGGCACAAATATGGGACTGAATACAGGGGATCACTGTGTTCTGCTGCTGCTGGCCACAAAAAATGATTTCAGCTTTTCTAATGTATCTCCTCTTTCACTCACTGTTCTCACAGCTCTAGTTTCCATCTGAATTGAGTGATTTTATCTGCCAGCTGAGGGAGCTGGGTATTCTGATTGAACTCGCTGAGCTTGAGAATGTCAGAAAGAAAGTCAGTACTGTTAAACTTGTCAACTACGGTCTTTCAAACATCCTGATCTTTCTCTATTGAAATACTCTGGATAAAGCATTCCCATATACACACGTGGACAAAATTGTTGGTACCCTTCGGTCAATGAAAGAAAAACTCACAATGGTCACAGAAAAAAACTTTATTCTGACAAAAGTAATAATAAATAAAAATTATATGAATGTTAACCAATGAAAGTCAGAAATTGCTTTTCAACCATGCTTCAACGGAATTATTTAAAAAAATAAACTCATGGAACAGGCCTAGACAAAATTGTTGGTACCCCTAACTTAATATTTTGTTGCACAACCTTTTGAGGCTATCAGTGCAATCAGACGATTCCTGTAAGTGTCAATGAGACTTGTGCACCTCTCAGCAGGTATTTTGGCCCACTCCTCATGAGCAAACTGCTCCAGTTGTTTCCGGTTTGAAGGGTTTCTTTTCCAGACGGCATGTTTCAGCTCCTTCCAAAGATCAATAGGATTGAGGTCAGGGCTCATAGAAGGCCACTTTAGAATAGTCCAATGTTTTCCTCTTAACCATGCTTGGGTGTTTTTAGCTGTGTTTTGGGTCATTGTCCTGTTGCAAGACCCATGACCTGCGACTGAGATCAAGCTGTCTGACACTGGCCAGCACATTTCTCTCTAGAATCCCTTGATAGTCTTCAGATTTCATTGTACCCTGCACAGATTCAAGACACCCTGTGCCAGATGCAGCAAAGAAGCCCCAGAACATAACAGAGCCTCCTCCATGTTTGACAGTAGGGACAGTGTTCTTTTCTTGATATGCCTCATTTTTCCGTCTGTGAACATAGAGCTGATGTGCCTTGGCAAAAAGTTCCATTTTTGTCTCATCTGTCCATAGGACATTCTCCCAGAAGCTAGAGCTGGGCGATTTTTTCCCCTAAAAAAATCTGCGATTTTTTTATAAAAAACTCGATTTACGATTCACGATTCGATTCCCCATTTAAAACAAAATAACTGTGAACTGTAAATATATTTTAAATGTATATATTTATTGTATTTAATTAAAGTGCATCAACATAAACAAAATGGCAAAGGCAAACCTTTGTTTCTCTAACTGAAAAGTCACTGTGCAAGTGTGCAACAAAGATTGTCAAACAGCTATATTTATACAAATACAGTATAAATAATTTGGATAATAAAACAACAACAAATTCTGAGGTAACTCTTAGTTGAAAGATTGTCAAACAGCTATATTTATACAAATACAGTATAAATAATTTGGATAATAAAACAACAAAAAATCCTGGAGGTAACTCTTAGTTGAAAGATTGTCAAACAGCTATATTTATACAAATACAGTATAAATAATTTGGATAATAAAACAACAAAAAATCCTGGAGGTAACTCTTAGTTGAATTGAACATGTAAACAGTAACACCATTCACCATAAAAAATGTAATTGCATGTTAGTGGCGTTAGCGCTAGCACGGTGCTAGCGCTAACGCCACTAATATGGTTTTCTTTTCGGAGAAGGCAACACTTCTCCCACTCAGCCGCATGTTTACGCTTTAAATGCTGAAACAGATTTGTCGTGCTGCTACCAGCAACAACAACAGCCTTAAGACATAGTTTTCATCGAGGTGTTGTCTGTTCCTCATCAGATGCCGTAAATCCATACCAATTCCACACGACTGAAGTGGAAGAGCCTTTTTTTGGAAGGAGCTGCTCTCTTTCGCCAGCTGTTTCTGCCATGTTGTTTGACTGTTTGTGTATGTATGCGCTGATCTCAGGGGAGGGGCAGAGGCCCGCGCCGCAGAGAGTGTGCTACAGAAACCCTGAAGGAACTTTATTTTGGCGAATGCAAAATGTATGTATTATACGCTATACTGAAGAGGGGAAGAAAAAAATCTAAAAAATCGATTTTTTGAAAATATGAATCGATTTGACCTACCAACTCGATTTTTAAATCAAATCGATTTTTTTCCCAGCCCTACCAGAAGCTTTGTGGCTTGTCAACATGTAGTTTGGCATATTCCAGTCTAGCTTTTTTATGATTTGTTTTCAACAATGGTGTCCTCCTTGGTCGTCTTCCATGTAGTCCACTTTGGCTCAAACAACGACGGATGGTGCGATCTGACACTGATGTTCCTTGAGCATGGAGTTCACCTTGGATCTCTTTAGAAGTCTTTCTGGGCTCTTTTGTTACCATTGGGATTATCCGTCTCTTTGATTTGTCATCAATTTTCCTCCTGCGGCCACGTCCAGGGAGGTTGGCTACAGTCCCATGGATCCTAAATTTCTGAATAATATGTGCAACTGTAGTCACAGGAACATCTAGCTGCTTGGAGATGGTCTTATAGCCTTTACCTTTATCATGCTTGTCTATAAAATTCTTTCTATTCTCCTGCGACAACTCTTTCCACACCATGTCACCAGACAACACAGTGACTACCTGAAGCCCTAGAAATAGGCCCACTGACTGATTACAAGATTGTACACACCTGTGATGCTAATTAGTGCACACACCTTGAATTAACATGTCCATTTGGTCACATTTACAGTCTTTTCTAGGGGTACCATCAATTTTGTCTAGGCCTGTTCCATGAGTTTATTTTTTAAAATAATTCCGTTGAAGCATGGTTGAAAAGCAATTTCTGACTTTCATTGGTTAACATTCATAGAATTTTTATTTATTATTACTTTTGTCAGAATAAAGTTTTTTTCTGTGACCATTGTGAGTTTTTCTTTCATTCACCGAAGGGTACCAACAATTTTGTCCACGTGTGTAAAAGCCACGGGGACTCGCTATGGAACAAAACAACTGTGTGAGTCTGAAAAATCAGTGAAAGTTTGACTTTTTTTAATTAAGTGTTCTTTTTCCAACTAATAATATAGCAACTGGTAAAAATGTACTGTCTGCATGAAACAGAAGCATACTATATACTGCTTATTCTTTAAAATCTCTCCTCTCACCTCTGACACACTGTAACGGCAGCCTGCCACATTTATGCACCTGCAATTATTAGGCCATTTCTCTTCATAAACGTTACGCAACAGAAAAGACTACACAGACTTTTTAACACCCAATATTGTAGATCTTAGCACAAAGTGTTCACAAAATCTTTACTCTGCTTTTCCTAAAGGGTAAATACAAGGCTTGGTGGACAAAGTCTCCCAATATAAAATATTTTTTGAGCTAACAATTAGTCCTTCCTACTGCAGCACTATAGCTGCAGTAGGAAGGACTATAAAAAAATGTTTACCAGTCCATTGAGTGAAATGTTGCCAAATACAGTTAAAAAATGGGTTTGTTAGACAACAACGTGTCCCTGCAGGGCTACCATAGCTGTTCACATACTTTAAAAAGAATTGTTAGGCACGGAATTGCAATGTACACTTTACCAAAAACAACAATGCCCACTTTTAAAGTAGCACTTTTGTCTTTTCTATATATTTTCTTTTCCTTGTTTTCCACAAAGGTGTGTACTTACTTCTTTGTAGAGTTTATATTTTACTTGTAAACACCAAAAACACTGCACAGATAGATTAGATTTTGGTGATAGGGATGGAGAGTAAAGATATACTCTACAAGGTTAAATTGCTGTGGTTCACTGATAAAGCCAAAGTTCTTCCTCTTCATAATGAATAATACCTTGTGCCCACACTCAGGCATCATGCGCCGCTGGTCTGAGTATAGCTGTATGCTAAGCGTAGTAAACATGTCAGAGCCGTTTGATCACAAACAGCTCTGTGTGCTTAATACCCTGACATGATTATTTATTCATTTAGTCTGATTCAAGGACGTGCAAACATCCAGCGGAAGCTCACGCCGGCTTTGTGTTTAGAGCACAGTCTTCTGACACTGAGCCAACTGAAAAAAAGTGTGTGTTATTTATTTGTATTCTTTTTTTCAAGAATAATGATAATGTTGCCCTAAAGGATTCTGTGCTCTCTCTCATAAAGCACCACACTGACTATCTCCTCCTCGTGGTATGATGGAGTAGCAGTAGACTGTTTAAAGATGAGTATTCGAGAGCTGACATACACACAATCACATTTCAACATACACAGAATAAACCACCTTTGGAAAAACTTTGCATAAAGAGAACCCCATTTGTTGCTAAACGGTTATTATTATTCATAGAGGATTTGAGTGGTTTAGCAAATGGGGCGCAGTGGCTCAGTGGCTCAGTGGTAGAGCGATCGTCCTTCAACCAGAAGGTAGGCGGTTCGATTCCCGCTCTCCCCACAGTTCATACTGTCGTTGTGTCCTTGGGCAAGACACTTAACCCACCTTGCCTCCAGTGGCTGTGACACTGGTAAAAAGAAGCTTAATGTAAGTCGCTTTGGATAAAAGCTAAATGCTAAATGAATAAATGGTTTAAATCGGAGCGGTTCCAGATCCAACTAACTGGGACATTTGGATTTCCTGTTTCTGTTACCACAGCGAGAGGACAAACTGAGCACCACTGGAACACATTCGTGTTCAATATAAATCTCACAGAACACAGTCTGACCAACAAAACATTACGACACAAAAATTGATGCAACTCCCCGACTGTGACTCTGTGGACTCACGAAGCTGAGGAAACTCTGATGTCTATCCAGTTAGACTTAAAGATATAGTAAAGCTACTCCAGGAAAAACAATGGTCCACAGACTACACATACAGAAGTACTGTATATCATAAAAACTGTTTCCCACTGCTTTCTATTTCTTTTACATATTTTCCATTGTCACTTTGATTAGCTTGTTTGTGTTAAAGACACTGATGCCATCGGGGACGTCTAAACCTATGATTGACTCTTTGACCACTGTGGAGCTTATGATAGCCAAGAAGAGACTCCAATGAGTGCAAACTCTGGTGATCTCCAATTAGAGTATCAGCTGGCCCTTTGAAAGCTTAAAAGTCTCACACTTTTAATATCAAAAACCCAAATCTAAAAAGGTTGGGACACTGTGTAAATAGTAAATAAAACAGAATGCAACAGAATGATGACTCCTAGAACATAAACTACATATCAAGTGTATATTTTTATATTTGATGGCAGGAACACATCTCCAAAAAGATTGGATGGGGCAAAAAAAGGCTGGAAAATAAAGTGGTAGTAAGACAGCATCATTGTCCACAGGTCAGTGACATGACTGGGAATAAGTGTTTTTGTGATGGTGTATGAATGTTTAGTGACTGAGATGTAGTGCACTCAGTTTCCCATAATGCATCAGTAAAAGTGAAAAGGAGTGATGGTCACTAGACGGTCATAATAGACCATAATGCTTTGCAAATAGTCAAAGAACAGCAGCCAGAACAGCGTGAAAGAATGTAAAATCCCTAACATTAACTGAACCTGAGTTTGTACAGACGGACATTTGAGCACTAATAGCTTCACTCTTGAGGAAAGAAAGGACTGCAACAATCCAGTCAGTCTGCTCACCAACCGGAAAGTAGTTGTTGAATAAAACATGAACGCTTTTTTATATAAATACGTATAACACTAAAGTCATTACAGAAGTCCATTATCATTGATGTATAGTTGACATTCTTATTTCTTTTGTTTTACATCAGCCGTGTTATGTAACAGTGACATAAAACTATTGTGTAGTGTCTGAAACCATTCACTAATTGCACTATATAGTGATTGAGGGGTTAGGGACTTGGGAGTGGTTTTGTACAAAGCTCAGATGTAAGGATGACCAGAGGTTCACAAATCTGAAAAAAAAAAAAAAAACTGGAACAATGTGGAACAATTTCAGAAAAAATAACATACAATTATTATGGTATCATCAAAACCTTCTAAGAGTCTAAAGGGAATCTGTGTGAGAGGGCCAAAGGTCGGTACACAATAGTAAACATGTCCTAACTCCTATTTAAATTTAAATTAAACTTTAAATTTTAGTGTCCAAGTTTTTGGAAATGTGTTTGTAGTTCATTCTTTGTGTAATGGTTTGTTGTTTAACATAGGAGCTGTAATACAACTCAGGACGTAGTACATAAAGAAGAGGATGACAGACCACAGTGACAGGCAAAAACATAAAAGTTTGTCAAATGTTTAAATGTTGTATTGTGACTCTGTGAGGCCATCGTAGATGTGACCTGAACGAGCGTGGCAGCAGCGCTTGAATGTGCCTTGTGCTACAGTACTAACATGCTTCCACAGTGACTTCTCACGAGCTGCAGTCACACAATGCTGCAGCAGAGCTGAGAGCCATATTGTGACTGAAGCCTGGGTTTGGAGCTTGAGAGGAAGTGTCTGTAGCTCAGAGTGAGCAGCAGGACACCCTTCGCTTCCTCATTTCAATTCTGCTACTGTCGTATGCAAAGTCACACACGACAGCAAAGCACACTCCAGCAGAGAGCCCAGGACACTGCAGAGGAAGAGTTTTTATAGACATGTATTAATACTGATAGAAAGATTTAGGGCTGGCAGATGTTACCTCAAATTAATATTGAACATTTTGACTTAAAGGTGCATTGTGTAAAATAAAACCCAGTCTTCAAAGATGTAGTGATTTAAAGTTCTGATCATATCAACAGCATGTCCCTGCTGGGCCACCATAGCTGTTCACGCACTCAACAAGAGCAGAGATGTAAGATTTGGAATTAGCATTCTGCATTATTGCCTCCAGGTGTTTCCAAAAACGACATAAAACTACACACCCGCCCGCCTTTAATGAACAAAAAGTATTTCCGTGGTGCTGGGTGGAGGGATGGGGTCGTTATCCCACAACAAGAGATAGGAACAGTTCACGGTAGTGGTGGGCGGATCAATCCAAATGTTGATCATATTGATACCATTGTATTGATATTAATCAATACCAACGAAATGAGATCAATATGTAAGTTTCAGTTTCTCTCTCGTTTGACTGCAGCGTCATTAAAGACGTGACCTGACTGTGTTTGTCTGCTGCGGATGGAACCAGGCTGTTCTTGTCTCATAGTCATACTCATATGAAAGGCTATGAAAGGGAAGTGTGACTATACAGCTTGGTCCCATCAGGTTTGGTTTTAGGTCAAACCCCTCCCTCTAGAGATATAAGCTCAGCTCTCTTACCAGTAGATCTCAGAATTTCTAAAGTCTCCTGGAATTAGAGACGAAATGTCTTCACCTTGAAAACTGAGTTCAGATGCTTTTGCTTTAACCTTTTCTATATAAGGTGTTTGTTTGTTTACAGTTCAATGCCCACTGGTTAAGCGTCCTTGTCTGACACTGGTGTGTTTGTGAGAGTTCTTTTGTGGGTGAATGAAAAGCGCTTTGTGTTGTAGGTAGATAAACATGATGTAAATGCAGCCATTTAATTGACACACTGGAAGGTATTCACAGTCTAAAAAAAGACAGTGGCTCAATAATTTCCCTCATGAATTGATAAAGTGTATTTTATTTTTATGCTTTTACCTGTTTAGCATAACACACAAGTGGCTCAAATTTATGTCTCTCTTCTTGGCGCAGAGAGCTACCAGCTATATGTGACCGAGCTGATTCCAGTGGGTAAGGCCGTGGGTCGTATCAAAGCCAGTGATGAAGACGAAGGGCCGAACGCTGAGATGACCTACAGCATCACTAACGTAGAAGCAGCCACCATTTTTTCCATCAACACAGACCCCAGCCACAGGGAAGGAATTGTATCTCTCAAACAGGTACGAGCCATTTACAGTAACTGAAAAAAACCCAGTGTTGTTTAATAAAGTGACATAATTAGGGTGACCATACGTCCCGTTTTTAATTGGAAAAGATGAAAAAGATGTTCCACATGTCTGTAACTCAATACTGATTGGTACATTTATGTACTTAAGCGTGAGGCTATTACTAACGAGCTTAAGGTACAATACAACTGTTTGCCTTTAATGAAAGCACATTTTTAAAAAAAAATGTTACTCAAACTAATCAGTTCAGCAATCTTTTATTTATTTTTATTTTTTTTGTGTGTTTATATTGATTTTGTGCAGCATTTTCCATTGGGGAATTTTTGTTAAGGTGCTGTCCTTTGATGTGCCTATATAAAATGAAAATGTCCCAGATTTGAGGTTTGAAAATCGTATCACCTTAGACTGATGATGATGATGATAATGATGATGACGATGATGACGATGATGTGAGAGACTAGGAAGGTAATTTGGTTGAAATGTTGAATTGTAAACTGAAGTGAAGTGTAGAAAAGTAACAAAGTAAAGGGTAAATAAGTAAAGTGTAAATCTAATACTAGAGTACGAGTACAAGCTTCTGTGGCAGATACATTACAGATAGTAAAATAGCCTAAATAGATGTCAAATAGTGCTTGAATTGCTTGTGGTCAGAACCACCAACCTACTGCTCTACCTCCTGAGCCAATGCCCCCTAAAGGTTAGGAATCTTATGCTTTGTACACTAAGAAAATACCAAGCCCATTGGTACAATAGACTGGCTGTTCTGATTATTTAGAGTGGTAAAAGTGTCTTACTTCACCACAAACCTCTAACTACTCACTGCCTATACTCAGTCCTGCACACTGACAGTGATCACATGACATCTACAGACCTGACAGCCCAAATATAAAGCTGATGTGCCACTGGGAGCAGTAGACGGTTGTGACCATTAACAAAAGCAGTGACAGTTTTACTGCTCGGAAACAGTGTTGTCACATTTCCACATTTCCCCTCGAGGACGAGCCGGTGAACCCATTAAATATGCACAAGCGTGTCATTCATTCACAGTGTGTACGCTGTGCACCGCCATAGGTTTCTGCATATTCAAACAGAATTAACATCTGTTTCTTGTGTAAAAGGCAATATACTATGCAATGGGAGGTTTTAAATCCACCTTAATCATTCTGCAATACAGCTGCCTTTATTCCAGTGTTACAAACCACTACTGTATGGGCCCCATCTCTTTGAACCAAGATCATGGCCAGCTACACTTACTTAATTGTGCTCATTCTTTTGAAAACATGTAAAAAAAAACAGATAGCTCCGTTGGTAAGGACAAGGCTTTGCATTCAGGGTACCCAGGATTGAATCTCCCTCGGGACACTATGTGGATTAGTTGTTTTCCACGTTTTTGTAATTTATTGATCATGGCGTGCTGTCTTATATTTTCCAGTTTTCAGCTCAGTAACCTCAGTTTTGCATATTAAGATAGCCTTAATTTAAACCCCATTTGGCTGCTGCATTCCCAGTGTTAGCAAACGCTAACGCTAAGTCTGTTAACATTAAAATTGCAAGCCTCCAAGCACAGACGTCTCACTTTAAGTCCTACCTGTTGCTTTTCACTATCCACTTGTTTATCAGCTGTCCCATAGATTGACACCGTCTCCTGCCATCTCCTTTTCCCTCTTTCTTTATTTTTTTTTTTGTTTTATCCATCTTTATCCAACTGTGTGCATACTGTGACAACTAACACATAACGTTACCTGCTCGCTCAGCTCGCTCACGGCGGCCCCGCCAGCCACGCCCACTCGCGATATTATATTAATTCTATTTATGGAATCTAATGAGGCCTGTTAGTCCTATAAAATGTTATATAGTATTGAGGAAATACTGAAATGATTTAGAAACGCACAACAGCAGCTAAGCTACATTTAGGAAATATAAATATAATTTTATTTATTTTTTTATACTATTGCTTTGGCGCCCCCCACAGTGCTGCGGCCCTATGCGCCGCATATGCCACATACCCCCTTTTTGCGCCACTGAGAAATACCCCACTGACTCTTCAGAGATTTGCCTGTTAAAGAATTGAGCCAAAGTGAATTGAGCAAAATAGGCTCCTGTCAGACTCACTTCTAGGTGTAAGTGGCCGACCATCTCAACCAACCTTAGACTGTAGTAAATGCCCGCCACAGTGTAAAAGTGAGTGATGTTTTCACCAGAAAAAATTTTTTTTTGTCCTGAGTAACTATCTAAACCGGGGTGCCCAATACGATCAGAGTGGTACCCACTACCACGATCAGAGTGGTACCCACTACCACGATCAGAGTGGTAGTGGGTCGATCCCCACTAGTACCAGAGGATTTTTGGAAACACCTATTTATCATTACTAGTCGCGCGCTGCTCTCTCCGCTCTGAAACGAGACGACAGCAGCAGGGAGTGACTCACAAAGACATGCAGAGTAACTGGCAGGCAGAACGACACAGAGCAGAGTCAGATCAAATGAAGGAAGGTAGAGAGCTTAGCACAATATCTTCAGCTGTTTGCCTCATTTTACAGCTGTTCAAAAAGTAGGTTGTTAGCAGCAAGTTAAAGCAAAGCTAATTTCCAGTTCCCTACAGTTTTTCGGAGTTTCACAAACTCCTCCCTCTGAGTGTTACTATGAAGAAGACACTTTTACTCCCCAATAGGGTTCATATTTGTTTGGTGCACTTTGATAATAAGCTGCTGTTGTACTGTTAATATGCTACTGTAGAGTTTTCTTCATTAAAAATAAACACATAGTAGGCCTTACCCAAAACCTGGTTTGTTAAATGAAGGTAAAAGTGTGAAGGTAACATCACAAACAAATCATGATATGAACAGAGGAAAGTGAATCATCCCTCGCCTCTGTTGATATTTTAGGTCCACAGTTCAACTTAAAAAATATATAAAAAGTGTGAGCACCCCTGATCTAAACAGACTAAAATGTTGGGCACTAGCACAGACATATCTGCAACTGTATGTTTTAACCAAAAATAACACTGTAGCAATAAACAATGGAATAAGGACAAAACAGTGATAATTTACACAAGCTTTGACAAAAAAGGAAACATACACTCTTAAATCTGTTGCTTTCTTCTTTTTCCACAAACCATTTATACAGATACAGATAAGTTGAGGGGAGGTTCAGTGATGTATGATGCAGACATACCTCTGGCCTCAATATAAATCAAGCCTAGTGTCTTCTCTATCACATCATGGCTGCCGTGTTGACACATTACTGCAATAACCAGTGTTGGGCAGTGTGACATCTACATGGATATATGTGTGCAATGGGCCCAAGTGCTGCCTCTGGAGCCGCTCGGACCTCTCTGTACCCTTCTTTAATTACACTTTATTGCAAACTAACAGGACATAAAGCACATTGTGGGCTTTTACGAGTGCTGCGCATTAAAGCAGGTTTAAGTGTGTTTTCTGTGACAGAGGAAACCAAAAATCATTGCACTAATGTGTAAGATTTTTATTTCAGTATTGGTAAACTGGACATTATGGACAATCTAAGACCTATTGTATCAAAATGTCTGAGAGAATAATGCGTATTAGAACAATATGTTGACTTGAATTTGTAATTCTACCTATAATATAAAATTAACATTTAATGTAAATATTAAGCTGCTAGTATGCAGTTTTAGCTCTGCCTCCTTTCCTGCTGTGTTGCTGTGCTGTCAGGTGTTACTTTGGCTTTCTTCAGTGGTAGGAAGTCTCTGAGATTTCTTTTTAAACTGAAATTAACAGTATAACCAGGAAAAAAGTTTTTTTGTGTGTGTTTGGAGCATTCTAAAGGACATCGCGTACCACTTTTCAAAAATATATATTCTCCAAATCATTCTGATGGTGCTTAGACAGAGGAGCAGAAATAGACCAATATGCTGGACCCTAAGAGAGTTGTATTTGTACATAATACACTAAAAGTACCCTACCGTTTCAGAGATATGTTTTTTTCTTCCAAAAATGCAGCTTGGATAGTAAAGTAAGAGCCTTTTGGCTTATCCCTTTCCAGGGGTTGCCATAGCGAAGTAGTTCACATGAGTAGCTCGGCAATGTTTTTCATGTTGTATGCCCTTCCTGACGAAACACCCTCCATTTTTCTCGGGCTTGGGACTGTTGCTGGAGTTGCTCCCCAGGGGATTTGAGCCCCTAATTTCCCACACCCAAACCGGGTGCACTAGCCTCATCACCACAAAGGAGCATTTACCCATTGACTTTGGAAATGTTTTTTAAGGTGTTAAAATGCAGATGATGTAATTGACTTAATGTGTCCGTGAAAATTCAGGTCTGAGTCCATGATGACCCCTAGATTTCTAACCTGGTTTTTAGATTTTAAAGAAAGAGAAGTGACTGCTGACACTTTCTTTTTGTTTCTGTGGCCCAAAAATGATTAGTTCAGTCTTGTCTCTGTTCAGTTGTATAATTTTTTTTTGCATCCACCCATCAATCTGTTTGATACAAAGATGTTCAGATAAATGGAGAGAGTTGCATTTGGAAGGGCATCTGGCATAAAACCCCTGAAGGGAGCGGCCAAAATAATTGTTATTTTTTTTTTTCTGTCCCAGCCTTTGAACCATGAAAAGAGGAAAGTCCACACTTTGAACATTGAGGTTTCAAACACTCAACTGGACCCGCGCTTCTCCCACCTGGGTCCCTTCAAGGACTCTACGTCTCTGCAGGTGATCGTCGGCGATGTGGACGAGCCCCCAGTTTTCACCATGGACTACTACATCCTGGACGTATATGAAAACTCCCTGGCCGGGACCCAGGTGGGCACGGTCACAGCGATGGACCCTGACAGTACCAACAGTGCCATTAGGTGAGGCCTCAGACACATTGGAACAGTATTCATTCAGTGAGGAACAGTTGGGTTTTACCATTATCTCAGGATAGAGATATCTTAGTTCAGATGCATCTGATCAGACCAGGTTTTAGATGTTGGAATGAATTTTCTATACATAGATTTTTATACCTTTTTATCTGAATAAACAACAATAGATTTGAAAAAAAGAAGCAGAGAAACAACACGCATATCCAAAGCCAATGGGCCTGTGTGCCGGAACCAGAAAAGCTCACAGGTAAAAAAGATGAAAAAGGCTCTGCACAACAATTAAAGCTCCCAGGGTTTTCATTCTTCTTATCACCACACGTGATGTTTCAGGCTGTTGCCATTCATCAGACAGACAAAAGATTGAACCATGAAATTGCTTTTACTGGTGATCAGTGGGCATAAATGTGTTAATATATTAATACAACACTTGTGGCTCGTCAAAAGGGGGGCAAGATTACAGGGACAATACAGGAAAAATATGCTGTTTCTTTACAAAAAGGTGTTTTACAAAAGCCACAAGTCAGTTAGTCACTGTCAGTGTTTAACCGTTTGTACACAATGTCTACAAATGTAAACATGCCAGATTGTAGCTGTAGGCTAATTTCCATCCGTTGTCCCAACATTCCCACACCATTCACCAGAGCAACATTCACACACATTCATACAGTATGCACTGTGGGGAGAGCGGGAATCGAACCGCCCACCTCATTATAGGAAAGGGACCTTCTGCAAGCATCCTATTTGTGTCCTTACTGACACCCCAAGTCTGATATAACTCTTAGAAATCAACACCTATACAGTCCTATACAGAACTTTTCTTCTGTCATCAAGACGAGGGGCGGGCCTGTTTCACTCTGTTTGCTCGTCTTCATCTGTTTGATTGGACATGACTTCCTGCATTTAGTCTTAATTCAGAACTATTGGAAAAAAGCGCTTTCACACTACAAACGAAGCGCATCTTGGTTCAGTTTCATCCGAACCACGGTCCTCTGGAGCTTTCATAACTGAATAAGGAAGTCAGAATCTCCGGACCAGTCAGTGCATGTGTCAAAGTGCCCTTAGAGCTCACTACTAAAAGCATGAGATATTTACATTTACATTACATTTAGTCATTTAGCAGACGATTTTATCCAAAGCGACTCACAAGTGAGGAAAAACAATGGAAGCAATTTTAACAACACAAGATACAAAAAGCAGCGCAGTTTACAAAGCTATGGATGAATTTTTTTTTTTTTTTTTTAAAGAAAGGAATCGATAGAAAGGAAGTAGAACTCAGTGTTTGTCAGTCAGGTGTTGACGGAAGAGATGTGTTTTCAGGCGTTTTTTAAAAACCTTTTTTTGGGACGGTACCACCAGACGTTGTTCATTTGCAGAGCACAGGGATCTGGTAGGAACGTAGGTCTGTATTAGTGAGTGAAGATATGAGGGTGCAGAACCAGAGGTGGTCTTGTATGCCAAGAGCAGAGCATATGAAAAATTCACCTTGATGAAAGCTTAACAGTATTCAATCTCCTGGAATCCCCATCAAAAATGGTTGTACGTCTCCAAATGTGTATAAGTTTTGTAGGGTTTGTTTTTCAGTTCAGAAGGGATCTGGAAAAAAAGATAATTACTCATATCTACTGCCTTAATAGCAGTTTTTCTCCTTCTTTATTTAAGTAAGGATCTCGACCCAAAAACTTCTCCTTTTTAGAGTAACTATGGATATGCTATATTCAGGCTATCAATTCAGTTCATAAATGTCCTTAACCTTCAGCCAGAATGTGTACTTAAGAAGAATAAAACGTGTGCTTCTTCTCCAGCAGTGCTCAGTTTGTCCTCTTATGGCTTTAAATGCATCTCTTTCAAACATAGACAAATACAAAGAGTGCAATTATGAGGTGATAAACACTATTCAAAATACAGTGCTGTACCTTATACTACAGCAATTTTACATAATGCACCTTTAAAAACACAAATATCAGTAACAAACACAATACATCATTACACATGGTAGTGCTTTTTGTATTTACATTTCAGGAATTGTTTCACAGATATATCTTTGTTTATATGGAACAAAACTGTGCCTGAAATGAAGACTGAACTGAATTGATGTGGGAGACACGGCTGTAACACGAGCAGCTGCTCCGGTGCAGTGCGTAGGTGTGTTGGCTCGTGTCTGGCATCTCAATAAGTTTTTTTTTTTTTAGTTCATTCTCCACAGACTTGTCCTTTTGCCAAAAATCTCTCTGAAAATGTGTAGTCCTCCACAAACCTGTGCAGACTGTTGTTTTCCCTGACACGCCGTTAGCACCAGCCCAGTGGTAGCTCCTCTAATGGCCCACTCCTTATCAGGGCAGACAGCCAGAACAGAGCCGGGTTATGGTCATTATGGCACGCTGTCTGTGGGAGAGCAGGCTGCAGTCACACAAGCTCCAAATGTAGTTTAATGCCCTCTTTTTCTGCCACATTGATACTGCTGTGCTTTGGGCTTCAAAGTGTAGATTTTCTATAAAGTAGCTGTTGTACCAGACACTAGTGGAGCATATAGTCAGCAGCTGACAGGGACCTCCAAAATGCATCACTCCTATTAAATTCTATTCAAATATTTAACATTAATAATTCCAGTCTCATTGGGCCTCATTCATAGGCTGAATGTTTTTGTACAAAGCTTTATAAATGTACTCCGTAGGAGAATCTCAAAGAAGGGTCGACGATGGATTCATTAAGTGTTCTCAGACAAAGTGATCATCTCAGCTGCATGCGTAGCTCCATGCAACTCGCTCCTCATTAAACATAGAATTAACATAACATTAACATAAGAAACACCCTGCCCATATATAGACATAAGACCAGAGCTTAGTGAACAGCTCCGCCAAATCTGGAAATGAGCTGCAGTCTGCCCACAGCCCTGTGTCTGTAGCGCTCTTTTAGTGCCTGTAGCAGTTCAAAGACAATTAAAAAGGCCAAACGTGTGCTCATAATATAAAGTGTGAAGTGTGTTTTGGGTTAATGCACAGTACAATCTACCATCTTATTGTTATGTGCTATTCTTTATAGGGTTAGGGTTATCCATGAGGGAGATAACTGATGACGTGTATGACAGATGTCTGCATTCCACAAGCTTGTGCTTTGACGGCACTCTATGTCTGCTGTATGTATATAATGTTGTTTTTAGACTAAAACAGTCTGCTGCATTTTCAAAGGTATAAGAGGTGTGGACAAAATGAAACTGCATCTCACTCTGCAGACTCCTGCAGCTTCACAGGGCCAGTGTGGTCTATTGTGTTTCATAGAATTTCTAGGTAAAGGCTACCAGTTCTCCAATGTCAATGTGTATACAACCAAAGTATTCAATACATTTCAGATCTTTGACTGCACCAATTTGTACATATTCATTGCAGCTGTGGGCTGTCGTGACAAGGCGTTTGGCCTTTCCGAAACGACTCCCTATCCACTTCCACTCCAGCCTCGAGTGCCCTCGGTGTGTTGTGACACTCGCAGTTGAAGTCCCCTTGATCTCAGATTAGTGTCTAGATATCGCTCTACCCTTTCAGACAAACTTCCCTTGTACTGACAGGAGCAGGGACTTTCTGTTCCCACTTTTACACACCAAGTGCAAATGTCAAAATGTATATAAACAAGGCCAAAACAAATCTTAAAAAAAAGAAAAAGATGTTAATTGTGTTTTTTTTTTTTAGTGTCTGTAATCCGCCTTAGATGTTTTCACATTTACAAATAAACATATACTGTACGTGGCAAACAATTTAATCTTGTTTTTGTGGATTTCCCCAGAAAAGTAAGCTTATATTTGATGTGAAAATTACTTCACAAATGCCTACATGTTGTGCTTCCACAATGAACATGGAACTCTGGAAATTGTCTGGGCCATCCTTCACAATGTTACTGAATGTTAATAAGCCACTCACCCTCGACACTATCCGGTTTCAGACAGTCCCTTGATATGGTGGACACTCTGTATGAAAGTGCAAATTAAGGGAATAGGGAGCCAAATTGAAAAGGCTTTTGTGTAGAATGCATCTTTACCTCCATCCTTATTGGCTTAGAGCTACACACTCAAAAATCTTCCAACGATGTAAATAAAAGAATCAAATGGGGAAGTGAAAAGCAGAGGACAGCTGATGCTGAGTGTAATGAAAGGCATTTATTTCAATTTTAATAGTAATCATTCACACTTCACCTTTAAGTGCTCTGAACTCTCCTAAAAGCATGTTGTGTCTCTCTGGCCATGCTCCGAAAGATCAGAGACATGAAAGAACCTAGTGTCCGGGGCTGAGCAGCTGGCCTCGCGGCCCGTCTGAGCTTGGCAGCGTTGCCTTGAGCTGAGGGCGCATATAAACTGTGCTTTTCATATCAGGACGGACACAGCGGGCCCAGTTCATGGGGAAGAATGATGCCTTTTGCTGTGTAAAGCATGGCAGGGTGGAGTTTTTTGTGTCTGTGATCAGTGACTGTTTATGGGCTGCAGCTTTCCAAGGCATTAGGAAACTACTTTGATTTAATAATAGCTATAACAACATTTAGTCATTTAGCAGACGCTTTTATACAAAGCGACTTACAAGTGAGGAAAACAATGGAAGCAATTTTAACAACACAAGGTACAAAAAGCATAAGTGCACAAAAAAATAGTCAGTTTAAACCCAGCACAGTTTACAAAGCTAAGGATAAGAGAATGTTTTTTTTGAAGAAAGGAATCGATAGAAAGGAAGTAGAACTCAGTGTTTGTCAGTCAGGTGTTGACGGAAGAGATGTATTTTCAGGCGTTTTTTAAAGATGGCTACAGAATCCGCTGATCTTGTAGCAGCAGGTAGATCATTCCACCAATGTGGAACAGAACCAGAGAAGGTACGTGAGAGTGATTTTTTACCTTTTCTGGATGGTACCACCAGACGTTGTTCCTTTGCAGAGCGCAGGGATCTGGTAGGAACGTAGGTCTGTATTAGTGAGTGAAGATATGAGGGTGCAGAACCAGTGGTGGTTGTAGGCCAAGAGCATAGCTTTGAACTTGATGCGGGCGTCAACCGGGAGCCAATGTAGCCTAATGAAGAGAGTTGTTACGTCTGCTCTCTTTGGTTCATTAAAGACCACTCTTGCCGCTGTATTCTGAATCAGCTGCAGAGGTTTGGTTGTGCAGGCAGGGAGTCCAGCCAGTAGAGCATTGCAATAATCCAGTTTGGACAAGACAAGAGCCTGGACTAGAATTTGCGTAGAGTGCTCTGATAGGAAAGGTCTAATTTTCCTAATGTTGTAGAGGATGAATCTACAGGACCGGGTGGTGCTGGCGACATGACTTGTGAAGTTTAGCTGATCATCAATTACCACTCCCAGATTTCTGGCAGTTCTGGACGGTGTAATGGTTGATGGGCCTAGTTGAATGGAGAGGTTGTGGTGGGTCTTTGGATTGGCCGGAATCACAAGCAGTTCTGTTTTTGCAAGGTTCGCTGCAGGTGATGGTCCTTCACCCAAAGTGAGATGTCACTCAGACATGCCAAGACGCGAGCAGAGACAGACGGATCGTTAGGTTGAAAAGACAAGTGGAGTTGAGTGTCATCTGCATAGCAGTGATAGGAAAAGCCATGCTTCTGGATGACATAGCCAAGGGATGTCATGTATATGGAAAAGAGTAGCGGTCGAAGCACTGAGCCCTGTGGCACCCCTGTATTGAGATGTTGGGACTCGTTTCTCCAGGATACTCTGAATGACCTATGCGAGAGGTAAGACTTGAAACATTGCAACGCCATTCCAGAGACACCCATCGTCCTGAGAGAAGATAGGAGGATGTGATGATTAACAGTGTCAAAAGCAGCAGACAGATCCAGTAAGATGAGTACAGATGACTTGGATGTTGCCTTTGCCAGTCTCAGGGCTTCGATGACTGAGAGCAGTGCAGTTTCGGTGGAATGTCCGCTCTTGAACCCAGACTGGTTCTGGTCCAGGAGGTTGTTCCGTGTGAGAAAGGATGAGAGCTGAGTAAACACAACTCGCTCCAGAGCTTTGGCAATGAAGGGAAGGAGGGAAACCGGTCTGTAGTTTTCTAGCAGTGTAGGGTTAAGCATGGGTTTCTTCAATAGTGGTGTGATGCAGGCTTCTTTGAAAGCTGTGGGGAAGGACCCAGTGGAGAGAGATGAGTTGATGATGTGGGTGAGAGCAGGCACGACAGATGGAGAGATGGTCTGAAGGAGATGTATGGGGATGGGATCCAGCGGGCAGGTAGGTGGTTAGAACTAACGAACTTGGAAACATCTGCTTCAGTTAGAGAAGAGAAAGAAGAGAGCAAACACATTTCAGGGGTCTGAATGAGCTCGACAGGAGGTGGCACAGAGAACTGACTGCTGATGGCGGTCGTTTTCTTTACAAAGAAAGACGCAAAATCATCAGCTGTTAGATCAGATGAAGGTGGGGGAGCAGGCGGACAAAGGAGGGCAGAAAAGGTTTTAAAGAGAGTGCACGAGTCAGGTGAGTTGATTAACCTAGAATGGTAGTAGACAGTTTTTGCAGAGGTGACATCAGCGGAGAAAGTAGAGAGGAGAGACTGGTAGATAAAGAGGTTAGTAGGATCTTTTGACTTGCGCCATTTTCTCTCAGCTGACCGGAGGCTGGCGTGATGTTTGCGTAGAACATCGGATAACCAGGGGGCAGACGAGGATGTACGGGCTGGTCTAGATGTAAGAGAGCATAAGTTGTCCAATTAGGATGTAAGCGTGGAGCACAGAGTGTCGGTGGCGTCGTTTGTGTTTATAAGAGAGAGGTCCTCAGAAGAGGGAGTGCAGAAGAGACAGCAGAGGAAAAACGGGAGGGACTGAGTGCACGCAGGTTGCATCGGAAAGTGACCAGCGGTAAAACAATTGCATTGTCTGGAAAAGTTAGGTCAAGGTCGAGAGTAATGAAGAAATGATCAGAAGTGTGCAGTGGCGTGACCTGCGTGTGCCGAGTGGAGCAGTATCTTATGTAGATAAGATCTAGTTGATTACCAGACTTGTGGGTTGCCGATGTGGAAACCCGCTTGAGGTCAAATGATGCAGTTAGGTTATTGAAGTTAGCAGCCTGTGGCTTTTCAAGGTGGATGTTGAAGTCTCCTAATACCACCAGAGGAGTACCATCCTCAGGGAACGATGAAAGAAGCGCATCCAACTCCTCCAAGAAATGTCCAAGCTGACCTGGGGGCCGATAGATAACTACAAAATTACTTTTAACAGGGTGGGTGATGGTAACAGCATGGAACTCGAAGGAGCTGTTGTCACACAAGGGTGTTAGCTGTTTAAACTTCCAGTCGGTAGGGATAAGTAGTCCAGTCCCTCCGACCCTTCCAGTGAGGCGAGGACTGTGGGAGAAAGTGTGATTTAGTATTAGTATTAGTAATTAGTATTAAAAAAAAGTGCAATACTCAGGTCCTCTGTCGGTGTGTCCCTGTTAGGTGTAGTCGCGTGCAGGTAGAGTCGATGATCTTTACTCTCTTCGGTCTTCACGCGATGACAGCTGCCACGACCGCTGCTGCGGTGGTTACTCCCACTTAAATACCCTTCTATTCAAGTGATTGAATCCAGACGGCCACAAACAACTCAAACGAAACCAGCCCACTAGCAGGTGAGAATAGACGCCGGTGCACCACGTGACAGGGTCGTAGTAAAACACTGCGCGGTTTCTCAGCAATAACACGGCACTGAGCTCAAAGAGACAAGAATTACATACATTCACACAGTTCTGTAGGCTTCTGCTGCTAAGTTGCTTCTAATAAATGTTCTAAAGAAGGAGAAAACAAAATAATCAATACACTGTTGCTGTTCTAAAGTTCTATAGGTCCCAAACGTTCTATATAACCATTCTTAGAGTCTGGATTTTACATAAACTATGGATTATAGTGTAGACCTGTACTAATATCAAATGTTGTGAGACAGATTGGTTGGAATTTGGAATGTAAATGAGTTGAATTCCTTCACCTTCCTCTCCTTGGAGGTTGCGGGTGACTGGGTGACTGTCTAACTCACTGTGGTGAATGTGTTGTCTCTTTGGTGGGGTGGGACTAAAAGTTTCTAAACAGAAATTAGTGCTACTAACTTGACTCGCCAGATGATTAGTGGCCCAGAACAATGTGGGAGGTTTTACCAAAGAAAGTGTTTGGGACGTATGTAAGGTCCTTTCTCCTTACTAATAACATTTATCTGTCTGAATACCTTGTGCTTTTTCTTCACAGATACTTCATTGAGAACGAGGAGGGCCAGACAATTTTCTTCACTATCGGAGTCAACAGTGGAATCATCAGGACCAATCAGGTTTTGGACCGAGAAGAGACAGCGTGGCACAACATAACTGTGATGGCAGCAGAGGTTGGTAAGTTCACAGCAAATACATGACACACTGCGCTTTTGTTTATAGAAACATGATAGGCAGCAAAGAAAGAGTATAAAGAACCATGAGACTCTCCGGCCTTACTACTTTATTTAGAGCACAGATATGACTCTAGCACAGATTTTGTTTTATTAGAATCCATTGTTTAGATGAGTAGATTGTTCATCCTTCATTGGAAAGGGGTCACGCAAATGCTAGTGAAGACTCTAGCCCGTTTATACATGCACTGTAGACACAGAGCAAGAAGGTCCTAAGTTGGATCCCTTTCTCCAGTTTATCCCACCAACCTTGATGTGCATGCACACTACAGGCTTATCCGCGAGTTAGTAGCCATGATCAATATACTGGCTTATTTACTTGAAGGATTCTGTTTGTAATTAACACATTTACCAATGTTCCATTTAGCAGAATTTAAAAGCATCCTAATTTGTATATATATTTAAATCCATGCCAAGGAGTCAGCTGATAAGTGTAAAATTGAGGATATGTCAGAATATGCCTTCACCATAGATTGTAAAAAATGGATGTCATCCGCCCATTGGTCCCCTATTCACCGATATTGTCATTATGAAAGGGCAATAAAATGGCGATTACATCCGGGATTTTTGGCTTTTACTCCATAGTAAGTTTTTATACTTGTAAAGTCGCCATTGGGTTTCTCTTTATATTTCCGCTTTTGGAGCCTGCCCTCTGGTGGACGGAGGTATATCGCTGTAAATCGCCGTATGGCGTCGCCCTTGCTTGAGGACCATTTAGGAGGTTCCATAAGAGACGCTTGGCCTTCACATGAGTAAAATACCATATAGAGATTGTTGTATCTAAATCGAAATTCTGTGGTTTCCATTGATTTATTGTTTTTGAATTTTTACGTAACATAAAATAAACCAGTAATTTGTGGTTAAGCCTTGGCAAAACCCGCCCCCCGCTTGAGTAAGGATTTGATTAAATTAATATCTAGCAGCGACATATTGGTTGCCAAATGAGGGTGCCCTTACCCGTTGATGATTAAAGGACTAGGGTTTCACTTTGGGAGAGAGAGAACTAATATAACTAATCAAAGTGGCTAAATCTGGTCATCCTTTAATGGTATCCTTTTTAGTACTTAAAGCCACAGTGTGTAACTTTCAGCCAGCAGAGGGCGCAGATTCCTTTCTGTAATGGAGAGTTTAAAAGAAAGAACATGTCTCTGAAACAGTAGGTAATTTTGTGTATTTTGTACAAAAGTAACTCTATGTATTGGCCTGTTTTCATGATTATATGTGTAGTGTGGTAGAGCGTCACTCACATAATCTCTCGTCATATTCCATCGCCCTGACGACAGGAATGTTATATTGGAGGTTTCTGTCAAGGGGACTGTGTCAGTGATATAGACATGGTTCTATCGATCTCATGTCTAAGAACCATCAAAATGATTTTGAGAATATACATTTGTATAGCTGTAGTGGACTAATATTTTCAAATGTGTTTGATCTGAAGCTCATTTAAAAAGAACCCCTTATTTTGCAAGATATTGAAACAATGCCATAATAATACCACCTTAACTTAAAATTTTCAAGGAGAAACACTGATAAACTGTTTTCTGCACTACATTATGACAACTTTTGAGCTGTGCAGTTATTCAAAAATATAGAAATTCTGCTTGTGCCAGTGTTGTGCTTGGTGCAAGAAGTAGTTTCAAGTCGGGGAACCAAAATGAAAGTTATGAGGATTCAAAGGAAGAAAAAAAAAAACTCTTAACATGGCTCGGAGTTTATTGTACAAATAGCATCTTCAGTTACAATCCTACATTCATAATGTGATTCTTACATGGATGTAATATTTCAAGATGAAGACCTTTTTAAAAACCTATTTATTTCTCTGATCTCCCTCCTTATTCACTGATGTGACAGGACCTTTGGGTCTAGATGTACAGACAGTGTCTGCAGACGCATCTCTGCGACAGTCCATCAATTCTCTCCTCCCGTCTCATTTTTGTCCGACGCACACCGTGCCAATTACCCTTTCTCATAGCATTTTACTGCACAATAGTCAGAGTAATGAAGTGCGGCAGGGCTTTTAGAAATGCCAGCCGGCTCAGTCACCCTGATGCCGAGCAGATTAATGCCACACAATCAAACCAATCATTTCCAAATCAAATGCAGGACGGTGAAAAGTCCATGATCTGGTTGTTATCAAAATGAACAGAGCAGAAAAAAACAATCTGGTCTGGGTTTTGAGTTTGAATCTGTCATAAAATCACCATTCATGTGAGTTATATGACCATTTCTTTAGTCAAGACCATGCTAACAGACTGGAGACATGGGGGAGCCGGGTTGAGACAAAAACAGGTCAAGAACCAGAATCAGTCTCACACCAACAACAAACCCATTGGGGGATGTGAAAGAGACGAGGGAAACGGTTACACATCTAAGAATGAGTCAATTGTACAAGAAATCAATCAAAGCAATGACAAGAACGAAAAAAAGGTTGAAGTAAAAGCATCTGGACTCAGTTTTCAAGGTGAAGACGTTTTGTCTCTAATTCCAAGAGACAAAACAGAATTGATAAAGTCTCTTGGAATTAGAGATAAAACCTTGAAAACTGAGTCCAGATGCTTTTACTTCAACCTTTTTTTCAAGATGTCCTGGATGTCTGAGAACCGTCACAGACAATGACAAGGACAAAAAGAAATCACTTGTGGTCAGGACCAACATTGACAGAAAAATATTGGGTAAAAGCCTTAAAAGTACAGTATGCTACTATTTTTCTCGAGGAGAATTTCAGCACATACCAGTAGCTCTGGCCAATCACATGCTTGCATAGAAGGGGCTTTCCCATTGACTGTTGGTCTGCACCGCATGATCTCCAAGTTTTTTACTGAATCAATGGCGGCAAAAAACTAGGAAAGTGCCTGTTTCAGCACTGGATATGTCTGTTTGTTTAGAGAGAAAGTGCAATAAAAAAAACATAAAGAGAGAAAAAAGGAAAAAAAAAAAAAGGGAATTTGGAAAAGCAGAGATAGTTGTGGGATAAAATGGTCTGAACTTAGGGCAAGAAGGTGAGAGTTAAACTTCAGTTTGAGATAATATAATAGTATTTTGTGGTTGTGAATTGGTTCAGTCTATTTTTATAACAAAATAAACGCAGGAAATGTTTTGTACCTGGGGGGGGACTTCTGAATACTTCATTGTCCTCTACAGATAACGTCCGTCTTTAGCTATATATTTGCTACAGCTTCTGATTTCTTTGAGCTGTTCTAAGGTAGACCCTCTAGGAGATGCTTCCTTAAGGGTCTTTTGGTCTGACTGGAGATATATATTTTTTTTTTTATATTTTCTCAGAAATCTTTGGGGTGGATAGCTGTCAGCTGTTCTTTTGTTATACTGCTAATCTGAGCAGACTAACATGCACTTTGTTGTAATAGGTCATCCACAGAATCATTCTCGGCCAGTCTGAGATAGGACTTTTGATTAAGATGCACTGGTCTCTGGAGCATTACGCAGAATGAGCAGAGTGTTCTGTGTGACCTTAACCTGTAAGCAGTGGACAGGTGCAGTCTGTAAGCCTCCTTTAATGGGACGAGCCACAGCAGGCCACTGTAGTGAAGATTTACAGAAAGGTCAGATCAGACAGATGAGGCCAGTACAGAGCAGAAAATAACACTGAGACCAGGACAGGACGAGAGTCACACACTGTTCTGGAGAGACTTTTTCTGCATTCATTTGTTTTTTGGATTCACACAAAAAGAAAAAAAATTATTTGGTCGCCACATTACAACTCACAACAGTTGGCATATTTAATCTTACTTAATCTCCTTTCCAAATGCATCCCCCTAGACTTCATCTTGACTTTATCAGAAGGTTTTGCAGGTGATTATCTTGTAGAGTCTTCTATCTTCCAAGTGGTGAGCTGACGACTATTTTGGAATGCAACTGGAGCTGTAAGTGGAGTCCACAGAGCTGAAGCCACATACTCATTTGTAGCATAAAATCTGTTCAAATCTAGTTATGATCAGAATAAATGAAAAGTGTGAATTAAATCTCCATCAAAGAACCATCAAAATATTCTTATTATCAGTTTACATCCTGTCACCGTCAAAGTCAAACCATACAGAAACTGTTCAAATCCAGTAAAGTCTGAATGTCTTTAAAACTTTAAAGTCTTTTTAATCCTGACCTGATAAAGATTCAGTGCTGGTTCAGTTCTGTGATTATAACAGCAGCCAGAGCTGGAGGGTAAAGTGGTGTCATTCAGCTTTGACACGGAGCTTAGGAGCTGTATTTTTCTGGTCAAAAAAATGTTCCTTCTCCATCCAGAACATCAGTGAATGTCTGTAATGATTTGGAATCGTAGCGTAAACGGACCCCGAGGCTCAGCTTTTTGGGTTGTTTTTAACTAACTTCAAGTTAACTAGTTTCTAGTCTAGTTTTCTTATCAAGCTAAGTTAAAACCATGTTGAATCTGCCGCTGCTGTGTCCCCGTAACCATAGTAACCTGAGGACCCAGGGAGTGGCCCAGGAAGTGCCTGCTCAATGACTTAAATATTTCTCTCTAAAAAGTGAGCTTCAAATTTCTTGAACAGTGTTAATGGTAAATTTACTACAAATAAATTATTAGCGACCCAAATGTGAAACGTTTTTTGTCCTTGTGCTTTAAATAAGAGGTGTAGGTGTTGAGGTCAGATGCATTACTGAGTGACACTATGGTATGATCAATGGTGCGTGAGGCATTGAATGTGACGGATGAATGAACAAACAAATGTGAGAGACAGACCCTGCCCCCCTCTGACTGTAATGAATGTGAGACATCAAACACTACAGTAGTTAGTTGGAGATTAGATGGAAGCCCATTATACATCCACTGACTGTATAGTACAGTATAGTCAGTGGATTTAGCACAGTGTGAATAGTCAAGCCACCAAAACGTTTTAAAGATTGGGTGTGTAGTTTATTTTTGCTCCCTCTTGTTTCTCCTATGGTAGACCTGCAGGGACATCCTCTTGTCTTTGATCAAACTCAGTAGAGATAGACCTTCTGGTTATTTCGCTCAAAAAGGAGCCAAAATCAATCTAGTTCATGAATCTTAACAATATATGCAAGAATATGTGCTAAAAAAAGAAACGTAAGTGAGGTTCTTCTCCAGCAGGGCTCAGTTTTTTCTTTCTTGAACAGAAAAAATACTTTATACTGTAGAACTTGCACTATGTTCTGTAAACAGTTTTTTCCTACAACATTACACACTGCAACATTTGTTTGATTCTGAATAAATCTCAGTTTTGCCAGTTGAACAGTGTGCCGGAGTCTGATTTTTTTTTTTGACCAAGAAAAAAATTCTCGCCCCAATTCTCACCCTTAAAGGGTAACTAAACCCCTGGTCAGAGCCTAACTCCACCCACTCACAAAATTTGAAAAATGCTGGAAAAGTGGGCAGAACCCAGCAGAGACAGAGGGGAAGAACAGAGGGCGGAGCTCAGCGGGGGCGTGAACCTGAGACCCGCAGTGACGGATTGATTGACAGCCTCTGTCAGACTCGCAAAAATGTAGACTTGAAGGAAGCTAGTAGCTTTGCTACGGAGCGGTCCTTCTAAGTGGAGGACATTTCTGTGCATACAGGGCTAGAGCCTTATCAGTTTGTGCCACTGGCTCAAACCGCGGTCTCAACAACTCCCAAAGATAAAGAGCGAAGTATTGCAGCACAAGAGAGAATGTGGCCAGTGATAAAACGTTAGCATTGTCTTATTTAGGCTAATGCTTAGCAAATGCTAACAAAGTTTCAGAAATTGCAAACCTATGCATTTAGTTTGATTTTGGTAATTAGTGTTAATTACACACAAAACAGAGATTTCAATTCTCCCTCTACAACTGTTAAAAAACTCTTGTCTTGCAGCTCACTGGTCCTGGGAGAGAATGAGTTATAGAGATACTCAAGGTATAGCTATGAAATAATGACACCCTTTTCTCAAACTGCCTGTACATAATTCTTATATTCTTTAGAGACTGTTCTTACAGTAAGCATTTTATATTGATATAATATTTTATATATACACACTTAATTAAAATAAAAAATAAATGTCATAATAAATTCTTCATAACAGTCCATCCAGACTTTCAAGGCAGGTCCAAACTGTGTGTACAAATGGTGCACAGTCAGGACAGAGGCTTTTACTTTGTGTTTGAAAGTCACTGTCAGTTGCACCATCATAACTTCATGAGCTGTTCCAAAATTTTAAGAATCTTGAGTGTATTCAACAGTGTATTAGTGTTTACATTAGTCTAAATGTAGTCAGCAAAGTAAATCTAAGTCTCAGAAACTATAGAGCTAATTGCAGTTTTCAGAGTCTGAATCCAAGATGATAGACAGCAGCAAACTTGAAGGATGAAGTCTCTTTATTATAGTTTTTTTTATTATAGTTTTATTTATATAGCGCCTTTCCAGAGCTCAAGGACGCTTTACATATCAATTATTCATTCACTCCACAGTCACACACTGGTTGTAACTCCTCAATGACAACACTGCAACGGTTTCTCGAGTACGGGCGCATTTTATTCTTGAAATCCATGAAACGCCGTGAAAAATACAGAACAAATTAAACAGTACAATTAGACACTCCATCTTGTCTTGCTAACATGCAAGAGTAAAAATAAAATTAGCTACCTACTGTGTAGGTAATTTTGTGGTGTAATTTATATGTTATGTGTTTTAAACTATGTAGACCCAGTTAGTTATTCATTTAAACATTTAATATAAAAGATAAAACCTAATGTCAGACACACACACAGGAAGGGCCAGATAAAAACGCAGGTGTCTGTCAGCAAAGAGGAGACAGAGCCGGGCAGGAGTAGCTCAAGGCCAGACAAAATGACATCAGTCCCAGAGCCTTGCACAATGATATCAGAAAGAGTTATTACCTTTCTGATATCAAAAATATAAAAGCTTATGTCTACTGTTCAAACATTAGTAGAGCTGGGGTAGTCTACTCGGGTCATTATTGTGTTGGCTGTGAAACAATAAAGACTCTATGGCATGGAAATCTGGTGTTGCGTTCACAACTTATTCCACACAAATAGTGGCCAAAGACTGAGGGTCAGTTTTGCCACTACAATTGGCGAGCCAGTAGCCAGGAGAGGACCTGTGGAGCAGTGACTCTCTTTCTGCCTGACCACCCGGAGAAAGCATCCCAGGCGCTGAAGAACCATCGAGGGTGAGACCTTTTCACTTTTACTTTTGAGCGGTTAGGTGTCTGTGGTGCAGCTTGGGGGCATCAGGTAGAGAGAGACCACTCTAAAACCTCACCTCAAAAGAACCTAGAGGATTTATTAGGGACTATTTATAAATCATTTCTGTCCATTGAATGCAGGCTAAGAAAAACACCGCTTGTGTCTTCTAGGGAATTTAGAGATTTTATCTGGAAGCACATTCTAAATATGGTGTAGTCTGTACGTCAGGAAGAAATCGATTAAAGGGAGTATTTCTATCTTTGGGTATAATCTAAATAAGGTGAGTAGAAATAACTCTGAGGAAGAAGTTGGGCAAGAGGAAAAATTGTGAGGCTGATTCTATCTGCAGATTATACGCGTTAGAACACCGTTTATATCCCGGAGAAGGAATTGTTAAGAGACGGTCTAGATTCTTCGCGCAAAAGAATATAGAGACGTCTAAAGTAAACAGAGCCTGGCAGAGCGCGCAGGGGTCTGAAAGAGGAACGAGGCCTGAGAGGAGACAGAGGTCTCCAGAAGAGTTAGCACCTAAATTCATGCGATTTTCCAGCTGAGTTTAAGTATAGTTGAAGAAAATTCAAAAAAAGGAGTAACAGACGAAATACCTAATATAAAAAGGAGAAAAATTTAGTTTAGAGGCCTGCTTTAATAAGGGGTAACACGCTGTCCAAGTCGACTGGACTAAACATAGCGCTGTTGACTGCCAGAAACAGAAGTTTAAAATTACCTTCAGTGGGAAAGGAAAATAGTTAGCGTCCCTTTTCTATCTTAAAAGTTCAGCTAGGGGCTGAAATTGAGATAAAAGACGTGCGACTAAGCGACACAAAAACCCGCTGATGTGTTTAGTTAAGACTCTGGATAAGAGAGGCTAAACAGAGGAGCCGCGGCGTGTGGACTAGTCAGGAGTGTGTGAGAGTGTGTGTGTGTGTGCACGAAGCCCTAGTAGAAGTAAATGCAGACGTTAATAAGACTTAGAGCTTTAAAAGTGAAGGAAAATAGGTTAAACAATTGAAATAATATTGTTAAAAGGAGAACTAAAAGAGGTGAAGAAGAAATTAAGAATAATAATAATAGAAAGTTAACAAAAGAGCGCTGAGAAAAAATTAATAGGGATATAGTTAATTAAAATTGAATAAATTCACTAAAAGGAGTTAATAAAATTATAAGAACAAGGAAAAGGTTAGAGCTTAAACACTAATAAAAATTAGAGGAAAAATAGCCGACGGCAAATCAGAATTAAATTAGTTAGAGCTGTGCTTTAAATCTAACCATAAAGGAACAATAAAAGTACTACAAATTAATCTGGCCAAAGAAATAATTAGTGAGAAGTAAAAGTAAAGTAAAGTAAGTAATTAGAGGTTTACGCTAAAACAGGAATAGATAAAAAGCACGAGTTAAATTAGCCGTAAATATAACTCAATTTAAAAACGCCGTGCGGAGGATTAAAAATACAAAGGGACGGTGGTCTCAAGAAAGTCTGAATTAATCTCAAAGTAGGTCTAGTTGTGGTGCAAACCGGTAGCGCTTCAATTATTCTATTAGAGAGACATTTAGAATTTCTGGCGACATTACAAATCCACGGCTGCCATCGCCGCTGTTAAAAATTACTGTGGAAGAGACGGGAGACCTGTGCTTAATTAATAGGTCTCACGAGAATTAAAACCAGGAAAAATATTCTTGACATCCGACAGAAACCAGCAAAACCAGAACCTACCGAGACCCTATATTAATAAAATAATTTAGAAGGGTTAAAGTAATATATCATCCAAAGCGGTGTCAGGATGGGGGCTAAGAACACGAAGGATACAACCACTCTGACTCCATTGGAAATAATCATTAGACAAAAACCCCAACATGAAAAACGAATTAGACATTATATGAGAAAGTGGCATCAAAGAACACAGAACACTTTACAGTGGCCCCTTACGGGAAGTTTTGATCTAACTCGCTGTAATGAAATGGAAAGTAACATAAGACATTACAAGGCAAATGATGACAGTGATAAACGAGAAGGGAAAAGAACTAAGGAGCGAGAAACATTGGCATGGTTTAGAATAGAGGCAAAGAAAAAAATACTTCAGGAAAGGTCCGCACAAACAGCTGAAACGGGGTCTAAAATTGTTGTTAAGCCTTGTACCGAGCCTACAGCTCCTCCGCTTTATGCCGAAATTGCTGGGCAATACCCATTAAAAGAAATATCTGAGAAAATGGACGGTGAAATAACTGGTAAATTTAAACTAGCTTTAACTAAACCAAGACGGGGCAGAGGCCATGACAACGACTCAGACAGCGCTTCTCATGCAGACAGCACCTCGAGCAGAGTGATGAGGAGGAGAATATGCAAATGCGCACTCACGTCGTAAAAAGCCAAGAGACACCCGTGACACTAAGAGAATTAAAAGAAAGGAATATGAAGAATTAAATGAACAAAAGGGAAGTCAGTCCCGACAAGATAGACATGACTACAAGCAACTAACAGTCGCAGAGAGGTTTCTAAACCAAAAAAATAAGAGTGAGGAGGAGAGTTCCTCTGAAGATGGCCATTCTTTAAGACAGAGCCCGAAAGTATCATTCTATGAATCAAACCAGACTTCACATAGTCCAGAGGATTATAGAAGAATACTTAGAGGAAAAGGAGAAGATTATGGAATTAAACAATTATCAGAGAAAGAACAGAGTTTAAGAAAAAGACTGAAGGCAAGCTTATCCGAAGAATTTACAGCCTTAAGCGTCAAATCACCTGTCGTAAAACCTAAAAAAAGCAAGGGAGTGGGGGAAGAGGAGGCAGACCAGCTGCAGAGACGAACCGAAAAGAGAATAAATCTGCTTGAAAAAACACTAGCAGAAATAGAGCATGACCCTAGCAGAGATGGCATGAAACTCCGCAGTCGACAGTTAACAACCCCTCCCCCTCCTGAGAATGAAGACTTAGGAACAGGAATATTTCCTATACTGACAAAAGGCCGCAATGAGCCACAGTATATTCCTTGGTCATTTACAGACATGGTTGGTTTGGCTAATGGACTTCCTGATTTATCACAAGGTGCGAATAAATTCATTTTTTCTTTAGAGGAAAAAACGGCTGGGGCCCGTCTAGCTCTTGGGGACATTAAAGCACTGATCATGTATCTGGCAGGGAAGCATATAACTGAAGAATTGTTCACAGCAGCTGAGTTGCCACTGGTTGTACAAGGGAATCAGGCCGACCACATAGGCTTCAACGGACACAGAGCCAGAATATGGGCAGAGCTCCGTCAAATATTCCCAGAACGACTAGACCCATCTAAGCTGGAGTCAGAAAAGTTAAATGACACAGAGTGTCCATCAAAATTCCTGTTTACGTTTCAAAAGAGATGGAGAGATGAAACAGGAGTGCCTGGAACTTAAACGAAACCACACAAAGCCTTTTCAAAGTGATGGTTAAAAAGGCAATGCCTCCTGAAGTCCAAACTAAACTGGACTCAGTAGTAGGATTAATGAAAATGGAGTGGACTTTGTTCGCTGAACATGTTATACATCATGTGGAAGCTTGCAGGAGAGAAAGGAAAATAGAAGAAGAAGCAAGCAAAAGTTTAATGAATAAACTAACTCAGCTGCAAGTGAACGACTTGACCAACAGAAATAAAAAAGAAAAAGGGAAATTACAAGCTCCTATAATAACCTCTGAAAATTATCAGCAGATGCAGCAGACGCACGCAGCAGCAGCAGCAGGCGCAGCGCAGCAGCAGCAGCGTCCGGCCGCAGCCAGGAGCTGAATAACTCTTTTGTCTCGATATCCAATAGCAGGTCAGATGCCACCACAACCAGCCAATTGGACTCAAGACGGGAGACCATGGGGAGTACGAGGACTGCCCACACAAAGAAGCAGATATGGACAAAGAAACAGACCTACGCAACGTCCTGTGAGTACGGACTTTGATTCAGCCGGCAGGCCATTAATCACAGGAGCAAGGCAGAGACCTGAAGGGTGCTGGATCTGTGGCCAGATGGGGCACATGCAATGGGAGTGTCCAAACGGCCCAATGACAAGACAAGGGAGGATGTACTAGTGGTGCCCGGAGAACAATAGAGAGGAGAAAATTATCCCAGTTGTATCCACCAAATCACATGATGAGCCAATAATTACAGTAACAATACAAGACAATGACTATCAATTTATGGTTGACACAGGAGCAACCTACTCTTGTATTGGAAAAGAAGGAAGAGATATACCATTATCAGATACAAATGTAAAGACAGTGGGATTCTCCGGGAAAACACAAATTATTCCTCTCACAAAGAAAGTACAACTGAATGTAGCAGGAAGGACTTTGAGAACAGCATTATTGTATTCCAAAACTACACCAATTAACATTTTGGGAAGAGATGTCTTATGTGTACTGAAGGCTAGTATCACATGTACACAAGGAGGTCTCCAGGTGGATTTCCCCGATGACACGGAGAATAAAATGATGTCTGCCACGGCCGTGATAGACACAAAAGTGACAGTTAAGCCTGTTGTGTATTGGCTGAGATGGCCTAGAAACTCCCAGCTCGAACAGAACTGGCTGAAATGGAAATTCAGGATTGAGAGACAATTTAAGGACTTCCAGGTGCCAAAGACGCCACTACACTGTACACTGATGTATGATGAAAATCAAGACAATATGGATTATGAGGACAATTGGCAAGAACACATGGCTGGTAAAAGTTTTCCTGTTACAAGTCATTATATATATATTGGCAGGCAAGGAGCTGTAGCAGTACCGCTTATTACCCCACTTGAAACTTGGTTTCTGATCACGGACTCTAGTCCTCATGTCACCTTAATGCTGGCAGGGAGTGGAGTCATGTGCACTAAACCAATGGTAAAGGCTGTAATGTGCGTTACTAATTGGCTATCTACCAAAAATAAAGAGGTTGATGTCTCAGAAGATTATCAATATTTTAGAATTAAAATAGAAGCCTGTGACACAGTCAGGCCGAAAGAGTAATTGTAAACAGAACCACTTCAAAACAACTAGTATTATCAGAAAGACATAATGTCTTGTTAGAACAGGTACCAGCTGAACTCTGGTCTAAAAGCAAAACAGATGTAGGGCTAGTTAAGTCATCACCCCAATACAAATACGCATTAAACCTGGAAGTGTATTGCCAAGAATAAAACAATACCCCTTAAGTCAACAAGCAATTGAAGGAATAAGGCCAACAATTGAAGGGCTACTAGATGCAGGAGTATTGATTGAATTAAAGGGTCCCTGTAATACACCAATTTTTCCCATAAAGAAACCACATTCACCTGATTATAGGCTGGTACATGATTTAAGAGCAATTAATGCAATTATTGAGGATGAAAGACCCATTGTACCTGACCCCTGTTTGATAATGTCTAACATTCCAGCGGATGCAGAGTGGTTCACAGTTATCGATTTGTGTTCAGCTTTTTTCAGCATTCCTATACATCCTGATTCACGCTATCTGTTCTGCTTTACTTTTTATGACCGAGATGGGAGAGAAAGGAGCCTGTCCTACAGCCGACTGCCACAAGGCCTAAAGTTGTCCCCATCAAAATTCAACCAGGCGCTGACTCATGACCTGCAAAGTTTAACGCGTCGTGAGTACAGTAATCCAATATGTAGACGATCTGCTAATATGTAGCCCTAATCGGGAACAGTGTGAAAAGATTCAATCACTGTGTTACAAACTTTAGCACATGGAGGACACAAAGTTAGTAAAGAAAAATTACAATTTTGTCAACCTGAGGTAGAATATTTAGGCCGTGTCCTTAGTGGGAATAAGAGAAAAATTGCTCCGTCTCATATAGAGGCTATAACAAAGGCGCCAAAACCACAAACTGTGGGACAGATGATGACATTCTTAGGCACAGCTGGCTATAGTAGACCATGGATTTGTGATTTTGCACAATTAGTTTCACCATTAAGAGGTCTCATGAAATCTGCAGGTCAGGGTGATAATCGGGCTCGATTAAACTGGACTGAAGAAGCTGACAGAGCATTCTCTGCATTAAAAGACAGCATGCAAAAGCTCCAGCACTTGGAAATCCTGATTATAAAAAATGTTTCATTTATATGTAGCAGAGAGAGATGGCTATTCATCTGCAGTACTTATGCAAAACAGTGCAGTGGGCAAACAGCCTATAGCTTATTACAGCTCAAAATTAGATAGTATTGAAGAAGGTTTAGCACCGTGTTACAGATCATTAGCATCAGCTGTAACTGCATTTAAAAGGCTTCAGTAATAACAATGGGTTTTCCAATTACTATGTACACCACGCATCAGTTGCACGCATTGTTGACTAGTCCTAAGTTCGTGTTGACACAGGCTAGAAAAACAGGGTATGAAGTAATTCTGTCAGCCCCTGAATTAATAATACAACGCTGTAATACAGTCAACCCACCAAAATGATTACACCTTTAGATGGAGAACAGCATGACTGCATAAAATCGACAGATGAATTTCTAAAGCCACGAAAAGAAATGTATAATCAGCCTATTGAAGCAGATTTGACACTATTTGTAGATGGATCTTGTTTCCGAGATGAAAAGGGAATGCATGCAGGTTATGGCATCGCACAACTTAATGCAGACAATACGTTTACAACAGTACAGGCTACAAGAATTCCACAGCCATGTTCAGCTCAATTAGCTGAAATAAAAGCGCTGACCGAAGCATGTAAATTAGCTAAAGGCTTAAAAGTAAACATTTATACAGATTCACAGTATGGTTATGGAGTTGTGCATTTACATGCAAAAACATGGGAACAGCGGGGGTTTCAGAAAGCTGATGGGACGCCTGTGATACACAAGGAGGCCATAACTGATTTATTAGCAGCAATACAGTTGCCAGCCAAGCTCGCTGTCATGAAATGCGCCGCTCATCAGCGAGCTAAGAACTTATTAAGTCAAGGCAATAACTTAGCAGATAAATTAGCAAAGAATGCAGCTTCGGGAGTGTGTCAAGGTTCAGTGTTAACGAAAAGAGATAATGGGCCATTAATGAGCTTGGACATTATCAGCACAGAGCAGGAGAAGGCAGGGCCGTTTGAAAAAGCCGAGTGGGAGAGGAGAGGCGCCATAAAAACGACCTCGGCAGGATCTGATATGGTTTTATGGAGGAGTGTGCAAGGAAAGTTGGTCTTACCGACCTCCCTGGTGAGAACTGTCATTGAACAAGCCCACGGCCCAGATCATACATCAAGGGCAGAGGTTTTGAAGAAAATTCAGATAACATGGTGGACACCTCTCCTTGCCCCCACAGTAGATCGTGTGTTAAAGGAGTGTCAGGTCTGTAATTTTCACAACATAAAGAAAGTCTTTGTAAGCCCCCTTGGACACATACCAACAGTATCAGGTCCTTTTGTTCACTTGTACATGGACCACATAGATATGAATGAAAGAATAGGAGGATTCAGATACATATTGGTTGTTGTTGACAGGTTCAGTAGATGGATAGAGGCGGTACCGACACGAAAGCCTGACACTAAGTCAGCTGCTAATTTTCTGTGTAAAGAAGTCTTTCCTAGGTTTGGCGTTCCGCGGAGATTGTCGTCTGATAATGGAACTGCCTTTGCATCAGCAGTGATGCGTCGAGCAATGGCAAAGCTTGGGATAAAGCAAAAGTTTGGCTGTGTGTACCATCCACGGGCGCAAGGGACAGTTGAAAGGGCCAACGGTACACTAAAAAACAAATTGGCTAAAATAATAGCAGACAGTCAAAATAAGATTAATTGGGTGGACGCATTACCTCTGGCCCTGATGAGCATGAGGTCACAAGCCAATAGACTAACACATCTCACACCACACGAGATGCTGACAGGTAGGCCATTCCCGGTCCCGAACTATAATGGACCTGGGGAGAACCCACCTGTGGAACAATGTGAGAAAGGACTTTTAAACTACCTACAACATTTAACAGAAATCCATAAAGTCATATTTCAACAGGTCAAGGCTGGAGGAAGCACTGCTGAGATACGCATCCCTACAAAACGTCAAGCCTGGTGACTGGGTGTACATCAAAGTGGTCAGACGGAAGTGGGCAGAGCCTAGGTGGTCAGGTCCATATCAAGTACTGCTGGCCACAGAAAACGCTGTGAGAGTTGCTGGGAAGAAAGTTTGGTACCATTTATCGTGTTGTCGACCGGCAGAAGCTCCATTTCAGGTACAGACAATTAAAACTTTTTTGAAAGAAGGGGCACAAGCCACCGAGGAGCAAAGCAGAGATCAGATAAATACTGAAAAGCCATTAATAAGAAGACGTTCTCAAAGACTGAGAGACAAGCAGGAAAAGACTGTGAGCAGGGCAGAGGCCCATCTGGGAGAGAACACTCCCATAGACTTGGATACTAGCTCTAAAGTAGTTGTCTGTGATCCTGAATTAGAGGATCAAAGAGGGGAGGAAGGAACATTTCTGATCAAAAAACCCCAGGATGATGATACCAAAGAAAGCGGAGCCATCGCTGCCTAATCACTGTAAATTATGAGACAGAAGGAGGGGACGAAATAGGATGGCTTAATTGGAGGACAAAGCTTTTTCTCATGACCATAGTAATAGGCTTGACAATAGTAGGACTGAATAACACCACAATAAATAATGTAAAAGACGAGACAGAAATTGAACAAAGGAAATGTGCACTGGCACTAAGTTTACATGCAGCTGAAGCAGAAGAATTACCATTAGGAAACAGGCTAAATGTAACCTATGCAAGATCAAACATGCTAAATCAAACTTGGGTCACAGGACCAAATAAAACAATCACTCATGGTAAATCAGAATTCAGGCAGTGCAGGAGAGAGGGAGCTCTCACCGTAGAAATTGAATGTACACAGGATCAGTGCATTGATGTAAAGAAAGGGCTTAACATAAACAAAGAGATGGCTAGGGAATTAATAACAGTTAAATTGGAACACAGGGAGAAAAGAGAGGTTAAACCATCACATCAAAAGAAGAGATGACAAGAATTGCTCAATATGACAAAAATTTGTTTTATCAATGGATGAAGTTCTCAGCTAGACAAATCACAAGGAAAGATTGCATTACATGTTACAATTCTAAAAGAGTACCCACAATTCGACCAATTCCAGGAGTTAATACAGATGCATGTGAATCAAAAGGAACTTGTTTTGCTATGTGTGCAGTAGAACTAGCAAGTGGTGTTAGGGGAAGTTGGACAGATGATGTAAATATATGTCCAAGAACAATAAAATCTGAGGTAGAAGCATGGATACCGCCTGTACTTGACATGTCTAAGGGAATAATACATCCGTTTTGTATTGCACGAGGTTACTCAATTAGAGCAGCCATGTGGTCTAATGCCTCAATGGATCAGAGAATTGAATGTGAATATCAGAAGGTGCCAGTTCGTTATAGACCAGGTTATGCAACTGTGGCAAGACTGTACATATGTAAAACAACTGAGAGCTGCTATTAAGTGTGAGCAAGTTATTGAAGATGGAAGACATTTAAGAGTTATACGCAATAACACCTTTATTACTCAATATGGGCTGCCCATGCTAGCAGGGGGAACACAGCCTTTGGCAGATATATTCTGGTTATGCGATGATATGAGTAGTATAAAAGTTACTTTACCTAAGAATTGGACTGGTATTTGTGCACCAATTATGTTAACAAGTCAGGTAGTGGTAATAGAGTTAGAAAAATTTAAGAATAATAACAAAAGTAGTATTAGACAGGCCAGAAGCACAGAAGGAAAATGGGAAAAAGACTCAGGAGTTTATATCTTGTGGAATCAACAACCAGGGGGAATTCCTGAGCAGCATAAAGCCATCTCAGAAGCATGGATCATTTCTGGGAGACATTTGGGTGGTTACCATGGGTAGGGCAGGCCGCTAACGCTGCGGCGCTGCACGTAATAGCAGGTGGATTAATTACTTATGGTACAATCAACAAAGATTTATAAATTGGACAATAGATGCAATTGAAGGTTTAGGTCAACAGGTGCATGCTACATCATTAATGACATTACAAAATAGGTTTGTTTTGGATGGAATGCTAGCAGAAGAACAAGGAGTTTGTGAAGTGATAGATGGAGAATGTTGCACAGCTATTCCAATGCACACAGCTGATGAAGGCAACCTTACTAAGGCTTTAAAAATTTGAAGTTATTAAGAAATGAGCATGTGTTAGGTTCTAATTGGAATACAAAGCCCAAAGGCTTAGAGGATTTTACAAATTGGTTAAGTCAGTTAACATGGCCAAAGTTATTTCAAATAGTAGGATTAGCAATTGCAGGGATTTTATTGATAGCTATGGTTGTTCTGTGCTGTGCATTGCCGTTTATTAAATTGATAATCAACGAGCTACAAACATATTTGCCGGACAGTTTCCAATGTATACGGGAGATAATTTACAACTAAAGGACATAGAGGAGGAAGAACCAATTTATGAAGAGATGAAAAATCTGTGGGAAGTAGTGTATAAAGAATAATGGTTGGGGAAAAGAAAGCGGAAAGCGAAGAGGACGGACAAAGGCTTAGAATCAGGACAGTTTAACGACAAATTGCAAGAAGTTCTAAATGAATTACCTTATGGGCCAATTTTAATTAACAAATCAAAAACGCATGTACAATATCTTGCAGTATCAGTGCAGTCACGAGGTTACCCTTTACCTACACCCCCAGTAGAATTACGAATAGAGTCAATAACTTGTAAGAAATGGATGAAACATGTTTTTACTTTGCCAACAGGATTAATTGCAGAGAGGGATGAAGTTTATTTGATGTATAAATATGATATGGTTAATTCTGCTGCAGGTGTATGTATTCCGTTGTTCACTAAAACAAAACTAGAAATAGTAACGTTAAGATTGGGACTGGACATTTTATTTAGTACACACATACATCTGAAAAGACAGGGCAGAATGCACATTGAAAACATGACAAAGGACCTGAGGAAGAGATATGATGAATATACTGATGTATTGAGAATATTATTAAGAGGACGGTTACGAAATTTATACAAAGACTATTCTGCTGAACAGGATTCGTGGTATGAGATGCTAACACTGTGACTTTTTCAGAAGAATAATGTCTTACCAATCAGAAACCGAAGAGAGAGGAAGCGGGCGGACCAATGGTATACTGGAATTCGAGGACACGCCTTGGAACTCCCCATCTACGTCATTGAGGCTCTCTCCAACATCTCCGGAGAGCTTCCCCAGTGAGTCAGCCGAGAGGCCCACAGTGTATCAGGCTCTCCCAGTTCCAGGGAGGTCAGAGCAAAGCAGTGATAGCGATGAAAATCTGGGTGACCAGCCATGGGGTCGGAGCCAGAGGGAGACATCGGAAGGAGGACGACGCGCTCGGTGGGCGAGAGGACCAGTTGCAGAGGTGCATCCAGTAAGACGCCAGGACGACGAGGACGAAACTTCGGACGAAGTTTGGAACGAGGTGCCGCTGGGACCAGAGTTACCGGAAGTCGACTATGCGTCGGACGAGGGTCTACGGAACCAGTATCGGCAGCAGAGGTGGTGCGGAGGATGCTGACGGATGAAGAAATTCTTGAACGAATCGAGCAACAACTAATCATCTACAGAGATCAGATGGCCGCACGAGCAGGCTTCATTGTGGAGAACAATGAGAGCGGAAGTGACGTAGGTGCACAGGACAGTGTGCCTGCTGTGAGGGGGGCCGGTGATGGAATGGAGGTGGCCCCATAGCACTTCAAGAGAGGGAGACGGCGTGCGTATGAGTGCGCCCGTGAGCGTCGCATACGGCGAAGGCAGAGAGAGATTCGAAGAGTTGTTTGGACACTTGGACAATTACACCGGACTGCAGCAGGTATTCAGAGTGAGGTTTTGCGTGCTATGAATACCATGCAGTCTGAGATATGGCAAGTTCGAGTGAATCTTATGGACTTAAACATACGGAGAGATAGCGGTGATTCTGATTGACTCTCAGTTCTACTATACAAGGACTGAGAGTAAATGCATTTTATTACACTTTTGTACTCATATTATTATATTTTTTGTATGAGTAATTATATATTTTTGCATGCTTCACCAATGTTCATTTTATTACAATTTGTACTCATAAGCGTATTTTGTATGAGTAATTATTATCCTTGCATGCTTTACCAGTGTTCATTTTATTACACCTTTGTACTCATATTATTATATTTCGGTATGAGTAATTATATATTCTTGCATGTTTCACCAGTGTTTATTTTTGTGACAATGTTGTACTCATATAATCATTATATTTTAATATGAGTAATTATATATTCTTTTATGCTGTAACAGTGTTAAGTGAAGGTACGACAAGTTAACCATATGCTATTATGGTAGGAAGAAGGGGGATCTACTTGGAATTGTTTGAGCTAAATAAGTATGACTTGGATCTGTGTGATGACTGTAATGCACATGTATTATGAACCAGTTGTAATGTTTAGCAAAGACGAGACCTAGAGGTCTCGAAGAGGGGATATGTGGTGTAATTTTTATATGTTATGTGTTTTAAACTATGTAGACCCAGTTAGTTATTCATTTAAACATTTAATATAAAAGATAAAACCTAATGTCAGACACACACACAGGAAGGACCAGATAAAGACGCAGGTGTCTGTCAGCAAAAGTGACAGAGCCAGACTAGGAGTAGCTCAAGGCCAGACAAAATGACATCAGTCCCAGAGCCTTGCACAATGATATCAGAAAGAGTTATTACCTTTCTGATATCAAAAATGTATAAAAGCTTATGTCTACTGTTCAAACATTAGTAGAGCTGGGGTAGTCTACTCGGGTCATTATTGTGTTGGCTGTGAAACAATAAAGACTCTATGGCATGGAAATCTGGTGTGCGTTCACAACTTATTCCACACAAATAGTGCCAAAGACTGAGGGGTCAGTTTTTGCCACTACACCTGTCACTTCGGAGGTCTTTAGGTGAATATTCAATCACTTTGTAAATATTCTAGCTGTGTACATTGAACAGTGTAATCAGCCCAACATAAATTCACAATTACAAGTTTTACATGTACAAAACAAATACCTTAGACAGTTGGTTAGTTAACTGTTGGAAGCTGCCTTAAGCGTGGCTCGCGCTCTGCAAGTCTTGAGCATGTGAGGGCGTGTCTATTGTACTTGGCCCGTTAGTCTCTTAAGCTCACCTTAAATCTCGTAATACTTATGTATCGAACCAAAAGAAAATAATAAATGATAACTGTACAGTACAACATATTACAGCATCTTAAGGAAATAAATAGATATTTTACCAGTGTGAATAATAATAGTCAACAAAAAATATTCCCATTTTTCTAAACAAAAAATAAACTTTCATACATGAATCTTTTCACTGACACTTACACTCCCACCAAATTACAAAACTAAACACAAATGTGATTTTCTATGAAGTGTCGAAGTCTTGACTATGTGAATGAACTTTATCAGTCTCAATTAAAGTCACGATCTTGTGGATAGGTCTTTCTATGTGTATTAGTCTAGTCTGTGGTTTTCCCTTTTCAAAGGTAGTGTCACTGGTCTTCAGCTTCAGCTTTCGAACCTTTCCATCTGTGCTTTGGAATGTCTCAATCACACAAGCAAGTTTCCATTTACATCTTGGTGCATTGTCGTCTTGTAGAATCACAATGTCATTTACTTGTAGATTACGATATGCTTTCTGCCATTTTTGTCTCTGTTGGAGATTTAACAGGTATTCTCGCTTCCATCTCTGCCAGAACTCATTTGCAAGGAACTGTACTCTTCTCCATCTTTTGTTTAAATACAAATCTTCTTTGGAGAACTGCCCGGGAGGAGCGAGAATAACTGATGACTTTATTGTTAATATGTGATTTGGCGTAAGTGGTTCTAGACCAGTTGGATCATTGAGATGTTCAACGCTTAGTGGTCTGCTATTGATGATTGCCATTGTCTCATAAAGAAACGTTCTTAAACTTGTTGTGTCGAGTCTGCTTGAGGACTTGTCTAGCATTGCTGTTAGTATGCTTCGCACTGTTCGAATTTGGCGTTCCCAGACATATGACTCGCTGCTGGGACATTCATCACGAACTCGCATCCAAAGGTTCTTTGGCGTTCTTGATCCATTCCTTTTGTCAACTCTGCAAACTCTCTCTTGGCACCCACAAAGTTTGTACCTTGGTCGCATCTTAGTTGCCGGACGGGGCCTCTTATTGCTATGAGAGTTCTAAGGGCATTAATAAAAGCATCCGTTGTCAGATCGTCCAAAGTTTCAATATGCACAGCACGTGAGCATAAGCATGTGAACAATAGTCCATATCTTTTGACTTCCCTTCTTCCTTCCCTTACTATGAAAGGGGCGAAACAATCAATGCCGCAATAGGTAAATGGAGGGGCTGTTTCTGTTCTCACTTCTGGCAAATCTGCCATCTGTTGAACATCTGTAGCTCTTCTGTATCTTCTACACTTTACACAGTAATGGATGTGCGAAGACACCACATTTCCACATCCTAGAATCCATATTCCATTAGCACGCAATTCATTTATAGTCATGCCTCTTCCTTGGTGGTATACACGTTCATGATAATGTTTGACGAGTAGAGCTGACACGTGAGATTCCTTGGGAAGAATTGCGGGGTGCTTGACTTCGTGGTGTAAGGCCGATTGGGATAACCGTCCTCCCACCCTGAGAACGTTTGCTTTGTCCAGGAAAGCATTTAACCTTTTTAGTTTGTTGTGCTTGTGTAGATGACTTTGTCTTTGTGATCTTATATTATGTATTTCTTCAGCAAAGGCTTCTCTTTGCGTTTGTTTGATAATGAAGATTTCTGGGAGCCTTTAAACTCTTTGATGTATCTTTTAAGTCGAGCAATGGCTCTTACTGCTCTTGACCAGTCTGAGAACTTCTTTAGACGTTCCAGCAAGGTGTTTGCTTCCTTTGTTTGCATGGTGTGTGTGTGCCCTTTACGAAGCTCAGGATCTGATTCAAGCATTTCTCCCTCCTGACTGGAAGATCTTGTTGCAGAAGGAACACGGGACCTTGTAACCAGTTTGAGTTCTTAAGCTGAGTTGCATTTAGGCCGTGATCAGCTGGGTTGTTTTCGGAGATGACATGTTGCCATTGGTCGGGACTTGTGCTTTGTCTTATTCGTTGTATACGATTTGCAACAAACGTGTGGAATCTTTTGGCATCGTTGCTTATATAGGCTAGTACAACTTGTGAGTCTGTCCAATAAAACTCTTTGAGATTTCTGATTTCAAGTTCTTGCTTGATTACATCTGCATTACGGACTGAGGTCACGGCAGAAGACAGTTCAAGCCTTGGGATGGTCTTTTGTTCAGTGGGTTAAACTCTTGCTTTACCCATGACGAGTGAGCAGGTGATCTGTCCTTCTCTACTTATTGCCCTGAGGTATGAGCAGGCACCATAGCCATTGAGGCTTGCATCTGAGAAGTTGTGTAGTTCGTATTGTGCAATGTCGATGTTCTGTGAGTAACTTTGTGGAATTTTTAGAGCTGCTAGTTTGGGCAGGTCTTGGAGCCATGATTCCCATTGTGGCAGGATATGCTCAGGTAGTTCATCGTCCCAACTCACTTTGTCTTTGCACAACGCCTGGAGTATTTGCTTTCCAATCAGTATGAACGGTGCGACAAACCCAAGAGGGTCATAGACTGAAGCAACTGTTGATAGCACCCCTCTCCTTGTTAGTGGGTTTTCTTTGACTAAGACTCTGAATGGGAATTCATCCGCCTCGATACACCATTGTACTCCCAGTGCACGTTCAATGTGGGCTTCTCCTAGATCCATGTCTTGATCCTTAGCTTGAGCTCGTTCTGCCTGAGGTATTGCCGCAAGCACTTCTTGGCAGTTTGACACAAACTTATGCAAACGGAGATTGCCTGTCCTACAGAGAACCCTTGACTCTTCAACTAGCTGTATGGCTTCAGCTGTTGATGTTACGCTAGCAAGTCCGTCGTCTACATAAAAACCTCTTTGGATGAACTGAATGGTTTCTTTGCTGAACTTCTCTCGGCCTTGTGCTGCGAGATGTTTGAGTCCAAAGTTACAGCATCCGGGGGACGAAGCTGCTCCAAAGAGGTGGACCTTCATTCTATACACTGATGGTTTGGAGTTCAGATTACCTTTGTCCCACCAAAGAAATCTTAGGTAGTCTTGATGTTCCTTGATGACATGGAATTGATGGAACATCCGCTCTACATCACACATTATTGCTATTGGACCTTTTCTGAATCGGCATAACACTCCTACCAATGCATTGGTAAGATCTGGTCCTGTCAGAAGATGATTGTTGAGTGAGGTGTCCTGAAAACGGGCTGAACAATCAAAAACCACACGGATCTTGTCGGGCTTGTGTGGGTGGTACACTCCGTGATGTGGGATGTACCAAGCTACTTTGTTATTTAGCTCTTGTTCTGGGACCTTTTCTGCATCTCCACGAGAAACAATATCATCCATGAACTTGACGTAATCGTTGTAGTATTTATCATCCTTTCTGAGACGACACAGTCTGTGTTCTGCATACTGTTTCTTATTTGGGAGATTTGGATTGTCATCCAGTGGAGTGACTTCTTTTACTTGGGTTCTGCATACAAAGTGCACTTCTTGCTTGAGCTCAACTGATCGTTGCACTGTGGGGTTCACTTCACGCACAATGACTCTGTGACTAATGCCAATAGCATCACTTTGATTGTTTATTTGGTAAGAACAACCAACGATGCTCCAGCCAAGGATCGTTAGTTGCGCATAGGGTTGGTTTTCTGTGCCGGCCAGGACTTCTTTTGGTAGAAGGGCTTGTTGGCAGTTGTAGCCGATAAGTAGGCCAACCTCACATTCAAGTAAATGTAGCGGCCCTTAGCGCTATAGAAATGCGGTTTAGAATAGTAGTTATTGTTAGGCTAGATGTATAGACTCAGAAGATCAGGTTTGACTGCTGGAGCTGGTGTATGTAATTAAGGAACTGAGACAGGGATTTGGTTTGGTGGTGGTACCGTGTATTAAAGGTGAAAGTGATACAAGAAAAATAAATACCATATACCCAAAAAATACTATTTACAATCTGCAGAATAAACATAAATAGAACCAGGATAATGAGCTCAGAGAACTAAATTGACTTAGCTCCTTTAGTACATTCAGACATTCACCCAGGTTTTAACCAACCCCAAACAACAGCAGCAATAGACAAATCCACAGTTCCCAGTAACTTATTTCCTCAACGCATTGTCCATGTAATTGTCCATGCATGAATAAAATAGTTCACGTGTTTCAATGTCCATAAGAACCAGTTTGACTGAATATGAACGTCAGCAAGAGAAAGTTGGGAGTGGACTGGCTACAAACAGCCTCCTACCAGACCATGGAAGGCAGTTGAGTAGAGTAGAATGTTCAGGTTCTTTGGTGTTCTTAGCTTGCCATCACTGGTTGAGATATCCAAACGGGCACACCTGGCCTGCTAGACAAACAGGTCCTTTGTTAGCAAATCCATGCTCACACTTCATCTCTAGCTACTACTCCATGTACTCAGTTCAGATAACAGAAATACAATTTAGAAGAGTCATTCAACTTAACCCCATTACTGTTTGACCAGTTAAGTACATTAAACTTCCATAAGTTTAGTCACCCACAATTTGTCCTCACAGGGCTTACAATGCTTTCATGAATAAGCAGCATTAGCATATCAATGCCCCGCGACGCAGGCAGGTACACACGTAAATTGATATGCTAACGCTACATAACAAAATGAAACACACACACTCACCAAATCCCCAGTTTGAATTGGCCTCAACGCCGTAAACTCTACGTCAACAATTGATGGAAAAGGCTCCTACAAGATTACACATGCAGCTAAGTGTTAGTACGCAAAAGCAATACAATAAATTGGGAACAAACAATTCGATCACGTTACCTGTGCAGCCGTCCTGTTGCGCCTCACTCCCAACTCTGACAAGGAGGAAGCGAACAGGGCTTGTATAGCGCTGCCATGCACGTGATTGGCCGAGAGAGTCATGTGTGATTAGACGGGATAAAATAAAAGCTTTAACCCCAAAAAGTTAATTTTAAACGTGGGTTACATAAAGGAGGCAACTTATCTGCCAGCCTTTCAAGGTGAGGCCACTTTAAGGCCGTCTCGAATGTAGGGATGTGCAACTTATTCGCTGGGATGAACTCTCTTGTGAAGACTGGTGGCAATGCAATTCTTTGCTTTCTGTGGTATCCTCTTACTTGCAGGTTTAACAGCTTTTCACATGGTATGACTGTTAACTTGGCAGACATCGTTGATAGCCGTAAACTTGCTTTGCTTTTGTCCGTGTCGAGGTCTTGGGCTATTTCATCCAAGATAAAAGATGTATCGCTCTGTGTGTCGAGGAGCGCATACACCAATATTTGGGTTCTTTGTAGACAAGACCCAAACGGGTAATATGGATGATGTCAACGTGCTTGGGGTTTCTTGAGCAACTCTATTGGTTGTTGCAATTGCAGGTGTGTCTTTATGATCAACCTTTACTTGAATGTCTGTCTTGTCTTGAGACTCATTGTCTGTTTTCACAGGAGCTGCTCTTCTACGTTCTGTCAATTTGTCAACATGCAGGCATGTTGGATGTCTCTTTTGACACTTATCACATGTGCTTCTCTTGTCGCACTTCTTCGAGTAATGTCCTGTCCTTAAACATCCAAAACAAAGCTTTTCTGTTTGTACAAACTTGACGCGATCTTGAACATTTTCTTTTGCAAATTTGAGACATTTGTCAATAGAGTGACCAGTCCTTTTGCAAAATATGCATGTAGCGACATTGTAACTTGAATTACTTGTGTTTGTTGTTAGAGTTTTGGCTTGAATAGCTTGGTATCTTGAGTGTTTGGGTTTATCTGCTTCCAAACCTTTGAGTGCCTGTATAGACGTTATGGGGTCGCAGGCTAAGTCTGCTTCAGTTGATACAAATTCCACAAATGTCTGGAAAGCTGGGTAATATCCATTAGTTTGTCTTATCTCCTTAGCTTTGCGGTTCCATCTTGACGCAAGCCAATCTGGTAGTTTCAGCAAGATCCTTTGACTCTCCATACAATCATTAAGAACTTCCAGCGTCTTGATATGTGACATTGCGGCTTCACAACTTTTAAGGAAGTCTGCAAATTCTCTCAACTCGCATCCATCTTTGGAGCTTATTTTAGGCCAGCTGTGGAGCTTGTCTCTGAAACACTTTCCAATGATGAAGGGTCGCGAACCTCCTTTCCAACAATTGCCAAGCTGAGTCATATGCTTCATCTGTACCTACTAGGAGAAATCCTTCAACTGCCTTTTTTGCAGATCCACCAAGGTACTTTCTGAGGTAGTAGAGCTTCTCATTTTTGGGAATGTTTTTTCTTTCGATTAAGGTTTCAAATGACAACTGCCAGTCTTTAAACTTTAATGGGTCTCCAGAGAATAATGCAGGTTCTGGAGTTGGAAGACGATTAGCACTTATTGCTTCTGCTAATATGTTGATCAAATCTGAATTTTGCTGAAGTTGTGTGACAGTTGTTGGGACTGATGTTTCCTGAGGAATGAATGGTGGACTTGAGGCTTTGAGTGCTTGACTTGTGACTGTTGTATTAGCAAATGGAGCAAATGTGGGACTTGTGACATTTGGAGCCTGAAAGAGTGCGAGTGGTGTGATAGGAATCGCATGGCATTCACTCACCAGTTTATTGCTAAATGGTAAACTGTGACCTTCATAGTCATTTTCAGCCTCATTGTAGATTTTCACTCTGGCTTTGGCAGCGTTCAGCTTTTTTATTTCTTCCAAACGTTCAATTTTCCTGCGCTGCTCTTCCATAGCTTGTTGTCTCATCAAATTTTCAAGTTCTAGTTTTTGTAGTGCACTTGCTTGTCTCTCTTGTTCCTCCATAACAGCCAATACTTCCTGAGATGCAGCTGCGTCGGCTGCTGCTTCCAATCTCTTAACGGATTGTGCACATGAGAGAAGAGAGTTACTGTTTGACCTTTGTGACTCTGACTTTGTTTTGGGTCCTTCCGACTCTAGGCATGATCCAGCATCTGGCCATGGCCCTTCGTCTTCTTCTACATGTCCCTTTAACCAATTTTCAGCCCTTTTAACAATGAAATCTGAAAGGGACGTACATGCATCTACTTTGCATCTCATATCTGGATCAGGAGCTTGTATTTGACGGATCTCATTGTAAATGGCTTGTAGATTTCGGCAAGCGCCAATCACGTTATTTATCAACTCGGTTAACTCGCTCTCAGTGGCTGTATCAGTCAATATTAATTTGCTTAATCTTGCCTCAGATCTCCATTTTTCATAAACAACCTTATATCTGCGCTTGAGCGATTTGAGCTTGTCTTCTCGAAGCTCTTTTCCTTTTTCGGTTAATTTTTTCTTGTTCTTTCACTCTTTCGAGTCGTTGCTTCTGGTGGAGTAGTTGGTTCAGAACAGCTCTTTTCGTTGGGTATATCACTCATTGTGTATGTCAAGTCAGATGTTATGGTTGTTTGAACTCAATGTACGTTTGAATATGCAGTAGTAGGTAGATTAGTACATATGTGACTTAAATATTGCTTTAAGTTTACTATTTTGTATAAACATTTGGATGTAGTAAACTTCTTAATGTAAACATGCCATGTTAACTTATACAGCTGAATGAACCTTTGATAGTGTTAATTTCTAACAAATGAACAAACCTTCAAAAAATGAACATGAAATATTACTATAAAGAGCAGTAAATGAAGAACCTTTAAGAAAATATGCTGTGAAATAACTTGAGTTAAATTTAACTTGGCTTAAACCACTCTTATTCCTTAAAGCACAGTCCTTTGCTTATTTTCTATTTTACTTCATTTTAATTGACGGAGCTCTGTTGCTGGGGAGCGATGAGCTGGTCTAATGGCGCCGCCTTGTGGTGCACATCGGTACAGCAACCCACTGTAACTGCCGTCTTCAACTCGAGCTTCTTTCCGGCTGGGCTGGGCGAGTTTTCACTGTAACTCCTCAATGACAACACTGCAACGGTTTCTCGAGTACGGGCGCATTTTATTCTTGAAATCCATGAAACGCCGTGAAAAATACAGAACAAATTAAACAGTACAATTAGACACTCCATCTTGTCTTGCTAACATGCAAGAGTAAAAATAAAATTAGCTACCTCGTGGCCGCCTGTCACTTCGGAGGTCTTTAGGTGAATATTCAATCACTTTGTAAATATTCTAGCTGTGTACATTGAACAGTGTAATCAGCACAACATAAATTCACAATTACAAGTTTTACATGTACAAAACAAATACCTTAGACAGTTGGTTAGTTAACTGTTGGAAGCTGCCTTATGGGGCGTTTACACCAAACGCGAATTGCGCGAATAAATCACACTATTCGCGCGTAGTTGGACGCTGAACATTTCGCTTCATCCGCGCGTGAAATTCGCTTCATTCGAGCGTGAAATTCACTCAACAACAGACGCGAATTCGCGTCATGTGAGGGGCTTCTGCCAGGCGGGTTGTCTCATTGCAACATGGCTGACATGGATTTTATTGAAAGAATAGCAGCACTATATCTGCTGTGGAAGGCTGAAAAACGGCGTAGACTCGTTCGGCGCCGTGTTTGGGTCCATCAGATCCTTCGGAGGCGAAGCGAGCTCGGTGAGTTTCACCAACTCCTCCAGGAGCTGCGCCTGGATGACGGCCGCTTTCAGCGGTACTTCAGACTGAACCGGTCCCAGTTTGATGACCTGTTGTCCCGTGTCGGGGAGCGGATTTCCCTCCAGGACACCAACTACAGGCGCTCTATTCCTCCTGCAGAGCGCCTGTCCATCTGTCTCCGGTCAGTAAATCATTAAATATTCGATGTTATATGTCTATAAATAATTTATGATTGAGAACCTCCACAGACACTCTCTTCTGAACACAGTTATCAACTTCAATAAAATGTCAATTAACTTTAGTCTACAACAGTCAAAATGGTGCTGGAATTGTGTAGGTAACTGCTATGATATTGAATAATTCAAATGTCTATTAATAATAAAAGTCACACACCAATCAATCACTTGATAGAGAATGAAATGAAGAAGTCATAAACACCAGTATAATAATGTGCAAATATAGAATTGCAATCAGCATTTATAATAATGCAGCTTTCGTGTTGGTGTCGCCACGGTCTGCAGGATTGTCCCAGATGTGGTGACTGCAATCTGGGACTGCTTAGTGGAGGAGTTCATGGCTGTGCCCTCCACAGATGAATGGAGGTCCATATCAGAGGGTTTTCAGGAGAGGTGGAATTTCCCACTCTGCTGTAGAGCACTGGACGGAAAGCACGTCCTGATAAAGGCACCCCCCAACACCGGATCCCTGTTCCACAATTACAAGGGAACTTTTTCATTGGTTCTCCTTGCTGTTGTGGATGCAAGGTACTGCTTCAGGGTGATTGATGTTGGGGGATATGGGAGGACGAGTGATGGTGGGACTCTGGCCAACTCAGCCTTTGGTCAGGCACTCAGAGGTGGCACCCTCCATCTGCCACCGGACCGTCCTCTTCCCGGAGCTGACCACAGAGGACCCCAGCCCCATGTCTTTGTGGCAGATGAGGCCTTTCCCCTCAGGAAAAACCTCATGAGGCCATTTCCCGGGCGCACTCTTCCCCATGAGAGACGGGTCTTTAATTACCGTCTCTCCAGAGCCAGGCTGGTGGTGGAAGATGCCTTCGGGATCCTGTCCTCACAGTGGAGGATTTATCGCCGTCTCATAGAAGTCCGCCCTGATGTTGCGGAGAGATGTGTGAAGGCAACATGCATCCTCCACAACTTCATGAGGAGATCTGCAGAAGCACCTGCTAGGAGGGGGATGGTGCAAGGTGCAGAGGACTCGCTGCCAAGCTTGGGTCGTGTTGCAACTAACAACTCTGCCAGAGAGGCCATCCGGGTCAGAGAAACCTTCATGGCCCACTTCTCAGGAGAGGGAGCAGTCCCATGGCGACCCACTGTGTAGTTTTTGTATTATATCTTCTTGTAAATAGTCTTTTTTTTTTTTTTTTTCAAATTTAGATTGTTTTAGTTTTATAGTTAATGTGTGTTTATTTCTTGTTTTTAAATGATAAATGGAGCCAGCCTCCAAAAGGAATCCTTGTCTCGTTGCTGCATTTTCAGTACACTATACCACAACACTGGTCTAATTACAAATAACTATTTACTATACTATTTTGGGTGTCTTTGCAATAGGATATAATAATGAACAAATGTTAGCTTTACGTATTGTAGTCTTAAATATAGTGTACAAATAAAATTGACATTATAAACAATTAAATCAGTCTGAAATATATACATTTATATTTGTAACATATTGTGTTACAAAATGTTGTATATTACAAATTATATGTTATATGTTACAAATTGAAATCATGATTTGCATGCGCAAAGTAACACATACCAAAACCTTTGGTCACTTTGTAAATTATTTATTAATAAAACATTAATAAAATCTTATAATGGACATTAAAACTATATACAACAAACATTTACAACTATTTACATGCAGGAATAAAAAGGATCTTGCTTGGAAGAGGGAAGAGTGAGGGCCAAAGTGAAGGAGAGGAGAAAGGACAGAGAGTCTGGTTCATTCCCTGCAGAGATTGCTGGTTCTTTTTAAAACTATTCAGTTGACTCTAATTGTTCCAAATTAAGCAGAACGGTGCTACTTTCATAAATTAATTTATGTATTTGAAATTTTACAAATTCTTTTGTCTGATGTGGCAACCTCTGCAGGGAAGGAGCCAGACTCAAGAGGAAGAGCTCATCCTCAGAGCGTGGAGGTGGCACTGGAGCTACTGGTCTGGCCCGGAGTGCTTCTAGGAGCCCCTGCTCCACCTCCGATGGCTGCTCCCTAGGCCTTCTCGGAGCTCTTCTCCTTGGTGGCACTGTATCAAATTTACAACACATTTTGTGAAAGCAGAAAGGGATTACATGATCATTCACAAACCGTAATACTATGAGACCGAGCTCACTGTAAATATAATGGGCATGTAAACACAGTCATTATTGCCTGTACACACCTGTGGCCTCAGCAGATGTTGAAGGGCCGGCAGGGAAGCAGCAGCAGGTTCTGGCAGAGGGGACCCAGGCTCACTGCCATCCCAAGAACCAGTCAGCTCTGTCATGACAATATTAATGATTAATACAACCTATTTATACATTACACCAGTTAGAGAGATTTTTTTAGACTTTTCAGCATTAAAAAAAAAAAAAACATCATATGTCCTGTTGTGTGGCTTCACTTCTCAACACACCTCCTGTCTCTGAGTGCCCTGCTGCTGCTGCTGCTTCTGTAGTCTCGCTCTCGGGGTGGTCGTACACTGTGGTCCGATTATCCTCATCCCCCCTCTCCATATTCCCGCTTGTCTCCCGTGGGGAAACGAAGGGGTCGAGGAAAGACAGGACCACAGAGTACTTCCACCTTTTCCCTGACCCTGCTGCTGACCCACTCCTTTTCTCCGTCTCCTTTCTTCTCTCTCTTAAATAGGTGTCCCTCAGACTCTTCCACTTCTTTCTGCACACTTCCTCTGATTAAAACACATCAACTCATCAGTGGGAGACTAGTTGTAAAATACCGCGAATTAGCTAGCTCAATTTGCCGGCTTTAGCTAGCGCAATATATATAGTAAAAATTGAGTAAAGACCGTTTTTACTACTTACCAGATTGGCCAACCTCCTCACTCACTTTCTTCCAAGCAAGATAATCGCGTCTTTGCATTGACTTAACATGTAAATCACTCGCGCTTAACGCTTAATTCGCGTTTGGTGTAAACGCACCTTTAAGCGTGGCTCGCGCTCTGCAAGTCTTGAGCATGTGAGGGCGTGTCTATTGTACTTGGCCCGTTAGTCTCTTAAGCTCACCTTAAATCTCGTAATACTTGCGGTATCGAACCAAAAGAAAATAATAAATGATAACTGTACAGTACAACATTTCTTAAATTAGACCATTTTAATGACAATAAAATGATAGATTATCACACACCTCATGTGTTCTCGTTAGAGTATTTAAAACAAGTAATTGCACTATAACAGTAAAACAAACAAAACAAACTAAAGAATGGGAATAAATGCATTACCTTCAGCAGTGGACACCTCACACCGTTTCCTCATTATTGGAGTAGAGCTAGTCCTGGGACACTCTGGCAGCTCCATCAGTGTCTGTGTCAAATGACACACTCCTATTAGGCGTTCTGGCCTGGGTGGCTGCAAAAACAAGAGTTTAACAAATGATTTGTTATCTTGAGTAAATGATGAGACCCAAAGATCTCGGTCCACAACTCACAAAAACTGCACAATCCCTAAAAGATGTTCTGCCTTTGCACAATCAGCCTTTTCATTTCAAACCATCAAACAATGGAATCAGATCCTAGACAGTCTGAAATTCTAAATCTGGTACAAAGCATATCTTTTCTTGTGAGATTATTGTTTTTGTACATGGTGCCTGAGAAATAAAGAATAAACAAAACTAAACATACAAAAGCTTCACAGTATTCAAACTCACCTTTGCTTCACCTGCAGATCTGCAGCGACTGGTTCAGGCTGGCCCCAGTTTCTCTGGTCATCTTAGGCAAAACAAAAGATTTGGGTTATTGTTTACAATTACAGTATTATATTAAATCATTTTAGAGATTTTAAAATGTTTATAAAGGATATTAATAACACAAATATTCTCATTAGTATTACTGTATATCCTCCGTGAAAGCACTAGTCTTTTAATCCGTGTGTACTGTCACTGGGTCGATCTGGTTAGCTGCAGCCTGCTTGGTTTACCCCGAGGAGCAGCGATAAACAACGTAAACTGATGGTGCACGCTTTCACGTTCAATCTAATCAGCAAAGTTGACACAAAACGCACAAGTTTTTGAGTTTGTGTTGAGTCAAAACTCACGGTGTTACACGAGTCATGAGATGTTCATGTTCAGTCAAGTCCAGAGTCATGAGCCAGTGACAGGTCTTTAGTGCCAAGGGCTGCATCTCTGCTACAAGTCCAACAGAGTGCTGCCCATTTACGAGAAATAACTAACGGAATATTGAGTGAAAGAGTAAAGCTAAATGTCTGTGTGTACTGGGACACACGTATCAACACGCAGCAGCCCTCATTAGCGTTAGCCCGGTATCAGGAGCAGCTGAAGCTAACGTTAAGCATACTTTACCTAACTAGCAACATGACAAAATTTATTAATTGACTTTAGCTTTACTGGGAAGAAACATAAATTGTGTTTCAAAATGTATGTTCACTCACCTCAAGACGCCGCTGTGGTGGTGGGAATCCATGCAGGAGCAGCGTTAGGCGCTGTGTTGCTTTTCAGAGGGAGCTGTTTTGAAAAGCACATTTCCACTTCCATTGCGTTGGAGAAGCAATCCCGCTTAAAATGCCCACTGCAAACTCCAGCTCTCAGCAGGAACTCACGGTGTTCCAGGCCAACTGCAGACTGGCGTCTAATTGCAACCAGCAACACTACAAGTACATGCTAATACTACCGTTCAACCTTAGGAGGGCAGCACTTAGACGGTTTTACACCATAAAATGTCAAATTAATATACTTTATACTCAAATGTCAAAACTTTTACTCAGATCAGTGAACAGCAGTAATAAGGGCCCATTCTTACAGATCATTAACTAAAAAAAGTTGGTTTAGGGTTTAGTTACTCTTTAAGTTCTAGCAGAGATGTAAGGCCATGGGTGTCAATTCTCCAGGAATGTTCCCTACCACACTTCCTTTACGCAGCCTTCCAGCAAGTGTGCATCAGACCTGGATTTGCAGAAGGGTATTAGCCACAATCCGTTTTGCTAGCAACATGAGCAACACGTGATAAAATGAGAAACTAGCAAAAAATGAAAACTATTTAAGAGCTAAGAGTGAAAAAGTTATTCAAACAAAAATTTTACATGCCTTGTCTTTTTTATGCTGTCTTTGACTTTCTGATAAATCCAGCAACAGTTTAGCAAACGTCACAAAAACAGACAGCTTTGTTGCTATCATAACATTATCTAGACAAGTGAGTGTTCAGGACTGTCTCATTTATTCTTGCAGGCTTTTGCACTTTCAACAAGTCAACACTTTAACCACACAGAAGGAAATTGTTGGGAAGTTATCCAATAGTACTATTTTTGAGACCTATCCATCTAATGCTAGGACACTTGTTTATGTTTGTATTGTATTTATGTTGAGAGGTAAGTCGTGTTTACAGTCTGTTATCTGCCTCTGATGCAGGTCCCAGAGCAGGCCTTCAGTCTTCATCTGTCTCTGAACAAACACACACAAATATAAAATTATTGTATGTGCACTGTTAAGATGTGTTTTTTTTCCAAGTTTAATCTGTAATTACTGCAGTACTACAAGATGAAAATGAGACGCAAGCTGCAATGAAACTATTTTGTTTTCTCCTTACTTTTTGTGTTAAATAGTTTTATTGTCAGAAATGTGTCTAAAACAATGTTGTAAGTAAAAAAACAAAACAAAAAACAAATGTTGGACACTATTGACCTTAAGCGTTCAAATTGTAGATTGGCTTTGTTTCTGAAGGAAATGACTCATAGAAGAATTCAACAATCAAAAAAGCAATAAATAGTATTACTTGTTCTTAGACACATTATTAGGCCCGAGCCGGTGATGACCGGGAGGGCCTATTGTTTTTGCTCGGATTATTTATTTATTAGGCCCGAGCCGGTGATGGCCGGGAGGGCCTATTGTTTTTGCTCGGATTATTATTATTTTTTTTTTTTTTTTTTTATTGTCGACCTATGATCCTAAATTTGACCCAGTGAACATGAACGAAAAGTCATTTTTATTGGTCCAATTTTTTAAGCTCGGCGAAAAATTTATGTATTTAAAGTCGCGAAAAAAATACGAAAAATGACTCAGTGGCGACCCCTACAAAATCAAAATACATTGGGCCTATGGAAAGTGAAAGTAACTTTTTTCCAACGTAGAAAAATGAAACTTGGTACACACATCCACCATGGGCTTATGAACAAAAAGCCAATAGGGACCACACCCTATCACACACGGGAAGGCGGCCATTTTGAATTGAAAATGTGAACCGACTTAAAATAAACCTCTTTTAAAAGAACACAGACAATACCTGCTTCACATAGACACAAACTTGGGCAAAATGAGCTAAACACATGTATGTAAAATAGACAAGCGTTTTCTAGACTTTTTGCTCGAGTTATATTTTTTTATTATAATTCGGTATATATTTTTTATCATATTTTTCTGCAAAATGATCCTCAATTTAACCCAGTAAACGCATAACTAAAAGTCATTTTTATTGGTCCCAGACTTCAAGCCCGGCGAAAATTTATGTATTTGAAGTCGCCGAAAAAATACGAAAATGACTCAGTGGCGACTCTACAAAAGTAAAAATACATTGGGCCTATGGAAAGTGAAAGTAACTTTTTCCAACGTAGAAAATGAAACTTGGTACATCCATAGGACACATCAGGGCAAACAGAAAAGTCTATGACAGCCACACCCTAAACTCAACAGGAAGTCCGCCATGTGCGGTGAAACGCGCGCCACTAAAATCGCACTTTGCGCAAAAAGATGCAAATCATTGTGTTTTAATCTAAATGGCCCCAAATTTGGTGAGTATCATCTAGACACATGTGCCAACCAAAGTTGTAACTTTGTTGTTGATATCTTATCGGGTATGGGTGTGGCAAGCCTGTAACGAGGTGGCCATTTTTGTGAAAATAAAACGTCTCTTAACTCTCAAACGCCTTCTCGGATCGAGTTGGACCCAAAAAGGCGTTTGTGCACATTCATGACCTGAACAAAAAAATATGTAATGTTAGAAATGGCTCTCCAGCGCCCCCTACAAACTTATAATGGGACCCAAGAATTTAGTTTGTCATAGAGACATAAACTTTGGTACACACATCTCTTATGTCATGACGAGCATAAAATCCAATGACAACCACCCCCTATCTATAAATGTGTTGCCATAGCAACGTCCCAAATATGTGGAAAAAGTCAATGGGAAGTGAAAATTTTAGTTTGTCGTAGGCAAATGAAACTTGGTACACACATCCAGCATGGGCTTATGAACAAAAAAGCCAATGGGGACCACACCCTATCACACACGGGAAGGCGGCCATTTTGAATTGAAAATGTGAACCGACTTAGAATACACCTCTTTTTTAAAAGTACACAGAAAATAGCTGCTTCATTCCACAGACACCAAACTTGGGCAAAATGAGCTAAACACATGTATGTAAAATAGACAGGCGTTTTTCTAGACTTTTTTGCTCGTGTTATATTTTATTTTATTATAAATTTTTTTTTTTTTATTATAATTTTTCTGCAAAATGATCCTCAATTTGACCCAGTAAACGTGCAACTAAAAGTCATTTTAATTGGTCCCAGACTTCAAGCTCGGCGAAAAATTTATGTATTTGAAGTCCCCGAAAAAAAAAATACGAAAAATGACTCAGTGGCGACCCCTACAAAAGTCAAAATACATTGGGCCTATGGATAGTGAAAGTAACTTTTTTCCAACGTAGAAAAATGAAACTTGGTACATCCATAGGACACCTCAGGGCAAACAGAAAAGTTTATTACAGCCATATCGTAAACTCAACAGGAAATCTACTATGTTGGGTGGAATGCGTGACCACCTAAATTGCACCCCTTGTGTCTAAAGGCTTTTCATCTAAACAGCTCCAAATTTGGTGAGTATCATCTAGACACGTGCCAAAAAAATTATCAATTTGTTTTTTGATACATTTGTGGCTGTGGTCGTAATGAGTCTGTGAAGAGGCAGCCATTTCTTTGGGAAATAAATGCCATTTCCCAATTGCCAGGATCCTTCCTTTAGAGGAGGCCCCTCCAGAGCCAAGGCTAGAGTCTTAGAAAACTCCTCAGAATCCTTTGGAACTTGTAACCTTGTACTTTTAGACAAGTTATATTTGCATTTTGCCTTTTTAAACAGGGGGGTGCAGCGATTCCTGAGTCATCTCAAATCTCCAGCCAGTACTTTGTTTTTCTCGCCTTAGCCCAAGCATAATCTATTATTTTCAAAGGTTCAGACAGCTTCCAGGAAAACCAGGGATTGTGGAGACCTTTAACTCTAAATTACAAGGTGGTGTAGCAGGCCCCAGCAGTAGCACAGGCCCGGTTATTTGACATTACCGTGAAGTTTACGCTTTAAAGCACAAAATGCAATCCTCCGAGTGCACGTGTCCCCGCGGTCTCAAGGGAGGCGAGGGCCTTTATCGCCGCTTGCGGCTTTAATTGTTGTTGTTGCTGTTCAATAATAAAAATAGTCCTCCAGGTTATTAGTTTCAGTCGGTAGCACAATAACTACATTATTCCTCATGTCATTAGAGTCTCATTGAATTAGTTGGTTTAGACTTAACCTTTTCATAACAATAAAGTAATCATTGCATACAGCTAACCAATAATAAAAATAATTAGGCCCGAGCCGGTGATGACCGGGAGGGCCTATTGTTTTTGCTCGGAATTTTTTTTTTTTTTTTTTTTTTTTTTTTTATCTTTCTTGTCGACCTAGGATCCTAAATTTGACCCAGTGAGCATGCACGAAAAGTCATTTTTATTGGTCCCAGACTTCAAGCTCGACGAAAAATTTATGTATTTGAAGTCGCTGAAAAAAAATTACAAAAAATGACTCAGTGGCGACCCCTACAAAATCAAAATACATTAGGCCTATGGAAAGTGAAAGTAACTTTTTTCCAACGTAGAAAAATGAAACTTGGTACATCCATAGGACACCTCAGGGCAAACAGAAAAGTCAATGACAGCCACACCCTAAACTCAACAGGAAGTCCGCCGTGTGGGGTGAAACGCATGGCCACTAAAATCGCACCCCTTGCGCAAAAAGATGCAAATCATTGTGTTTTAATCTAAATGGCCCCAAATTTGGTGAGTATCATCTAGACACATGTGCCAACCAAAGTTGTAACTTTGTTGTTGATATCTTATCGGGTATGGGTGTGGCAAGCCTGTAACGAGGTGGCCATTTTTGTGAAAATAAAACGTCTCTTAACTCTCAAACGCCTTCTCGGATCGAGTTGGACCCAAAAAGGCGTTTGTGCACATTCATGACCTGAACAAAAAAATATGTAATGTTAGAAATGGCTCTCCAGCGCCCCCTACAAACTTATAATGGGACCCAAGAATTTAGTTTGTCATAGAGACATAAACTTTGGTACACACATCTCTTATGTCATGACGAGCATAAAAGCCAATGACAACCACCCCCTATCTATAAATGTGTTGCCATAGCAACGTCCCAAAAAATGTGAAAAAAGTCAATGGGAAGTGAAATTTTTAGTTTGTTGTAGGCAAATGAAACTTGGTACACACATCCACCATGGGCTTATGAACAAAAAAGCCAATGGGGACCACACCCTATCACACACGGGAAGGCTGCCATTTTGAATTGAAAATTTGGTCCGACTTAGAATACACCTCTTTTTTAAAAAACAACAAAAATAGCTGCTTCATTCCACAGACACCAAACTTGGGCAAAATGAGCTAAACACATGTATGTAAAATAGACAAGTGTTTTTCTAGACTTTTTTGCTCGAGTTATATATTTTTTTATTATAATTCGGTATATATTTTTTTATTATAATTTTTCTGCAAAATGATTCTCAATTTGACCCAGTAAACCAACAACTAAAAGTCATTTTTATTGGTCCCAGACTTCAAGCCCAGCGAAAAATTTATGTATTTGAAGTCCCCGAAAAAAAAAAAACGAAAAATGACTCAGTGGCGACCCCTAGAAAAGTCAAAATACATTGGGCCTATGGAAAGTGAAAGTAACTTTTTTCCAACGTAGAAAAATGAAACTTGGTGCATCAATAAAACACCTCAGGGCAAACAGAAAAGTCAATGACAGCCACACCCTAAACTAAACAGGAAGTCCGCCATGTGGGGTGAAACGCATGGCCACTAAAATCGCACCCCTTGTGCATGAAGATGCAAATCATTGTGTTTTAATTTAAATGGCCCCAAATTTGGTGAGTATCATCTAGACACGTGTGCCAACCAAATTTGTGACTTTATTGTTGATATCTTATCGGGTATGGGTGTGGCAAGCCTGTAACGAGGTGGCCATTTTTGTGAAAATAAAATGTCTCTTAACTCTCAAACGCCTTCTCGGATCGAGTCGGACCCAAAAAGGCGTTTGTGCACATTCATGACCTGAACACAAAGATATGTAAATAAAAGGGTTATCTTTAGAAATGGCTCTCCAGCGCCCCCTACAAACTTATAATGGGACCCAAGAATTTAGTTTGTCATAGAGACATGAAATTTGGTACACACATCTCTTATGTCATGACGAGCATAAAAGCCAATGACAACCACCCCCTATCTATAAATGTGTTGCCATAGCAACGTCCCAAATATGTGGAAAAAGTCAATGGGAAGTGAAAATTTTAGTTTGTCGTAGGCAAATGAAACTTGGTACACACATCCAGCATGGGCTTATGAACAAAAAAGCCAATGGGGACCACACCCTATCACACACGGGAAGGCAGCCATTTTAAATTGAAAATGTGAACCGACTTAGAATACAACCTCTCTTTTAAAAAACAACAGAAAATAGCTGCTTCATTCCACAGACACCAAACTTGGGCAAAATGAGCTAAACACATGTGTGTAAAATAGACAGGCGTTTTTCTTGTCGTTTTTGCTCGAGTTATATTTTTTTTTATTATAATTTGGTATATTTTTTTGTATTATAATTTTTCTGAAAAATGATTTTCAATTTGACCCAGTACACGTGCAACTAAAAGTCATTTTTATTGGTCCCAGACTTCAAGCCCAGCGAAAAATTTATGTATTTGAAGTCGCTGAAAAAAATATATAAAAAATGACTCAGTGGCGACCCCTAGAAAAGTCAAAATACATTGGTTCTATGGAAAAGGAAAGTACATTTTTCCAATGTAGAAATACAAAACTTGGTACATCCATAGGACACCTCAGGGCAAACATAAAAGTTTATTACAGCCATACCGTAAACTCAACAGAAAATCTACTATGTTGGGTGGAATGCGTGACCACCTAAATCTCACCCCTTGTGTCTAAAGGCTTTTCATCTAAACAGCTCCAAATTTGGTGAGTATCATCTAGACACATGTGCCAAAAAAGTTATCAATTTCTTTTTTGTTACATTTGTGGCTGTGGTCGTAATGAGTCTGTGAAGAGGCAGCCATTTCTTTGGGAAATAAATGCCATTTCCCAATTGCCAGGATCCTTCCTTTAGAGTAGGCCCCTCCAGAGCCACGGCTAGAGTCTTAGAAAACTCCTCAGAATCCTTTTACCGTGAAGTTTACGCTTTAAAGCACGAAATGCAATCCTCCGAGTGCATGTGTCCCCGCGGTCTCAAGAGAGGCGAGGGCCTTTATCGCCGCTTGCGGCTTTAATTCATTTTATTTCTAGGCGCCTTTCAGGACCCTCAAAGTTGTCTTACAGTAGACAAAAGCACACAGTACACAACAATAAAACAATAACAATATACAACATAAAGTTGTGTTAAAGTAGCCCGCGGACTTGGCAACACGCCGTCACTTAACTGTCATAATTAATCGGAGCAAACAAAGTTTTACTAAGTTTTACAAAGTTATACTTTCAGTTTATTTTAATTATCCAAAATTTATACTCGCATCATTACAACCTTTTTAAAAAAATATATAAAAAATAATAATCATAAAAAAATAAAATAATCATAAAAAAAAAAAAAAAAAAAAAAAAAACACTTTGGGAACCAGTGTCTTATGGTTTATAATCAAGTATGGGATGTTATTTTGAAACATCTAGAAACATATTTATAGAAAAGAGAAAACAGTCTACTCGGGTCGTTTGTTGTCGTTACAATAAAGACTCTATGGCATTGAACTGGTTGTGTGTTCATGAGTTGTTACATTTAATTGTGCTGAAGGCTGAGGGTTCAGAATCAGACACGACATTAGAAAAACAATACATCTGCATATTAACAATTTAAATCTACCCTTGAACCAGTAAACAAGGTAAATTTAGCATTACATAACACCCTTAATGTGCTTTTACATTGTGTAGGACCATATCTGTGCTTAGCACCAGTATACACATTTAAAACACACAAAAACAGTGCATAAAGAAATAATAGTGCTGTATCACATTTTTTTTAAAACATACATTTTGTCCCTGCAACCATAAAAGTGCAAATAATATTATAAATGACTTTCAGCAGTAGCTAAATAAGCACTCTTGATTAGCGTGCTAATTTTAGATACTCGAGTGTTTTGTTATTTTTACCACAGTGGCAATAGAAAACACACATTTAAGTTAGCCTTTAGCTTTAAAATTAACTCACCAAGATATCAGATTAGCAAAACACAGTAATGGTTCTGGCATTGGGCTTCTCTGCTAGATTTGGATAGGTTTAGGATAGGTAGTCATTTTGAGTATCCCTGAACAGATTGTTGATGGATGCAGACGTTTATGAGTTTGAAAAACATTCAACCTGATTATAACCAGATTTGGATGTGCTTTAATTGGTTTAACATAGACTTTAACCAGTTTTAAATGGATTTAACCTTATCAGAACCAGATGTGGACATGTGGTTCTTGTGTGGATTTAAACATACTAAATCTTATCTTGTTAAACTTAGACTAAACATTTGGAAAACTGTTTAACCTGTTTAACCTGAATTTGGACAGGTGACAGTGGCTATAGTTGAATTTGAATAGGTTTGAAGTGGTTGAACTTGAATCTGAAGTCATTTAGATGGATGCAGACTTTAATGAGTTTATAAGGCATTCAACCTGGTTACATTTACATTTACATTTATTCATTTAGCTGACGCTTTTATCCAAAGCGACTTACATTGTTCTAATGTAATTACCAGTGTTACAGTCACTGGGGGCAAGGTGGGTTAAGTGTCTTGCCCAAGGACACAACGACAGTATGAACTGTGGGGAGAGTGGGAATCGAACCGCCTACCTTCCGGTTGAAAGACGACTACTCTACCCACTGAGCTACTGCCGCTCCCCTATCTATGGTTAGTACCATAGATAGTATAATTATGGATGATATCCGCCCATTGGTCCCCTATTCACCAATATTGTCATTACGAATGGGCAATAAAATGGCCGTTACATCCGGGCTTTTTCCATAGTAAAACAATCGTTTTTAGATAGCATAAACAAACATATTAATCAAAAATTCACCCCCCTCAGAGTTGTCATGTAGTAAAAACTTAGCTCTAGAGACCGGAGCCATCTTTTGTACCAGGCTGTAAACATGAGTTTTACTCTTGTAAAGTCGCCATTGGGTTTCTCCTTATATTTCCGCTTTTGGAGCCTGCCCTCTGGTGGACGGAGGTATATCGCCTTATTTCGCTGTAAAATCACCGTATGGCGGCGCCCTTACACGAGGACCATTTTAGAGGTTCCATGGGAGAGGCTTGGTTAGTACCTGATTTGAATAGGCTTTAATTGGTTAAACACAAACTTTGACCAGTTTATAATGGCCTTAACCTAATTTGAACTGGAGAGCAGTCACATTGTCAAGTTCTTAAACAATATAATGATCCTGATTATTCTGGATACATTTTCTGCTTTTTTCAAGACTCCCTACTCTTGGGGGGGGAGTGTACTGTAAGTTATCACACATAGTTGCTCTGTTTCCTTTAAATCTAAAGTACAGAACAACCGTCCCTCATGGATGTGTTAATGACACCCTGGACCAGTCTGGGTAGAGGAATATTCATTTCTGAGATCAATTTGGATTTAACTTGCACCTCTTAATAGTCTAATTTCTCCGGAAAGAGGCTTACCATTTTAGAAGCTGCACATTCATAATTCTGATGCAAGTTCTAAAGAAGATTTAAGAAGAGAATGAAAGGATGTTTCAGGAAAAGTATTTGTATTCCAATTTTAATAAAGATTTCAATGCCAGATAAAATATTGTAAATTTATTATCAAGGTTTTCATTAATTCCCCAAATATTTTCAACTTAAAAATTAAAATGTGTTGTTACATCTAGACATTTCCCCTAAGTTGACCTAGTTTATGATTCTCCAACAAAACTGACGACAGTAGGAGTGGACGTGAAGATGAAGGTATTATTCAATCTTTACATGCTTCCTTTAGGCCGTTAATACGCAGCTGTGGCATATCATACCAGAATTATGCAGATGATTTACATTTCACTCACAGCAAGTGAAAATGGACCAATCCATTCACTGTGTCACTGCATCAAACAGATTGATATGTGGATGCAAAATAATTTTCTCCAACTGAACAGAAGCAAGACTGAACTAATCATCTTTGGGCCACAGAAACAAAGAGAAAGTGTCAGCAGTCACCTCGAGTCTCTTTCTCTAAATTCTAAAAACCAGGTTAGAAATCTAGGGGTCATCATGGACTCAGACTTGAATTTCCACAGTCACATTAAGTCAATTACATCATCTGCATTTTATCACCTTAAAAACATTTCCAGAGTCAAAGGGATGATGTTTCAACCAGACTTAGAGAAACTTATCCATGCTTTTATCTCCAGCAGGTTAGATTACTGTAACGGCCTGCTCACTGGTCTCTCAAAACGAGGGTTAAGACAGCTGCAGCTTATTCAGAACGCGGCTGCTCGGGTTCTAACCAAAACCAGGAAGTACAACCACATCACGTCAGTTTTAAAATCTCTGCACTGGGGGGGCTGATACTGTCGTACCTCCATCCTCCTCTCCTCTGGGGGGGGCACATGCTGTCGTCCGTCTGTCCAGCTCTCCTCTGGGGGATACTGTCGTCCCTCTGTCCCGCTCTCCTCTGCGGGATAATGTCGTCCCTCTGTCCCGCTGCCTTCTGGGGGCTACTGTCGTCCCTCTGTCCCGCTTTCCTCTGGGGGATACTGTCGTCCCTCTGTCCCGCTCTCCTCTGCGGGATAATGTCGTCCCTCTGTCCCGCTCTCCTCTGGGGGATACTGTCGTCCCTCTGTCCCGCTCTCCTCTGCGGGATAATGTCGTCCCTCTGTCCCGATCTCCTCTGCGGGATACTGTCGTCCTTCTGTCCCGCTCTCCTCTGCGGGATACTGTCGTCTCTCTGTCCCGCTCTCCTCTGGGGGATACTGTCGTCTCTCTGTCCCGCTCTCCTCTGGGGGATACTGTCGTCCTTCTGTCCCGCTCTCCTCTGCGGGATACTGTCGTCTCTCTGTCCCTCTCTCCTCTGTGGGATACTGTCGTCCTTCTGTCCCGCTCTCCTCTGGGGGATACTGTTGTCCTTCTGTCCCGCTCTCCTCTGCGGGATAATGTCGTCCCTCTGTCCCGCTCTCCTCTGGGAGGTTGGATACTGTCGTCCCTCCATGAGACCGTCATCCTTTTGTCCCTCTCTTTTCTGGGGGTGTGGGGGATACTGTTGTCTGGGGAGATGGGATTCAGAATAAAAGTTAAATCTTACAATGGGTTACCATCTGAAGTGACAGATGGCTATAATTAAAGAAAATATTATGTTAATGTATGTGTTGGTTTGCACAAATGGTGGTGGTGGGTTTCTTTTGGTGGGTGTTAGAGAGGCCCAATTCTTACAGACCAGACACATATTTTGCTGCTATTCAGATCGGCATTGAAAAGTTATTTTACCCCTATGGTACATAACATCCTTTAAATAATTTCACTGGCTCTAATATTATCTTGTGTTGCTTCATCAAACTTTGCTTTTCAAGTAGAGTTAAACAGAGAGATTCTTATTTTATTGCTAACAATATGAATAAAACATTGATTAGTGATTTGGTGTACATGTTTTCTGCAGATAACCCTCGTATGATGAGCCACGTCCGGGTCACCATCCAGGTATTGGATGTCAACGACAACCTCCCATCAATTGCTGGGGGCCACAGTGCTGTCATTGTCTGTGACAGCACCAAAACTGGACAGGTCAGTGTTTTACCAAACAAAATGATGGTTTCAAATTTCAGGATCTTTTTTTTTTTTTTTATCCATTAATCGAGAGTAACCAAACAAACAAAGGTGTTATTTCTAGGCTATAGTTGAATGCCTCTCAGGACTGTGAAATGGTCTAGGTTTTATTCATGGACGAGCCCCCACTTTGTTTAACTAATGATAACAAAAGAGAGAAAGAAGACAAACAATTTCCGTTGAAGGATTAGCAAAACATGAGCAAAGTTAAAGTTACTTTCTTTTTAGCAGCAACGACTCAAATCTGATACACGTCAAGATTAAGGCCACAGTTTAATGATAACTCTTCTTTACAAAGAGGCAGTGGCTGTTTCTACATCTAGCTTCCAAAGCTTCACTACACACACATTTACTAGCATTGAAATTACTTTTTTACATAAATCTATTTTTGAAATGAACACAAGCAGTGTTTGTTCTTTAAGATGTAAGTGTCATAGTAATTGTACAGTGCCTTGCGAAAGTATTCGGCCCCCTTGAACTTTGCGACCTTTTGCCACATTTCAGGCTTCAAACATAACGATATGAAACTGACATGTACACGTAAACTTATAGATGTACATTATGTCCCTCTCAGCTCCAGGGTCGTGGATGGACGTGTATTGAGCTGACGTGTCAGTCATAGATGTGAATAAGTTTACGTGTACATGGTACTAAGTGTAGAGGACAGAGTGTCCCTGAACACTGATTAGATGTAGTGCAAAGTGATGTCTTTGTCTAGTTTGGATTAGCATGACGCCAACAGGAGATACAGATAAAGACATTAAGTCATACTTGTATGTGGATAAGCATATAAACTGGAGCAAAGGTGAGAGCATAATATCTAATATACAATTATTATGACAGTAAGCACAAGACCAGAGGTTTCAAACTCATTATAGTTCAGGGGGCACAGTCCCATTTGATCTTAAGTGGGTTGGACCAGTAAAATAATAACGCAAACTATAAATAAAGACACCTCTTTACCCTTTGTTTCAGTGAAAACAATTACAATTATATGTTATTCTCATGAATCGTAACCACAAAAGACTAATATTGGCAAATGTTTTTAGCATGTATGTTTTTACAAACTTACTTTCACAATATGCCTTTACATTTACATTTAGTCATTTAGCAGACGCTTTTATCCAAATCGACTTACAAGTGAGGAAAACAATGGAAGCACTTTTAACAATACAAGGTACAAAAAGCATAAGTGCACAAAAAACTAGTCAGTTTAAACCAAGCAGAGTTTACAAAGCTAAGGATAAAATAATTTTTTTTTTTTTTAGAAGAAAGGAATCGATTTGTTTGTCAGTCAGGTGTTGACGGAAGTGATGTGTTTTCAGGTGTTTTTTAAAGATGGCTACAGAATCTGCTGATCTTGTAGCAGCAGGTAGATCATTCCACCAATGTGGAACAGAGCCAGAGAAAGTACGTAAGAGTGATTTTGTACCTTTTTGGGACGGTACCACCAGACGTTGTTCATTTGCAGAGCGCAGGGATCTGGTAGGATTGTAGGTCTGTATTAGTGAGTGAAGATATGAGGGTGCAGAACCAGTGGTGGTCTTGTAGGCCAAAGCATAGCTTTGAACTTGATGCGGGCGTCAATCGGGAGCCAGGGTAACCTAATGAATGAATAGAAGCTAATGCTCTTTTGGGTAATGAGGGTGCCACAGGGGGTTATTTTTGACAGCAAAAAAGTAATTGCATTGCTGCCATCTTCTGTGATGTTCTGGATCTTATAATAATAATAATAATAATCTTTATTTTTATATAGCGCTTTTCCACCTACTGTAGTAGGCACTCAAAGCGCTTTACATACATTAAGCTATTTACCAGTGTTACAGAACACTTACTGGAGACAATGTAGGTTAAGTGTCTTGCCCAAGGACACAAGGACAGTATGTGGGGGAGAGCGGGATGTTATGATGTTTTTTGGGATGTTTCGAGCGGTGATAGAACCGCCCACCCGCCGGTCGAAGGACGGCCGCTCAACCCAAAATACAAATAGCCGTTACTTTAATTTAACAATGTCTTCTATGTAATTTTCTTACTTTCCAAAGTTCATTCCATGATTGTACGCTCTGGCGGGCGAATTTCTGGCACCCACGCCACATGTTTGTTACTTTGTGTCCCACATGTGTTACTTTAGTATGAATGCTTGATCTATATTTAATGCTGCTACTGGGTATAAGACTCTCCAACTCAAGGCTCAGAGGTCAAATTCAGTCAGTTAAGATTATAACAGCCCACAGTCACCAATATTATATTGAAAATGTAACATATAGCTGTTGACATCCATCAGTGTAGCACATGCAAACCCAGTGACCACAGCGGTAAACAGCACAAACCTCCAGCTCATTTATCGTCCTGAACATGCACGTGCCTGAGCTCACAAATGCACCGGTGTTGATCTGGAGACTTGTGCTTGTGTCTCACACCCTCAGCAGGGGATTTATCAGCTGAGCCACAGACATTGCAGCTTCTCGAGCCTTTAAATTATTCAGACTGATGCTTCCGCTGCGAGGGCAGTGAGCTGCAGTGGAGATGATCATATTAAACCCAAACAAGGCCCCCTTCTCCCACTACCACCGGCCTCTCCACCCGACCCACCCCAGTCGATCTCATCCCTTAAGAGTAAAGAGTAGTTAAATTTGTTAGACTGTTAGACTTCAACAGTTTCCAGTTGTTGTGCAGTGAACTCCTGAACTAGTGCAGAGAAGTGGAAACAGACTATTATTACTGTGTTGAATACAATAATGACCACGTACTTTCACCCTGGTTAAGCACTTCCAACTTCCAACCTGCCATTAACTATTAGCTCGGTCCAGCACCTTGTACGTGTTGTTCATGCTTGTACTTAAAAACAAGACATTTTTTTCTTTAATGAAGTCTGAAAATGTCCCTAATTTTTCTACCATTACGGTTAAATAAAGTTTTAAATAAAAATTAACTGGACTTGACACTGGTCTTATTTCATAGCTATACCTTGAGTATCTCTCTATAACACATTCTCTCCCAGGACCAGTGAGCTGCAAAACAAGAGTTTTTTAACAGTTGTAGAGGGAGACTTGAAACCTCTGTTTTGTGTGTAATTAACACTAAATCAAACCAAAATCAAAGTAAATGAATAGGTTTGCAATTTCTGAATCTTTGTTAGCATTTGCTAAGCATTAGCCTAAATTAGACAATGCTAACGTTTTATCACTGGCCACATTCTCTCTTGTGCTGCTAGACTTCGCTCTTTAACTTTGGGAGTTGTTGAGACCGCGGTTTGAGCCAGTGGCACAAACTGATAAGGCTCTAGCCCTGTGTGCACAGAAATGTCCTCCACTTAGAAGGACCGCTCCGTAGCAAAGCTACTCACTTCCTTCAAGTCTACATTTTACGTGTCTGACAGCTGCTGTCAATCAATCCGTCACTGCGGGTCTCAGGTTCACGCCCCCGCTGAGCTCCGCCCTCAGTTCTTCCCCTCTGTCTCTGCTGGGCTCTGCCCACTTTTCCAGCATTTTTCAAATTTTGTGAGTGGGTGGAGTTAGGCTCTGACCAGGGGTTTAGTTACCCTTTAAGACCAGTATCGATGAAAGCTAACAAGTTACTTAACACTACCCACCACTAGCTATGGTAGCCCTACAGGGACATGCTGTTGTCTATGAACGAACCCAGTGGAAATAGGTCTGATGGTGACTTCACTTGAAAAAAAAATAAAAATACAGTTCATAAATTGAAATTGTGCTTACAAAGAATCAGGAGTGTGCACTGAAGCAGAGGCAGTTGTTATCTGGGCTCTGATTGTTTTTTAACAAGTCCGTGGTGCATTCGGGAACAGGTCAGCCATACTGTTTTAGATCATTTAACATTAACTCACATCTGCTGCTCCTTGTCTGGAGCTAGCACATGTTGTGTTTATTAACCAATTATGTAAACTTTAAATGGAATGAACATATTATAGGTCATGGCAGTTGTTCAGGTTACGCCAAAGTTTACCACGGCTGCAGTAATGCAACACTGTGTAAACAAAGACATGATGTTGACTCAGGAACAGGATCCACTGCATTGGATTTGCTGATGCTGCAGGCTGTTGTAACCTACCTGCTCTGACCCAACATCAGAACATGATTAGGTTATTGGTCTATTTTATCTTGTACCAAACCATTTTATGTAGACACAGTAGACTTGACGTAGAGATTTGGTATAAATTAGCCATTTCTCCATCAACAAGTGTCCTCAGATGTCACCCAAAGAATGTAAATTGATATTTTTTAGAACTTTTAATTGATTTTATTCATTGTCCTTTTTATTATGTGACTGTAACACTGGTAATTACATTAGAACAATGTAAGTCGCTTTGGATAAAAGCGTCAGCTAAATGAATAAATGTAAATGTATTATTGTGGTTGTGGTCATAATTATATTGTTGCCTTGTCTTTCTCCTTTGTGTAGCACTTTGCCCAAGACAAATCGCCTTGTTGGGGACATTCTAAAATATGTCTTTAGAGCACAAACACTTTAAAAACATTCAAGTCCTTTAGGATTTTTTTTAATTGTCATTTTATTGTAATTAATAAATCCAACATTTTCTAAATACTTTCAATGTAGTTGATCAATCACAAGCAGTTTCCTGTTTTCTCAGGATTAAGCATTAAGAGTTATATATTTTTTCCACATTCAGAATGTTTATTTTCATGTATCTACTTTCAAAGCCCTGGGTCTGCACTGTTAGAAAAAGAGGTACAATACAGGTCCATTTTTGTTCCCTAAGGTACAAACTTTGTATATGTACCCTTAAAAGTACAAAAATGTATCTTTAAGGTACAATTGTGCACCTTCCATTGTACATTGTGAGCTTTTTGAGGTGTAAGGTACATATTTGTCCCTTACATATTTGTACCTTTATGTTTAAATATAAAATGGCAGGAATTAGTGGATGCTGAAAATGTCATCTCTCAATATAGAAACACAAGTTAACCTATCAAACTCAATAACTGTCAAACTAAATTAACTAGATATGGGCAAAATAAATCAGAATTTGTAAAGGTTTGAGATATGGGCAAAATCAGAATTTTTTTTTTTTGTGAAGTGTCCCTTTGAATCATTTTTAATCATGTTAATGAGGATTATGTAATCATTTATATTCACAAACAGTATTGAAGAATTTGATTTTCAAACCCTCTACCCTATTTATATTAGAATAAAACAGACAAATAATTGTTAACGATTTAATGCTGTGTTCACACCAAACGCGAATAGAGCGTCTGGCGCAAATGATTTCAATGTTAAGTCATAAGTCAATGCAAATGCGCGTTTACGCGCGTCTGGAGGTCTCGCAGCGCGAAACGCGCGTTAAGCGCGAATGGTGCTTTTTGTGCTTAGTTGTGGAAAGAAAGGATCTATCTACAGGCTAACCAGAGTTTGGCTCGGCGGAAGCATAAATATTGCAGTGCGGAAGGATACATGAGTGAATCGACAGTGATCCAACTGTCAGTCTCTGTCAGTGTTGATCAGAGGTGGGAGGATGGCGCTTCGACATTTATCCACGGAGGATTTAATCACAGAGTTATTTAATTTTGGGATAGAGGTCACTGAAGAGGAGAGAAAAAAATTCAAAGGTAAAGTATTTGAATGTTTAATCAGTGTTTGTGGTGTTAATTCAAAGTTGGAAGTTAACTTTTACTGTTAATATTAGCGCTAGCCAAGTTCATACTCAACATTAGCTAGCTAGACTCATATTGACGATTGCCATTATTAACGTTAACTAGTTAACGTTAGTTAAAACATTATTATATAATAATAGTATAAATAAATATTATTATTATAAGTAGCAGTACTATCTTGGCTACAGTTCACCATCAAGCTAACGTTAACTTTTCGGCGGGAAAAACGCTTCTCATCCAACTCTGCCGCTGAAAAGTTATAACATTACCGTGAAATATTAATGAAATATTACAATATTTCAGAACAAAAAACTAATGAGTGGCAAAAACGTTTTTTTTTTTTTAGTTTTTTTTTTCCATCATTATAGCTTAGCTATAAAACTACTGCATCAGTGTTGGATGAGAAGCGTTTTTGCCACCGAAAAGTCTGACTTATGTGAGCTAACGTTAGCTGGGCTGAGTCAGAGGAGAACCATAAAAATATTTTTTTTTGTGGCCCAACAGTCTCTTGTTCTGGAATATTTTAATGCTAAAGCTAAGCCATTTGGGCGGAATGTGACTATTGATAGTCAGTGAGGGTTTGAAAGTATGATTTAGTAGTTATTTTGTCGTCAAACGGTCTTAAGAACATCCTCGTAAAACCATGTACGTTAACGCTAAGACTAAAGTTAACATTAAATTACAACATCAGGTTAACTGACAGAACCGACTAACGGTTGCTAACCACCCTTTCGAGTAATGTTAACATTACTAATGTTATCTAGCTGCTGTGTATACAAATAAACCGATTACTATCATTAATGGTTTTAACTTCTTTCAATACTTTCCCCGCTGTCCTGAAAAAAAAAAAGATAGGCCTAACGTTACATTATATTAATATTCAGGGCTGTGTGTGTGTGTGTGTGTGTGTGAGAGAGAGAGAGACGCATTTCTAGCGTCTCTAATGAGGTAGCTATGCCCAAATACTTTCAATGTGTTTTATATGGATATTAGGGCTTCTCAAAGTCCGGACCAAACGGCAAGCCCATAAGTTACCTCTGTATATGAGAAAAATACCCACTGAACCAAACTGGCTTAAAACTATTTTTTCCCCATTGACTTACACTAACGTTACAGTCTGACATAATGTGCATTTTTAAATTGTTGTATGTTGTTAACACAGTGGTGGTTAACATTGCTGTTTTTCTTTTCTCTATTGTCTAGATAATGAAGTTGACGGAGAAGCAGTGGACTATGGATTGACTGAGAGGATGATTTCATGCCTCTTTGAAGGATCGTTTAAGAAGCAAGCCAAATTCAACCGATTTGTTCAGCAGTGGAAAGAAACCGTGACACTAACCCTCGAGCCTGTCCCGGTACATTCAGAGAAGGCTACAGAGGAATCAAGGTACCGGTAACAGTATTGTTATGTCATTGTTATAATGTTAGGCCCAAGTACCGTTTTCAGACTATAAGTCGCACCGGTAGAACCATGGAAAATAACTCTATAATCTCATAGCAATATAATATAGCTTTAAGGTTACCACTGAAGAAGTTTTTTATCTGGATCTGAATTCACCTGGCTCTGGTAGTTTATGTAGTGTAACATTATGCATAATGTTACACTGTCTGTGTAGTCTGAATGCAGGGGTAGAAAGTAACTAAGTACATTTACTCCAGTACTGTACTTCAGACCAAATGTTGAGGTACTTGTACTTTACTTGAGTCTTTTCTTTTCATGCCACTTTCTACTTTTACTCCCCTACATTCATCTGTTACAGCTTTAGTTACTAGTTACTTTAGTTACTAGTTACATGTAGTTTATAAAATCTGATGTTTGATTCTAAAGTAAACTAGCCGACAATATAACGGCAATATTCCAACTGAGATGATGAGATCATTAAACACAACACAACTGGTTGGATCCTTTACTCTTTCTACAATGGTTTAATACTTTAACTACATTTTCCTGATGATACTTGCACACTTTTACTGAAGTAACATCTACTCTGCAGGACTTTAACTTGTATTGTTACAGTGTGGTTAATTTGCCAAAATTTTAAGACTATTGTTTTATTTTATCATAGTCATGCCATCCCATCATCAGCCTTCCCAGCAGTTTTCATCATTCCTAAATTTCCCAGAGATGTTCAGACAAAGTTGGACCAAAAACCGCCATGTAAAATTGAGAGATCCGATCACAACAAAACCATAAGAACATTGTATGAAACCATGGCCCTGATCAAAATGTAAGTTTTGCAACCCAACTGGATTACGGCATTTGAGTTATTAATACTATGTTTGATGTTACATTGCTCACCTTCTTTTGCATCGCTGTTACAGGTTTCCGACCAATGATGACTATGTGAAAGTGTGTAAGGCCCTGATTTTGAAATACCCTTTCTTAAAAGACAAAGAAGGCAATGGTTATGTGAGTTAACAGAATATTAATTGCCAACCTTTATTTATTATACCTAGAGTACTAATCCAGTCAAGATATTAACTATGTTCTCTGCATTTTGATGCACACATTGTTTTCCACCATGTATTTTCATGCTTGTGCTTTCAGTTTTCTGCAAGTGGTTTGTATGCTTATTTAATTGTTATATTTTATATTCTTTTAAATAGCATACCTGGCACATGTCTCTCAAACGTAAGTTCAAATATGAGCGGGTGCCACTGGTAGATGATGAAGAGGTGAGAAGAATGAAACAGAAATTTGGTCATCACACAAAGCCTTTACAACTGGAAGAAAACACAAGTGTGCCCCAATGGTTAGCCCCTTAACCCAGAATGGAATAGAATAGTCCCTCCTGTAAAGTGCTTTAAGTAGTTATGATAAAGCGCTATATAAAATGTAATAAGTTATTATTAAGGGCTCATTTTTCATAAACATTAAAAAGGGGAAAAGCAACTGTCAAATGAGCAAATGTTTGTCATCCCTCTGTGTCGTAGAAGGTGGATATTATTGGGGAGGATGATACCTCAGTAGCGAGCCATGTGAAAGTCCTGCAGGACCAGTACCGGAAGACACAGCCAGATGCCCGAATGGTGGAGGAACGGATGATGAGGACATTTGCTTGGAGAAGGCGAGAGATTGCCAATGGGATGACTGTCGAAGAAGCCATTAACAAATATCCATTCCTTAAGAGTCCATGCATGGTTTGTCTAAATTTATTTCCTTACATTTGTGTTGGAAGTTCATAGTAAATTACTAAAGGCTGTCTTTTTTTAATTTAAAAATCCTATGATAATGTTGTGACATGTTTCCATGTTTCCATGTTGCAGCTATTTCAGGAAATGGGCCGGCTTCATGATGAAATGAATATCTGCCGAAGATTCGAAGATGGCTTTAAGGTCCTAGTACCCAAAGTGCTTAGCTTGACTCAAAGGAAATCTCCCCTTGCAGATCTGGCTTTGGAGGAAAGAGAGGCTGCCCTCACCGAAGATGTCCCTGGTAAATTAATAATTAATTTATTTTCTATTTGTCTTCAGACAAGATAAGGTCTAACCAAAATACAATTCATGTAATACACTTCCTTTTTTATTTATTTTTTTTTTACTTAATTTTCAGGGATTGATTTCAGAGCTGCAATCCTGCTGTTGCCGATCCTGTTCAGGGAGAAAAATGACGTTCTCGTCATACTTGGGGAGGTGTGTAATTTGCATATATATATATATATATATATTACATTACTTCCCACAGAGACTGGGAGAATTATATGCATCCCTTGGATGTCTTACAAAGTTTCTAGCTATCAATGCTGGGCCTTGGTGTGGACATGGGGGGCCGCATAGTTCAAACCTCACTGCAGCAGTGAGAGAGAGCTGTGCACAACAACAAAAATATGGTGTTTTTTGAAAATTCAACCATGTAAACCTATTCTGGTACAACCTTAAAATACAGTTATGAATCTGAAAAGGAGCATAATATGGGCGCTTTAAGGTCTTTACTTACCGTAGATGTTTTTTTAGTATATATATATATATATATTTATATATATGAACTGTTGTTGTTGTTGTGTGTGTTTTTTTTTTTTTTTTATTAATGTTTTTTTGGTAGATTTAAGTTAACTACTTTATGATCTCTTGCAGGATCAGCCACCATCGCCATATCCTACTGTACAACTCGAAGCTGTCGCTGACTGTCCCTGCAGTGGTCAAACTGGATGGGCAGTCAGTCTGCAGGGCGCTTGGTTTGGAGGAAGGTGTTATTGCTGCTTTTTGTGCTTACTTAATCTACAACATGGTATATCCATCTCGCCTGAAGAACACCTTGATTTTCATTCAGCGGTATGTTCTAAAAATGTCTGAGGTTGATGATAAGCCTCTACCTGTTTGTGTGACCAGGGTAATCAACATTTTAGCTTGATCAACAACCACAATGCCTACACCATTCAGCTGTCCTAAATGCTCTCGAAGAGCCTTCACATTTTTTTTTTTTGTTTTCTTAAAAAATGTAATTAATTATTTTTAATGTTTTTTATATCAGACATGACATCCTAAACGTTGAGGCATTTTATTTTGGGATGTTACATTGTATGGCTGTGAGATCAATTATTATTGAATCTGTGAATTAAACTGTTTTCCATTTAAGGACTAAAATAAATGTCTAAAATTCAGTTAGTTGTTGTTTTCCTTTATTTTCTTTCACTCCTTAAGGAATAAAAAAGAACTTTTTTGCCACCTAAAGGTACAAAATGGCTTTGTCACTGGGGTGGTACCTTAATGGGACAAATTTGTACCTTTTTCCAGAGGTACTATATTGTACCTTTGTCTAAGGTACATTATTGATCCTTAAAGGTACAGTATTGGCCCTTAGAAGGTACAAACAAGTAAGGTACAAATTTGCTCCTATGACTCAAGGTACAATAATGTACCTTTTGAGGGTACCACCCCAGTGACAAGCTTTTGTTCCTTAAAGGTACCGTTTTGTACTTTTTTTTCTGAGAGTGTGATGAAAAAAATAAAATCAATAATTGATTTACAGTGCATCAAAGAAAAAGCCAGCTTTTTAGATGTGATAATATTTAGCGTTTTTATTCTGTCCTTCAGGTGATCCAGACAATCCGAGCAGCAGATCGGGACAACTTTGCCAACGGGAAGTTTTCATTTCGCCTTCCTCCTGAGCATCAAGTCAACCCTAACTTCACCGTCAGGGACAATGGAGGTAAGATTATGGAGGTCTCCTAATTAAGTCTGTGAACATCAAATAGAGCATTTTATTTGGATGGAGTAGAGCATTTGTCAGTGAGCAGAAAAAAATAAGGCAATGGGAGGCTATAATTCTGGATGTTAATATGGAGCACAATTGATCTGTGTTTACCACTGCAAACATTTCTTTGTCTGGAGTCTGGATGTTCTCCCTGTTTCTGTGGTTTGTCTCTTAGCACACAGGCTTCCTCACACTGTCTAAAGACATGCATGTTTAGATACATTGGTGAATCTGAATGTTCCATAGTGAGTAACTGTCTATGTTGGCTCTGGGATTAACTGACAACCATCCAGGAAGTACTCCTCAGGATTGTCAGCTGGTCCTGACAAACACCTCAGGACCAGCTCAGATAGACTCCAGCCTCCACAGAGTGAGAGATAACAAATAAAAATTTCATTAGACAGTGATAAATCCTTCAAGGGGTGTAACAATTCAACAACTCTACTTCAATGGGGCGCAGTGGCTCAGTGGTAGTGCGGTCGTCCTTCAACCGAAAGGTAGGCGGTTCGATTCCTGCTCTCCCCACAGTTCATACTGTTGTTGTCACTAACCCACCTTGCCTCCAGTGGTGTTCCAGCTGTAACACTGGTGAATGAAAGCTTCATGTAAGTCGCTTTGGATAAAATCACAGCTAAATGACGAAATGTAAAGTTTATATTGCTATAATATTGATTAACCCTCATGCCCTCTCACAAGGATGTCAGCGTCGCTGCTGCTATGCGGTGCAGGCGGATCTCCTAACTCTGTTTTGCCCTGAGTTTCTGTTTTTATAAATATTCTTGCTTCTTCAAATGGGTTAGCTGTGAAATTATTAACTAATTTATCGCAGATTATGTTTAATGTTACTGAGAAGTGCCTATACATCTGTAGCTACTGTTGATAAATACTATTAAAACACTGTTGGTTAGCTACTCATCGTCTAAACCAAAAGTTGTGGCTGTTGAGCCCCATGCTTCTCATCTTATCATTTCCTGTTTTCCCGCTGTAGCCCGCTAGATTGACACGGAGCTGCTTGAAAAACAAAACTCCAACCGATTGCTAGCGGAGCGTCGAGTTGTTCCAGGGACGTGTCTGAGGAGCCGCCGGTGTAAACTGACAGACAGTTGATTGGGTGTAAATTGGGGGTTAGCCCGTTAAGCCCGAGGCCTATTTTCAAGACCACTTCTCGAAAAATGCATACCAGTAAACAAATGACTATATTTCAGCAACCATAAGGTGTATTTGAATAAGTTTGGTGTCATTGTAAAGGGAACATTGTGGAGATTTGTTAATAAGTGTTATCATATGAATATGTGTTACTAATAAAGAGAAAATGAAGATGGCACACAGCTAAAATGTATTTTTTTAGTTCCGCTTAAAAAAAAACTGTATTTTATGATGAGTAACTCTTTGGAATGCTGCTGTTGAGACTCCTGTACTTCATAACATGTAAATAAAACATGTTAACATTATCCCTGCAAAGTTTTAAACTGATAATGTGAAGCAGAATAAAACTCAAGGGGATTTAGTACAGAAAGATTAGGCGAGATTTCCAAAAGGCCCAGTTTGACCCACTTTGGCCCAGTCTGTTCCATTTCATTTTAGTCATGTAAATACTATATTTTTAATGTTTATATCACTAATGGTGTTCATTAAATACATTTTTGAGAACTTAAACCAGACTTCTAAGTATTTAAATGTGTTTTCAGTCTGTATTCTTCCTCCTTCGTGTCTGTGTATTACGCAGGCTGTTCCTGAGTAAAGCTCAAAAAAAGACGCACAGCAGCCGATTGGTCGAATTGAACATGTGATACCTCGTTTGAACCGTGAGGACCAATAGAATCGAGGGAAACTGTTTAAATCCCGGTCATTTGAACCTTGCTCTGATGTCACATGATAGACTGGTACCTGAGCCAATGATAGTGTCTATCCCATGATGCAGTTCACTGTGAAACGCTCTCAGTGAACTGCACCATGACCGAAGGTGTCATGTCACAGATAGACCCAAATGGAAGCTGACACATGGATTTAACTGGAAAGCAGCATTTTTTTTTGCATGAAAACAACAGCTTTCCACTCTGTTCAAAGAAAATAAGGCAATGATTCTTATCATTGCTGCACAAAAGTGTATATTTTATTATACCAGTTTCGCTTTGCTTACTTATATTTTGAAGTACGTCAGCTTGCTTGGTGTCAATGTATTGCAGTGTTCTGTTATTGGACTTCTGTGCTAGTCACAGTTTGTCCATAACGAACACCGTGTTCAAGCATAAGGGTGTCCACCAGTGCACGTGGCACCAGGACACCCTAGGCCGGAGGTCGATGATCGACTTTTTGTCTGACCTCCGGCTGTATGTCTTGGACACTCGGGTGAAGAGAGGGGCGGAGCTGTCAACTGATCACCACCTGTTCATTATCTTTATGGACAGGATTTCTAGGCGCAGCCAGGGGCCGGAGAGAGTCTGGTTTGGGGACCACAGGAGCTTGTCTTTGCTTTTTGCAGGTGATGTTGTCCTGTTGGCTCCATCAAGCCAGGACCTTTAATGTGCACTGGGGTAGTTTGCAGCCGAGTGTAAAGCGGCTGGGATGAGGATCAGCACCTCCAAGTGTGAGACCATAGTTCCAACTACAGAGGGATCACACTCCTCAGCCTTCCCGGGAAAGTCTATGCCAGGGTACTGGAGAGGAGAATGCGGCCGATAGTTGAACCTCGGATTCAGGAGGAACAATGCGGTTTTCGTCCCGGTTGTGGAACACTGGATCAGCTCTATACCCTCTCCAGGGTGCTGGAGGGTTTATGGAAGTTTACCCAACCAGTCCACATGTGTTTTGTGGATCTGGAGAAGGCATTTGACTGTGTCCCTCGTGGCGCCCTGTGGGGGATGCTCTGGGAGTATGGGGTCCGGGGCCCTTTGCTAAGGGCTGTCCGGTCCCTGTGCGACCGGAGCAGGAGCTTGGTTCGCATTGCCTACAGTAAGTCAGACCGTTTCCCAGTGCATGTTGGACTCCAGCAGGGCTGCCCTTTGTCACCGGTCCTGTTCATTATTTTTATGGACAGGATTTCTAGGCGCAGCCAGGGGCCGGAAAGAGTCTGGTTTTGGGACCACAGAATCTCGTCTCTGCTTTTTGCAGGTAATGTTGTCCTGTTGGCTCCATCAAGCCAGGACCTTTAATGTGCACTGGGACGGTTTGCAGCCGAGTGTGAAGCGGCTGGGATGAGGATCAGCACCTCCAAGTCTGAGACCATGGTTCTCAGTCAGAAAAGGGTGGCTTGTCCCCTTCAGGTTGGTGGAGAGCTCCTGCCTCAAGTGGAGGAGTTCAAGTATCTTGGGGTCTTGTTCCCGAGTGAGGGAAGGAGGGAACGTGAGATTGACAGACGGATCGGTGCAGCTTCTGCAGTCATGCAGAAGGTGGCTCATGCATCTGTTTCAGATGCCTCCTGGACGCCTCCCTAGGGAGGTGTTCCGGGCATGTCCCACCGGGAAGAGACCCCGGGGAAGACCTAGGACACGCTGGAGGGACTATGTCTCGGCTGGCCTGGGAACACCTCGGTATCCCCCAGTTAGAGCTGGAGGAAGTGTCTGGGGAGAGGGAAATCTGGGCGTCTCGGCTTAGACTGCTGCCCCCGCGACCCGGCCCCGGATAAGCGGTAGAAGATGAATGGATGGATGGATGGATGGATTTTTTTATGTCAGATATTACCATTAAGAGACAAAAGTATCCTCTTCCAAAACGGCATAAAACCACAATGTTAATACTATATTCTTCCACTTTTCTTTTATAAATCTTTTAATCCACTTCAGTTCTGATCATAAATACCAAATATTTGAATGTGTACATGCATACTTTAAAATAAAAAAAGACATGCAGGTCAAAGAGGTCACTGTGGAGAAATGACAAAAACAATGATTAGTGAGTTCATGCACTGGCAGGAGTTATGTCACAACCAAACTCTTTGTAGCTTAGCTGTCTGGTCATACTCTGTGACAACCAGGCAGCAAGATGAAGAGGCGCTTCTCCCTTAAACAGGCTCTGGATGAAATTGGACAGCCTAAAACTGTCAGAGGTTGCCATGTGTAATGAGTGCAGAGTTGTAGTAAGTGGCAATTTCAAACAAAACAGCCCTGAATAGAGCTTTTGTAGGAGCTGGTCAAGGTTTTGTCCAATAGATTTTTTATAAATCTAACTCAGATCAGTCCTGCTTCACTTTATACTGCGCTCCACAATACGAAATTCATGTGTTTTCAGAGAGAAATGAAACAATATCAAACACACATGAAACAATTTGTCATTTTTCAAACTTGTTTTTGTTCATCACCACGCAGTGTGGGTCGCCTTTGTGCCAAGTCTCCAGATTGTACTGCTGTCAGGGTCAGAGCTGGTGTAGGGCTACACACATTTTCACGTCTACAGTAGTAGACCCTTTGAGTGTACCCAAGTTTAGAAATGTATTTACTGCAGTCACACATCTCAGTAGCTCACAGTTTTCAGTATACACAGGGACAGTTCTGTGACGTTTTGTTTCTACACCTCCACACAGGTATACCATGACCTGATGTTAATGGCTAGAACTTGCTGTTTGATGTGGAGATATTCTTGACAAAAATATCTATAGTCAAATTTTGAGAAGCCATCATTTCAACATCTCATTTCTTTTCATCTGTCACACATTTCTCAGTCAGAATCTATTTTTATTATGTTTCCAGATGTCTAGTCCATCCCCGTTGGCATTACTGCACTGGGTAAGTGTTTGACCCCAGACCGAGAAGACCGATCTCCGTAATGAGTCGCACTGACATCTCCTCGACAGATGGTTTGGTCAGCCGTCATTATGAACCCAGGAGTGTCTTGTCATAGACTCAGGACTCTAGAGTGAACACAAGTACACAAGAACACAACTGTCTTTTAAAACCAAATCTTTCCTTTTAATGTTTGTTTGTATTAATCAATCAAACAAACTGTATTATTTTTTATTCATGAGGAACCAACTATTTATTGTGCAGCAAGATTCAAATTAAAGATTCAACAGGCTCTTCCAAAGAAAGCCCCAAAGACTTTGGTTTAATGGAGCTAGGAGTTGAAAGAATGGCAGATACTTTTGTTACATAAAAGCCTATTTACAAGGCATTAAAGCCAGAAACAAACACAATGGGGAGTGGCCAGTTCCAAGACTTTTCAAGACCACAAGTGGTTCTCCACAAGAGATGCAACAATCTGATTCTAGTAGAAGGTTTATGATTTATTAATGTATAATTAGTTATTTTGCAATTAAATAAAATTCTTCTTCTTTAGTCTACTGGTTAGTGTTTCAGGTCTACAGGTTTCAGGTTTGTGTCCCACACAGCCTTCTCCTTTGATTTTGTAAAAGAAAAGACAACTTGTTAAGACAGCCACTGACTGCGTTCTTAGTGTTAAAATATTTTGAATAATGCATGGCTGTCCATCTTGGTGTGATAATTGTTGTTAAGATAGGCTACAATGTCGTAGGACTGGGCGATATGGTCAAAAATCAAATCACAATTATTTTCTCCCTATATTCCATATTGATACAGTAAATATAACAAAAGTACATCAATTTCTGTCAAGCCTAATATTATTTATGCCGTCAAATAATAACTGTAAACTTTCTATAAATGTATTAAACCACATTTCTTTTATCTATTAATGTATTTTACATGCCAAACCAGTAAGAGCACAGAACAGAATCACATACAGTTATTGGGGCAATGCTTTATACTGAGTTTAAAAGCTTGAATGATAGCAACATATTGAGCAATGTTAAGAGAGACAGCCGACCCCCAGCTCAAAACTCTTCCAGACCAAGCCTCTCAGACCTCCTCAAAAACAATTAAAGGGCCTCCTTGCTGAAGGGATAGGTCTACTTTAGCGAAGTCTTAAAATATTCAAAACATACAGGTTAAGAGTTATGGTTTGTCTGCAGCACGATCATCTTGGATATGTCAGAAAAACTGATTGAGAGGCCGGCTGGGACGTCATGGTTCTCACTTTTTACACTTTTAGTTAAAACAGTTAGTTTTGTGTGAGAACTTTTTCCTCATGTGAAAGAACAACTAAAATGAAACAATATTTTGTGTTTGTAAAAAGCATTGCTGTGATCCCATGATCCCTTTGTTTGGGTTCAACTCATTCCTTTTTGAAAACAAGATAACTGAATGTGCACCTGAGACTCAGAGGCCATTTACATGGATTGTGTTGTGGATGAGCCATTTAAATGAGGACATTCTCACTGACTTAAAACTTCTTAACGCGTTGTGACATTTTCATTAATTGGCAACAGCATGGATGTTGTGTTTTTCTGTAAACGCCTGTAAACCCCTAAAAGAGGTACAAATATTGGGGTTCTGTTGCCACATTTTTTTTTTATTATTGTTTTAGTAAACTTTTAAATTTATCTCTTACATAATGCATTGGTGGCGCTAGTACATCATCTGTACAATACAGTGACTTTACCACAATTTGCATCCCCATTGAACCATATCCACGGCACTGAAATGTAAAAAGTGTCCAGTTGTTTTAACCTGATTTTATATCGTCATCATTTGTGTGAAATTGTCCGCACTCATTTATCAAGTATTTACTTTTCATTTATGCCAGCCATATTCCAGATTTTCCAGGATTTGTGGGAGCTCTGTCTCTTCTGTCTGTCTGGTCTAAATCAATAACATTACTGACAGATGGCCCAGTCCTCAACTCCAAAACAATTATATGTTCTTCTCTAATTTGCTCTGTGTCTTTTAACTTGGCCCAGAGCTGCACAAACACAGCTCCTGCCAATATTCGGCTCTTGTCGTGGGTTTTTTGGAGGTCATTTGAGGTTCTGTAATATACTCTAAATGATAAAAGGTACTATGGCAAATCTGTTTGAGTCCAGGGCCAGTAGTTTAATGTATTGACAAGTTAAAATCAGGTAAATAATTAAACCCTTAAGTCTGTAAACTTAATGAAAAGTTGGTGAAATGGATTTCCCATTTTTATCTTGTATTTGAGGAAAACGTATTATCCCCTAATGGCATATTGTAATCATCTAAGAAAAAACATGACCTCAAGAAATCACCTATTTATTATCAAGGATTTAAACAGATTTAAAATTTAAAAGAGATTAACAAAGGAAAGGCAACATGAAATGAAGATAAAAAATGTCAATTCATTTACACAATGTATAACAAGGCGGAGATAATTGCGGTATTGCAACAGTCTGAACTTAGAGCTAGAAGTTTAGGTAAGCTTTGATATAATTCGGTGGAGATCTGATTTATTCATTTCATTCATTTTCTACCGCTTTGTCCCGTTAGGGGTCACGGGCGACTGGAGCCTATCCCAGCAGTTTTGGCGGGGTAAACCCTGGACAATGGCCAGTTAGTCGCAGGGCTGACATTTGGACACAGACAGTGACAGACAACCATTCACTCTCACATTCATTCACTAGGGACACTTTAGAGTTGCAGATTAACCTGTACATGCATGTGTTTGGACGGTGGGAGGAAGCCAGAGTACCCGGAGAGAACCCACAGTAACACGTGAAGGACATGCAGACTCATCACAGAAAGACCAGAGTCGGCCGAGAAAGGTCGGCCGGGTTTTGAACTCACAACCTTTTTTGCTGTGAGGCAGGAATCTGTGAGGCCGAGATCTGATTTAGTATAACTTTTTTAATCAAACATAAGCAAGCAGTTTGCCTTGTTGTTGTGGGTGATGAGACTTTGGGGCTTGGGAGCAGTAGGGAAGGACCATAAACCTACACAGTACTTAGACCATGTATTGGCCACTTCAGTCATTTTATACCTTCCAACAGTAAATGCAGTGTTTATAGAGTCTATGGGTAAAAGTTTATAGGTCAGACAGCTTTAACTTATGGAACTTTTAGAACTTGGGAGTGCATTTCCTGAAACATACTTTTTGCTTTTGAGTAGTTTATGGAGTGAAAAGGATACTTTTATTCAGTGCTTAATTTGTAAATCAGGTTTCCGGAACAAAAAATGCAGATTGAAATTGAGTCTCTGAGGTCATAGTTACAGAGAACACAAGGCTTAGACCTGGAGTCTCCAACGCGTCGCTCGCTACATCGCTACCATTTTTCAAATTGCTCGCCAAAGACTTAATGAATTAGTAGGGCTGTGACGGTGGCATTTTTTATTGTATTTTAATATTAATTGTACGTGTAAATACAACATTGAAAATACAAGTAGGATCTCCCAAGGCAAACTTGTCGTAGGTGATAGGTCAGACTAAGAGCGGTTCATAAAAAGAAGGGCCGTGACGTCGCCCGGCTCAAAAGCGAGCGCCTGGTGGCCATTGCGGGCGAAATGGCCCTGCCATCTTGGACTATGCAGGAAAGTGCTCCGACCTGGGACTTTGTCGTTCTACTGGGGGACATCAATGCTCAGATGAGTGTCATTTTGACTGGGTGCCTACTTCTTTGTAGAGTAGCAATGGCCCCCTCTGATCTGAACTCGAGCTGTGTTCTATTATTAGACTTCAGTCAGTACTGCCTCACCATCGATCCAAATCCTATAGTATTGACAGGGTCAGGATAGGTGGTGCCTTTCAACAAGGCCTCAAGTATGAACCCTGGTCTAGATGTACTAGTGTTAGAAGCAGTAGTTGCACATAACACACACAGTGGTTAAAAAAACTACCATGATGAGTTTAGTCATACTCTTTTTAAACCATCCATTACAGAAATGTTTTTACCATTTTTCCATCAGTCCAAGAACAATGAATAAACAGGTATCGCTGAGCCAACAGCAGTCAAACCTGCCGAGTGCTCCCTGTTTACTCTCAGCAATATTCTGACTCCTGAAACATCTGTAGCTGTCCTCCTCTGTTAACCTCTCTCTGCTCCTCGCTCCACTAACTCTCAGTGTGTGCAGATTTGTGTACACTCACTGTAATTGTTCAGTCAGGACAGATGGTTAGGCGGGTCTACAGGTGCACTATTAGTGTTCTCATCAGGATTCCCATTACACTGTTAGGAATATAATCTCCAGAGCACACAGTCTTCGCGAACTATTACCTGGTTTAGCCGTTTATTTGGTTGTTACTGAAGATATATGCATTTTCAGTAGGACTTCTTCTAGGGTAGGTTAATTGATTTGCATTAACCGGTTTTAAATAAAAAAAAACTGGATTTGAACATGTTTTTTTTTTTTTCAGTTGATCTAAACTGAATATAACTGCATTCGGACAGGTTTTAAGTTGTTTACTATACTTGGATTCAGTATTTAGCAATACTATATACAGTATATTAGCGTTTAGGTGACATTGAGTAGGCTTCAAGTCACTAGTGCAGGGGTGTCATTAAGGTGACCTGTGGGACAAATCTGACCCTGCCAGAAGGTACAAACTAGCCTGGGATGATTTTAGATTGTAAAAAAACTTTACAAGACATAAAAATTAAATTAGCTGCTAATGTAGGCTATTACTAATTTGTCCACTGGGGGCCACACTGTTTTAGTAACAGAAGGGACAACACAACACTGAGACCCAGAACTGAACAGCCATAAGTTTGCTTTTCTTTTGTTGTTGAAATGACCTTTCGTATTTATTCATTGAGGAGAATGGTGTTTAGACAACAACTTTCAGTCCTTAAGGGATATAATATTTGCCACTATGACATTCATCATGGTGAAAAATACAACAGCTTCCAAGAATAGAAAGAAATAAGATAAATAATTTTTTAGCAGGTCTGAGGAAACCTGTAGCTGAGAAGTCAGTGATGGAGCAGTGAGAGTTAGCTACCTTATGGCTAACAAAGTAGCATTAGCATCAAAGCTATATTGGGAGTTTGTGAAAACATACAGCTGAAAGCCTTTGCCAACATTAGCCTTTGAGCACCGACATTACAATGTAATTGGAGTTATTATGTTATTATTTTGTCTGGCCCACTTCACATGCACATGGCCACTGGACAAAAATGAGTTTGACACCCCATACGCAAAATTACACCACATGGAGGCACCATGGAGTTGTACACAAATGGTTTTAAGACCTGCGCTTCCCCTTCAAAGACAATCTTAACATATATAAATTTCCAATTGCAAAACCGTATTTAAGGTAAAATGCATGTTGTCCTTCTAGAATGTATATGACTATATATCTTAATGTGTATTAGTGTATTAGGTTAAGTAACACACACATTTGGGGTTTGGCAGGACATACTTTGATGGAAGGAAGAAGTAATGCAGGTTTAAGCAGAGTAATAATAAATAGGTCTACATAGACAAACAGTTACTAATTACAAGCTAAAACATTTTCCACACACATCTCAATAGTTATACAACCAGGGCTTTTTTATACATTTACGTATAAGCTAAGCGTTAATTGCGTTTGTGCACTGTTTAGTGAGATAACCACCACCCCACGGGCATCACACATCTTTTCGCTTCTTTACTATCATTACACTCTATTTAAAGAGTGTGTGTCGCTGAGAGGGCGCAGCATACATCCCCTCTCACTGCTCTAACTGACACTTTCACTCACAGCCCATCAGCGCCGGGGAAATGCACACTCACATGAAGCTGCATGCTCACACCAGGGCAGAGTGGACATGGACAATTCAGCTGTTTTATTGGCTTTTTCAAAACTCCCTTCTCTTTGTTTCCGTCAGTGTCGGTAAAGTTTAAGTTTTAAAGTATTATAGACTGCTGCTGCTGTGAACCGGGTCTTCTTGTTTTTAAAGCAACATTAAAGCTACAGAGTGTATAGTATTCAAAATATAAAAACTACATAATCATTTAAAACTTAAAGTAAATCATCATGAGGTATATAAACATCTCAGCATATTTCACTGTTTTTTTTCTCTCCTCTGGAGCGCAGTAAGAGAAGAAGAATCACAAGAAAAGATTTGGGGAAAAAAAAGTTTTGTACGTTTAAACAGATCCAGCAGCACATAAATTAACATAAGATGGCTATACCATATTACCCTGATATACCAGACCGTTTTCCTTTTTTCAAAAGGAGGACGGTTTGGTCCCTTTCTCACAGCAAATCCCTTCCTTGGCAGTTTTGCAGACGGGCCAATCACAAGCCGTTTGTCTGCAGCAGGTATAGTTTGCTGGCCACGTCATACACAAGTAACTCGGCTCACGCAGGTTGTCCAAAATATTCAACATGATGGACGCTGCTTCCGAGAGGTTGTTTATTCTGCTCTCGGCTCGGTTTTGAATAACCATAAGTATAAAAACGATGAAACCGCTCTGGTGTCCGTGCTACTGCTGGACATGTTAATAGCAGCACTCACATGGCTCCCTGGTTGACAACCGGCTGTGTGGTTTTGCCTTTTTTCACGTCACATCTGGCGTTTCTCTGATTGGGTAACATTCCTCTTGTAAACTTCACTCTTGATATCGAATGCAAGCAACATGGTACCAGAATAACTTCTTCGTGGCTAGCCAGGCTAATACTGTAGTGTCAAAACTGACCTCTTAGTCTTTGCCACTATTGTATGGAATAAGTTATGAACGCAACACCAGATCCAATGCCATAGAGTCTTTATTGTTCACAACCAACACAATAAACGACTTGAAGTTGTGCTTTGTGAACTTCTCTTCCTCATACTGGTTATTGAGATTGAGCAGTGGATATACTGATTGTGCTGAACTGAACTTATGTGTGTTTTATTGAATGGTCATTTGTTCTGTCCTATGTATTATTTTTATATGTTGTATGTTATCCCCTTTAATACTATATGGTACCAAACTAGAACTCTGTTGCTCCCTCCTTGAGTGAATTCTAGTCTTCTGATTACTAGCCTAATTTAGCCTTTCATGTTATCTAAGATTTTTATAGCCTTTGTAACAAATTACTCCAACACATAGGTTACATAATTTGAGGGAGAATTCCCAGACCCCAGAATGAGTCCGATTTCAACGCCTGGCGTTCTGCAGTAGACCTGTTGCTAACAAATCCTTCAGTGCCGGATGTGCAGCGATCACGTCAGATTTTTGAAAGTCTTTTTGGTGAAGCATCTGCGACTCAATACTTCTCCAACTAAATATCTACAGATACTGGAATCAGCATATGGTGCGGTGCAGGATGGCGATCAATTATATGCTAAATTAATTGACACATTACAAGATGCAGGAGAGAAGCCACCTACATATCTGCAACGCCTGCAGGTTGCATTGAATCAGGCTGTTAAACAAGGAGGAGTTTCAAAAAAAGACATTGATTGACACCTGCTTACCCAGTTCTGCCGAGGATGTTGGGATGAGAACCTTATTGAACTTCATCTTAAACAACATAAACACAATCCACCTTCTTTTGCTGAATTGTTACTCCTGCTTTGGACAGAGGAGGGTCGCGAAGCTGCAAAAACGCTACGCATGAAGCAACATCTGGGATCCTCACGGTCCAAGGCTTTTAACCATGCGCCATGCTTTTGTGGAGGGTGAAGAAAAAGAAGTATGTGCCTCACTCACGACCATTACTCAGCAGCTGACTCAACAATTGCTTGTGGAGAGGACGGTCATATTAAACCCCACTGTGACAATGCTCCAAATTCATCTTTGGTGGCAGCCAAGAGAAAACTGTTTGCAGAGAAACAGCTAAGATGGCAGAAGTCAAATTCCCCTGCTGGTCGGTCGTTAAACTAGATGCTGTTCCAGTTACGAGCGAATTGGAACAACGGAGGACCCACAATGTCCCAAAAAGAAGAAACCGGTTGACTGTAAGCAACAGAACCAATCCACAACTGCTGTGCCATCACAATTACCTAAGGGTTTGGTCGGTTCAAGGTGCACAGGGAATGTGAAGATTTCTGGCAAAGATTTCAATTGTCTCCTTGATACAGGATCGCAAGTTACAACCCTCCCTGTTTCGGTTTACAATTTGTATTTTTCAGATCATCCTGTGAAACCTCTGTGCGGCTTGTTGCAGGTTAAGGGAGCTGCCGGCCAAGCTGTTCCATATCTCGGATACGCTGAGACATTGTGACATTCCCAAGGGAGTTTATGGGTTTTGATGTTACCACGTTAGCACTGGTTGATCCAGACATCTGCCAAGAACTACAGTGTCCAGTGCTAAATGGAATGAATGCTCTGGAGCCCTTGTATAGCCAGTGTATGGACAGTGAAGTGTTGAGCTTTCAGCCATCTGCCTATGGCTATCGAGCAGTTCTGAAGCTACTACGGATAAGGTATAATCAAGTTCAGTTGGGTACTGACGGAGTTGTGAGGTTGGCTACCAAGGACCCTATTTCCATTCCAGCGGGTCACACCACTATTGTCGAAGGCTCCTTCCATTCTCCTATCTCACACATGGTCAATGGGCTATGGTGGATCAGCCAGTGTCCTCGTTGCCCGGCGGTCTGTGTATAAAAAACTGCTTAGTCATGGTTTCAAGTCAGTCTAAAGTTCCAGTTGTTCTCTCCAACGAGACTGACCATGAGGTAACCATTCAACCTCTTAGTACTATTGCAGAGCTTTCTATGTCACCTCAGATTCTGACGCATTGTGTGTCCACATGTCATTCAACAACAGCAACAGCAAGTTCTTCAGACACTCTAAAATTTGATTTTGCAGAGTCACCTATTCCTCCAGAGTGGAAGGACAGAATTATTCATAAGTTAAATGAGATTTCAAATGTGTTTTTCCATCAGGATTTGGACTTTGGACACACAGACAGAATAAAACATCATATAAAACTGAGTTACGAGACTTCATTCAAGCACCAACCCAGACCCATTCATCCTCATGACATTGAGGCAGTTCGTCAACATCTGCAGGATCTTGTTGAAGCTGGGGTCATTCGCGAATCAGAGTTTCCCTTTTCGTCCCCCATTGTTGTCGTTCGAAAGAAGAATGGTGACATACGGCTGTGTATTGATTTTTGGAAGCTTAACCTGCAGACTGTCAAAGGTGCCTACGCTCTTCCAAACCTGGAGGAGTCATTTTCGGCACTCACTGGCTCTCAGTGGTTTAGCGTTCTTGATTTGAAATCTGGATACTACCAGATTGAAATGGAGAAGAGTGACAAACCGAAAACTGCTTTTGTAACTCCAGTTGGATTCTGGGAGTTCAATCGAATGCCACAGGGGGTAACAAATGCACCAAGCACATTCCAGCGACTGATGGAAAAATGCATGGGACACCTACATCTAAGAGAAGTTTTGGTGTTCTTAGATGATTTAATTGTCCTTTCTGATTCCTTGAGAACATGAAAGGCGATTGCTGCGCGTGTTAAATAGGCTTAAAGAGTATGGGCTTAAACTCTCCCCCGAGAAATGTAAATTCTTCCAGACATCTGTGCGTTATCTAGGTCATGTTGTTTCCGAGAGAGGCGTTGAGACTGATTTAGGATTTTCAGGCTATTATAGGAGGTTTATAAAGGGATACTCTGCCATCGCCAAACCCTTAAATGACCTGACAACAGGCTACGCACCTACTTCCAAAACCTCACAGAAGAAACTGGATACTTCCAAGATCTATGACACCAGACAGCCATTTGCCGAACGATGGGTACCGGCATGTCAACTTGCTTTTGAGACCTTGATTGAACGATTAACTACTTGCCCAGTCCTTGGGTTTGCAGATCCAAAGAAACCCTACATACTGCATACAGACGCCAGTACCATCGGGCTCGGAGCCGCTCTATATCAAGAGCAGGAGGGAAAATTGAGAGTTATCGCATACGCCAGCAGTAGGGATGGGTATCGTTAAGGTTTTAACGGTATTACTACTCTTATCGATACTGCTTAACGGTCCGGTACTTTAACGGTATTCTTATCGGTACTTTGTGTTGTGTTTTTTTTTTTTTTTGAGAACAAGTTGAGAACAAAATTAACATTTTCAAAGCATTTATATATATATATATATATATATATATATATATATATATATATATATATATATATAATATATACAAGGTATTAACTCTGCAGGGTGCCCAAACTTTTGCAGGCACCATTTTTTTTTTCTGTTATTTTGAAAGTGTAAATGATTGAAATAAAATCTAACTTTTTTGACTTATTATAAGAATGTCTAATCTGTCATTTGATGCCTTTTGGAGATTTTTCCATCTTTTCTTGGCGCCTTTATGCACATTAATACATTTTTTTACCTGGGGTGCCCAAACTTTCGATCCCCACTGTATACCTTCGAGCTGCAATATCGAGCGGGAAAACAGAACCTTGATGCAGATGCTCTATCTTGATGATCTCATGGTCATTCCACTGATTTTCCAATACAGAAAGACTGGGATTTGATTCACAAGTTCACTCAAAACCACACCAGTAATTCCAGTGAATTGAATGACATTGATTTGGACATTGTCTCGGCCATCTGTAACAGTTGTCTCGAGTGAACCTGTGCGGCTGGTAATTCGTTAGAGAGTATTATTACCTTTGTCGAATCCTTGGGTGTGTCAGCCTAACAACGCGCTAACACAGTTATCAGAGAAGTCATCTACCAACTGGAAACTGGAGAGAAAGTCCCTCCGACAGCAAGGCAAGAGCTACCTGATCTTGCACTTTTGTTACGAGAACTGAATCGCCTCGAACTGCACGAGGGGATCTTGTACCCGAGAAGACAGAATGGAGAGCAAGTCACGTTCCAGTTGGTGTTGCCTGACGAACTGAGACCCATTGTTCTAACCAGCCTACATGACGACATGGGCCATATGGGCATTGAGCGGACCATAGACTTAGTGCAATCTCGCTTCTTCTGGCCGCGCATGTCTGCGGATGTTGAGGCCAAAGTCAAGACCTGTAATCAGTGTGTACAACGAAAAGCGCTGCCTGAAAGAGACAGCGACATTGGTTAATATCAAGACCACTCGTCCGTTGGAGTTGCTCTGCATGGATTATTTGTCACTAGAACCAGATTGAAAAAGATCGAATATGAAAGACATTCTTGTAATTACAGACCATTTTACAAAATCTGCCGTGGCCATGCCCACTGCAAACCAAAAGGCAAAGACGGTGGCAAAAATGTCTATGGGAAAACATAGTTGTCTACGGAATACCAGAGCGTCTCCACACTGACCAGGGCCCTGACTTTGAGTCGAAGCTCATCAAAGAACTTTGCCAACTTGCTTGGATTGTAAAGACTAGGACAACCCCATATCATCCTCGAGGCAATCCGGTGGAAAGGTTCAACCGGACATTGCTCGGCATGCTGGGGACCTTGGAGTACAAACAGAAAGCCAAATCGAAGGACTTTGTTAAACCCTTAGTGCACACCTATAACTGCACCCAAAATAATGTTACAGGGTTTACACCTTATGAACTGATGTTTGGTCGTTCACCAAGACTCCCGTAGATCTTGCTTTCGGGTTGCCAGTGTGGGAAGTCCAGTCAACTTCTCATTCCCAATATGTTGAGGATCTGTGATCACGATTGAAGGAGAGCTTTAAGTTAGCTTCCAGGAATGCAGCAAAATCCACAGAGAGGAATAAGACCCGGTTCAGTAACGCCGTCTAAGTTGGAGGAAGGGGATTGAGTTTTGGTCCGTAATGTCAGGCTTCATGGAAAACACAAGCTAGAAGACAAGTGGGAGCAGAACGTTTATGTGGTCGTGAAGCGTGCCGGTGACCTGCCAGTGTACACTGTTGGCCAGAGAATAATATTGAAGCTCCGACTTGGACACTTCACAGAGACCTCCTTCTCCCTTGTCCTTTCCTCACAGCCAAGGAAGTCCAAGTCCCTTTTTTCAGCCACTCCGCCCTGTCAAATTCAAACTCGAAACCAGGGGCCCCATTACTATGCATTCAGAGGAAGAGCTGGATGATGATGATGATGATGATGATGATGATGATTGGGACTTACCACAAGTCCATGTACGGCTACCAGCGATGGCGTTTAAATAAGTGTATCCTGCTGAAACTTCTGCTGGATTTGAGCCTTAACCTCATTTTGTTGATTCTGCAATTGGGCCCTCAGCCCAAATTCTTGTAAGTCTAGTGCTTCAGCCACTACATGCCCACTTACCTGATGATGGGGAGTCTTCTGCTGTGTCCAACGCCGTTGAACCTGATGTTGAGCCCGGGGTTGAATTGCTCGAGTCCAAAGGCACACCATCTAGAATCCCACCTGAGGAGACGAACTTACCTGAAGAAGAGCCTGAGCTCGTTGGCCAGGCAGAGACATCCCCCTGCCAAACTGATTCTTTGCTCAGTACCTCCAAGCCACTTGTTAATTTGGTGGACTCACCTAGCGTTATCGATGATATAGATGAATCTGACTTTACTCTGAGGCATTCAACTCGACAGTGCCAACCGTCTAATCGCCTCCAGTATGCATCCTTAGGTAACCCACTGATCTCAGTTGTACAGACGCTTTTCCATGGGTTAATAAAAGCTTATAGCGACGTGGTAGTACCTCGAGAAGAAAGCGATGTTTTGCACCCTCAGGTTTATGATATTTAGCATGCACCGGGAGTTGCATGACTTAAAGGGAGAGGATGTAACCCAGGTGATAATTCCTGAATCTCCAACACATACTGTAGGTTACACATGGCTCACAAAAGCGTGTTCTTCTTGTGCAGTTTGAGGGGTATAATCAAAGAAGTATTATCTTAATGAGACTCCAGGCGTGCTAAAACCTGACTCCAATTAATTCCAATTAATTAATTAATTTTTTGAGGCCATTACTTTTTTCACAAGCACTATGGGGTTTTTTGTGTAATTATTTTTAAACGTCAGTACCCTTAACTTAGATCAAATCACATTTTAAGACAAATTAATTCAGAAAACCATGAAATTCCAAAATGTTAACATACTTTTTTCTTGCCACTGTACTAGGCCTATATTGTGGCCAATGAAAAAGTATGTGAACATGAAATTCCAAAAGGTTCACATACTTTTTCTTGCGACTGTACTAGGCCTATATTGTGGCCAGTGAAAACGCTTGGTCACAGTGGCCAGTGAGCATAAAAGTTAATGTCAAGCCCTGAATACAACCTATTGAATATGATTTTTTTTAAAAGAAGCTGTGACGTTTCTTCATCCCATACTTTAATGCTACAAGACATTTTCATTTGGAAGAAATTCTTGTCTTTACAAAGTCTTTTATTTATCCAATACATTTAAAAACAGTGGTGACAATGTGCTTTACAACCGGCGGTACATTTACGACTGTTATCACTGTCATAAAGTGTCAGAAAATCAATGTGAGGAAAACACTGTTAGGTGTAAAATATGTACTTTTGGATTTGTTTTGCAAAGTTATGACAGTAATGAGGCGCAGGTGCAGCTTATTTACCTGTCACAGCTGCGTGGCTGCTCTCTGCAATTTCATCAAAAGTCAGCTTTAAATCAAATGAAAAGCACTGTTCCTTGTGTCTACTTCCCAGGTGTGGGTAGAGGCTGCAGGCTCCAAACAGAAAAATGTTAATGAATATATGCTTCTGCTTCTGGGCATTGCTCAAATCTATCAAAAAACACAGAAGTCCTCAAACACAGAGCGAGACAAGCTGCTGTCTGCTCACTGACAGGTTTTATTGTAGCGAGGCATCCCCAGGGCAGTGTAGATGTACGCCGCTTTGTAAACATACACAGTTGTCCTCATGTGTATTCAACAGCTACACTTTATCTGGACGTAGTTTTTGTTTTCCCCACAATTGATTTTGGGTCAGGGCACGGTGTCATTTCCATTGCATCTGTGGAATTGGAGATAAAGCTGGCTGATGGCAGAGGATAGTATTGCTATTCTTCCTCTTGTTGACATACAAACTTGCTGGTGTATTCTGTGTTAGCGTTTTTCTACAGCAGCTTTCCACTAGTGGTATGCTACAGGTTGGGTCAGTACAGGTAATGTCACTGTGCGACTGGTGCTGTAAGGAGAGTGCACAGAGCGTGGAAGGCTCATACTCTTACGTTCCCATTTGATTATGTTATATGTTCAAATACAATACCATTAACTGCCATCACCGCAAAGTACAAAGATATGATTGTACAAACAAAAAAGTAAAAGTACAAACAAGTGATTGTCCATTGTTTACCCTGTCTCACTTCTAAAGCGGCTGGGTAGGTTCCAGCCCTCTGCAACCTATAACAACAACTTGATATTGTAAATGACATAGCCTACAACAAAAAGAAACCATTCAGTTAAAATTCAGTGAGATCGGGCCATAAACAGGGAAAGTAAAGCCATGAAACTGTCAACGTTTGTTTAGAAATTACATTTGGCTGATGTTGAAACACCAGCTATGATTACTTTTATCTACTTAATAAAACATCTTTTTTCTCTGCTCTGCGCTCTCCTGTCTTTACATCTTCCTGTTCTAGACAACACTGCCAGCCTGGTGTCCCGTCGGAAGGAAGGCTTTGCTGGGGTCCAGGAGCAGTTCTTCAGCTTGGTGTTGGTAGTTTCAGACGGTGGGGAGCCTACTCTCAGCAGCACAGCCACACTGCACATCCGGGTGTGTGTCTGCCAGAGGAACAGCAGGGGGCGCCTCGGAGCCAACATGTGTCAGGCTCAGGCCTTTCTGTCGTCAGCGGGACTCAGCACCGGTGCATTTGTGGCCATTCTCCTGTGTATTGTCATATTACTGGGTATGTGAAGAAATGGTGTGAAAAGACTAGGGTGTACTTGTGTATGGACAAGATTAATAAGAAATGGCAGATAGCAAATGGCAGCAGACTCAGTTAAAACCCTGTTTTTTCAAAAAATTAGGCAACAGTTAAAGGCTTCAACCTAGTCATTGGAAGTAATTTAAAAGGGCGTAACTCTTAAAAACACAACATACAAAATCAAACAATAAGCTCTACTAGCTTGTTCTTTGTACCAGACCCATATCCCTATTCTATCCTTTTCCTGGAAAAAGGGCATCTTTTGCCTTTGTGAAAACTTAATAACCATAGTGAATAATCCAACATTCAGTGTGGTCTTGGCCACATATTATGTATATTTTCTTCACATCAGCTAGGATGCAACTTGATGCCACACAAGCAAGACCTCTATGGCAGTTATGTGTGTGAGGCATTTCTAACCAATTAAGGTACACTCAAGGACATCTAATAATAATAATAATGGATTAGTTTTGTATTGCGTTTTTTTCCCAATGGACCAAGGGACTCAAAGCGCTTACAGTCCATTAATCATTTAGTCCACAGTGACACACTGGTGGTGGTATGTTATGTAGCCCTGGGAAATTTTATCAATGAATTCTAGATTTTTATCAATTTTAGAGCCATAATTAATGTTGATATCATATGTAGTTAAAAGGAGCACCAAGTATTTTTTAGCCCAAAATATATATTCTCAAAATCCTTCTGATGGTTCTTAGTCATGAGATTGGTAGAATCCTGCCTCAGTGACTCACTGACACTGTACCCTCAGCTGGACAGAAACTTCCAGTGTTTTTTTCCTGTCCTGGGACGAGGACACATCGCAAGAAATTATGTGAGTGACATGCTTTACGGCTCAAACAGAGGGAGCAGAAAAAGGCCAATACACTGGACCCTAGCAGGGTCCTTCAGTAATACACTAAAATGACCCAACGGTCTTAGAGTTTATGGCGCCACTGTGGTAACAACACAGTCTTTAGAGGGGTTGCGCCCTCTACTAGTTAAAATTTACGCAGTGCCACTTTAGGAATTTAAAAAGCGTTAAGGCCTTTTAATTAGAAAAAGTGTGCATAGTTACTTACATTCTCTTGTTTCTACTTTCCAACACAAAATCGTGATGCAGTTGATACACAGCAGGTTGAATAGAGTAGAATGTTTGCAAATGAGTTGGACTAAATGAGTTGAATAGTTGTGGTGCAAGGACTTGACACACTTGACTTCATGGCATATTTTAATAAACCTTTATTTATGTCCCACTATATTTAACTCTAGGAAAGTAGAACCTTTGTGTTGATTGGGTCACAAAAAAGTTAATCTCTAGAGGGATGGACATTTTTTTTGGAATGGATGATTAATGTTTCTTGAAATTTCTATTGGCAGTTGCAGTAACCTTTCTAATGTCTGTTTTGTATCTGCCTCTTATCCGCTACAGCCATTGTGATTCTCTTCACTCAGCTTCGGAAGAAGAAAGCCAGCAAAGATCAACTAATTTTATCTGAGGAGGACATCAGAGAAAACGTTGTCACATATGACGATGAAGGCGGAGGTGAGGAGGACACCGAGGCCTTTGACATCACTGCACTACGAAACCCAAAAGCATCTGAGCCTTTCCCAAAGTTTCACCCTTATTTTGACCAAGGACACAGCCCCTACGAAGATGAAGACATAGAGGAGGACGAAGAGGATGGTATTGTGGTCGTAAGGCGGAGAAAAACCCGGGATTTGCAGTGTGACAGCTACAGTCCCGAGTCGGAACCATCGTGGTTTGTCGTTGATTGTGTTCCTCGAGAAATGAGCCAATCTGCACCTTCCCTTCTTTCGGACGGGCACGAAATCATTCAGCAAATCCTTCACAGGAAAGTTGCCCAAGCCGACTGTGACACAAGAGGGCCGCCTTACGATTCGCTTCAGACTTATGCTTATGAAGGCCGCGGGTCATTAGCCGGATCGGTCAGTTCTTTAGGTCTGACCGCGGCTTTTCCTGAGCTTAATTACGCAGATCTGGCAGACTGGGAGCCAGACCGACAAATTCTTGAACAGATTATTGGAGAACAAGACGTACCGGATTCATAAAACTCCCAAGTGTGTTTTTTTTTTCTTTTTTCTATTATGAACCACTTTGCTGCAGCAGGATTTGTCCTGTCTGAACCAGGGTACAAGGATAAAGAGTAATGTGAAATCAGAGGATAACGAAAGCCATTTATATGAAACCGTGGGGGAAAGTGTGCTTTTTGAAGTTGTCTGTGACCAGTCTTTTTAAAGTGCATTTCAATAGACTTTGCTTTCTCTGTGCTTGTTTGGTATTTTTATATATATAAAAAAATGATCTAATGGCGCTTTTCCACTACACAGTACCAGTTTCGCCATTCGGCTCCTTTGTTTGGTTTTCCACTGCGAAGTTGTACCTACCTGCTTCCTGGCCGGAGCTGAGGCGATACTAAATTGTGTGAACACCACGACAGACTGCTGATTGGCCAGAGAATCGTCACTGTTCACTGCGTCATCATTGCACGCCAGACGGAGTATCCTGAATAACCCGCCATTTTTAAATAGTTTGGCCAGAGATTGCGTGATAATTTACCCAGTCCCAGACTTTAGTATTATGGCAACTCGGAAAAATGCTCCGTGGTCAAACAAGGAGGTGCAGACTTTTCTTTGTTTGGTTGCCGAAGAGAAGATCCAGCGAGTTCTATGTGTGTGAGTAGCGGGTGTGTGTCGCGTAGAAGATTACGTCACGACAGGTTCTTGCGCGTCGCTATGACGACTAGGTACTATTGTGGAGGTACTATCTGCAATGGAAAACGGAGCGCGAGCGAGCGAGTCGGCGAGTCGAGTCGAGCTGATACTGGTAGTGGAAAAGCGCCATAAAAGAGATCCTGGCTGAATTTTTGTAAAGTTCACCCTCTGAGGCCAAGGCAGATTTTTTGATTTTGTGATGAAATATTTCTGAAAAGCTTAGCTTAGACTTATTTTGTGCACATATCTACCTGCTGTTCTGGTCATGACAGACATTATCAGCCAGATTTACATGATATGGAATGTCTAGAAAAATTAAATGCTCTGTAAATCAAATATAAATACAGTAATACTGTATTTTGGCTCCACCAGACATCTTCATAACAGTTCTTATGTTAAAAAAGAGCACTGGTCCCAAGAGTGAAAAAATCCTGTTGAGAAAATGTTAATTACATTCACATCTATCATTGTCAACATCTGGTGAATGCATAGCAGCTCGTAGAATAGAGGTGTCAAACTTATTTTGGTTCAGGGGCCACATTTCATACAGTCCAGTTTACACTAAAGTGGGCCGGACCAGTAAAATAAAATCATAATATCCTACAAATAATGACAACTTCAAATTTTCCCTTTGTTTTAGTTGCAAAGAATTACAAGTACATTATATTACCAGTGTTTCAGCCATAGAAAAAGACAAATGTTGAAATAAGTCTTCAGTATGTATGTTTTCACTAACTCACAATATGTTTTCGATGCTAGTACTGTAGGTAGCTAACTTTCACTGCTGCATCACTGAGCTCTCGGCTACGGGTAAAAACAGAGTTGTTTCATCAGACCTGCTAACAAAACATCTTCTCTCTTCTCAGTTGTCCTTAAACTGTTGTATTTTTTTATTATGATGAGTGTGGCGCTGAATATTATATTCCTTGAGCACTAAAACTTGCTGCGGACACACCAGGAACACAGGTTTCCCATTCTCCTGTCAATAAAGGAAGTGGTCAATTTTTCTTGTGTCTGCTTTTTTTCCTTTTTGACAGAGTCATTCCTTTCCCCTACTCTGACTAAAACAGTGTGACCTCCAGTGGACAAATAAGGATTAGCAATTTACAGTTATTGTCTTCTATGTCTGTTGGCAGCAAGCTAGCAGAGTGGTTAGGGATCCGGTCTCACAGCAAAAGGTCCTGAATGTTTTGAATGTTCTCCCCGTGTCTGTGTAGGAATTGTTTCTGCTTGGCTGCTTTTGGTCTCAATGTCTTTTATTTTTGGTGAAAGCATCTCAGCAATATTGGCGTCAGACAGGGGCGCACTGCCAAAAGTATAAACCTGCACCAGGTGCAAGATGGCACATAAACCATGTGTTTGTGATTATATACAGCTGGCACCAAGTAGAAGATCAGGCCTTAGGTGCATTAAATGTGCCAAATAAATATTTAGTTTCTGACTTAACATCTTGTTTTGATGTTAAATATGAATAAAGGTGGATGCAGCCAGGCATAAAAATATTATTTTTTCAATTATTATAGGTCAATCTATAATCATCTATGTTTTTTTGTTTATGTAGTTTTTGTTAAATATGTATATAGTCATGTTTTTGCTAAATATTTTCAATTTTCGTATGTGTCCATACATCCAGCACATGTCAGGAGGGTTGTCCACAGAAAAATTTACATTCATGCAAGTCAGGAAATATTTTTTTTTATTTGAGGAGCATAGCGCAAATGAGAGCAGTGTTTGCTGTGTCACTAAACACTGCAATAACTATGCTAGTGGTACAAGCACATACACAGTGGCGGTTCTACATTGAAATACACCCTGGGCAAGACCCTTTTCGAGCGCCCCCCTTCACACTCACACTCACACACACACACAGTTATATTTTATTATACACACACCTGAAAGCTCATGCTGGGGAGAAGTAGAGGCAAAGAGGTCTTTATCCTCAATATCAGATATTTGTGGAGACGTGTAGTGGAGGAGGTGGTTGGCTCATCCTGAAGGGTCGAGACCATTCCAGAAGAGGCCTGTGTAGCGGGGGAGGTGGTTGTCTCATCCTGACCAGTGGCAGAGGATGCTCCAAAATATTTTAGAAGTGCTCCTGAAATTGCAATTGAATTGCATTTGAAATCAAAAGACCATAGGATAATGTTTTACAAAGCTAAAACAGCCTGAGGTCAAATTGACTCAAAACATAATAGAAGGGTTACATAAACATGCTCTTACACACTAAATGTATGTCATTACACGCTATACCCTCCTAGACCCGGAAAAAAACATTTATTTATTTTATTAGTTTTTTTCCCCCATGTCATCACATTGTTTAGAGCATAGAAACAAATGATAAAAAAAAAAAATATTGAAAAATTATATTTTATTCATGTTATGCTATGGTCACTAGGACTCAGTTGTTTAAAAAATAAAATTACTTTAAATTATACGTATAGGCAAAAACAATGGGATTTTATTTTTTTAATTACCAAAATCTTTTTGGGTTTCAGGATATTAATTTGTATATTAATCTAACTTTCATGAAAGAACCATTAGCTCTTTGGTTACTGCCTCAAATTCTATGCATGACACACTTTTAGTTATGACTTGTAAAACTATACTTAGGAAACTATACTTAGCACACTGTGTAGCAAATAGCTACATAGCAAATGTTAAATCTTTAACCTAAACATTTGAAAATGCCGTTGGTTATTTACAGAGCCTAACGTTAAACCAACAGATGGAAATGATAACTGAACTTGTAACAGTTTTATTGCAAAGCACAATATTAAATTAGATCTCGTGATTGAGTTGAAACCAAATTATTGTTGTATAAGCATAGCAAGCATCATTAGCAAAAAGGCTAACAAAGAGTTATACCCACCACCAATTAACATTAGCCCTTCTTCATTCATGAAATGGATACTGTAATCATACAGAGAGAGAGAACATAGTTGCATACCTTTATTTTTGCTCGTTTCTCCTCCTCTTCTTTTCTTTTTTTTCGAAATTGGGCACCTTTGGCTTTGACCTTTTCTTCTCCATCTCTGTTTATTTGGCACTCGACAATCAACAGATTTCCCCAACTGTCACTCACGACCAGAAGTCAAGACTAAACCAATTCACCTTGATGACCGCATAATTGTTTTGTATTACCTAGTTTCATTTGCAGAAACTATAGGCTGTGAGAGAGACCCAGAGGTGAAATGTCACCCGCGCCTCGCGCCCCACCCCCTTTTACACTTCTCTCACAACACACGGCTTCTGTGCATGGTACATTTCAGCAGGGGCGCCGGCAGCTGCAGGGAGCGCCAATTCGCCAATTCCACACACAGTGAAATTATACAAATGATGAAAAACCGCTTCGCGACGCAGAGGATTATTTTTTTTTTTAATTAATCTGCTCATGCTGCCGCCCCCAATGTGTCACAAAAATGCGCGGCGCTGCCCGGTTCGCCCGTGCCTAAAACCGCTACTGCACATACACATTTACAAACAACTATAGAAAACAGTTCAAAGAAATGTACCGACAAGCCTCAGACAAGAGGCTTCCACACTCCCTCGACATCGCTCCAAGCACCAGACACATGATATAAATGTCATCAACAGCACATCAGAGCATATGCAGACGTCATTTATACATGACACCCCTCTGCAAGTTATAGCAGGTCTGCAGCAGGAAATGAGCCTTCAGATGAAGTCAGGAGAGACTCTGGAGAACAGTAGATATGTAAAAAGAGTGAATAATTTAATTTTGTTTAAATTTCTGCAAGTACAAATATTGGACACTTTCCAAAAACTACACATAACTTAGTAACTATTACTATCATGTGAAATCTCATTTCTAATTCCTTCGAGGGTTAAAATGCTGACAAGACCAGATTTAAAAAATTGCTAATCTGGTTGTGCAATGTAAGGTCCTTACATTGATTTTATTTTTATTTTTTTTTTGGAGTGTAAAGGCCATTTTATTGGAAATATTTAAAACTAAAAGGTTGATGACAAAAGGTTGTTGTCTTTCTTCAAATTCAAGCATTTTTAGAGTCATGCTCAAGATCAACAGTATGTATGAGTTTTGAAATACTGGTTTAGGGTAGTCCCATAGAAAAATAGGTCTATGTAATTTTTTTGGTTACACAAAGCGGTCTTGGTCAGTCTTCATTTAAAATCCACAGTCTTCTTTATCCAGGTCAGATTTATTTCTGACAAGACAGGACCAAGACCTGTAAGAAGTAGACACTCCACTACAACTCTAGTTAAAGCTTGTTTAAATCTGCAGGTCCACACTGCATGTTATTTCTCTAACTGTCTTTGATTTAGTATGATCTTTTGACACTGTTTATGGTTTTGTTACGTTGTCTGATGTCAGGTTTGAATTTGCCCTGTCTTTTGCCGCGCTGCTGTTCAGAGAACCTTTTGTGGATCTATTGAAATCTGTGCTATTTTTGTGTTCTGCCTGGCATTAATCAAAGCCATTGCACATCTTTTCAAAATGGGAATGAATATGAGACAATATGGACAATATAAAGCCTTTCCCCTCTGGTGTATATTTTTTTTATCAAATAATAAATTTAAAACATCCCAAAGATGTGTGCAGACAAATGCTTATTAGTTTTCATTTACCCAGGGGTTGAATATTTGTTTAAAATGTTCTATCTAGGACTGTCAAATTTAATGTGTTAACGCAAATTACTTTTAACGCCACTAATTTTAAAGCTAGTTAATAGCACTTTAAAAAAAAAAAAAAATTCTGCACCCTCTGTAGCAAAGCAGATTTGCTTATTTTATGTTTTGGATTCTTAATGTCTCTGTCAGTTTAAAGACTGATTGTATCAAACTTGGCCAGGAATAGTTTCCATGATCCCCTCTGTTGCAAGGTGTTTAGAATAGGAGATATGCATTTTACTCTTTATACTCGGCCCCGATTGTCCCATTGACTCCCATTATAACCACATGTTTGATATACTGTATACTTTACATATTTTAATGCTTTTCTCATGAAACCCAAATAAATCTTAGTCTCTACCTTCAGAATAGTGGGAAAACAGGTTTTAGGTGTGGTGACCCCCCTAACCCACCAGGGGCAGCAGAGCTTTCTTACATAATGTTTCAATGAAGGCCTGTTTCTCAACCCAAAGCAGACACAGTGCACAAGTTCAGTAATGTAGATTTATTTTACACGGTTAGAATTGTTCAGGCTGGTCTCCAGGGACGGACAGGAACAAACAGGAGTCGACTGGGGCTGGACCGGAGCTGGAACCGGAGGCAGGACCCGTCGGATCTGGAGCGGAACAAAAAACAGGTAAGTATTCACCATCAGTAAATTAGGTACGTATTGCAGAGAGCTTGTCGTAGCACTAACTGGGGATAGCTTTATGAATCTGGCACCAAGGAACTGGAAGAGGCGCTCTTTGTAACCAGCTGATTATCAACTGGGCACCGCTGGGCTGAGTCTGCCGGAGCTCCCGCACACCTGTCCTCACTCAGCGAGCCGGCAGGGGATTCTCCCGGAGCAGGAGAGGGCTGGGCTGCAGCATGAGCAGTCGTGACAGAAATCTGTGTTGAAATAAACAAATGTATCGATGAAAACTAAGAAAAACTATATTCTCATAGCTGTGGTGTAAAAAAACATAAATTTGATGATGTTGGGAAAGTATCCTGTACTTAGGCCTTTAGTGTTTTTCATCTATTTCACTCATTTTCTATTTTGATGGATGTGCAAAGATATTACATGGCATTTCCAATTCGTTACATTATGTGGCACAAAATGCTATTTTCAAGATTTTAGAGGTTTCCAGGCCAAAATGATGTCTTTGGGTTCCTGTGTATGTGCAAGGTGTAAGGATGGTGTGTGTGTGATCAAAAGAGAGCCTCCTCTCTTCTATTGGATGCAAGGTATAGCACTTTAATGGAAGGGGCTGTTTTGGGCCGTTAAAGAGTGTAAAGTTTTTCATTTATACTCCCATTGCTCCAAAAATAAACATGCATACAAGTCAAGACTGTAATAACCTCAACCCAAAAACTGCTTTGCGTGCCTACTAGGTGGAAAAGCGCTATATATAGAAAATTAAAAAATATCAAAAAATATTTCCAGTTGCGGGTTATTTTGGAAAATTTATTTATTTATATTTTGTGTTTTTTCTGTTGAAATAAATAGGGGTTCTTAGGACAAAAAAGGCATAAAAACATATATTTTTTTATAATAATAAAAAACATATCTATGGTTAGGTCTGAAGTTGTTGAAGAGATCTGATTCAATGAAAGTAAATTTATTTAATTTTTTTTATAAATTACATTTTTAATATACTTTTATGTGAGGGACCGTTTTGAGCCTAAAGGCCGGTACACACCGGGACGAATATCGGCACGCGTTATTCGTCAGCGTTTTTCAACGCGTTTTTTGTGTTCACACCCAAGCGATTTCCGCTGACGATGAGCAGAGTGAACATGCAAATTCATTCCCTGACATTAGATGGCGCTTAGTGTAAAACAGAAATACCCCCATTTGCTGTGCAATACTACTCCATAATAGTTCTCTTTTATCAAGACTTTTGTAATCGCTGTCGCGTTTGTCATATAGTTCTTTGTGTTCCGACACCAACGAGACCAGCAGCTCTACATTCATCTTGCCTTGCATCTTCCCGGCAGTGTAGACGCTACTTGGCGTATATCTTCTTCGCCATAACGTATGTGTGCTCGGCAAGATCGTTTTGTGTTTGAGCGCCCCCAAGTTGTGTTTTACTGTAACTTCAGAAGCTCCAGACACGTGAGCAAAAGCGCCAATCTCATTGGTCGTATAGTTTTTGACGCAGCGCGTCAAACCAAAAAAATTAACCCGAGGCGTTTTTTAAAAAATGACGCTTTTGCGCGTGGCGTTTTTTGCGTCAGTGTGCACGCTCACATTGGCGCCCTTTGTTTAGTCACGAGGCGTTAAACGTCGGCGAATATCACGCGTGAAATTTGTCCCGGTGTGAACGGGCCTTCAGGGTAAAAAGTGTATGTTCATTTTAAAGTGTAAATGTTTTAATGTGTCTTTCTTGACATGTTTCAACTGCTAAACGTCCTGCAGTCTTTCTCAGAAGAGTGCGATGTTACTGTGTCTTGTCAGCTGATTTATACAAGTTTTGTCATCCTACCTGAAAGAGTAGGACGACGCACCCCCTATTGTCCCAAATTTCTTAGGACAGCCTCCCATGCATTGTAATATACAAAACATACACAACCATTTCAGAGCACTGCAAGAGGAAAAACACTATAGCAGGGGTCCCCAATCTTTTTAATACCATGGACCACTTTCAAACCCAGCAATGTTTTCACGGAGTTAATACGTTCAAATTCCTCTAATGCCAACAGTATTAGAGTAATGCACAACCCAGTGATGCAGTGTCGTGTCCACTGAGCTTTTGAAGACATGGGGGACTACAGTGACATACAGCTCAGTTGTACTTGTCTCATTGTCCTGGAGAGTGAGAAATCCGTTGACTTTAGCTGCTGGTGGATGTGTGGTCAACAATGACTCATACATTCGTCACATGACTGTTTTAGCATATTCTCTAATTGTCTAGTTCTGCATTAACACCAGCTGCCTGAACGTGTTTAATTAGGGCCTTAGCAGTATTCAGCATCTAATAATTGCCTTCAAACGCTTGTGGTGCAGCTTGTACAGTCATTCAGGGATTGTAAATGTCATCCCTGGAGACCTAACAAGAGACATAAAAATATCCCTGTTAATCTCTTTTGTTATGCACTTCCTTTGATAGGGATGAGTTTTCTTACAGAGCGGCTATATGCTGCTAACTTTGCCTTTTAACACTGGCTCTTATTTTGTCACCAGAAAATTAGAATAATAGGAATAATGACGCTGTGAGCTCTTCATTAATCACTTATAACTTTGTACTTCCCTGTTATTTTTAGCTTGGGGTCGTCGAGATGTATAAAATGTGGACTTAAAACAAAATAACCTAGAAATAACATGTATGTGTAGCCAAACAAATTGCATAAATAGGAACAAATGAAAATGTTACATTTAATAAAAAACCTTAAACTTACATTTATTCAATTTTAAAACTAGAGGTTAAACTTAATAGGTCAATTACATAAATAGATTTTGCTAATGTAGCTTCTGTTGTATCGGCAGGTGTGTGCAGATGCACAGAATATAACCACAAAATAACCAGTCTCTCCAGCTCCGCAAGGTCCAACTGTTCTGCTCTGCATTAGGGGTGCTCCAAAATATCGATATGGCGATATCTCGCAATATTTACTACCGCGATCGATTCTCGATGCATCTTTACCAAGTATTGATCTACTACCAGCTGTTGTTCATTTGCAGAGCGCAGGGATCTGGTAGGAACGTAGGTCTGTATTAGTGAGTGAAGATATGAGGGTGCAGAACCAGAGGTGGTCTTGTAGGCCAAGAGCATAGCTTTGAACTTGATGCGGGCGTCAACCGGGAGCCAGTGTAACCTAATGAAGAGAGGAGTTACGTGCGCTCTCTTCGGTTCATTAAAGACCACTCTTGTCGCTGCATTCTGGATCAGCTGCAGAGGTTTGGTTGTGCAGGCAGGGAGTCCAGCCAGTAGAGCATTGCAATAATCCAGTTTGGACAAGACAAGAGCCTGGACTAGAATTTGCGTAGAGTGCTCTGATAGGAAAGTTCCTATCTTCCTAATTTTCCTAATGTTGTAGAGGATGAATCTACAGGACCGGGTGGTGCTGGCGACATGACTTGTGAAGTTTAGCTGATCATCAATTACCACTCCCAGATTTCTGGCAGTGTTGGACGGTGTAATGGTTGATGGGCCTAGTTGAATGGAGAGGTTATGGCAGGTCCCTGGTTTGGCCGGAATCACAAGCAGTTCTGTTTTTGCAAGGTTCAGCTGCAGGTGATGGTCCTTCATCCAAAGTGAGATGTCACTCAGACATGCCGAGACGCGAGCAGAGACAGTCGGATCGTCAGGTTGAAATGACAGGTGGAGTTGAGTGTCATCTGCATAGCAGTGATAGGAAAAGCCATGCTTCTGGATGACATAGCCAAGGGATGTCATGTATATGGAAAAGAGTAGCGGTCCAAGCACTGAGCCCTGTGGCACCCCTGTATTGAGATGTTGGGACATTGTGTTCCGACACCAACGAGACCAGCAGCTCTACATTCATCTTGCCTTGCATCTTCTTCGTCTTATTTCTTCCCGGCAGTGTAGACGCTACTTGGTGTATATCTTCTTCGCCGTTACGTATGTGTGCTCGGCAAGACCGTTTTGTGTTTGAGCGCCCCCAAGTTGGCGCTCGTTTCTCCAGGATACTCTGAATGACCTATATGAGAGTTAAGACTTAAACCATTGCAACGCCATTCCAGAGACACACATCGCCCTGAGAGAGGACAGGAGGATGTGATGATTAACAGTGTCAAAAGCAGCAGACAGATCCAGTAAGATGAGTACAGATGACTTGGATGTTGCCTTTGCCAGTCTCAGGGCTTCGATGACTGAGAGCAGTGCAGTTTCGGTGGAATGTCCGCTCTTGAACCCAGACTGGTTCTGGTCCAGGACGTTGTTCCGTGTGAGAAAGGCTGAGAGCTGAGTAAACACAACTCGCTCCAGAGCTTTGGCAATGAAGGGAAGGAGGGAAACCGGTCTGTAGTTTTCTAGCAGTGTAGGGTTAAGCATGGGTTTCTTCAGTAGTGGTGTGATGCGGGCCTCTTTGAAAGCTGTGGGAAATGACCCAGTGGAGAGAGATGAGTTGATGATGTGGGTAAGAGCAGGCAGGACAGATGGAGAGATGGCCTAAAGGAGATGTGTGGGGATTGGATCCAGCGTGGCAGGTAGTAGGGTGGTTAGAACTAATGACCTTGGAAACCTCTGCTTCAGTTAAAGGAGAGAAAGAAGGGAGCAAACACATATCAGGGGTCTGAATGAGCTTGACAGGAGGTGGCGCAGAGAACTGACTGCTGATGGCGGTCGTTTTCTTTACAAAGAAAGATGCAAAATCATCAGCTGTTAGATCCGATGAAGGTGGGGGAGCAGGCGGACAAAGGAGGGCAGAAAAGGTTTTAAAGAGAGTGCGCGAGTCAGGTGAGTTGATTAACCTAGAATGGTAGTAGACAGTTTTTGCAGAGGTGACATCAGCGGAGAAAGTAGAGAGGAGAGACTGGTAGATACAGAGGTTAGTAGGATCTTTTGACTTGTGCCATTTTCTCTCAGCGGAGGCTAGCGCGGTGCTCGCGTAGAACATCGGATAACCAGGGGGCAGACGAGGATGTACAGGCTGGTCTAGATGTAAGAGGGCATAATTTGTCCAAGCAGGATGTAAGCGTGGAGCACAGAGTGTCGGTGGCGTTGTTTGTGTTTAAAAGAGAGAGCTCCTCAGAAGAGGGCAGTGCAGAAGAGACAGCAGAGGAAAAACGGGAGGGACTGAGTGTACACAGGTTGCGTCGGAAAGTGACCAGCGGTAAAACAATTGCAGTGTCTGGAGAAGTTAGGTCAAGGTCGAGAGTAATGAAGAAATGATCGGAAGTGTGCAGTGGCGTGACCTGAGTGTGCTGAGTGGAGCAGTATCTTATGTAAATAAGATCTAGTTGGTTACCAGACTTGTGGGTTGCCGATGTGGAAACCTGCTTGAGGTCAAATGATGCAGTTAGGTTAATGAAGTTAGCAGCCTGTGGCTTTTCAAGGTGGATGTTGAAGTCTCCTAATACCACCAGAGGAGTACCATCCTCAGGGAAGGATGAAAGAAGCGCATCCAACTCCTCCAGGAAATGTCCAAGCGGACCTGGGGGCCGATAGATAACTACAAAATGACTTTTAACAGGGTGGGTGATGGTAACAGCATGGAACTCGAAGGAGCTGTTGTCACACAAGGGTGATAGCTGTTTGAACTTCCAGTCGGTAGGGATAAGTAGTCCGGTCCCTCCGCCCCTTCCAGTGAGGCAAGGACTGTGGGAGAAAGTGTGATTATAAGAGAGGGCGGCAGGAGTGGCAGAGTCCTCTGGTTTGATCCACGTTTCTGTAAGTGCTACAACTGAAAGACCAGAATGTTGAACAAAAGCTGTAATGAAATCAGTTTTGTTCACAGCAGACTGGCAGTTCCACAAGCCTATTGGAAAAGTAGAAGGGGCAGTTATTGACGGTGATACAACATGCAGATTATTATGGTTGCGTCGCCTTTTGCGTGAAACAGATGATAATTTCCGTGTTGAAATGACAGTAGTGATTTGAAAACACATTGAAAGCCAAAGAGGAAATATGCAAGAAGAAATTAAAAATAGTAATAATAAATTATAAATGCAAACAATTAGTACTAAAAAAAGTGCAATACTCAGGTCCTCTGTCGGTGTGTCCCTGTTAGGTGGAGTTGCGTGCAGGTAGAGTCGATGGTCTTTACTCTCTTCGGTCTTCACGCGATGACAGCTGCCGCGACCGCTGCCGCGGTGGTTACTCCCACTTAAATACCCGTCTATTCAAGTATTTGAATTCAGCAGGACACGCCTCTAGACGGCCACAAACAACTCAAACGAAACCAGCCCGCTGCAGGTGAGAGTAGATGCCGGTGCACCACGTGACAGGGTCGTAGTAAAGCACAGCACGGTTTCTCAGCAATAACACGCCACTATAAGCTCAAAGAGACAAGAATTACATACACTCACACAGTTCTGTAGGCTTCTGCTGCTAAGTTGCTTCTCCTAGTGACTTCGACTAAACCACGGGGTTATATAGCAGAGCGGAGCTGGCGTTTGGTCACGCCCCTAGACGGCCACAAACAACTCAAACGACAACTTTGTAAATAAATACTAAGACATATGATATAAATTTGATACAATAAATAAACAATGAATAAATACTTAATACATACTAAAAAAGGTATATATATATATATATATATAAATGTAAACTCCAAATTAAAAAATATTAGCTTACATCATAGAAACTGTTCATGTTTAATTTGCTATAAAATATAGAATAATTATATATATTTTATTAATAAATTGTATTTTGCCCTTTTTTGACATCTCAAGCGCTGAAGAGATGGTAGAAGCACTTAGACCAATGCTTGTGGAAAAAAACATCATGTTTTGTTGCAGCTAATAAGTCAGAAGTTTTTTTTTTTTTGTTATTTTGTTTAGCAAAAAAAATAAATGGGGAATAAATCATAATAAAATAATTTCATAATAAAAACAAAATCTTTTTATTTCTTAAAACATGATATATCATGAGTTATTATTAATAATATATCAATTATTGCAGTATCGTTATATCGTGATATTATCGGTATCGTGAACAATGTATCGCATATCGTATTGTATCGTGAGGTACCCAGTGATTCCCAGCACTACTCTTTTGATCTTTTTTTTAAATACATTTTAAATGGATTAAACCTATAGTGCATTAGTTTTGGACTTTTTTTTAGGTGGATAATTGGTTCAAAGATTGTTTATGAGGCGACGCAATTAAAAACAAAGTAATTAAGTTCTGCTGTTGTTCTGCAGACAACAGCAGCTAAAGCCCTGCCTTAAAGACACTGCAGTCATTTATTTGAAATAATAATTCTTCTACTGTTTGATTGAATAAAAACATTTATCAATGCCCAATTTACCTGAAAAATAATAGCTTTTCAAGGTTTGATCAATACAGTCATACCGTGATATTTTTTCTCAAGGTTATAATACCGTCTAAATCTCTTACTGTAACAGTTGACAATATGTCGTTCACTTATTTCACCGCTAGATGGCGCCGGGGTACTTAAAATACATGTGAGAAAGTGTATTTTGCTAATATCCTTTTGTAAGTTTATATTTATTTTCCTAATTATTTATTTTATATTTACAAGGCCATAAGAGTTAAAATATTTATCGTGAACAAATATTGAAAATTTTTAGTTTCTTAGTTTCTTTGTAAGGTCACAAGAACGACTTCCTGTTTTTCCCGGTAAACGACAAAGCTAAAGTTACGTCTGACCGGCACATGCAAATAAAGTAAAGTAAGTAAAGTAAAGTACAAGTTTCAGTTCACCGGTTTGTTTACTGGCAGGCCAAAGTGGTATGTTTAATATGTAAATCTGTAATTTGTGTTTATTTGCATGATGAAACATGCTTATGTTATATTTTGTTTGCTAGTTTTACAATGTGAACTGTGAAAATTTAAGTGCAAAACCACAGTAAACATCAGTAAAAAAGGAACTCGTGTCTCTCGTGTTTGTGGACAAGCCGGCATACTTACCGTCCCATCTGCAACCAAATTGATAAAATAACAACGGGGGCTTTCTCCTGTAGACTGCTTTGACTGTGGTGAATGTATTGTCTCTGCAGAGGCTCATTTTACAGTTGAACTGTAAAAACATAATAATCAGACTGGTTTTATAGGGCCTATAGAGACATCTTATTATTAATATAGAATTATTACAAACAGCTGAAACTTCAAATGCACTTTTTTAAGACATGATTTAAATCACAGCATTACCTCCTCCTCAGCCTCCCTGGGAAAGGCTATGCCAGGGTAGTGGAAAGGAAAATTTGGCCGATAGTCAAACTTTCAGGAGGAACAATGCATTTTTTGTCCCGTTTGTAAAACACTGGACCAGGTTTCGGATTTCTAGGCGCAGCCAGGGAAAAGCTCCTGTTCCTTATTTATTTCAGTCACAGTTCTGGAGCTTGATGTTGTTACTGTCTTTAAAAAAAAAGAGTGACTTGAACACATGGCTGTGTGCTTGGACTAATGGCTGTGCAGTAAATCATGAATAATTCATTGGGTGTCATTGGGGATGGGAGTGAGAAAGAGTTTCAGGAGAGAGTTTCAAAAGGGCTCAGAGGCTAAACTGCAAATACCACTTCTGTAATGGGTCAGGGGACAGGGGCCACCAGCTCTAGATAATGCCACTAATGATTCTCATTACTGACTGCCAGCACATGCACGTTTTATTTTTTATCATTTCTCACAGTACAGGCATACACCACCAAGAAAAGACACAAGGGACCAATATGTATTAAATAGCACTGCATTTGTGAACTTAGCTAACCTTTTCATGCAGTTCCATTAATTAATGTCTTCCGTAAACATTCAAAGTAAATAATAGTTAAATAGCTTCATACCTTGGTCTGGCCAGATACAAAATGGCTGGCACCTGTGCAACAAGATAAGATAAGGAAATAAGTTAAAAGCAGGGCGAGTTATGTTAACAATGCAAGCGCAACATATTTAGATATTTTACGCAGTAATAAAGGGAAAGAAACATTTTGCCTGTGGCACCTTTGTATAAATGTGTGAAAATGTGGGACTACAGATGGAAATTTACCTAAATCTACAATCCACTGTGTTTATATTCATGTGTTTGTGTCTCATGTATGTTTATTAACATGCACTCGCCCAATCAAATAAATAAATAAATTTAATTAAAAAAAGATAATTGGATAATTGCTGTACATGTCAGTTCCAAAGTCTTACTGCAGCAGAAAAAAAGTAGTAGCGCTCCTTCCTGCACTGAAAGTGTAGCAGTCTGCCACTAAAGGAGCTGCTCACGGCCAATTTTTGCCTCCACAACCACCCGCTTGGCCTGCCGGTACCCATCAGCTGCCTCAGGAGTCTCATGAGCCAACCAGGATCGATAGGTCTCCTTCTTCAGCTTGACAGCATCCCTAGCTTGCGATAAAGGAGTCAAAGTCTCAACAGTCTGATTCAGGAGTCAGAGTCTCTACAGTCTGATGCAAGATTTAGAGTCTACAGTCTGATACAGGAGTCAGAGTCAGAGTCTTCACAGTCTGATACAGGAGTCAGAGCCTCAGTCTTCTACAGGAGTCAAAGCCACAGTCTACATATGGAGTCAAAGTTTCTACAGTCTGATACAGGAGTCAGAGTCTCTAGATTTTGATACAGGAGTCAGAGTCTTAAAAGTCTGATACAGGAGTTAGACCCACAGTCTAATACAGGAGTCAGAAACTCTAGATTCTGATATAGGAATCAGAGCCTCTACAGTCTGATACAGGAGTCAGAGTCTCTACAGTCTGATGCAGGAGTCTGAGTTTTTACAGTCTAATACAGAGGTCAGAGCCTCAGTCTGATACAGGAGTCAGAGCCTCAGTCTGATACAGGAGTCAGAGCCTCTACAGTCTGATACAGAAGTCAGAGACACATTTTGATACAGGAGTCAGAGTCTCTACAGTCTGATACAGGAGTCAGAGACACAGTCTGATACAGGAGTCAGAGTCTCTACAGTCTTATAGAGGAGTCAGAGTCACAGTCTGATACAGGAGTCAGAGCCTCTACTGTCTGATACAGGAGTCAGACTCCGTAGAGTCTGATGCAGGAGTTAGACCCACAGTCTGATACAGGAGTCAGAGTTTCTACAGTCTGATAAAGGAGTCAGAGCCACAGTCTGATACAGGAGTCAGAGCCTCTCAGTCTGATACAGGAGTCAGAGTCACATTCTGATACAGGAGTCAGAGTCTATAGATTCTGATACAGGAGTCAGAGTCTCTACAGTCTAATATAGGAGTCAGAGTCTATAGATTCTGATACAGGAGTCAGAGTCTCTAGATTTTGATACAGGAGTCAGAGCCACAGTCTACTTATTGAGTCAGATTGTCTACAGTCTGATACAGGAGTCAGAGCCTCAGTCTGATACAGGAGTCAGAGCCTCTACAGTCTGATACAGGAGTCAGAGTCTCAGTCTGATACAGGAGTCCAAGTTTTTACAGTCTGATACAGGAGTCAGAGCTACAGTCTGATACAGGAGTCAGAGCTACAGTCTGATACAGGAGTCAGAGTCTCTACAGTCTAATACAGGAGTCAGGGCCTCTACAGTCTGATGCAGGAGTCAGAGCCATAGTCTGATAGAGGAGTCAGAGTTTCAACATTTTGATATAGGAGTCCGAGCCTCAAGAGTATGATACAGGAGTCAAAGCCACAGTCTGATACAGGAGTCACAGTTTCTATAGTCTGATACAAGAGTAAGAGTCACAATCTGATACAGGAGTCAGAGCCACAGTCTGATACAAGAGTCAGAGTCTCTACAGTCTGATGCAAGAGTCCGAGTTTTTACAGTCTGATACAGAAGTTAGAGCCACAGTCTGATACAGGAGTCAGAGTCTCTACAGTCTAATACAGGAGTCAGAGTCTCTAGATTCTGATACAGGAGTTAGAGCCAGAGTCTACTTATGGAGTCAGAGTTTCTACATTCTGATACAGGAGTCCGAGCCTCAAGAGTATGATACAGGAGTCAGAACCACAGTCTTATACAGGAGTCAGAGTTTCTACAGTCTGATACAGGAGTAAGAGTCACAGTCTGATACAGGAGTCAGAGTTTCTACAGTCTGATACAGGAGTCCGAGCCTCAAGAGTATGATACAGGAGTCAGAGCCACAGTCTGATACAGGAGTCAGAGTTTCTATAGTCTGATACAGGAGTCAGAGCCACAGTCTGATACAGGAGTCAGAGTTTCTATAGTCGGATACAGGAGTCAGAGTCTTTACAGTCTAATACAGGAGTAAGAGTCACAGTCTGATACAGGAGTCAGAGCCTCTATAGTCGGATACAGGAGTCAGAGTCTCTAAATTCTGATACAGGAGTCAGAGCCTCAGTCTAATACACAAGTCAGAGCGTCAGTCTGATACAGGAGTCAGAGCAATAGTCTGATACAGGAGTCAGAGTCTTTATAGTCTGATAAAGGAGTCAGAGCCACAGTCTGATACAGGAGCCAGAGTCTCTACAGTCTGATACAGGAGTCAGTGTCTCAACAGTCTGATACAGGAGTCATAGTCTCTACAGTCTGATAGAGGAGTCAGAGTCACAGTCTGATACAGGAGTCAGAGCCTCTACTGTCTGATACTGTTAGGATTCATGTTTTTGTAGTAGTTTTGTTTTATGTTATGGTTCTTTTTAGTATTTTTGTGGGTTTCATTATTTTATTCTGATTTCTAGTTTGGGTTGTTTCTGATTGTTGTTTTAGTTTGTATTGGAGTTTTGGTTTTATTGTGTAATGTCTGTACCCTGTCTGTGTCTGGTTATTTCCTGTCTGGTTTCTTTCCCTCCTGTGTGATTGCTTGCTCCGCCCTGATGTGTTTCACCTGTTCCTTGTTGTCTGAGTGTCTTTATAACCTGTGTGTTTTCCCCTGCTCTTTGCCAGGTCGTCGTCTCCTTACCCGTGAGTCTGTTTAGTGTTTCCTTGTGTCTCATCTATCTTAGTCTGTGTTTTTGTGGAGGTTCTATTATTTTTCCTAGTCTGATTTGTTCTGGTATTTTATTCCTGGATTATCTGCTCGGACCCGCCTTGGTTTTTTCCGTGGTTCTTGTATTTTGTTTTTATACCTGTTGGACCAAATAAACTTTATTTTAACTCTTTGCCTGTGTCTGTGGGGTTTGCGTTGGAGTCTTCTGGTTCCTGGGCCATTGGCCATGACAGTACGACCTGGCCCTGACTGAGACTCCGCAAACCCAGGGCAATCTGCTGAACCTCCAAGCCTGCTGAAGATTTGAATTACTCTAGTTCCTGAGCCTTCGTGCCTCCTGAGCCTTCGTGCCTCCTGAATCTCAGCGCCTACCTGGGCCACCTAGAGACTTCTCAGCGCCTACCTGGGCCACCTAAGAGACTTCTCAGCGCCTACCTGGGCCACCTACTTCAAGGAGATTCTGTACTCTACGCCTGGTTCCCTCTACGCCTGGTTCCCTCTCCGCCTGGTTCCCTCTACGCCTCCGCCCGGACCCTCGTGTGCCTCCGCCCGGACCCTCGTGTGCCTCCGCCCGGACCCTCGTGTGCCTCCGCCCCGGACCCTCGTGTGCCTCCGCCCGGACCCTCATCATCCCTGTGTGGCCAGCCTCAGCATCCCTGTGTGGCCAGCCTCAGCATCTCTGTGTGGCCAGCCTCAGCATCTCTGTGTGGCCAGCCTCAGCATCTCTGTGTGGCCAGCCTCAGCATCTCTGTGTGGCCAGCCTCAGCATCTCCGTGTGGCCAGCCTCAGCATCTCCGTGTGGCCAGCCCCAGCATCTCCGTGTGGCCAGCCCCAGCATCTCCGTGTGGCCAGCCCCAGCATCTCCGTGTGGCCAGCCCCAGCATCTCCGTGTGGCCATCCCCAGCATCTCCGTGTGGTCATCCCCAGCATATTTGACTGTTCCTGTGTGGCCATCCCCAGCATATTCGGCTGTTACCTTGTGGCCATCCCCAGCATATTCGGCTGTTCCCGTGTGGCCATTCCCAGCATATTCGACTGTTCCCGTGTGGCCATTCCCAGCATATTCGACTGTTCCCGTGTGGCCATTCCCTGCATATTTGACTGTTTTCCGCGTGGCCATCCTCAGCATATTTGACTGTTTTCAGAGTGGCCATCCCCAGCATTTCCGTGTGGCCATCCCTAGCATATTTGACTGTTCCCGTGAGGCCATTCCCCGCATATTTGACTGTTTTCAGTGTGAACATCCTCAGCATCTCCGTGTGGCCAGCCCCAGCATCTCCGTGTGGCCAGCCCCAGCATCTCCGTGTGGCCAGCCCCAGCATCTCCGTGTGGCCAGCCCCAGCATCTCCGTGTGGCCAGCCCCAGCATCTCCGGGTGGCCAGCCCCAACATCTCCGTGTGGCCATCCCCAGCATCTCCGTGGGGTCATCCCCAGCATATTTGACTGTTCCTGTGTGGCCATCCCTAGCATATTCGGCTGTTACCTTGTGGCCATCCCCAGCATATTCGGCGTTTCCCGTGTGGCCATTCCTAGCATATTCGACTGTTCCCGTGTGGCCATTCCCAGCATATTCGACTGTTCCCGCGTGGCCATTCCCTGCATATTTGATTGTTTTCAGAGTGGCCATCCTCAGTATATTTGACTGTTTTCTGTGTGGCCATCCCCCAGTATATTTGAATGTTTTCCGTGTGGCCATCCCCAGCTTCCTTGTTTTGGTCAGCCCGAGCTCATCCGTCTGGTACTTCCCCGGCTCAGATTTTTTTCATTTTTTCTGGTTCCCTTTCCCGTGTCAGCCCCGTCCGGTTCCCTTTCCTGTGTCAGCCCGTTCGGTTCCCTTTTCCGTGTCAGCCCCGTCCGGTTCCCTTTCCTGTGTAGCCCCGTCCAGTTTCCTTTCCCGTGTTAGCCCCGTCCAGTTTCCTTTCCCGTGTTAGCCCCGTCCGGTTCCCTTTTCCCGTGTCAGCCCCGTCCGGTTCCCTTTTCCCGTGTCAGCCCCGTCCGGTTCCCTTTTCCCGTGTCAGCCCCGTCCGGTTCCCATTTCCGTGTCAGCCCCGTCCAGTTTCCTTTTCCGTCTTTTTTCCCGACTTTTTCCCCTGTCGGGTCCTGAGTTTTTTTGTTTCCCTGCCTGGTCCTGAGTTTTTTTTGTTTCCCTGCCTGGTCCTGAGTTTTTTTTGTTTCCCTGCCTGGTCCTGAGTTTTTTTGTTTCCCTGCCTGGTCCTGAGTTTTTTTGTTTCCCTGCCTGGTCCTGAGTTTTTTTGTTTCCCTGCCTGATTCTGCCCTGCCTGAGTCCAGCCCCTGCCTGATTCTGCCCTGCCTGAGTCCAGCCCCTGCCTGATTCTGCCCTGCCTGAGTCCAGCCCCTGCCTGATTCTGCCCTGCCTGAGTCCAGCCCCTGCCTGATTCTGCCCTGCCTGAGCCTGAGTCCTGAGTCCAGTTCCTGCCTGAGCCTGAGTCCTGAGTCCAGTTCCTGCCTGATCCTGAGTCCTGAGTCCTGCCCCTGCCTGATCCTGAGTCCTGAGTCCTGATCCTGAGTCCTGCCCCGTCTGAGAACGCCCTGTCTATGTATCCTGGGTGCCCCATGTCTGAGTCTGTCTGTCCCGGCACACCTGTTTCCCCCCTAGTGCCTGTCCCAGCACCGCCTCCCTTCTCGAGCGCCTCGTCCAGCCGACTAGTTCCGAGGGCCGGACCCGACGCCTCTGTTATCCCCGAGCGCCGTCCGGCCGACCAGTTTCAAGGGCCGGATCCGACGCCTCTGTTTCTTCCCCGTGCGCCCCGTCCGACCGACCAGTTCCGAGGGCCAGACCCGACGCCTCTGTGTCTCTTTGAGCCCGTTCCCAAATTGTGTCCTGTGCCAGTGTCTAATTGTCTTGTTTCCCTCCTTCCGGACCCCCTCCTCCCACCCAGGTTATGTCAATGGTTTGTTTTTGTTAGGGGATTGTAGGCCGCCCGGTGTTCGGCCTTTAGGGGGTACTGTTAGGATTCATGTTTATGTAGTAGTTTTGTTTTATGTTATGGTTCTTTTTAGTATTTTTCTGGGTTTCATTATTTTATTCTGATTTCTATTTTGGGTTGTTTCTGATTGTTGTTTTAGTTTGTATTGGAGTTTTGGTTTTATTGTGTAATGTCTGTACCCTGTCTGTGTCTGGTTATTTCCTGCCTGGTTTCTTTCCCTCCTGTGTGATTGCTTGCTCCGCCCTGATGTGTTCCTTGTTGTCTGAGTGTCTTTATAACCTGTGTGTTTTCCCCTGCTCTTTGCCAGGTCGTCGTCTCCTTACCCGTGAGTCTGTTTAGTGTTTCCTTGTGTCTCATCTATCTTAGTCTGTGTTTTTGTGGAGGTTCTATTATTTTTCCTAGTCTGATTTGTTCTGGTATTTTATTCCTGGATTATCTGCTCGGACCAGCCTTGGTTTTTTCCCTGGTTCTTGTATTTTGTTTTTATACCTGTTGGACCAAATAAACTTTATTTTAACTCTTTGCCTGTGTCTGTGGGGTTTGCGTTGGAGTCTTCCGGTTCCTGGGCCATTGGCCATGACAGATACAGGAGTCAGAGCCTCAGTCTAATACGGAAGTTAGAGCCACAGTCTAATACAGGAGTCAGAGCCACAGTCCGATATAGGAGTCAGAGTCTTTACAGTCTGATACAGGAGTCAGAGCCTCAGTCTGATACAGGAGTCAGACTCCGTTGAGTCTGATGCAGGAGTTAGACCCACAGTCTGATACAGGAGTCAGAGCCTCTACAGTCTGATACAGGAGTTAGACCCACAGTCTGATACAGGAGTCAGAGTTTCTACAGTCTGAAACAGGAGTCAGAGCCACAGTCTGATACAGGAGTCAGAGCCACAGTCTGATACAGGAGTCAGAGACATAGTCTTATACAGGAGTCAGAGTCTCTACAGTCTAATACAGGAGTCAGAGTCTCTAGATCCTGATACAGGAGTCAGAGCCAGAGTCTACTTATGGAGTTAGAGTTTCTACAGTCTGATATATGAGTCAGGGCCTCTACAGTCTGATATATGAGTCAGGGCCTCTACAGTCTGATGCAGGAGTCAGAGCCATATTCTGATACAGGAGTCCGAGCCTCAAGAGTATGATACAGGATTCAAAGCCACAGTCTGATACAGGAGTCACAGTTTCTATAGTCTGATACAGGAGTCAGAGTTTCTACAGTCTGAAACAGGAGTCAGAGCCACAGTCTGATACAGGAGTCAGAGCCACAGTCTGATACAGGAGTCAGAGACATAGTCTTATACAGGAGTCAGAGTCTCTACAGTCTAATACAGGAGTCAGAGTCTCTAGATTCTGATACAGGAGTCAGAGCCAGAGTCTACTTATGGAGTCAGAGTTTCTACAGTCTGATATATGAGTCAGGGCCTCTACAGTCTGATATATGAGTCAGGGCCTCTACAGTCTGATGCAGGAGTCAGAGCCATATTCTGATACAGGAGTCCGAGCCTCAAGAGTATGATACAGGATTCAAAGCCACAGTCTGATACAGGAGTCACAGTTTCTATAGTCTGATACAGGAGTAAGAGTCACAGTCTGATACAGGAGTTAGAGCCACAGTCTGATACAGGAGTCAGAGTGTTATAAGAATTCTATATCCCTATATTATCCAGAGAGACACGGAGACAGATTATATTATAAAAGCGAAAGGCCAGGTTTTATTCTTGCAAGAATGAAGCAAACATACACGGATATATCAAAGGTACATAGTGCGTTTTGCTTAAAGAGGTAAACAATACACGTCGTTTTATACCCAGTAGTACTCCTACGCAGTCTGCGACCTAGGTCGTGATGGCCTGCATGTCATAGCATGGAGCAGACAGAAGAATCATATCTAAACTAAAACATAGACACTAAATGAAAACTCATACAATTCCCATAACATTCCCCCCTCTTTATGCTGATAACCATTAGCATAAACAACCTACTAGCTTGAGTGTGAATTGTAAACTATGACAGAAGCGAAAACCCAGCAGGGCTGTTGACCTAGCCTGAAGAACATTTTGACCCATTGGTAAAATGACCTAAAGCTGGGAAAAACTCCTCTATCCACCCCTCGCCCCAAAGGCGGTGACAAAACACAAACATCAAGCATCAAACGTATGTAATCACTTCAAATGATTAACTTACAACACATGTCAAAACAAACACAACAAATGATTATAATGGGATATGTTTCAAATGGGAACCCACAGAGTAATGCACTGATTCTTCAAAGTCAAATTCTTTAAAGTCCATAACTCATAAATGTCCATAAATCATAAATCAAAACACAGTGTCACTCCAAAATAAAGTAGAAAAATTTGCCAGAGGTTGAGCTGGTCGACCCATTGGACTCAAGATCTCTGGCCTGTCCCTGCCTGTCCATTTCTGTCCCTGTAACGAAAAGAAAAACACATGGAGTGAGACATATGCACATTCATAATGATTAAAATCAATTCTCTTCAGCATAATCAATTCAATGAACCATACGGCCCTTAGGTCTGTAGTATGATCCGTCCTGGAGCTGTTGTCCCGTTGGTGTTCATGCAAACAATAACGTCCCTCAGATATCAAAGTGTTCATCTGAGGTCAAAGCCTTGACCTTAGTCGTTTGGCAGGTGCATGTCCAGGAATGTTGACCCAGCAATGGCCACATTCATCAATCTCACCAACAAGCTCCGGTACATGTAAAGTAACACAAACAAAAGTTATTAGACAATGGAAGTGCAACAACAAGTACATGTACTGTATCTCAATACAGATTCTAAAATCCCAGTCAATTTTCCAAATATGTTGTAAAACCAGGTCAAAATTAATTTCTCTATACCCGAATACTCTAATTCCTCTGTTAGAGTTTGAAGTCCTTTCTCAAAGACTTTAGTTCTGCTGTAACTAGTCCTGTGTTACTTTGGAGGAAATCCTTTTGTAGATCCCCCCTTTTCGGCTTAAAGCATGCTTAGTGCTATTTTGTTCTGTCCAGTCCTTGGACCAGTTTTCTCTTATTTCCAGTTTTAATTAACAGTTACAGCATCTCTCATACAATTCATAAACCTTTGTTGTTTATAAATATACTTAATTTAATCCACATTTTCATAAATTGTCTCAAATGTAAAAATTCAAATCCTAATGCTAATTGAATTTTAGCCTTATATTCATTAAGGACACCTTCGAAGTACGCCTCTGTCGTCGATGTAAATGGGGCTCTCAAATGAACCTGAGGGAGCTGCTGTTTGGCTCCTAAAGTGTGAGTTTCGACTCACGATGTTCTCCGTCACATTGTATGTGAACACAAATAAAACGAGGATCCTTTAAGGACGCATGTTTCCGGTCAGCAGGCAACGCTGGTCTAATGGTCTTACTTTCACAAAACCTCCAGACTTCTGCTTTGCACTGCACCTGTCCCTGATCTCTACGTTTGTCAAGTTCAGAGTGATGTCACCTGAAGTCATGTGACCCACGTCACTAGCCCTGCTCACAGGTGTACTTCCCTTCACAGGTGTAAACCAAGATGATATAAGTTCAAAGAACTATGTTAATATTAGCTCTTACTGGTGGTGGCTATATTAATTGTCAAAACTCCTTTTCTGAACTGGTATACTTGTTGTAGTTGGCTTCCATCCAAATAAAGAACAAACAAACAAATCAGAACGTTCTCTGACATTAGAGACCCATAGAAAGTGCCTCCTAGGTTTTCGTCAAACGAAACCATAAAAGCCCTTAAAATGATCAAACCATAAAGTTGAAACAGCAGATAAACCCTGTTTCCACAGATATGGTCTGCTGGAAATCTACTTTAATCTGAAAAGGTTTAATCAGACTAAACAGTGCTTCTCCAGAAAAGTTCTGTCAACTTTCTTTATTTCATTATTTGATTTAAACCTTTAACTGCATTAAACCCTGTTGTTTTAGCCTCATGCTAACCATTAGGTTAACCAAGCATTCCTTCAGCACTTTAACACAGTTTTGTTTTTTCCAATTACCACCTTAAATTGTTATTTCATTAATTAGCATTTCTAATTATTCGTCTTCATTATGTTTTACAAATAGCATCACTTTTGTTTATGTTATATTTAAAACTTAACTTTTTTTAGTTCAGTTTTAATTTTAGTTACCATTAGTTGTAGGTCTTTACCTGTAACTGTAATTGGTATCCTCCACAAAGGAGGACACATTTTAACTCAGTTGATGCAAACATAAATAATTTATATAGATCAGAACTGGTTTCTCATGATCTATTGTCACCATCTTTTAAACATTCACCTTTAATTCACAATTTATCTCACATGTTCTTTTAAATTAGAATATTCTCAAAATATTGTTTAATTTACCTCAAATTACTTTATTCAGAAAGAAAACACATTTTTCTCTTACTTCAAAACAAAATTTCTTAATCACCCTTGGGTCAGACCCCCCTCTCTGGGGTTAAACCAGTAACAGCAGCATGTCTCAGCTGCTTGAACACACCACAAAGCCTCTGCTCTGTTCACTCTGCTTTCCTCTAAAACACCATCATCTCCGTGATTGTCGTTTTTTAAAAGGAAAGACCAAACATAAAATCAACAAATTTCCTCTCAAATTCTGCTTTATTTTTAAATAAAATTTCTTCAGGATTGTGTTCAGTATAGATTTGTTCTATACTGTCTTTGTAAAACTCAGTTTTATCACCAGGTGCTCAATACAATAAACCAGTTTGTTTTTGTATTTTTCCCATATTAATTTAAATGTAACATAAAATCGTTTTATCAATTACTATTTTTACGTTTCCACTAATTTGGCGTTCAGATGCCACATAAAGAATTCACCTCACTCAATGTTAAACAGAAACTTTAAACATCAAGTGTAAAATCAAAATAACGTGTCTCTCTTTATTTATTCAAATTCACCAAAATTGTAATCAGTAATTATCATTACTGTTCATTTAATAAAATGTAACATCTCCATCTCCTTTTTTTTCTTTAGGTTACAACGACCTAAAGTTTGATCAAAACCAAAACCAAAACAAACTTAACGTCTGTTCAAAAGGACCTTGTGTTAGTCCCAGTACTTAAAAAAAATTCTTAAATCACTTCAAACAGTGATTAAACCCAGCGAGCCATTGGCATATGCTCTTAAACTTTAACAATTCGCCTTATTAGTTTAACAAATATCTTTTTATTTACTTATTTCTCATTAACTTTCAATTTTTCAAATAAAACCTTTAAGATTGTTTTAACAGTTTGAACTGTTTTAACATAGATATGTTTTTAATCACCAAAACCAGATTACCAATTTACATTACAGTTTAAATCTTTATTGTATAGATGACACTATACCTTAATTATAAAGTACCAAAATAAATAATGATTATTATTTATTTTGAACTATCTTCATTTCAATTTTCCCATTACCTAAACTTTAAGTTTTTCTTCTCAAAAACCATATTCAATCTCATTAGTTAAATCGTTTAGTTTACCAAATCATGTTTCATAGATTCAATAAAACTCAAATGTGGACTTTTATTCATATCAACAGACCTGTCAAAAGGTCAAACAGTTTTCATAATTAAGTATCACAAACTTTATTTAACACATTAGTTCAGTGCAATCTGTTTCTGTCACTGACATTTCTAACTCAGTATTTTTCTCAACATTAAAAGTTTGTTTAATGTAAAGGCTCCTACAATGTCTGTGGAGTTAAAAAACAAAAACCCCCTCTCAAACATTTCTCGCTCTTGGGAGCAAAAAGGGGGGTGCTGTGAAGCCCCTGTTACCTTGACTTGCATAGAATGTTATCTTGTGTTTAAACATTCCTCGTGAATCCAAACCAAAACATTCACACTTTGTTAGAACCAAACCAGAGAAATACATAAATGTTCCTTTTCTTCACTTAGGTTTTGGTACCATTGTCTTCTTTTAAATATGAGCTTATGGCCCAACTATAAAGTTATATTATCTTTATAAACTTACTCTGCACAATTCAACTTTAAGACGCATATTTAAATTCTTCCAATTACAAAGTAATCATTTTCATTCTTTTATTGGCGTTATACCGTGTGTTTGAACCACACTGATATTAAGGACCTCTATTAGTTCTCGTACTAATAGATACACAAAATTGTTTAGCAAAACATCAATCACTAATTTTAGGATCCAAGTGTTGGATCTTTAACTTCTTCAAACCTTTAATGTTCACACGAACGTGTCACATAAAATACAAAACCAACTCTGTTCTTTAACAGAATACTCATTATTTTCTCTCATAAACCAAAATCACATCCTTCTCTGTAGATGTGTGTCTCATGTGTCCGTGTTTGTGTTTGTGTTTGTCTGTGTGTTTATGTGTCTGTATTTACATGTGTTTATGTGTGTCTCATGTGTCTTTATGTGTCTTTATGTGTTTATGTACCTGACCTGTTAGTTGAAGCAGTCAGTTCATGAGGTCATTCTCCTCGTCTCTCGTCTGGACCCAGTTTCGACCTCCTCCTTCTCTCAGTGCCCTCTCGTCTGTCACGCCCACCTCCACCTCGCTCTCGTCTCCATGGCAATTGTGCATTTTTCCTCAGAGAAATACATTACATTCATATTAATTTCAAGTTTCATCCAATTTACAAACACACTTTACAAATACCTTTTTGGTCAATCTCAATAGATCAAAATTTAAAACAAATAAACGTTAGTGTGAATTTGTTTATCTTACCGCTTCCGTGTTGCTGCTGCTGGTAACTGTCTGCAGCTTCTTTCAGCCGAAGAGGAGCAGGTGGGAGGTGGGTGCAGAGGAAGTTTTGGAGAGGGCACTGTTTTCCGGAGCGGAGGGAGGCCGAGACCTAGAGGCTCCCAGAAACATTTAAACAAAATGCAAATGATTAGTGTTTTGAAGTACATCTGTGTACTTCTTTCAAAATCTCTTCTCTACTTCTCTGTTTTTTCTCAAACTAGAAAAATAGCTTATGGAAGCTACCTTTCTCTGTCATGTTGTTCAAACTTTCTTTAAACAAAAAGACATTACTTTTGTTCTGATTCCCATCATTAGACTCATTCTTCATCCAACAATGGCCCATTCATAACACATTTATTCTCTCAAACACACCTGTTATCTTTAACTTTTTAGGTCAACAATTCTCAGTATAAGCCCCGTCACTTTCAGTGGGCTTTTTTTCGCTCACTCACCGCGTCACCAGCAGTGAACATTTTTCCAGCAAAAGCCTCTCACTTCTCGTGGGCTTTTAAAATCTCACTTCTCATCTGCAGGAATCAATTCTACGTAGGCCTTTATAGTCACATTGTCTTCGGACTCATTCATCTCACTTTTTGTTGTTAGTAAGTATCTTGATAATAGTCCATACTCGAGTTTTCCTGTGCGTCCAATGCACCAATAAAACCAACAATACTAGCTATGCAAGGCAGTTCGATTGTATGGCGACACGATACGTGATTATTAATCTAAGACAAATTCTTGTGCTTCCCAGACAAGCTCTTTAGACCTCATACTCCTTCTTGTAATTAGGTGAACTATCTAGTGCCATAGAGTCCCGCCCTTGCCACGGCCAATGAACTAATCGCGCGGGGCCGTTTCAAGAAACACCTCCAAACTTACAGAGCATAAGGTATCTATCAAACTTAAATCTAGCAAGACAACAAGCTTTAACACAGATTAACATCAGAATATCCCGTTTAAAACCTCACCATTTGATTGACAATTAGGTTCTCGATCAGAAACACATACATTTTCGGCTTTAAATCTCACCATAAACCATATAGGCAGGGTCTCGACAAAGCGGATCTCACCATTTAAGGAATCTCGATCTTTCAGCGTTTAAGAATCTCCTATGTTGGCCAGCTTCATGGAAAAACATCAACTATTGGTGATGTAACTTTCATGCAGCCCGCTCAGCACACGCCAGATTTCCAAAACTACTACTTCCGGAAGCTTTGGTATTAAAAAATCACACACACACACACACCAAAATAAATTAAACAGCTGTTTACCTGAATTTTCAGTCCAATAGTCCAGTTGTTCCGCAGCCAGACTGTCTGTTCTGTCCTCTCGTCTCTCTGCTCTTCTCCTTTTTTTTTCCAGTCCAGATCTCGTCATCGTGTTCACACACACACAGAGGGGATATCTGGCCCTTACTGCTTAACAGCACAGCTTGGGACTTACAAGAAATGCTTTCTTTGTGCATTTCTCCGTGCACGTCAGCTCACCTCCTTGTATGAGAAACAACGAATATTGAGATCCGGGTCACGGCACCAAATGTTATAAGAATTCTATATCCCTATATTATCCAGAGAGACACGGAGACAGATTATATTATAAAAGCGAAAGGCCAGGTTTTATTCTTGCAAGAATGAAGCAAACATACACGGATATATCAAAGGTACATAGTGCGTTTTGCTTAAAGAGGTAAACAATACACGTCGTTTTATACCCAGTAGTACTCCTACGCAGTCTGCGACCTAGGTCGTGATGGCCTGCATGTCATAGCATGGAGCAGACAGAAGAATCATATCTAAACTAAAACATAGACACTAAATGAAAACTCATACAATTCCTATAACACAGAGTCTCTACAGTCTAATACAGGAGTCAGAGTCTCTACAGTCTAATACAGGAGTCAGAGTCTCTAGATTCTGATACAGGAGTCAGAGCCAGAGTCTACTTATGGAGTCAGAGTTTCTACAGTCTAATACAGGAGTCAGAGCCACAGTCTGATACAGGAGTCAGAGTTTCTATAGTCTGATACAGGAATAAGAGTCAAAGTCTGATAGAGGAGTCAGAGTCACAGTCTGATACAGGAATAAGAGTCAAAGTCTGATAGAGGAGTCAGAGTCACAGTCTGATACAGGAGTCAGAGCCTCTACTGTCTGATACAGGAGTCAGACTCCGTAGAGTCTGATGCAGGAGTTAGAGCCACAGTCTGATACAGGAGTCAGAGCCTCTACAGTCTGATAGAGAGGTCAGATTCTCTAGATTCTGATACAGGAGTTAGAGCCTCAGTCTAATACAGGAGTCAGAGCCTCAGTCTGATACAGAAGTCAGAGCTACAGTCTGATGTAGGAGTCAGAGTCTTTACAGTCTGATATATGAGTCAGGGCCTCTACAGTCTGATATATGAGTCAGGGCCTCTACAGTCTGATGCAGGAGTCAGAGCCATATTCTGATACAGGAGTCCGAGCCTCAAGAGTATGATACAGGATTCAAAGCCACAGTCTGATACAGGAGTCACAGTTTTTATAGTCTGATACAGGAGTAAGAGTTACAGTCTGATACAGGAGTCACAGTTTCTATAGTCTGATACAGGAGTAAGAGTTACAGTCTGATATAGGAGTCAGAGCCACAGTCTGATGTAGGAGTCAGAGTCTTTACAGTCTGACGCAGGAGTTAGAGCCACAGTCTGAAACAAGAGTAAGAGTCTCTACAGTCTGATACAGGAGTTAGTGTCTCCACAGTCTGATACAGGAGTCAAAGTCACAGTCTGATACAGGAGTCAGAGTTTTTACAGTCTGATACAGGAGTCAGAGTCTCTAGATTTTGATACAGGAGTCAGAGCCACAGTCTACTTATGGAGTAAGAGTCTCTACAGTCTGATGCAGCAGTCAGAGTTTCTACTGTCGGATACAGGAGTCAGAGTCACAGTTTGATACAGGAGTCAGAGCAACAGTCTGATACAGGAGTCAGAGTCTCTACAGTCTAATACAGGAGTCAGAGTCTCTAGATTCTGATACAGGAGTCAGAGCCAGAGTCTACTTATGGAGTCAGAGTATCTACAGTCTGATAGAGGAGTCAGAGTTTCTACATTCTGATACAGGAGTCCGAGCCTCAAGAGTATGATACAGGAGTCAGAGCCACAGTCTGATACAGGAGTCAGAGCCATATGGCGCTTTTCCACTACACAGTACCAGCACGACTCGCCTCGACTCGGCTCGCCTTTTTTGGTTTTCCACTGCGTAAAAGTTGTACCTGTACCTGCTTCCAGGTCCTTTTTTTCGTATCACCTCCGGCGAGGTTCTAAGCGGGCTGTGGCGATACTAAATTGTGACGTGAACACACGACAGACTGCTGATTGGCCAGAGAGAATCGTCACTGTTCACCGCGTCATCGTTGCACGCGCCAGACGGAGTATCCTGAATAACCCCGCCATTTTTAAATAGTTTGGCCAGAGATTGCGTGATAATTTACCCAGTCCCAGACGTATTATGGCAACTCGAAAAAATGCTCCGTGGTCAAACGAGGAGGTGCAGACTTTTCTTTGTTTGGTTGCAGAAGAGAAGATCCAGCGAGAGCTTGATGGGGCAACGAGGAACGAAAGAGTATACAAAGAAGTCTCCGAACTGATGTCCACACATGGCTACACCAGGACTTTCCAGCAATGTAGGGAAAAGTTAAAAAAACTGAAAAGTGACTACAGAGCTGTAAAGGACCACAACGGCCATAGTGGTTCAAACCGGAAAAGATGGAAGTGGTACGAACAGATGGACAGTATCTACGGCCATAGACCGGCGAGCAACGGGAGGGATGGTGGTCTTGACTCAGCCACTAGTTTTTTGGAGTCGCTGATGGAGGACGGTAAGTGTTTTAAGTTTACATTACATTAACCCTGTAGGTGCACTCTGCTTGAGAGTTTTGTTTTCTTTAGGCTGGCTTTTGGAAAGCTGAAGCTCACTAACAATGAAGACTGTAAACTTGTGTCGCAGATAGCAATTGCCGCTAACTTAGCTCTAACTAGTTGCTAGCTGCCTGCCATTGCTATTTCGTAGTGTGTTGACTTTTGTATGATCTTTCTATTCAAGATTCCTTTTCGACGACCGAGAATGGTTCTGTGGCTCTACTGATGCCACGTTGGCATCGGCTGCAGCGTCGGCATCAACAACAGCACCAGAACCATTGGCACCATCGACACCGAGACCAGCGTCGAGAACGGGACCCGCAGCAGCGTCGACACCGGCAACCGGTTAGTATTATAGGAGAAAAAGTAAAACCTTCTAGCCTGTTGTCTGTGAATCTATATACACTTATTAATATAATTAAATTAATATTAATCGTGTTTATAACCCATTAGTATATCATATATTATTATTTATATAACGTCAATGTACTTGCATAGCAACAGGAAGCATTCCCAGTTATGGGAATCAAGATTCATTAATAAACCTGTTCAGTATTTTTATAACTTTCGAGACATACACAATGTGTGCGTACCATGTGTACTGTATACTGTATGTATACTGTACACATGGTAATTTCAAATGCACACAACGTTTGAATTAAACGTGAAATCGTTTATCTTTATTGTAATTCATTCATTGTAATTATTTTTTGTCCAGAACGGAGGAAACGACAGAGGGAGCAGGAGCATCTGACTGTCCTGAGGGAGATGCAGACATCTGATGTGGAGCAGATGGAGTTGAACCGGACACAGCGAGAGCGGCATTTACAAATGGTACTCGACGATGCAGCACAGGCAAGAGAAATAGAAGCGGCTTTGAGGAGGGAGGAGATTGCTGCAATGTCGTCCTTCAACCAGGCCTTTCTGGGAATCCTGAGCCAGCTTGTACAGGCACTGAACCGGCGGGACGCTGTTCCATCACCCCTGGACTGAAAATGTATACTAATTAAATACAGCATTTTTTGCTGTATTGTTTGCACTACATGTAACATGTATATAATTGTGTGTGAATTTATATTAGAGTTTGTTCTATTTGTGTGTGTGTGGTTAAATAAAACTTTTTTGAAACTTATTACAAATAAGTGTCTTTTTTGATGGTTTGCTTTTGTACAAGGGTTTGACCATGTATTTTCAGATTTTATACTCTGATAACCTTAAAACAGCAGAGACAACATTTTTAAGGATAATGTATTTATTTTTTTAGCAATTAAAGTAACGCATCAGACCCTCTCGTACATCACTGCCTTCCTCCTCTACACCCTGTGCCACTGCCACCACAGGCTCTGCTGCTGCAGGTGCATCCCAGTCATTGTCATAGTCCTCTCCATGACTCTCACAAAGGTTATGCAAAGCACAGCAAGTAAGAATCATAGATTTCACCATTGTAACATCACAGTCATTTCTTTTCATGAGACAACGCCACCTTCCCTTCAGTCTACCAAAAGCGTTTTCCAACCACAACCCGTGCTCGACATATTTTCCTGTTGTAGATCTGCTGTTCTGCAGTCAGCCGTCCAGTGTCAGTGAACGGCTTTATGAGCCAGTTCTGCAGGGGATAGGCAGAATCTCCCAGGATGTAGTAGGAAACATTCACCCCACCAATATTCCTGGTGTAAGCTGGAAAGTGGTTGCCACGGCTGGCCAACTCCCACAATGTGGACAGTCTTAAAACACGAGCATCATGCAAGCTGCCAGGCAGTCCTGCAAACACGTTCCAGAACAGTCCTTTTCCATCTACTACACCTTGAAGGATGATGGAGTGCCAGCCTTTGTTAAAATAGTCACAGTGGTACTCCTGTGGTGCCAAAATGGGTATGTGTGACCCATCAATAGAACCAACACACTGCGGGAGCCCCCATCTGTTCTCAATGTAGGCAGCCATTTCTTCAAACTTCTCCGGATCTGGGAAACGAATTTGTTCGGGAACCAACAACGTTTCTGCAGCAGCAGTGAACTCCTGAACACACCGGCAAACAGTTGTTATGCTTACTCCGAAAAGATGGCCGACAGTTCTGTACTCTGAACCGGTCGCAAGCTTCCATAGTGCGATGGCCACTCTCTTCTTTAGGGCAACACACTTGTGGAAGCTTGTGTCCTGTCTCTCCATCACTGGACGCAGTTTGTTGTACAAGTAAATAAATGTTTCTTCGGACATTCTGAAGTTCTGAACACACTGCGCGTTTGTTAAACCGGGAACAATAACATCCCACCACTCGGTAGCTCGGTTGAAAGCCCAAACAGACGGTCTGCGGCGACGACTTTGCAAAGCGAAACAGATCTGAAACACATAAACCATACACATTTTAGTACGTAATACTGGTAGCTATAAAGTTGTTCAAATACTTTGTAAGTAGTAACTTATAGTATTTACACATATGTAAACGTTAGCATAACTTACCCTCTTGCGTCGGCTTTGAAAAAACAGATTCGTCTCGTAGTCTGAACTCTGTAGTAATTCCCAAACTCTCCTGTTGTTATCAGCAGTGTTTCTTTTTGCTGCCCTCAGCCTCTCCTGAAACAACGTTTGCTGTCTTGCTGTGAGAAACAGCCACATCCCGAGGATAAAAAAAAACATGGACTCGATTTCCTCCATTGTTTATGTGTGTGAGTAGCGGGTGTGTGTCGCGTAGAAGATTACGTCACGACAGGTTCTTGCGGCGTCGCTATGATGACAACTAGGTACTATTGTGGAGGTACTATCTGCAATGGAAAACGGAGCGAAAAGCGAGCCGAGGCGAGTCGAGGCGAGTCGAGGCGAGCTGATACTGGTAGTGGAAAAGCGCCATTAGTCTGATACAGGAGTCAGAGCCACAGTCTGATACAGGAGTCAGAACCTCTACAGTCTGATACAGGAGTCAGAGTCTCTAGATTCTGATACAGGAGTCAGAGCCTCAGTCTAATACACAAGTCAGAGCCTCAGTCTGATACAGGACTCGGAGCCATAGTCTGATACAGGAGTCTGAGTCTTTACAGTCTGATACAGGAGTCAGTGTCTCAACAGTCTGATACAGGAATCATAGTCTCTACGGTCTGATACAGGAGTCATAGTCTCTAAAGTCTGATAGAGGAGTCAGAGTCACAGTCTGATACAGGAGTCAGAGCCTCTACAGTCTGATACAGGAGTCAGAGTCACAGTCTGATACAGGAGTCAGAGCCTCTAGAGTCTAATAGAGGGGTCAGAGTCTCTAGATTCTGATACAGGAGTCAGAGCCTCAGTCTGATTCAGGAGTCATAGTCTCTAGATTCTGATACAGGAGTAAGAGCCACAGTCTGATACAGGAGTCAGAGTCTCTACAGTCTGATACAGGAGTCAGTGTCTCAACAGTCTGATACAGGAGTCATAGTCTCTACAGTCTGATAGAGGAGTCAGAGTCACAGTCTGATACAGGAGTCAGAGCCTCTACTGTCTGATACAGGAGTCAGACTCCGTAGAGTCTGATGCAGGAGTTAGAGCCACAGTCTGATACAGGAGTCAGAGCCTCTACAGTCTGATAGAGAGGTCAGATTCTCTAGATTCTGATACAGGAGTCAGAGCCTCAGTCTAATACAGAAGTTAGAGCCTCAGTCTGATACAGAAGTCAGAGCTACAGTCTGATGTAGGAGTCAGAGTCTTTACAGTCTGACGCAGGAGTTAGAGCCACAGTCTGAAACAAGAGTAAGAGTCTCTACAGTCTGATACAGGAGTTAGTGTCTCTACAGTCTGATACAGGAGTCAAAGTCACAGTCTGATACAGGAGTCAGAGTTTTTACAGTCTGATACAGGAGTCAGAGTCTCTAGATTCTGATACAGGAGTCAGAGCCTCTACAGTCTGATACAGGAGTCAGAGTCTCTAGATTTTGATACAGGAGTCAGAGCCACAGTCTACTTATGGAGTCAGAGTTTCTACAGTCTGATACAGGAGTCAGAGTCTCTACAGTCTGATACAGGAGTCAGAGTCTCTACAGTCTGATGCAGGAGTCAGAGTTTCTACTGTCGGATACAGGAGTCAGAGTCTCTAGATTCTGATACAGGAGTCAGAGCCAGAGTCTACTTATGGAGTCAGAGTTTCTACAGTCTGATAGTGGAGTCAGAGTTTCTACATTCTGATACAGGAGTCCGAGCCTCAAGAGTATGATAAAGGAGTCAGAGCCACAGTCTGATACAGGAGTCAGAACCTCTACAGTCTGATACAGGAGTCAGAGCCTCAGTCTAATACAGAGGTCAGAGCCTCAGTTTGATACAGAAGTCAGAACTACAGTCTGATGTAGGAGTCAGAGTCTTTACAGTCTGAAACAAGAGTAAGAGTCTCTACAGTCTGATACAGGAGTCAGAGTTTCTATAGTCTGATACAGGAGTAAGAGTCACAGTTTGATACAGGAGTCAGAGCCTTAGTCTGATACAGGAGTCAGAGTCTCTATATTCTGATACAGGAGTCAGAGCCTCAGTCTAATACACAAGTCAGAGCCTCAGTCTGATACAGGAGTCAGAGTCTTTATAGTCTGATAAAGGAGTCAGAGCCACAGTCTAATACAGAGGTCAGAGCCTCAGTCTGATACAGGAGTCAGAGCCTCAATCTGATACAGGAGTCAGAGTCTCTAGATTTTGATACAGGAGTCAGAGCCACAGTCTACTTATGGATTCAGAGTTTCTACAGTCTGATACAGGAGTCAGAGCCTCAGTCTAATACAGAGGTCAGAGCCTCAGTCTGATACAGGAGTCAGAGCCTCAATCTGATACAGGAGTCAGAGTCTCTAGATTTTGATACAGGAGTCAGAGCCACAGTCTACTTATGGATTCAGAGTTTCTACAGTCTGATACAGGAGTCAGAGCCTCAGTCTAATACAGAGGTCAGAGCCTCAGTCTGATACAGGAGTCAGAGCCTCAATCTGATACAGGAGTCAGAGTTTTTACAGTCTGATACAGGAGTCAGAGTCTCTAGATTCTGATACAGGAGTCAGAGCCTCTACAGTCTGATACAGGAGTCAGAGTCTCTAGATTTTGATACAGGAGTCAGAGCCACAGTCTACTTATGGAGTCAGAGTTTCTACAGTCTGATACAGGAGTCAGTCTGATACAGGAGTCAGAGCCTCAGTCTGATACAGGAGTCAGAGTTTCTACAGTCTGAAACAGGAGTCAGAGCCACAGTCTGATACAGGAGTCAGAGTCTTTACAGTCTGACACTAGAGTCCAAGTTTTTACAGTCTGATACAGGAGTCAGAGCCACAGTCTGATACAGGAGTCAGAGACATAGTCTGATACAGGAGTTAGAGTCTCTGTGGATGCATTCAAGTCTCAGTTAAAAACATATCTATTTAACAAACATTTTGGGTAATTACAGCTATATGTTTCATGTGATGTGTATCTAAATGTTTGTCTGTACTGTATTTGTGAAATGTAAAGCGACCTTGAGCTACGGAAAGGCGCTATATAAATAAAACTTCTTCTTCTTCTTCTTCTTCTCTACAGTCTAATACAGGAGTCAGAGTCTCTAGATTCTGATACAGGAGTCAGAGCCAGAGTCTACTTATGGAGTCAGAGTTTCTACAGTGTGATATAGGAGTCAGGGCCTCTACAGTCTAATGCAGGAGTCAGAGCCTCAGTCTGATACAGAAGTCAGAGCCACAGTCTGATGTAGGAGTCAGAGTCTTTACAGTCTGACGCAGGAGTTAGAGCCATAGTCTGAAACAAGAGTAAGAGTCTCTACAGTCTGATAGAGAGGTCAGATTCTCTAGATTCTGATACAGGAGTGAGAGCCTCAGTCTAATACAGAAGTTAGAGCCTCAGTCTGATACAGAAGTCAGAGCCACAGTCTGATGTAGGAGTCAGAGTCTTTACAGTCTGACGCAGGAGTTAGAGCCATAGTCTGAAACAAGAGTAAGAGTCTCTACAGTCTGATACAGGAGTTAGTGTCTCTACAGTCTGATACAGGAGTCAAAGTCACAGTCTGATACAGGAGTCAGAGTTTTTACAGTCTGATACAGGAGTCAGAGTCTCTAGATTCTGATACAGGAGTCAGAGCCTCTACAGTCTGATACAGGAGTCAGAGTCTCTAGATTTTGATACAGGAGTCAGAGCCACAGTCTACTTATGGAGTCAGAGTTTCTACAGTCTGATACAGGAGTCAGAGTCTCTACAGTCTGATACAGGAGTCAGAGTCTCTACAGTCTGAAACAGGAGTCAGAGTCACAGTCTGATACAGGAGTCAGAGACTCAGTCTAATACAGAGGTCAGAGCCTCAGTTTGATACAGAAGTCAGAGCTACAGTCTGATGTAGGAGTCAGAGCCTCTACAGTCTAATACAGGAGTCAGAGTCTCTACATTCTGATACAGGAGTCCGAGCCTCAAGAGTATGATACAGGAGTCAGAGCCACAGTCTGATACAGGAGTAAGAGTCACAGTTTGATACAGGAGTCAGAGCCACAGTCTGATACAGAGGTCAGAGCCTCAGTTTGATACAGAAGTCAGAGCTACAGTCTGATGTAGGAGTCAGAGTCTTTACAGTCTGACGCAGGAGTTAGAGCCACAGTCTGAAACAAGAGTAAGAGTCTCTACAGTCTGATACAGGAGTCAGAGTTTCTATAGTCTGATACAGGAGTCAGAGTCACAGTCTAATACACAAGTCAGAGCCTCAGTCTGATACAGGAGTCAGAGCCATAGTCTGATACAGGAGTCAGAGTCTTTATAGTCTGATAAAGGAGTCAGAGCCACAGTCTGATACAGGAGTCAGAGCCTCAGTCTAATACAGAGGTCAGAGCCTCAGTCTGATACAGGAGTCAGAGCCTCAATCTGATACAGGAGTCAGAGTCTCTAGATTTTGATACAGGAGTCAGAGCCACAGTCTACTTATGGAGTCAGAGTTTCTACAGTCTGATACAGGAGTCAGAGCCTCAGTCTGATACAGGAGTCAGAGTTTCTACAGTCTGATATAGGAGTCAGGGCCTCTACAGTCTAATGCAGGAGTCAGAGCCACAGTCTGATACAGGAGTCAGAGTCTTTACACTCTGACACTAGAGTCCAAGTTTTTACAGTCTGATACAGGAGTCAGAGCCACAGTCTGATACAGGAGTCAGAGACATAGTCTGATACAGGAGTCAGAGTCTTTACAGTCTGACGCAGGAGTTCAGAGTCTCTAGATTCTGATACAGAGTAAGAGTCTCTACAGTCTGATACAGGAGTTAGTGTTTCTACAGTCTGATATAGGAGTCAGGGCCTCTACAGTCTAATGCAGGAGTCAGAGCCTCAGTCTGATACAGAAGTCAGAGCCACAGTCTGATGTAGGAGTCAGAGTCTTTACAGTCTGACGCAGGAGTTAGAGCCATAGTCTGAAACAAGAGTAAGAGTCTCTACAGTCTGATACAGGAGTTAGTGTCTCTACAGTCTGATACAGGAGTCAGAGTCACAGTCTGATACAGGAGTCAGAGTTTTTACAGTCTGATACAGGAGTCAGAGTCTCTAGATTCTGATACAGGAGTCAGAGCCTCTACAGTCTGATACAGGAGTCAGAGTCTCTAGATTTTGATACAGGAGTCAGAGCCACAGTCTACTTATGGAGTCAGAGTTTCTACAGTCTGATACAGGAGTTAGAGTCTCTACAGTCTGATACAGGAGTCAGAGTCTCTACAGTCTGATACAGGAGTCAGAGTCTCTACAGTCTGAAACAGGAGTCAGAGTCACAGTCTGATACAGGAGTCAGAGCCTCAGTCTAATACAGAGGTCAGAGCCTCAGTTTGATACAGAAGTCAGAGCCTCTACAGTCTAATACAGGAGTCAGAGTCTCTAGATTCTGATACAGGAGTCAAAGTCTCTAAAGTGTGATACAGGAGTCAGACTTCCTAGAGTCAGACTCCCCAGAGTCTGACACAGGAGTTAGGGCCTCTACAGTCTGATGCAGGAGTCAGAGTCTCTACAGTCTGATACAGAAGTCAGAGTCTCTAGTATCTGATACAGGAGTCAGAGCCACAATCTACTTATGGAGTCAGAGTTTTTACATTCTGATACAGGAGTCAGAGCCTCTACAGTCTGATACAGGAGTCAGAACCTCTACAGTCTGATACCGGAGTCAGACTCCCTAGAGTCTGATACAGGAGTCAGAGCCTCTACAGTCTGATACAGGAGCCAGAGCCTCCACAGTCTGATACAGGAGTCAGAGCCACCTCCTTGATCGAGTCCAGCGGGCAGTCCAGCAGCTTCTTACCAGCTTGTCCCGGTCTGTGCTGTCCATCCTCCAGCAGACCACAGCGTAGTGGATAGTGGAGGCTATCACAGAGTCATAAAATGACCCAAGTCTTTAGACTGATTAAAGTAACCCTGCGTAACTTTTTTCTTGTAGAGGGCGCAGACCCCTCTACAGACTTTCTGTGTTCCGTGTCTCTATCTGAGCCGTAAAGTATGTCTTGCAAGAAGTCCTCGTCCTGGGACAGGAAAGTGATAGGCATCATTCTACTGATGTCATGTCTAAGAAACATCTAAATAAACATAGTTTATATAATAAACATCTAAATGAACATAGTTTATTTAGACTCTAAACTATATTGATAAAATGAAAATGTTATTTGTGTTGCATTTTGACTCAATGGGAGAAAGACTTTTTCTGGAATGATGAAGTCAGATTTATGTATTCTTGATGGTTTTATTTTATGTATGATTACCACAAATGCTTTTTATTCCCTTGTGCACTGCTTAACGTCTTTTAAGTTGCATATTCTATAGTCAGAACAGACAGATATACATACACACGTGGACAAAATTGTTGGTACCCTTCGGTCAATGAAAGAAAAACTCACAATGGTCACAGAAAAAACTTTATTCTGACAAAAGTAATAATAAATTAAAGCCGCAAGCGGCGATAAAGGCCCTCGCCTCCCTTGAGACCGCGGGGACACATGCACTCGGAGGATAAGTTCCAAAGGATTCTGAGGAGTTTTCTAAGACTCTAGCCTTGGCTCTGGATGGGCCTCCTCTAAAGGAAGGATCCTGGCAATTGGGAAATGGCATTTATTTCCCAAAGAAATGGCTGCCTCTTCACAGATTCATTACGGCCACAGCCACAAATGTATCAAAAAACAAATTGATAACTTTTTTGGCACATGTGTCTAGATGATACTCACCAAATTTGGAGCTGTTTAGATGAAAAGCCTTTAGCACAAGGGGTGAGATTTAGGTGGTCACGCATTCCACCCAACATAGTAGATTTCCTGTTGAGTTTACGGTATGGCTGTAATAAACTTTTCTGTTTGACCTGAGGTGTCCTATGGATGTACCAAGTTTTGTATTTCTACAATGGAAAAATTTACTTTCATTTTCCATAGGCCCAATGTATTTTGACTATTCTAGGGTCGCCACTGAGTCATTTTTCGTATTTTTTTCGGGGACTTCAAATTCATAAATTTTTTGCCCGGCTTGAAGTCTGGGACCAATAAAATTGACTTTTAGTTCCACGTTTACTGGGTCAAATTGAGGATCATTTTGCAGAAAAATTATAATAAAAAAATATATACCAAATTATAATAAAAATATATAACTCGAGCAAAAAGTCTAGAAAACGCTTGTCTATTTTACATACATGTGTTTAGCTCATTTTGCCAAGTTTGGTGTCTGTGGAATGAAGCAGCTATTTTCTGTGTTCTTTTAAAAAGAGGTGTCTTTTAAGTCGGTTCACATTTTCAATTCAAAATGGCCGCCTTCCCGTGTGTGATAAGGTGTGGTCCCCTTTGGCTTTTTGTTCATAAGCCCATACTGGATGTGTGTACCAAGGTTCATTTGCCTACGAAAAACTAAAATTTTCCCTTCCCATTGACTTTTTCCACATATTTGGGACGTTGCTATAGCAACACATTTATAGATAGGGGGTGGTTGTCATTGGCTTTTATGCTCGTCATGACATAAGAGATGTGTGTACCAAATTTTATGTCTCTATGACAAACTAAATTCTTGGGTCCCATTATAAGTTTGTAGGGGGCGCTGGAGAGCCATTTCTAAAGATAACCCTTTTATTTACATATTTTTGTGTTCAGGTCATGAATGTGCACAAACGCCTTTTGGGTCCAACACGATCCGAGAAGGCGTTTGAGAGTAAGAGACATTTTATTTTCAAAAAAATGGCCACCTCGTTACAGGCTTGCCACACCCACACCGGATAAGATATCAACAATAAAGTCACAAATTTGGTTGGCACACGTGTCTAGATGATACTCACCAAATTTGGGGCCATTTAGATTAAAACACAAGGATTTCCATCTTTTGCGAAAGGGGTGCGATTTTAGTGGCGCGCTTCACCCCACATGGCAGACTTCCTGTTAAGTTTAGGGTGTGGCTGTCATAGACTTTTCTGTTTGCCCTGAAGTGTTCTATGGATGTACCAAGTTTCATTTTTCTACGTTGGAAAAAAGTTACTTTCACTTTCCATAGGCCCAATGTATTTTGACTTTTGTAGGGGTCGCCACTGAGTCATTTTTCGTATTTTTTTTTCAGCGACTTCAAATACATAAATTTTTTGCCAGGCTTGAAGTCTGGGACCAATAAAATGACTTTTAGTTGTTCGTTTACTGGGTTAAATTGAGGATCATTTTACAGAAAAATTATAATAAAAAAATATATACCGAATTATAATAAAAAAAAATATAACTCGAGCAAAAAAGTCTAGAAAAACACTTGTCTCATTTACATACATGTGTTTAGCTCATTTTGCCCAAGTTTGGTGTCTGTGGAATGAAGCAGCTTTTTTCTGTGTACTTTTAAAAAGAGGTGTATTTTAAGTCGGTTCACATTTTCAATTCAAAATGGCCGCCTTCCTGTGTGTGATAGGGTGGTCCCCATTGGCTTTTTTGTTCATAAGGCCATGGTGGATGTGTGTACCAAGTTTTATTTGCCTACAACAAACTAAAAATTTCACTTCCCATTGACTTTTTTCACATTTTTTGGGACGCTATGGCAACACATTTATAGATAGGGGGTGGTTGTCATTGGCTTTTATGCTCGTCATGACATAAGAGATGTGTGTACAAAATTTTATGTCTCTATGACAAACTAAATTCTTGGGTCCATTATAAGTTTGTAGGGGCGCTGGAGAGCCATTTCTAAAGATAACCCTTTATTTACATATTTTTTGTTCAGGTCATGAATGTGCACAAACGCCTTTTTGGGTCCAACTCGATCCGAGAAGGCGTTTGAGAGTTAAGAGACGCTTTATTTTCACAAAAATGGCCACCTCGTTACAGGCTTGCCACACCCATACCCGATAAGATATCAACAACAAAGTCACAACTTTGGTTGGCACACGTGTCTAGATGATACTCACCAAATTTGGGGCCATTTAGATTAAAACACAATGATTTGCATCTTTCTGCGCAAGGGGTGCGATTTTAGTGGCCGCGCGTTTCACCCCACATGGCGGACTTCCTGTTAAGTTTAGGGTGTGACTGTCATTGACTTTTCTGTTTGCCCTGAGGTGTCCTATGGATATACCAAGTTTCATTTTTCTACGTTGGAAAAAAGTTACTTTCACTTTCCATAGGCCCAATGTATTTTGATTTTGTAGGGGTCGCCACTGAGTCATTTTTCGTATTTTTTTTTCGGCGACTTCAAATACATAAATTTTTCGCCGAGCTTGAAGTCTGGGACCAATAAAATGACTTTTCGTGCATGTTCACTGGGTCAAATTTAGGATCATATGGGGAGAAGAAGAAAGATAAAAAAAAAAAAAAAAAAATCCGAGCAAAAACAATAGGCCCTCCCGGCCATCACCGGCTCGGCCTAATTAAAGCCGCAAGCGGCGATAAAGGCCCTCGCCTCTCTTGAGACCGCGGGGAATCATGTACTCGGAGGATTGCATTTTGTGCTTTAAAGCGTAAACTTCACAGTAATGTCAAATAACCAGGCCTGTGCTACTGCTTGAATCTTCTTCTGGCTTCGTCACCTCGGGCCTGTGCTACTGCTGGGGCCTGCTACACCACCTTGTAATTTAGAGTTAAAGGTCTCCACAATCCCTGGTTTTCCTGGGAGCTGTCTGAACTTTTGAAAATAATAGATTATGCTTGGGCTAAGGCGAGAAAAACAAAGTACTGTTTTTTTAAAAGAAAGGTGTATTCTAAGAAGATTCTCACATTCAATTCAAAATGGCCGCCTTCCCGTGTATGATAGGGTGTGGTCACAATTGGCTTTTGTTCATAAGCCCATACTGGATGTGTGTACCAAGTTTCATTTGCTTACGACAAACTAAAATTTTCACTTCCTATTGACTTTGTCCACATATTTGGGGCGTTGCTATGGCAACACATTTATAGATAGGTGTGTGGTCACCATTGGCTTTTTTGTTCATAAGCCCATACCGGATGTGTGTACCAAGTTTCATTTGCTTATGATAAACTAAAATTTTCACTTCCCATTGACTTTGTCCACATATTTGGGGCGTTGCTATGGCAACACATTTATAGATAGGGGGTGGTTGTCATTGGCTTTTATGTTCGTCATGACATAAGAGATGTGTGTATCAAATTTGAAGTCTCTATGACAAACTAAATTCTAAGCTCCCATTATAAGTTTGTAGGGGGCGCTGGAGAGCCATTTCTAAAGATAACCCTTTTATTTACATATTTTTGTATTCAGGTCATGAATGTGCACAAACGCCTTTTGGGTCCGACTTGATCCGAGAAGGTGTTTTAGAGTTAAGAGACATTTTATTTTCACAAAAATGGCCACCTCGTTACAGGCTTGCCACACCCATCCCCGATAAGATATCTACAACAAAGTTATAACTTTGGTTGACACACGTGTCTAAATGATACTCACCAAATTTGGGGCCATTTAGATTAAAACACAATGATTTGAATCTTTCTGCGCAAAGTGCGATTTTAGTGGCGCGTGTTTCACCCCACATGGCGGACTTCCTGTTAAGTTTAGGTGTGACTGTCATTGACTTTTCTGTTTGCCCTGAGGTGTCCTATGGATATACCAAGTTTCATTTTTCTACGTTGGAAAAAAGTTACTTTCACTTTCCATAGGCCCAATGTATTTTGACTTTTCTAGGGGTCGCCACTGAGTCATTTTTCGTATTTTTTTCGGGACTTCAAATACATAAATTTTTGCCGGGCTTGAAGTCTGGGACCAATAAAAATGACTTTTAGTTGTTCGTTTACTGGGTCAAATTGAGGATCATTTTGCAGAAAAATTATAATAAAAAATATATACCGAATTATAATAAAAATATAACTCAAGCAAAAAGTCTAGAAAAACACTTGTCTCTTTTACATACATGTGTTTAGCTCATTTTGCCCAAGTTTGGTGTCTGTGGAATGAAGCAGCTTTTTTCTGTGTACTTTTAAAAAGAGGTGTATTTTAAGTCGGTTCACATTTTCAATTCAAAATGGCCGCCTTCCTGTGTGTGATAGGGTGTGGTCCCCATTGGCTTTTTTGTTCATAAGCCCATGGTGGATGTGTGTACCAAGTTTTATTTGCCTACAACAAACTAAATATTTCACTTCCCATTGACTTTTTTCACATTTTTGGGACGTTGCTATGGCAACACATTTATAGATAGGGGGTGGTTGTCATTGGCTTTTATGCTCGTCATGACATAAGAGATGTGTGTACAAAATTTTATGTCTCTATGACAAACTAAATTCTTGGGTCCATTATAAGTTTGTAGGGGCGCTGGAGAGCCATTTCTAAAGATAACCCTTTATTTACATATTTTTTGTTCAGGTCATGAATGTGCACAAACGCCTTTTGGGTCCAACTCGATCCGAGAAGGCGTTTGAGAGTTAAGAGACGTTTATTTTCACAAAAATGGCCACCTCGTTACAGGCTTGCCACACCCATACCCGATAAGATATCAACGACAAAGTCACAACTTTGGTTGGCACACGTGTCTAGATGATACTCACCAAATTTGGGGCCATTTAGATTAAAACACAATGATTTGCATCTTTCTGCGCAAAGGTGCGATTTTAGTGGTCAGCGTTTAACCCCACATGGCGGACTTCCTGTTAAGTTTAGGTGTGGCTGTCATTGACTTTTCTATTTGCCCTGAGGTGTCCTATGGATATACCAAGTTTCATTTTTCTACGTTGGAAAAAAGTTACTTTCACTTTCCATAGGCCCAATGTATTTTGACTTTTGTAGGGGTCGCCACTGAGTCATTTTTCGTATTTTTTTTTCAGCGACTTCAAATACATAAATTTTTGCCAGGCTTGAAGTCTGGGACCAATAAAATGACTTTTAGTTGTTCGTTTACTGGGTTAAATTGAGGATCATTTTACAGAAAAATTATAATAAAAAAATATATACCGAATTATAATAAAAAAAAATATAACTCGAGCAAAAAAGTCTAGAAAAACACTTGTCTCATTTACATACATGTGTTTAGCTCATTTTGCCCAAGTTTGGTGTCTGTGGAATGAAGCAGCTTTTTCTGTGTACTTTTAAAAAGAGGTGTATTTTAAGTCGGTTCACATTTTCAATTCAAAATGGCCGCCTTCCTGTGTGTGATAGGGTGTGGTCCCCATTGGCTTTTTTGTTCATAAGGCCATGGTGGATGTGTGTACCAAGTTTTATTTGCCTACAACAAACTAAAAATTTCACTTCCCATTGACTTTTTTCACATTTTTGGGACGTTGCTATGGCAACACATTTATAGATAGGGGGTGGTTGTCATTGGCTTTTATGCTCGTCATGACATAAGAGATGTGTGTACAAAATTTTATGTCTCTATGACAAACTAAATTCTTGGGTCCATTATAAGTTTGTAGGGGCGCTGGAGAGCCATTTCTAAAGATAACCCTTTATTTACATATTTTTTTGTTCAGGTCATGAATGTGCACAAACGCCTTTTTGGGTCCAACTCGATCCGAGAAGGCGTTTGAGAGTTAAGAGCTTTTTATTTTCACAAAAATGGCCACCTCGTTACAGGCTTGCCACACCCATACCCGATAAGATATCAACAACAAAGTCACAACTTTGGTTGGCACACGTGTCTAGATGATACTCACCAAATTTGGGGCCATTTAGATTAAAACACAATGATTTGCATCTTTCTGCAAGGGGTGCGATTTTAGTGGCGCGCTTTCACCCCCACATGGCGGACTTCCTGTTAAGTTTAGGTGTGACTGTCATTGACTTTTCTGTTTGCCCTGAGGTGTCCTATGGATATACCAAGTTTCATTTTTCTACGTTGGAAAAAAGTTACTTTCACTTTCCATAGGCCCAATGTATTTTGATTTTGTAGGGGTCGCCACTGAGTCATTTTTCGTATTTTTTTTTCGGCGACTTCAAATACATAAATTTTTCGCCGAGCTTGAAGTCTGGGACCAATAAAATGACTTTTCGTGCATGTTCACTGGGTCAAATTTAGGATCATATGGGGAGAAGAAGAAAGATAAAAAAAAAAAAAAAAAAATCCGAGCAAAAACAATAGGCCCTCCCGGCCATCACCGGCTCGGGCCTAATTAAAGCCGCAAGCGGCGATAAAGGCCCTCGCCTCTCTTGAGACCGCGGGGAATCATGTACTCGGAGGATTGCATTTTGTGCTTTAAAGCGTAAACTTCACAGTAATGTCAAATAAGACACAGGCCTGTGCTACTGCTTGAATCTTCTTCTGGCTTCGTCACCTCGGGCCTGTGCTACTGCTGGGGCCTGCTACACCACCTTGTAATTTAGAGTTAAAGGTCTCCACAATCCCTGGTTTTCCTGGGAGCTGTCTGAACTTTTGAAAATAATAGATTATGCTTGGGCTAAGGCGAGAAAAACAAAGTACTGTTTTTTTAAAAGAAAGGTGTATTCTAAGAAGATTCTCACATTCAATTCAAAATGGCCGCCTTCCCGTGTATGATAGGGTGTGGTCACAATTGGCTTTTTTGTTCATAAGCCCATACTGGATGTGTGTACCAAGTTTCATTTGCTTACGACAAACTAAAATTTTCACTTCCTATTGACTTTGTCCACATATTTGGGGCGTTGCTATGGCAACACATTTATAGATAGGGTGTGGTCACCATTGGCTTTTTGTTCATAAGCCCATACCGGATGTGTGTACCAAGTTTCATTTGCTTATGATAAACTAAAATTTTCACTTCCCATTGACTTTGTCCACATATTTGGGGCGTTGCTATGGCAACACATTTATAGATAGGGGGTGGTTGTCATTGGCTTTTATGTTCGTCATGACATAAGAGATGTGTGTATCAAATTTGAAGTCTCTATGACAAACTAAATTCTAAGCTCCCATTATAAGTTTGTAGGGGGCGCTGGAGAGCCATTTCTAAAGATAACCCTTTTATTTACATATTTTTGTATTCAGGTCATGAATGTGCACAAACGCCTTTTTGGGTCCGACTTGATCCGAGAAGGTGTTTTAGAGTTAAGAGACATTTTATTTTCACAAAAATGGCCACCTCGTTACAGGCTTGCCACACCCATCCCCGATAAGATATCTACAACAAAGTTATAACTTTGGTTGACACACGTGTCTAAATGATACTCACCAAATTTGGGGCCATTTAGATTAAAACACAATGATTTGCATCTTTCTGCGCAAGGGGTGCGATTTTAGTGGTCAGCGTTTCACCCCACATGGCGGACTTCCTGTTAAGTTTAGGGTGTGACTGTCATTGACTTTTCTGTTTGCCCTGAGGTGTCCTATGGATATACCAAGTTTCATTTTTCTACGTTGGAAAAAAGTTACTTTCACTTTCCATAGGCCCAATGTATTTTGACTTTTCTAGGGGCCGCCACTGAGTCATTTTTCGTATTTTTTTTTCGGCGACTTCAAATACATAAATTTTTGCCGGGCTTGAAGTCTGGGACCAATAAAATGACTTTTAGTTGTTCGTTTACTGGGTCAAATTGAGGATCATTTTGCAGAAAAATTATAATAAAAAATATATACCGAATTATAATAAAAAAATATAACTCAAGCAAAAAGTCTAGAAAAACACTTGTCTCTTTTACATACATGTGTTTAGCTCATTTTGCCCAAGTTTGGTGTCTGTGGAATGAAGCAGCTTTTTCTGTGTACTTTTAAAAAGAGGTGTATTTTAAGTCGGTTCACATTTTCAATTCAAAATGGCCGCCTTCCTGTGTGTGATAGGTGTGGTCCCCATTGGCTTTTTGTTCATAAGCCCATGGTGGATGTGTGTACCAAGTTTTATTTGCCTACAACAAACTAAATATTTCACTTCCCATTGACTTTTTCACATTTTTGGGACGTTGCTATGGCAACACATTTATAGATAGGGGTGGTTGTCATTGGCTTTTATGCTCGTCATGACATAAGAGATGTGTGTACAAATTTTATGTCTCTATGACAAACTAAATTCTTGGGTCCATTATAAGTTTGTAGGGGCGCTGGAGAGCCATTTCTAAAGATAACCCTTTTATTTACATATTTTTTGTTCAGGTCATGAATGTCCGAGAAGGCGTTTGAGAGTTAAGAGACGTTTTATTTTCACAAAAATGGCCACCTCGTTACAGGCTTGCCACACCCATACCCGATAAGATATCAACGACAAAGTCACAACTTTGGTTGGCACACGTGTCTAGATGATACTCACCAAATTTGGGGCCATTTAGATTAAAACACAATGATTTGCATCTTTCTGCAAGTGCGATTTTAGTGGCGCGCTTTAACCCCACATGGCGGACTTCCTGTTAAGTTTAGGGTGTGGCTGTCATTGACTTTTCTATTTGCCCTGAGGTGTCCTATGGATATACCAAGTTTCATTTTTCTACGTTGGAAAAAGTTACTTTCACTTTCCATAAGCCCAATGTATTTTGACTTTTGTAGGGGTCGCCACTGAGTCATTTTTCGTATTTTTTTCAGCGACTTCAAATACATAAATTTTTGCCAGGCTTGAAGTCTGGGACCAATAAAAATGACTTTTAGTTGTTCGTTTACTGGGTTAAATTGAGGATCATTTTACAGAAAAATTATAATAAAAAAATATATACGAATTATAATAAAAAAATATAACTCGAGCAAAAAGTCTAGAAAAACACTTGTCTCATTTACATACATGTGTTTAGCTCATTTTGCCCAAGTTTGGTGTCTGTGGAATGAAGCAGCTTTTTCTGTGTACTTTTAAAAAGAGGTGTATTTTAAGTCGGTTCACATTTTCAATTCAAAATGGCCCTTCCTGTGTGTGATAGGTGTGGTCCCCATTGGCTTTTTTGTTCATAAGGCCATGGTGGATGTGTGTACCAAGTTTTATTTGCCTACAACAAACTAAAAATTTCACTTCCCATTGACTTTTTCACATTTTTGGGACGTTGCTATGGCAACACATTTATAGATAGGGGTGGTTGTCATTGGCTTTATGCTCGTCATGACATAAGAGATGTGTGTACAAAATTTTATGTCTCTATGACAAACTAAATTCTTGGGTCCATTATAAGTTTGTAGGGGCGCTGGAGAGCCATTTCTAAAGATAACCCTTTTATTTACATATTTTTTGTTCAGGTCATGAATGTGCACAAACGCCTTTTTGGGTCCAACTCGATCCGAGAAGGCGTTTGAGAGTTAAGAGACGTTTATTTTCACAAAAATGGCCACCTCGTTACAGGCTTGCCACACCCATACCCGATAAGATATCAACAACAAAGTCACAACTTTGGTTGGCACACGTGTCTAGATGATACTCACCAAATTTGGGGCCATTTAGATTAAAACACAATGATTTGCATCTTTCTGCGCAAGGGGTGCGATTTTAGTGGCGCGCTTTCACCCCACATGGCGGACTTCCTGTTAAGTTTAGGGTGTGACTGTCATTGACTTTTCTGTTTGCCTGAGGTGTCCTATGGATATACCAAGTTTCATTTTTCTACGTTGGAAAAAGTTACTTTCACTTTCCATAGGCCCAATGTATTTTGATTTTGTAGGGTCGCCACTGAGTCATTTTTCGTATTTTTTTCGGCGACTTCAAATACATAAATTTTTCGCCGAGCTTGAAGTCTGGGACCAATAAAATGACTTTTCGTGCATGTTCACTGGGTCAAATTTAGGATCATATGGGGAGAAGAAGAAAGATAAAAAAAAAAAAAAAAAAATCCGAGCAAAACAATAGGCCCTCCCGGCCATCACCGGCTCGGGCCTAATTAAAGCCGCATAGCGGCGATAAAGGCCCTCGCCTCTCTTGAGACCGCGGGGAATCATGTACTCGGAGGATTGCATTTTGTGCTTTAAAGCGTAAACTTCACAGTAATGTCAAATAACCAGGCCTGTGCTACTGCTTGAATCTTCTTCTGGCTTCACACCTCGGGCCTGTGCTACTGCTGGGGCCTGCTACACCACCTTGTAATTTAGAGTTAAAGGTCTCCACAATCCCTGGTTTTCCTGGGAGCTGTCTGAACTTTTGAAAATAATAGATTATGCTTGGGCTAAGGCGAGAAAAACAAAGTACTGTTTTTTAAAAGAAAGGTGTATTCTAAGAAGATTCTCACATTCAATTCAAAATGGCCGCCTTCCGTGTATGATAGGGTGTGGTCACAATTGGCTTTTTGTTCATAAGCCCATACTGGATGTGTGTACCAAGTTTCATTTGCTTACGACAAACTAAAATTTTCACTTCCTATTGACTTTGTCCACATATTTGGGGCGTTGCTATGGCAACACATTTATAGATAGGGTGTGGTCACCATTGGCTTTTTGTTCATAAGCCCATACCGGATGTGTGTACCAAGTTTCATTTGCTTATGATAAACTAAAATTTTCACTTCCCATTGACTTTGTCCACATATTTGGGGCGTTGCTATATGGCAACACATTTATAGATAGGGGTGGTTGTCATTGGCTTTTATGTTCGTCATGACATAAGAGATGTGTGTATCAAATTTGAAGTCTCTATGACAAACTAAATTCTAAGCTCCCATTATAAGTTTGTAGGGGCGCTGGAGAGCCATTTCTAAAGATAACCCTTTATTTACATATTTTTGTATTCAGGTCATGAATGTGCACAAACGCCTTTTTGGGTCCGACTTGATCCGAGAAGGTGTTTTAGAGTTAAGAGACATTTTATTTTCACAAAAATGGCCACCTCGTTACAGGCTTGCCACACCCATCCCGATAAGATATCTACAACAAAGTTATAACTTTGGTTGACACACGTGTCTAAATGATACTCACCAAATTTGGGGCCATTTAGATTAAAACACAATGATTTGCATCTTTCTAGACACAAGGGGTGCGAATTTAGTGGTCTACCACCCCACATAGTAGACTTCCTGTTGAGTTTAGGGTGTGACTGTCATTGACTTTTCTGTTTGCCCTGAGGTGTCCTATGGATATACCAAGTTTCATTTTTCTACGTTGGAAAAAAGTTACTTTCACTTTCCATAGGCCCAATGTATTTTGACTTTTGTAGGGGCCGCCACTGAGTCATTTTTCGTATTTTTTTTTTCGGGGACTTCAAATACATAAATTTTTTGCCGGGCTTGAAGTCTGGGACCAATAAAAATGACTTTGTTCGCTTACTGGGTCAAATTGAGGATCATTTTGCAGAAAAATTATAATAAAAAATATATACCGAATTATAATAAAAAAAATATAACTCAAGCAAAAAGTCTAGAAAAACACTTGTCTCATTTACATACATGTGTTTAGCTCATTTTGCCCAAGTTTGGTGTCTGTGGAATGAAGCAGCTTTTTCTGTGTACTTTTAAAAAGAGGTGTATTTTAAGTCGGTTCACATTTTCAATTCAAAATGGCCGCCTTCCTGTGTGTGATAGGGTGTGGTCCCCATTGGCTTTTTGTTCATAAGCCCATGGTGGATGTGTGTACCAAGTTTTATTTGCCTACAACAAACTAAAAATTTCACTTCCCATTGACTTTTTCACATTTTTGGGACGTTGCTATGGCAACACATTTATAGATAGGGGTGGTTGTCATTGGCTTTTATGCTCGTCATGACATAAGAGATGTGTGTACAAAATTTTATGTCTCTATGACAAACTAAATTCTTGGGTCCATTATAAGTTTGTAGGGGCGCTGGAGAGCCATTTCTAAAGATAACCCTTTATTTACATATTTTTGTGTTCAGGTCATGAATGTGCACAAACGCCTTTTGGGTCCAACTCGATCCGAGAAGGCGTTTGAGAGTTAAGAGACGTTTTTATTTTCACAAAAATGGCCACCTCGTTACAGGCTTGCCACACCCATACCCGATAAGATATCAACGACAAAGTCACAACTTTGGTTGGCACACGTGTCTAGATGATACTCACCAAATTTGGGGCCATTTAGATTAAAACACAATGATTTGCATCTTTCTGCGCAAGAGTGCGATTTTAGTGGCGCGCTTTAACCCCACATGGCGGACTTCCTGTTAAGTTTAGGTGTGACTGTCATTGACTTTTCTGTTTGCCCTGAGGTGTCCTATGGATATACCAAGTTTCATTTTTCTACGTTGGAAAAAGTTACTTTCACTTTCCATAGGCCCAATGTATTTTGACTTTTGTAGGGTCGCCACTGAGTCATTTTTCGTATTTTTTTCAGCGACTTCAAATACATAAATTTTTGCCAGGCTTGAAGTCTGGGACCAATAAAAATGACTTTTAGTTGTTCGTTTACTGGGTTAAATTGAGGATCATTTTACAGAAAAATTATAATAAAAAATATATACCGAATTATAATAAAAAAAAATATAACTCGAGCAAAAAAGTCTAGAAAAACACTTGTCTCATTTACATACATGTGTTTAGCTCATTTTGCCCAAGTTTGGTGTCTGTGGAATGAAGCAGCTTTTTCTGTGTACTTTTAAAAAAGAGGTGTATTTTAAGTCGGTTCACATTTTCAATTCAAAATGGCCGCCTTCCTGTGTGTGATAGGGTGTGGTCCCCATTGGCTTTTTTGTTCATAAGGCCATGGTGGATGTGTGTACCAAGTTTTATTTGCCTACAACAAACTAAAAATTTCACTTCCCATTGACTTTTTCACATTTTTGGGACGTTGCTATGGCAACACATTTATAGATAGGGGGTGGTTGTCATTGGCTTTTATGCTCGTCATGACATAAGAGATGTGTGTACAAAATTTTATGTCTCTATGACAAACTAAATTCTTGGGTCCATTATAAGTTTGTAGGGGGCGCTGGAGAGCCATTTCTAAAGATAACCCTTTTATTTACATATTTTTGTGTTCAGGTCATGAATGTGCACAAACGCCTTTTTGGGTCCAACTCGATCCGAGAAGGCGTTTGAGAGTTAAGAGACGTTTTATTTTCACAAAAATGGCCACCTCGTTACAGGCTTGCCACACCCATACCCGATAAGATATCAACAACAAAGTCACAACTTTGGTTGGCACACGTGTCTAGATGATACTCACCAAATTTGGGGCCATTTAGATTAAAACACAATGATTTGCATCTTTCTGCGCAAGGGGTGCGATTTTAGTGGCGCGTTTCACCCCACATGGCGGACTTCCTGTTAAGTTTAGGGTGTGACTGTCATTGACTTTTCTGTTTGCCCTGAGGTGTCCTATGGATATACCAAGTTTCATTTTTCTACGTTGGAAAAAGTTACTTTCACTTTCCATAGGCCCAATGTATTTTGATTTTGTAGGGGTCGCCACTGAGTCATTTTTCGTATTTTTTTCAGTCTTCAAATACATACCATTTTGCCGAGCTTGAAGTCTGGGACCAATATAATGACTTTTTGTGCATGTTCACTGGGTCAAATTTAGGATCATTTGGTCACAATAAAGAAAAAAAAAAAAAAAAAAAATCCGAGCAAAACAATAGGCCCTCCCGGCCATCACCGGCTCGGGCCTAATTAAAGCCGCATAGCGGCGATAAAGGCCCTCGCCTCCCTTGAGACCGCGGGACACATATATTCGGAGGATTGCATGTCGTGCTTTAAAGCAAATTTGGAGCTGTTTAGATGAAAACCCTTTAGCACAAAGTGTACGATTTAGGTGGTCATGTATTCCACCCAACATTTTCTGTTGAGAAGGATCCTGGCAATTGGGAAATGGCATTTATTTCCCAATAGTTGCCTCTTCACAGACTCATTACGACCACAGCCACAAATCTATCAAAAACAAATTGATAACTTTTTTTGCACACGTGTCTAGATGATACTCACCAAATTTGGAGCTGTTTAGATGAAAAGCCTTTAGACACAAGGGGTGCAATTTAGGTGGTCACGCATACACCCAACATAGTAGATTTCCTGTTGAGTTTACGATATGGCTGTAATACATTTTTCTGTTCGCCCTGAGGTGTCCTATGGATGTACCAAGTTTCATTTTTCTACGTTGGAAAAAGTTACTTTCACTTTCCATAGGCCCAATGTATTTTGACTTTTGTAGGGGTCGCCACTGAGTCATTTTTCATATTTTTTTCGCGACTTCAAATACATAAATTTTTCCGAGCTTGAAGTCTGGGACCAATAAAAATGACTTTTAGTTGCACGTTTACTGGGTCAAATTGAGGATCATTTTACAGAAAAATTATAATAAAAAAATATATACCGAATTATAATAAAAAAAAATATAACTCGAGCAAAAAAGTCTAGAAAAACACTTGTCTCATTTACATACATGTGTTTAGCTCATTTTGCCCAAGTTTGGTGTCTGTGGAATGAAGCAGCTTTTTCTGTGTACTTTTAAAAAGAGGTGTATTTTAAGTCGGTTCACATTTTCAATTCAAAATGGCCGCCTTCCTGTGTGTGATAGGGTGTGGTCCCCATTGGCTTTTTTGTTCATAAGCCCATGGTGGATGTGTGTACCAAGTTTTATTTGCCTACAACAAACTAAAAATTTCACTTCCCATTGACTTTTTAACATTTTTGGGACGTTGCTATGGCAACACATTTATAGATAGGGGGTGGTTGTCATTGGCTTTTATGCTCGTCATGACATAAGAGATGTGTGTACAAAATTTTATGTCTCTATGACAAACTAAATTCTTGGGTCCATTATAAGTTTGTAGGGGCGCTGGAGAGCCATTTCTAAAGATAACCCTTTTATTTACATATTTTTGTGTTCAGGTCATGAATGTGCACAAACGCCTTTTTGGGTCCAACTCGATCCGAGAAGGCGTTTGAGAGTTAAGAGACGTTTATTTTCACAAAAATGGCCACCTCGTTACAGGCTTGCCACACCCATACCCGATAAGATATCAACAACAAAGTCACAACTTTGGTTGGCACACGTGTCTAGATGATACTCACCAAATTTGGGGCCATTTAGATTAAAACACAATGATTTGCATCTTTCTGCGCAAGGGGTGCGATTTTAGTGGCCGCGCGTTTCACCCCACATGGCGGACTTCCTGTTAAGTTTAGGGTGTGACTGTCATTGACTTTTCTGTTTGCCCTGAGGTGTCCTATGGATATACCAAGTTTCATTTTTCTACGTTGGAAAAAGTTACTTTCACTTTCCATAGGCCCAATGTATTTTGATTTTGTAGGGTCGCCACTGAGTCATTTTTCGTATTTTTTTCGCGTCTTCAAATACATACCATTTTTGCCGAGCTTGAAGTCTGGGACCAATATAATGACTTTTTGTGCATGTTCACTGGGTCAAATTTAGGATCATTTGGTCACAATAAAGATAAAAAAAAAAAAAAAAAAAAAAAAAAATCCGAGCAAAAACAATAGGCCCTCCCGGCCATCACCGGCTCGGGCCTAATAATCCGAGCAAAAACAATAGGCCCTCCCGGTCATCACCGGCTCGGGCCTAATAAAAATTCTATGAATGTTAACAATGAAAGTCAGACATTGCTTTTCAACCATGCTTCAATGGAATTATTTTAAAAATAAACTCATGGAACAGGCCTGACAAAATTGTTGGTACCTAACTTAATATTTGTTGCACAACCTTTGAGGCTATCACTGCAATCAGACGATTCCTGAAACTGTCAATGAGACTTCTGCACCTCTCAGCAGGTATTTTGGCCCACTCCTCATGAGCAAACTGCTCCAGTTGTTTCCGGTTTGAAGGGTGTCTTTTCCAGACGGCATGTTTCCTTCTAAAGATGCTCAATAGGATTGAGGTCAGGGCTCATAGAAGGCCACTTTAGAATAGTCCAATGTTTTCCTCCTAACCATTCTTGGGTGTTTTTAGCTGTGTTTTGGGTCATTGTCCTGTTGCAAGACCCATGACCTGCGACTGAGACCAAGCTGTCTGACACTGGCCAGCACATTTCTCTCTAGAATCACTTGATAGTCTTCAGATTTCATTGTACCCTGCACAGATTCAAGACACCCTGTGCCAGATGCAGCAAAGCAGCCCCAGAACATAACAGAGCCTCCTCCATGTTCGACAGTAGGGACAGTGTTCTTTTCTTGATATGCTTCATTTTTTCGTCTGTGAACATAGAGCTGATGTGCCTTGGCAAAAAGTTCCATTTTTGTCTCATCTGTCCATAGGACATTCTCCCAGAAGCTTTGTGGCTTGTCAACATGTAGTTTGGCATATTCCAGTCTAGCTTTTTATGATTTGTTTTCAACAATGGTGTCCTCCTTGGTCGTCTCCCATGTATTCCACTTTGGCTCAAACAACGACGGATGGTGCGATCTGACACTGATGTTCCTTGAGCATGGAGTTCACCTTGGATCTCTTTAGAAGTCTTTCTGGGCTCTTTTGTTACCATTCGGATTATCAGTCTATTTGATTTGTCATCAATTTTGCTCCTGCGGCCACGTCCAGGGAGGTTGGCTACAGTCCCATGAATCTTAAATTTCTGAATAATATGTGCAACTGTAGTCACAGGAACATCTAGCTGCTTGGAGATGGTCTTATAGCCTTTACCTTTATCATGCTTGTCTATAATTTTCTTTCTATTCTCCTGCGACAACTCTTTCCTTCGCTTCCTCTGGTCCATGTTGAGTGTGGTACACACCATGTCACCAGACAACACAGTGACTACCTGAAGCCCTATAAATAGGCCCACTGACTGATTACAAGATTGTACACACCTGTGATGATAATTAGTGCACACACCTTGAATTAACATGTCCATTTGGTCACATTATTTACAGTCTTTTCTGGGGTACCATCAATTTTGTCTAGGCCTGTTCCATGAGTTTATTTTTTTTTATAATTCCGTTGAAGCATGGTTGAAAAGCAATGTCTGACTTTCATTAGTTAACATTCATAGAATTTTTATTTATTATTACTTTAGTCAGAATAATTTTTTTTCTGTGACCATTGTGAGTTTTTCTTTCATTGACCGAAGGGTACCAACATTTTTGTCCACGTCTGTAGATATTTAAATGAGAAGATGACAGGCTGCTCTACTGTCACTGTGCTTTACCTGAACAAATACTTTAAATCTCTAATGTTGAACTCAAATTCACAAGGGAAATTGATGTTGTAAGTGAGCTGCATTTAAGGCTTTAACTTTATAATACTAGTGCACAGATGGGAATACATCTCCAAATACAGTATGAAGAGTTTTTTACTCAAAGAAGTGTCTAACTCTTTGACTGCTCAGTTAATTAAAAACTAAAGAAGTAAAAGCACAGTTCACTTAAAACGGTTGAGGTTTTGTTTCAGTTTTGGTTAGGCTGCCGCCTGTCGAATCTTTTCATGCATGTTATGAGGCACTTTAAGCCAATTTAGATTAAGGAGTGTGTGAGCTCAGCTTTATTCCCCCAACCATCTCCTCGCCTGTGTTTTTGAACAAAGACCATATAATATTCTCTACATCCCACACAGCCTCAAACATAGTTTGTTTATTTTTCCATAACTCTAAAATGTTTGCTCTGGAGACAATCCAAACTTTGACTGATTTAATAATAGTAGGAAAGAAAGCAACTTTGAGCAACTTGAAATAGCATTTACACCAGCTTCTAATCGGAATACAGATAGACGTAGTCCATCCAGCTCCATGAGAGGAGCAGCAGCTTTATTCTGAGCTTCTCGCATGGGGCCGAGCTCCTCTTCAAAGGGACCACAGTATCCAACAGAGGAGAGCGGGACAGAGGGATCACAGAATCCAACAGAGGAGAGCGGGACAGAGGGATCACAGAATCCAACAGAGGAGAGCGGGACAGAGGAATCACAGAATCCAACTGAGGAGAGCGGGACAGAGGAATCACAGAATCCAACAGAGGAGAGCGGGACAGAGGAATCACAGAATCCAACAGAGGAGAGCGGGACAGAGGAATCACAGAATCCAACAGAGGAGAGCGGGACAGAGGAATCACAGAATCCAACTGAGGAGAGCGGGACAGAGGGATCACAGAATCCAACAGAGGAGAGCGGGACAGAGGAATCACAGAATCCAACTGAGGAGAGCGGGACAGAGGGATCACAGAATCCAACTGAGGAGAGCGGGACAGAGGGATCACAGAATCCAACAGAGGAGAGCGGGACAGAGGAATCACAGAATCCAACTGAGGAGAGCGGGACAGAGGGATCACAGAATCCAACAGAGGAGAGCGGAACAGAGGGATCACAGAATCCAACAGAGGAGAGCAGGATAGAGGGATCACAGAATCCAACAGAGGAGAGCGGGACAGAGGGATCACAGAACCAAGCAGAGGAGAGCAGGACAGAGGGACCACAAAATCCAACAGAGGAGAGCGGGACAGAGGGACCACAGAACCAAGCAGAGGAGAGCAGGACAGAGGGACCACAGAATCCAACAGAGGAGAGCGGGACAGAGGGACCACAGAACCAAGCAGAGGAGAGCAGGACAGAGGGACCACAAAATCCAACAGAGGAGAGCGGGACAGAGGGACCACAGAACCAAGCAGAGGAGAGCAGGACAGAGGGACCACAAATCCAACAGAGGATAGCGGGACAGAGGGACCACAGAATCCAACAGAGGAGAGCGGGACAGAGGGACCACAGAACCAAGCAGAGGAGAGCAGGACAGAGGGACCACAGAACCAAGCAGAGGAGAGCGGGACAGAGGGACCACAGAACCAACAGAGGAGAGCGGGACAGAGGGACCACAGAATCCAACAGAGGATAGCGGGACAGAGGGACCACATAATCTAACAGAGGAGAGCGGACAGAGGGACCACAGAACCAAGCAGAGGAGAGCGGGACAGAGGGACCACAGAATCCAACAGAGGAGAGCGGGACAGAGGGACCACAGAATCCAACAGAGGAGAGCGGGACAGAGGGACCACAGAACCAACAGAGGAGAGCGGGACAGAGGGACCACAGAACCAACAGAGGAGAGCGGGACAGAGGGACCACAGAATCCAACAGAGGAGAGTGGGACAGAGGGACCACAGAATCCAACAGAGGAGAGTGGGACAGAGGGACCACAGAATCCAACAGAGGAGAGCGGGACAGAGGGACCACAGAATCTAACAGAGGAGAGCGGGACAGAGGGACCACAGAACCAAGCAGAGGAGAGCGGGACAGAGGGATGGCAGTATCCGCTGCTCCAGAAGAGAGCTGAACAGAAGACACACTGAAGGTCTGGTTTTGAAGCCAACAACACAATATCACGTCAATCTTATACAGTCAGGCCTTGTCCCACGTTTTGCTACTTGTTAGGTCGAGAATTCATCTACTCCCTACAGCAGGGGTCATCAACTAAATTTGCTCGAGGGCCAGCTTGTTCCTTCACAGTGCGATGGGGGGCCAGTGACTCAAACTAAAATATTGTGTTTAGCCACAGTGGGATTAACTCCACACAGAGCCGGGTGCACGCCTTAGAGCTCCCGAGGCCAGCCTCGACAAAACCCGGTGTATGAGAGGGATTTATTGAGACAGTTTATGGTTGTGTTTGAGCAAACACTGGATCAGGTTTTCACAGCGCACTGACAGACACACACCTGTAACACTGTCCCAGCCTCACGGGTCCAGAATGACGGGGTGTGGAGCAAAGCTCTCAGTAAGTGGCCGCTGTGCATCAAATTAAAAGTTAAACTTAAATATCTTCCAGTTGTCTAATAACAACACGTGTGTTTTTGTTTCAATAAACCACAATTGACGGTTTACTCTGGTGACATTACATAGCATTAGCGTTTGAGTGTTGTAAAAGCAGACCATGATAAAAGACAAAACCAAGAGATTGCTGTTTAATGTATCAACAATAACACACAATCATCTGAAAGCTCGCGCTACACATGGTCCTAAAAGTAGATAAAAAACTAAAAATACTGTTACAAAGGAGTGTAACATAAAATATTTTCAAAGGGCCAGTGCGTTAGTTCTAAATATTGGTTTTGGTGCTCAGCTTGGTGCTGACTTTAAACTTGTGTCTACGTATTTAAACCACCTCCTCACCTGGCGTGGAGTTTGAGCTTACATACGCCCACAATCAGATTCATGAATGCCAAAGATTGCATGAAAATGGTCTAACACCGATTACAGCTCACATTCTGTCGGTTCTCCACCGATGACGGGACATTTACATACTTTTTGTCTGTTTTGAGGAGAGTAAAGCTCAGACTCAGACACAGACTTATTTTGGTTGCGCTCCGCTTGTTAAGTCCACTCGGGATTGGTCTGTGCAGCAGGAGAGACACGGTGAGCAAGTAAACCCATTTGCTAAAGTGGATTTAAATCACTATTTCTATTGTGCAAAATTAAACATTGTGCTGATATTGTGCACATCCCCCTCCTGAACCAACTCTGACAGTGACAGGAGGGAGGTGTGTGTTTCGCCTTAAGGACCATCGTGGACCATCCCCAGAACACCGTTAGTTTGGAGTCCTGGCTGGGGGGTCGGATGGAAAGCTGAGGGGTGCTGCATGTGGCCCGCTGGCTGCCTGTTGATGATCACTGCCCTACAGCAATATTCCAGCTTTTGCTGAACAAAGGGAAACCCATATTACTGTACGTCTCTTTAAAAAGGCTGTATTATCGTTGAAGATATATTATAAATCAATTTTCTATTTCCTCCCTCCAGCGCCTAAGAGCAGAGCCAAACTGTCTTCGATTCTGTGCCTTGCTCACTGAAGTCAAACTCGATTACAAGTGACTCCCACAAAGAGCAGGACAAATTGTGTTACAGACTTCCCGTCGCTCCGTTTGTGCGCTCAAGGGGATCAAAGTTTGATAAGGAGAGCTCTGTAGCTCTCAGTCTCTCGGCAAAGGTTAGTTAGTGTTGTGACTGAAGGAAACCAGAGCCATGGATGACAGAGGGATCTTTTACTTTTGCTCTGCACTTTAAAAGTGTTCAATTTCCTACCAATCTCAGTCACAGCAGGCGACAGATAACAGAACACATCTAACCCTTTATATAGATGAAAAAGAACTGCAGAAATCATACTTACAACTGGTAAATTAATGAGCACTATTACATTTTTTCAAATGTGTCCTGTAGACAGAGTTTAATTAAAAAATGGATGGTCAGGTTTAATTCTTGAATGAAATGATGCAAAGACAACATGTCACAAAGGTACAGGATGAGGTTTGCTTGCAAAAGTAAAAAATACATGAGCTTTTATATCATGCAGTGAAGGCTGTAGGAGGCGTATTTTTCACACACTCCCCAGCACAAGGTACCAGGTGCAGAAAGTAGTCCGTGGCAAGTTATGTCTACGTCTAGTTATGTCTATGTTCATGTTTGTATTAGCATGAAGGACATGACATAATCAGATTTGACATGACCTGAAGTCAGGACCTGAACTAGGAGGACATTAAAAATTATTATAACACAGATAACAAAGACCCAACGCCATGGTCAGGAACACAATCGTACAGTAATGTGTGACACAAAGCTTGTTTAAGTCTTATGGTTTTGTATTACATAAACCTTGATAAGACCTTCTTCCTGAGGTAACACCACTGCAGTGCCACTAAGGCCTAGTCCACACGGACACGGGTATTTTTATAACCGGGACTTTTTTTACACGGTTCGGCCGTTCGTCCACACGGAAACGCAGTATCAGGTCACTGAAACCGAACATTTTTGAAAACCCCTGCCAGGGTGAAGATTTTCAGAAACGCCGGTTGCAGCGTTGTCGTGTGGACAGTAAAACCGGCGTTTTTGTCTTGCGACGTCAGAGTGTGCGCCGCTATCCGCTGGTCTGATTGGCCAACATGCACAGGAGCAGGAACAGGACTGACGGCAGGACTGGAAGGATCTGAGACGAACAAAGGAACAGGTAAGTAATTCGAAATACAATTGATCATTAGAAAGCTAGACGTATGACTGACTGTAGTTAGTGTTACGATCTGGCATCGAGGAGCAGGCTGCGGTGCTTCTTCACCCCTGTTGATTTCCAACTCGGATCAGCTGGTCTTGCTCTGCCTGCGCTCCCGCACACCTGTTTCCCATCTGCGAATCTGTAGGGGCGGGGGAGCCGGGGGCGGAGGCCGCGGCCAACTGTGCAGAGTCCTGAGCCACCGTGACAGCCTGCTGGTGTGGCATGCTCTTGACAGCGCTTGATAGCGGGTTTTTGCGTTTTCATGCGAGCGTTTGTGGACGGGATTTTTTTTTAAAACGCAGGAGGAAAAACTCCGGTTATAAAAATACCCGTGTCCGTGTGGACTAGGCCTAAAACACACAAGACCGATTATGGTTTGAAAAGCAGTTTTATAATACATTGATTTGCATTGAAGATATTTGCTTAAAGTTGATTGATGAGCTGAAAGATATTTATACAATCAAAAGTGAACTTGAAGAGACATTTTGAAATGTTGCAAAAGAATGATGTGAAAAAGGATTTTCCAGCACAATTGGGCTAGTTTTAAAATCCATCAGTAGGAAAATGTATGGAGCTGTGGGCTGGTATTTTCTTGGGCTATTACTGTATTATAATATAGTTTGGCCGCAGAAATGTTTATGTGTAGTCAAAGAAAGTATGAAAATGCAACCATACATAATTAATTACTGATTCAGGGAATGGGTACTTGCTACCAGTGCAGCGCTGTCACTGCCACAGTGATTATTTGACGCATGCAAAATGTATGAAAAAACACGGTCTAAAGAGTTCTGTAAATAGAGGACAAAAACAAAACACAAAAGTGTTGAAATCCGGTCATTTTTTCAATCTTTTATCCTTTTATCAATTTTTTCCCTGCCCGTAAAGACCCTGGACCTGGTACAGAGACTAGCCGGGGAAAAGAGGCAAGACAAGCCCCGCTCTCCGCCTGGAGGCTTTGATAAGGCAGCTGGGCCAGGCTGGTTTAGGCACCCTGTTAAATGTGGAGGGCACTAGGGACAGATGAGCCAGAGTCCTGCACGGGTCCATTTTTCGAGACCCGCCCCCGCCCGTACCCGCAAAGTTCAGCACCAGATCCGACCCGTCACCCGTGATCATTTCAAAATTAAATCCGCACCCGCCCAGACCCGTTAATATTTGGCCCGTTACCCGACCCGTGCCCGCGATAAATCACACACACTAAAATCATTCCAATTAAAGTGCTTTATTTTTTATCTCGCAGACTCGCACCTCTCAACATCGCAACAGCCATATGAAACAGGCTAAATTTAGCGCTTTGTTTTGCGCGCTTCAAGTACACAATCTGCACCAAAATAGGCTATGAAACCTAAATATGGAACCTAATAACATAGCCTATACAGAACTATTAATTAAAGAAAAAAAATAACAAGCAAAAAATACAACCTGCTGAGCCTGTCGCTCACAAACAATAGCCTATATAGCCTGCTATCAAACGCCAAAACTTTATGGCATGATTTGCAAGCCGCAAAACCGCTTACGATGTTATTTTCCTGATCTCGTATTATACCACACTTTCTCCACACATCCGATTTTGCCTTTAAAGACTCGTTGTCAACAATTTTATAAACTCCACTCGCCAACTTCACTTTTACTTCATCCATCCTGCAACGCTCGCTCCAACGAGGCTACGAGAGAAGCATAAACAAAAGTCGCACTGTCGCAGTGGTGGTGACGTGTTGTGATGGGTCAAATGTCATATCGTTGTTTCGTATGTGTAATGGTAATTGAATATTAATTAAAATTAATAGAGACACAAATATTGCACACATTTGTCATCTGCGCTACTACCCGCCCGCAAAGAGTTAACTATCCGCCCGCATCCCCGCCCGTGAATTTTAAAAATGTCACAATCCACCCATTTTGCCACTTTTATGCAAATACATTTTATACCCGCGCGGGTACCCGACCCGTTGCAGGACTCTGAGATGAGCTACAATACAGTGGTCTATATGTGGTCATTTTTCTATTATTTGGTATTTTATCTATTTTTTTCACGCCCGTAATGACCAGGACCTGGGGCAGATTCTAGCTGGACAAAGACCCTGAGGTGGGCAAGACAAGCCGAGCTCTCCAGCTTCAATCTGGACGTTCAAGGGTTTAGTCCAGTCAATCTTAGTGGCATCTCGTGACTTCCTGTTAGTGACCAATGGCGTAAAGACGTGACTCCGGGAGCTCCTGCAGTAACTTTTTATAAAGTCCATCAGGGTGCTTTCTACCGACGTGGTGTGTACATATTTTGACATCTCAGAGCCTTTTTGATTGTATTAAGTGCCGCTATGCCTCCAAAACCCAGAAATACAGACAACCAGACGGCATCGAAAACGCGGCCTACTGCAGGGGCTACATCCCCGGCCCAGCGTGATCCTATCGGGCCGCCGCATCACGACGGAGATGGCGTCGATACCACCACAGCTTCGAGTATGGCTTCTGCGGACTTTAAAGCCGAACTTCTTGTTGCTCTCCGAGAAGAGATGGTAGGCATTTTCAAGTCTGAGCTACGCTTGGCTATGACTGAAAACGTATCCAATATCAAGTCAGAATTGCAAAGTGTCAAAACGGAGCTGACGGCTAGCCTAGCCGCTACAAAATCTGACGTGGGTGAGCTAAAGGGGACGGTGAATGAGATGGAGGAATCACTAACAACTTGCACAGACGACGTGGCGTATCTCAAGAGTAAAGTGGAGATCCTGTCTAACAAAGTTCTGGCTCTTGAGAACAAATGCGAAGATCTAGAAGGTAGATCTCGCCGCAATAACATCCGTATTATCGGATTATCTGAGCAAAGTAGTATGGTTACCAAGGCATCTACCTCCGCTCTGCTAAAGGAGGCGCTTAACTTGGATAAAGCACCTCTTATTGATCGAGCTCATAGATCCTTAAATGCCAAGCCCAAACCCGGAGAACGGCCACGTCCCATAATTGCACGTTTGCACTATTATGCAGACTGTGCCGACATCATTCAACGTGCCAGGACCCAGCAGCGGATCAAGATTGGAGACTCTACAATCTCCATCTTTCCGGATCATACAGCCCGGACGGTGAAAGCACGCACCGCCTTTAATGACGTCAGGAGACAACTCAGGGACATTCCAGGTGTACGGTATGGTCTGATATATCCTGCTCTCCTCCGGATCACAACTAACGGAGGGGTTACAAAGGATTTCACATCCCCTGGAGAGGCTGCTGTTTTTATCAAAACCCTTAAAAAGTTAGAGCTGATTTTCAGTGCCAGCTGCTTACAAAATGTCTTTGAACGTCGATGTAACATCTAAGTACGGTAAATTTGACTCTGAGACATATGAAAATAAGTAAAAGTATTGTGTCATTCTGATATACAAATATTTTTCTCAGGTTCACACAAGCTCTAGTTGATTGTACACCCTGTTATTTCAGACATATATTTTATTAGTGTTGTGCAGGAGTTCCTGTTGAGGTTGGAGAAGTATGAAGATGACTGTTAGGTCTAACACACGGAGTTTAGTTGTTCTGCTAATGACTCCTAGTGGAGTCTGCACCGGTATCCTATCATTTGGGGATGGGGTAAGAGTAGGTGTGGGGGGAGGGGGATCTGGGATGTATCTACACACCTTCTTTTTTTTTTTTTTTCTATTTTTTTTTCCTTTATTTTTTTTTCCTCTGGGAGGTCGAATTGTGGTTCTGATATAAACTAAATATGACAAGCATTAAAGCTTTAAATGCGAGATTTCTTAGTTGGAATATCAAGGGTTTGGGAGTGCTGTCAAACGCTCAAAGGTGCTTTCTCATTTAAAGCGTTTAAAGCCTGATATTGTCTTTCTACAGGAGACCCACATGCGAAAAAACGACCAGACACGGTTGAAATGCCCCTGGGTTTCGGAAGTATTCCATTCCAGCTTCAATTCTAAAGCCAGAGGGGTTGCCATTCTGATTAGTAAATCAGTCCCATTTACACACACCAAAATCATTTCTGACAAGGACGGCAGGTATTTGATCATTTTAGGGACCATATACCAGGTTCCAGTTCTACTTGTCAACGTTTATGCACCAAATTTTGATAATCCTAGTTTTTTTAACAATCTGTTTAAGATATTACCATCTTTAAATGACGTATTTTTTATACTTGGCGGGGACATGAATTGTGTTGCAAATTCTCAGCTGGACTGTTCCAAAGCCAACTCGAATCAGTCACAAATGGCTAGAACTCTAAGTAGTTTCATGTCCAACAATGGCTACATTGACCCCTGGAGGATTCGTAATCCAACTGGCAGGCAATACTCCTTCTATTCACATGTACACCAGACATTTTACCGGATTGACTATTTTTTTATTGATGCCAGACTGATGCCCAAGGCGACAGACACTTCTTACCATCCGATTATTATTTCAGATCATTCACCTTTAACCTTGGAAATTCAGTTCTCCTCTGAATCTCACTACTCCACCCACTGGAGATTTAATATATCTCTTTTGTCTGATGATACATTTCATAAGTTCATCATAAGTACAATTGAGGATTTTATATCTGTCAACCAATCTGAATCAGAACCCATCTCTAATACGCTCCTGTGGGAATCTTTAAAGGCCTACTTAAGGGGACAGATTATTTCATATTCCGCTCACATGAAGAAATTAAGAACGTCAACCATTAAAAAATTATCAGCCGATCTGGAAGCAGTGGACCAACAGCTTGCCACATCCACGTCTCCTGTTTTACTAAAACAGCGTGTGGTATTAAAAACTGAATTAGACTTGATCACAACTAATGAAGCAGAGCGATTACTTCTACATTCTCGGGCCAAATATTACGAATATGGAGACAAATCTGGAAGATTGCTAGCTCACCGATTGCGTCGACAAGCAGCCTCACGTTTAATACCCCGTGTTAGTAACGAGTCTGGGATGTTGGTAGAGGAACCTGACCTTATAAATTCAGTATTTTCATCCTTTTATAAATCCTTGTATAGTTCAGAATTTCCATTGGACTTGAGTGATATGGAAACGTTTTTGCAAGACCTAGATTTTCCGGATATGAACATAGATGCAATTGGTCAGTTGGACTCTCCACTGACTATGCAAGAACTTACATTGGCTCTACAAAATATGCAAAATAATAAATCTCCTGGACCAGACGGATTTCCGGCTGAATTTTTCAAGGCATTCCATAATCAACTCATTCCGCTATTACATGCTGTCTATGTAGAATCTCTGTCAAATGGCTCTCTCCCTTTCACTTTGAGACAGGCTTCTATTAACGTTCTTCTGAAAAAGGGCAAGGATCCCGAACTCTGTTCTTCTTATCGACCTATCTCTTTGATGAATGTAGATACAAAAGTTCTTGCGAAAGCTTTAGCATGTCGTCTAGAGGAGGTGCTTCCAACAATTATATCTCAGGAACAGACTGGCTTCATAAAAGGGCGTCAGCTTTTTTATAATGGAACCGCTGCCACTCCAGAAGTTGTAATTTCTGTTGACGCAGAGAAGGCATTTGACAGAGTTGAATGGAGCTACCTGTTTGCAGTTTTGAAGAAATTTGGTTTTGGTAATGTTTTTATATCATGGATACGTCTTCTTTATACATCACCTTGCGTCAGCATCACAACTAATAACGTTCAATCTAGTTATTTCCCCTTAAACCGTGGCTGTAGACAAGGCTGTCTTCTGTCTCCTCTTCTATTTGCTCTTGCGATAGAACCTCTGTCTATTTATTTGAGGACTTTCCCCATTTTTAACGGCATTACGCGTTCCCGGGTCGAATTCAAACTTTCCTTATACGCTGACGATCTTTTACTGTATATCACAGACCCTATAAGGGCGTGCCCCGTTATTCTTTCTTTTTTTCACAGATTTGGCTCGTTTTCGGGGTACAAGATCAATGTCCTAAAGAGTGAATGTTACCCGGTCAATGACCTAGCAATGCAGCTCTCTCAATCTGATATCCCCTTCAAACTGAGTCCGTCAGGATTTAAGTATCTGGGGGTTCATGTGTCCAGATCCTACAAAACTCTTTATGATGTAAACTTCTCTCCCCTATTAACTGAGATTAAGGCTGATTTCCAAAGATGGGGTTCCCTCCCCCTTTCCCTGATTGGTAGAATTAATGTGGTTAAAATGAATGTTCTCCCAAAATTTTTGTTTCTGTTCCAGTGCCTACCTATATTTTTATCTAAAAGTTTTTTTCAAAAATATTGATTCAGTTATATCAAATTTTCTGTGGAACGGTAAAACACCCAGAGTTAGGCTAAGATTGCTTCAGAATTGCAAATTTGATGGTGGCCTCTCCCTACCAAATTTCAAAGTTTAGTATTGGGCTACGAATATAACTAAAACTTTATTCTGGCTAAAATTGGTCAATATACCTTGGTGTCAGTTGGAAATACAATCATGTCCCTCATCCTCTCTACTGGCAATACTGTCTGGTGTGGCTTCAGTCAACCCCTCTGGCTTTACTAGCAACCCAGTGGTCTCCTCCACATTAAAGATATGGTTTCAATTTAGAAAGCATTTTAAATTTCTTACTCCCACAATGTCAAGTCCACTGTTGAGGAATTATGCATTCAAACCTGCATTTACTGATCCCATTTTCACTTTATGGCATGATAAGGGTCTGAAATGTTTTAAGGATTTTTATAAAGACGGGGTTTTTTGTTCTTTCACAGATCTAACTAGCGAATTTGACCTCTCACCTTCACATCTTTTTAGATATTTTCAAATTAGGAACTGCGTAAAATGTTTATTTCCTAATTTTCTGCAAATTCCTCCTGAGCAGACGTGGGACAGTCTTTTACAATTGAATTTTTCACAAAGATCTTTAATTTCTAAAATCTATGGTACTATCCAGTCCTATGATGATCATTTAATCACTAGGACGAAGGAGGCTTGGGAGAAAGAATTGGGATTGGCCTTTGATGTTGACTGGTGGGACTATGTTTTAAATGGTATTCATAAAGCCTCAATCTGTGCCCGCTTGACCTTAATACAATTTAAAGTAGTGTTCAGATGTCACTATTCTAAAACCCGACTATCGCAAATTTCCCCTACTACAATTGATGTCTGTGACAGATGCTCTGGTTCACCTTGTAATCTCGCACATATGTTTTTCCTCTGCCCAACCCTAGGAAATTTTTGGCAAACTTATTTTGACACCATGTCTAAAGTGCTCCTCAAGACCATTGATGTTTCTCCGCAAGTAGCCATTTTTGGTACCCCTCAAGAATACCACTGTTTTTCATCAGCGCAGTTAGAGGTCTTGGCTTTCACTTCCTTGATAGTGAGACGCCATCTTCTTCTTAATTGGAAAGCAACAAATGCTCCATCCAGTACACTTTGGACGACTGATGTCATGTCTTTTCTAAAACTGGAAAAAATAAGATATTCTAAGAAAGGCAGTCTCGCTAAATTTCACAATAAGTGGCAACCATTTATACAATTTTTCCAGGCTAACTAGGCCCAACTCTTAATACGCACTCCCCCTTTTTATTTTATTTCAATTTTTTTTTTTTTTTTATTTTTATTTTATTTATTTTATCTTTTTTTTATTATTTTTACTTAATTACTGTGATAAATGTATAAATATATATTTTGTATTATTTATTTGGTTATTCTTTTATTTATTTTTCAAAAAAAAGGAAAAAGAGAAAACAATCTGGAAAAAAAAGAAAAGAAAGTTGTATACAAATATGTTTGTTATTGTTATCTAAGTGCCTTAACTTTGTTTTCGTGTGCAAATCAATAAATATATAAAACAGAATCTTAGTGGCATCTCTCCGTACTCACAATGAATGGTTGATCAACTTAGGGAAGGCCATTATAGGTGGAAAAGTGATCACTTCTTTCAGTGCCTGAAAAGCAACTGAACATCCCCCTTACCATTAAAGAACAACTTGTTTTTGAGTAAATCTATGTAAAGTTTGTTCTATAATTACATATCAGCGCAGAAAACGTCTATAGTATGAGCACAGTCCCAAAAATTCATGTACCTTCGTTGGTGAGGGTAGAACAGGTCAATCACAAATGCGCTGACTGTTGACTGGGTCCAGAGCCAGTCCCTCGCAAGACACAATGTGCCCCATGTACTTCACTGCTTTCTTACAATAGTAAAAAATTTTAGGATTTGGTTTCAGACCTGCTTCTCTAAAACTACTGACAATGTCAGTGAGATTACGCAGGTGATCTTTAAAGTTTTTCTCCATGCAAATGATGTCTAGATAAATTACACGGGTTTTCCAGTGAAGCCCCCCGCAAAGCACGTTTCATGAGTTTTTGAAATGTTGGTGGTGAGTTTTTAATACCCAAAGGCATGACCTAAAATTGGTAAAGACCAAACCTCGTTCTACTCTGGCAACAGTCCATGCAAAACCAGCTGAAGATTGGTCCGTATAATGTGGTTCTGTCACAAACCATGTAGTCCACTCCAGTCTTTTGCTTTCTCTGCCACCCATGTCTCCACACCTGTAGCCCATCACAATCAGACTGGTACTTCAGCAGCCACCACACAACTCTTCTCTGCCAGACTGTTTAAACGACTGAGAACGTCCAGCATTCCCTACCTGCTATTTCCTAGCGTTCTTCCTGCTACCGGTTCCAGCTACCTGCTCCTTCCAGTGGAGTCCAGCCTGTTCGCCAGTCCTGTACCTAGCGCTCCAGCTCCGCTCCTGACCCCCATTCATCTGCAATTCTCTACTTACCAATAAAGCTTATTCTGTGTTGTGTTGTTGTGCGTCTGAGTCCTGTGCCACACATTACAGGTTCAAACAGGTTACAGGTTCTAGTATAAAACAACAATCTTTTTAACCAATCTTTAACAAAATGACTTGTTTTAGTCTCACTAGTTGTTATAAACAGATTGTAGCGAAACACTGTTGTGATCCGCTCGGTTAGAGAAATGTTCGGGGTCACATGACTGACTCAACTTCTGTTGATTTACATATGCCGTTGTTGTTTGGTGCAGTTATTATTTGATGCCGTTATGTGTTGTTGCTGTCTATGGTTAGTTATGTTGGGATTATCTGTTTGGATGTTCATGCTAAATGATGTTGCTGGGAGTGACATGGGCTGGGTATTCGCCAAGCCTCTCCCATAGAACCTCTAAAATGGTCCTCGTGTAAGGGCGCCGCCATACGATGATTTTACAGCGAAATACCTCCGTCCACCAGAGGGCAGGTTCCAAAAGCGGAAATATAAGGAGAAACCCAATGGTGACTTTACAAGAGTAAAACTCATATTCACAGTCTGGTACAAAAGATTCCTCCGGTCTCTAGAGCTAAGTTTTTACTACATGACAACTCTGGGGGGGGTGAATTTTTGATTAATATGTTTGTTTATGCTATCTAAAAACTATTGTTTTACTATGGAAAAAGCCCGGATGTAACGGCCATTTTATTGCCCATTCGTAATGACAATATTGGTGAATAGGGGACCAATGGGCGGATATCATCCATATTTATACAATCTATGGTATTCGCGTAGCACTGTTGTCTGAAACCATGACTGAGAATACCATGTTGTGCAATGGCCCACTGTGGTTCACATTAAATTGTTGTGATTAAAACCTTGTCTATAAACTTGACTTCTCACTCTTGTGACTTTGTCTTGATAAAGACGTCACAAGATCTTAACTAAAACATATACTAAGCAGGATATTTCTCTTTTTGTTCCCCGGTGGACGGTTTTATGCAACCTTTAAATTAGCATTTTAACAGCTAACTTTAACTTTTTAACTTTTTTTCCTTAATTGAAAGCCATTTTGTAGCAGGTCTCTGTTCCTCGTTTTGTAATGTCCCTGTCACTGCCCCATGTCCATCCGGAACCTGGTCTGTCTGTTAAACGACGCAGTTTTTAGATTTACTATGCGCAAGTCAGGTCCATTTGGTGAAAAAAAAATAAAAATAATGAAAACAAGAAAGCAGTATATCTCACGTTGGTGCGCCAAAATCTTTTAAATAATTGTTGGGTTGGATCACAAACAAGACATATAATATACAATTACTATGACAGGATGTTTTTGCCGTACTCCCAACTGGATTTGGAAAAAGTTTGATATATCAACTTGCTGTTGTTACGATCACTTTGTGTGATTGGTTTATTCGGCACGTGTTTGTCACGACATGATCCCGCCCCTGTGAAGGAGGCTGCTGCGCTCGCATTACCAGACTTTTCTCTGTGTAGAAAAAACTGAGAAATAGTCTGGTATCCAAGCTACGTTTTTTTTATGAAAATCTAGAGTCTTTAAAGTAACACTATGTAGGGGCACAGTGGCTCAGTGGTAGAGTGGTCGTGCTTCAACCGGAAGGTAGGCGGTTCGATTCCCGCTCTCTCCACAGTTCATACTGTTGTTGGGTCCTTGGGCAAGACACTTAAACCCACCTGCCTCCAGTGGCTGAAACACTGGTAATTTATCAGCTCAATGTAAGTCGCTTTGGATAAAAGCGTCACCTAAATGAATAAAATATGTAACCTTTAGCCACTTTAGCACAGATCCCTCCACAGACTCTCTTTGCTACTGCACTGTTGTAACGTTGTAGCAGCAGAGACACACACAAGCCGGCAAGTATAAAAGAAAGAAAGAAAAAAAGAAGGGAGAACATGTAGGTAAGATTAGCGTATTTTTTACTAATACCGCTCTTCTATGGTTCATTACATTGCTCCACTTCTTCTACTATATGCGCAGTTTGGTGTAAAACTTTACTTGAAAATTATACTTGTCACTTTGAGAAAACGGCACAACTTACATTAGAGACCAGGACAAAAGTGCTGACATATTACAAATGTGTACATTATTTACAGAGATTTTCTAGAGTTACAAGGTGTCTGTGAAGGTTCTCAGTGATCCAGGTCATCTTGAAGAAAAAGGTAAAACAAAAGTATCTGTACTCAGTTTTCAAGATGAAGATGTTTTGTCTAATTCCAAGAGACTTTATGAATTCTGAGATCTTATCAAGCTGAGTTTATATCTCTAGAGGGAGGGGTTTAAGCTTAAACTAAACCTGATAGTGACCTCATAGTTGTTATTTCTAAAAGGACAGTGTGACTCCAGATGTGAGAGTCGTTAAAGGCTCAGGTGAGTCGTTAGTGTCACTGTTCCATTCAGGTGTTGTTGTTCTAGAGTCAAACTGTTTTAATTTAGGTTTCAAAACCAGTGGTGGACAGTAACGAAGTAAATGTAATTCGTTACTGTACTTAAGTAGTTTTTTCCAGTATCTGTACTTTACTAAGTATTTCCATTCAGGGATACTTTTTACTTTAACTTCACTACATTTCAACGTCAAATATCTTACTTTTTACTCAATTACATTTTGCAAAATTAGTCGTTCCTTTTTATTTATGAGTGGATAGAAAAAATCTGAAGAGGGCAATCACGCGGCAAACCACCAATCAGGATACAGCGCACGCTCTGTTTTGAATTTGGTCTGGTAACTCTGGTTACCGCTTATTTAGTGCGTCAGTGCAACAGCATATCATTCTGAGAGTGCTGATTGTCTTCACTCTTCATTAGGATGGAACAATCACAAACTCCTGAATCTAAAGTGCCAGTGCCACAACATCCGTGGCCTTATTTGAGGTGTTATTTTGAAGAAAAACGAGTCCTTCATTTTAGTTTAGTTTAGTTTATTGATTTATTATTACGTGGACAGTCCCTTTTTTTAAAAAAGAGCAGCTTTAGCCTCTACGGCTAATTTCCAGCTGTAGTCCCCGGCCCGTTGTTAATAGGCATACATCTGATAAAATAAAAATAAATTACAATTATTTTTACAACAGGGCTAAACAAAAACAGACATTTGAGACAAGCACAAACAAACAAACATCAATTACAAAGACATAAAAACAGTTCATGCATTAAAAAAGTACAAATTTTGAAAAGCAGCAACATGACCATGTCACATCACAAATACATCCCATCTGTCTGGTTAATGTGTACAGTTATAATTGTCGGACAGCCAGCTTTTAAGGTGTGTAGTAAAGGAGGAATATGTATGTATGTCTTTTAGTTTAATTGGCAGTGAGTTCCAATTTCGTATTGCTATAAAAGAAAATGATAATTGACCAAATGTGCTTTTCCTGAATGGGATCAAAAGGTCACCTCTTGTAATGCTTCTGGTACTCTGACTACTATTATTACGTTGAATTATGAATGAATTTAAAGGAGCAGGAGCAGTATTATGCAAGATTTTATAGACCAGGCAGATATTTTTATATTTAATTACATCTTCCCAGCTTAGCAGTTTGTAGTTATTAAGGATAATACAATGATGTGAACTGTTAGGCTTCTGGTCCAAGATTTTAAGAGTTTTTTTATAAAGAATCGCCAATGGTTTTAGTGATGATTTATTAATTTGTCCCCAGCTTGTCAGACAGTATGTTAGATGTGACATAATCATGGCATCCATAAATAATTTGGCAGCATTAAAAATAAGTGCATTTCTAATATGTCTAAAATTAGCTAAGTTAAACTTGACCCTGTTACACACTTTCTTAATATGTGCTTTAAAAGAGAGATTAGAGTCAATAATTATGCCCAAATATTTAAATTGTGGCACAATACTAACGTTACATTGCCGCTTTGTGAAAAACATTCCCACAGTTTTATCTACGTTTAATTGGAGACACGAACGATTTAGCCTAATTAGTGATCTGATCCATAGTTATGGTCAGTTTGGCAGCAGATGTTTTTTTTGGCATGCACATAGATGACAGTGTCGTCCGCAGATACATTAGTGTATTAATATCAGGCAGACTGATGGCAATCATTAATATATAGACTAAACAAAAGCGGCCAAGTATAGATCCTGCGGTACGCCTGTGGATAAATTAAGAGCTGTTGAACGATGGTTATTCACAGAAACGTATTGAGTTCTACCATTTAAATATGAATTGATCCATTTAAGTGCAGAAGGAGAGAAATTAAAAGTTAGAGTTTAGAAAGAAGGACCTGATGGTTAACTGTGTCAAAGGCTTTACAAAAGTCTAAGAACACAGCCAACAACACCTCCCTTGTCAACCATTTCTCGTACAGTCTCTAAAAGAAACAGTTAGCTGTTTCTGCAGAGTGATGGGCCCTAAAACCAAACTGCATCGGGTGAAGAGTAAATGGACTATTATTAAGGAAAGAAACAAGCTGCTCTGATACAATTTTTTCAACAACCTTGGAGACCACAGGCAAAATACTAATTGGGCGGTAATTAGATATGTTCAGAGGGTCATTTGACTTAAATATGGGAGTTACAATAGCAGTCTTCCAAATAGTTGGAAATATCCCCTCTAATACTGACTGGTTAAAAAATTTTGTGATAGGGTAGGCTAGATGTTCATTCAGAGATTTAAGCATTTTAGAATCCATTCCATGAATATCTTTGGCTGTTGAGTTTTTAAGAGAATTAATAATTGCCTGAGTTTTAATTTCAGAAATCGGTTTAATACAGAAGGAAGGCTTAGTTTCATCTATTTTAACAATATTTCCAGTTGTTAAAGGAAAATTCTGCGCAATTTCATCCACAGAATTAATAAAATACCCATTAAAAGCGACAGCTATTTGTGCTGGATCTTGTATTAGTTTACCCTTCAGGTTCAACTCTAGCTGGTTTCTGAGCCTGTGGCTGATTCCCATCAAATTCTTAATCTGTTCCCAGATCAACTTTGTGTTACCCTTGCCCTCATTAATAATTGTTATTATATAGTTGTTGTTTTCAACTGCCTTCTTTGCCTCGGAACTGTAAAATTTCTTCGTACTGAAATGCTCCTTCCAATCTTAGGAAACACATTGAGGTAAGCCATTTTCATTCTGGTGGTCATTTTTTATTGAGTAATCTAACAGTAGCTCGCACCATTGTGTTTAAGTTAACGTTAGTTCGCTGTTTCACCAACGTTTGTACTATTTATTTTAAACTGAGTGATTCGATTTGTGAAATGACAGTCGATTGATGTTAACACTTTTGGTAGAATATAAATTAAATTTTGACTAGTTATATTCAGCTTATGATGCTAAACAGTTGAAAGGTGGAGTGGAGTGCTGCTTATAAACCGAGATTGTTATTTTCACAAGTTCAGCTTCCAAAGACTGTGATGTACAGAGCCCTGCACATGGCATGCAAGAAAAAAAATATTGTGCACGATTTAACATTACTGTGTTTTCCCCCAGATTGATTTACTAAAACGTGTGCACTATTACTATTTCACTTCCTCGATTTATAAATTATGTGCATGATTTTGAAACTCGAGGGAACGAATGAGTAAATTGTGCGCACATTTTAGCTTATTTTTTTCCTGCATGTCATGTCTGAGGCTCCGTAGTGATCTACTTTAAGAATAATTTTTAAATATATCACTAGATTTATTGAAATCAATTACATCTATGACATGCAAAAAGCATATTAAATTATTTTAAGCAAGAGACTGACAAAAATTATAAGGGCATTATAGCCATAATAAATGATAGTACTTGGGTACTTAAGTACATTTGAAGGCAAATACTTTTGTACTTTTACTCAAGTGAAAGCTAAAAGGGAGTACTTTGGATTTTACTGAAGTAATATTTTACCTAGTGTATCTGTACTTTAACTCAAGTACTTGGTTCGTGTACTTCGTCCACAATTATTCAAAACAGTGTTATGAATTCTAGGCAACATTAATCTGAAGCCACCTCCTCTGTTCAGAGATGGCTAATCCTTCACCCCTCTCTCAAACCATCTGGCCTCTTTGGCCAAAATTTAGACATTGCTGTCCTCAGAGGAATGTCCTTTCTCTTTGAGCTGGAGGTGGACTGCAGACTCAGGTCCTCCAGGATTGGCTCTTCTGTGCTGATACATCCTCTTGTGAAGCTGTTGTTTTGTTTCACCGACATTTGGTTTCCCAAAGACAGTATTCATACCTTCATGCCAAGTTTTACACAACAATGGGGTGACTACAATACTACAAAACACAGGTTGTCTCTCACTTGCAAATTACAAGTGTTTCTTACTCTTATTCGAGTAGGACACCAGTTCCCCTTGTTTTCAAAGTAACTGTAAAGGGTAGTTTGGAGTGGCATGGTGTCTCCAAAATTGGCTCTGAGAAAGTACACGTTTGCAGTGACAACTGCCTGTACTGTACAAGACTGATCAGATTGTTGTTGAAAAAGATATTTCACAAAAATATTGCTTTCCAGTGAGAAAAGGGCTCGCGAGGCGGTGCTATTCTATTTTTTAAAAGAGGCCACAGGCTAGCAGTCTCTTTGGAATAGAGGTAAAGGACATGACACTTGTGTGGCATTTAAGTAAAAAATAATAGAAACAAAATTGTGAAAATGTATGTTTGTATGATTGTTGGATAAAATCCTCCAAATCCCGTAAAAAGCTAACGGAACCATAAACTGTTGTGAACATGTTTAGCTAACATTAACGTTAGCGTCAGCTTAATTTTTTAATGCACATGGCCACTTGCTTGATTGTCTTATATTTAACAATATATTTTCTTTTGATTTTCAGTATCGAGAGGACTCCATCCTCTGTTTAAAGTTGAACCCACAAATTACTGCTCACATTCTCTTTGTTCTCCACTGGTAACAGGACATTAACGGTAGGCTTACTTTTTGTCTGTTTTGGAGTGAGTAAAGCTCGTACAGATTTGTTTTTGTTGAACGCTCGTTAAGTCCGTGCAGAGCCCACTTGGCAGAGACAGACAGCGAGCGAGTAAACCCATTTGCTAAAGTGGATTTAATTAAATCACTAAATCACTTTCCATTGTGCAAAGTTTAAAATTGTGTTGATATTGTGCACATCCACCTCCTGAACCGACTCTGACAGTGACAGGAGGGAAGTGTGTGTGTCGCCCCGAGGCTGTCTCGAGGACCATCGGGGATCGTCCTCAGGATGGCGTTAGTTTTGAGTTCTGGCTGGTGGGCCTGATGGAAATCTGTGGGGGGCCTGATGTTGCCCCTGGGCCACCAGTTGATCATCACTGATATGGGCGTATCTCAGTAGGAGTTAGTGACAGCTGCCCAGAGTGGCCTGTCACTGCACACAACCAGGCTCAGAAACACCCAAGAGGGAACAGCAGGATGTCTCCTGCTGTCACCCACGGGTGATTCTCACAAAATTCTTTTAAAGGGACTCAACACTGAATGTTTCAAATGCCTTTAAAACTGCTTTCTGTTTCTACTCATCAGATTAAAGTCTAAACTTACTAAGATCATTTTCTGATGTTTTTAAAGGAACATAAGGGAAGATCTGGAGTTTATGTACTAGTGTGCCACATCTGGCGTTAGCGGTATTGCATCCAGTGTCATGCGTGTTCACTGTGCACATACAAACAACAATCAAAGAAGAATCTGCCGCTCCACAAGTCATTGATGTTTACAGAGGAGCCCGAAGGTAAAAAAAAAACCACTTCTGCAAAAAAAAAAACACTTCTGCAAGTTTATTGTTTGACAAACTTTATTGAAAGTAAACTATATTTGACTCTCGAGTGCTGACACAGCAGTAAAAGAGAACTCCGGAGACATGGGAGAGAAGAGAGCGACTAATGTTTGACAATGGCATGTTTTTTAATAAAGCGATGGTCAATATAATACAGCGGTTATAGCTAACTTTGTATGAGATATTATGAGTTGCATGTAATGTTTGTCTAAAATAGCCAACGTAACAAAGTTTAGCTCAATTTGATGACAGATATGTAATCTAGTAAAATGTTTTCTTCTCAGGACTCCAGAAGAGTTTGAAGCTCCTGTGGAGGAGAGCTCTGACAGTGACTGAAGAAGGAGGGGAGCAGGAGCTGGAGCTGTCAGTGAGGAGGACAGACTGAGGGGGGCTCAGCTGCTGCCAGGATGGAGATGCTTCATAACAAAACAGGCTAGACTTCTCCACTGCTGCTGTTCCCTAAACATTATGGTTCCTGTGAGAAATCGAACTATGGGCATGTGGCTGACACACCTGTCCCCTGCAGAGTTGTGTCTGTGCCATTTCGGCTGTAGGTGGGAGCACATCTCCAGGGTCAAAGGGTCATGTGTCCTCTTGGGAGTCCCCCTGGAGACTTTAGACAATTTCCTAAAATTGTGCTCTGCAGCCGAGGGATGTAGCTGTAGTCTGAGAACACGGTAGAGCTTTGACTTCTTTGACCCTTCTTTTTCTGCAGAACAATACATTTAATGTACATTTAAAACATTTGTTAATGAAACACAATGACTGTAAAAGGGCTGGACATATGGAGTGTGACGTCACCCATAGCGTTACGAACCTCGAGATTGACGCTATTTCAGTCGCCATTTTTAGCCGTTATGGAGGTCGCCATGTTGATTTTATGGAGCCAGAAGTCCCAATTTGGGCATATGGACTGAGTTGAGTGCCCGTTTGCATGGTAACCAGTGAGCCAATCAGAAGCTCGCTTGTTCGTTGACCACGTGCTCGCTCCTGCAGACAGCGGCAAAGCTCCGACAGAGACCTGAGCTAAACTTAGCATCACTGCTCCTTCACTGTCTCTGTGTTATCGGCGCCCTCTGGTTGCTGCTCTAATTCAGGTAAATTTCACTTTTACACCATTATCTACGTTTTTCTTATATATTCACCTACTTTACTTATCACTATGTTTGTCATCTTTGTCAAGACTGTTCAAAAACACATCTACAATAGTACTAAACTGCTATATTATTAATAGATATCCTCATAATTATAAACCGTATGTTGTAAAGATATATAAAGTTGATCCTTTAGAATGATATTTTCTGTAGGAAATCTTAGAATCTGTGGTTAATAATTTTCTTCAACTTATTCTAATAAATACATAAAAATAGGCACTTTGCATACCCTTTTTAAGAAACTGGTTATTTAGAAATTGTAGTCAAAGAAGCTCAAAGTGCTGTATTTTTGAGATGGAGTAAATCTGTGTTAAACCAGTTTTGATTTTTGTTTTTCAGTTTTACGTGCAGCTGCAGGTCAAAGACCTCAGGAGCAACCTGAAAGTTCAAGAAACTCTTCCATCTTTGCACCACTACTTTATTATTCCCCATTTTAAAAAGAAACAAAAAAATGTTTTTTATGATTTCCTATTATTTTCCACAATAACTCCTATTGCTTATGGCATGCTAAAATAACACTAGAGTGATAAATAAATTATTTAAAGTTATGTCGGTTTGCTTTCATCTACTTTCATGTTATTTAAAAGTTTAACTCACTTAAATAGAAAGTGTATAAATTATGTCAGATTTAAGAGCTTGAAATACAGTTTATATATACCTTCAAAACCTAGAAGCACATAAATGAATAGAGATTTGATTGAGTTTAAGTTTATTTAAAAGAAGCTGAAGTTGTAGATGGACCAGGATGTGAAGTCAGATGAAGCTGAGGTAGACAAGGCTGGGCTATGTCAGCTGTGCAGGAGCAGGGAGGACCGATAACTGGACTAGTCTGGACTAGACTGGAGGGGGGGGAGGGCCGACAGAAGCAGCAGCAGACAGGTAACTGTAGAGGGGCTCTGCAAAGACAGAGAACAAAGTAAAAACTTATGTTTAAAACAAGTCTTGATGTTGGGACCGGTCACCTCTGTTCATGAGATTTACTGTTAATCACAGAACAAATGACAACATTAATCTTGGTTTATTCACCAGCTCACTGTATGTTACTGTGTGTGTAAGGACTGTTTTTAGAAAATAGTGGACTTTGATTTGAACTGACATTTGCCTAAATATAATACTTTAGTAAATGTGAACTGTACTGGGTTAGAGGTAATGTCTGTCATGTTGAAAACCTGACATGAACATTTACCTGTCTACTGTTGTCATGATTTACAGATGACAAATGTACAAATATATAACTAACACATGCACTTTAGCTACAGTAATGTTTAAAGGATGTATGATGCAGAGTAAGGAAAGTGTTTTCTAGAGTAAAAAGTCTCAGAGGTTAGTGGGCATTGCAGGTGTAATGTTTAATGTAATGTGTAATGTAATGTAACACCCACCTTTGTCTGAATATCCTCTTCAAAGTGCTCACACCACAAGAGCCTTTCTTCTGATCATCCTCAGCCTGACAGCATCACCTTTAGGAAATCTGTGGAGAGAGAACAAGATCTATTTTCATAAAATAGGCATGTTTCAAATGTATTTACCAAAATGGCACAACCAAGATCTTTGTAAAAGAGTACTTTAAGCCCACTTCTAATTTTTGCTTTTATTATCATTATTATATTATGGCCTTTACTAGGTTTGCAAACTACACAGTAATTATTTAGTCAGAGACATGTATCCTTATTTTACTATTAAAAAAAACTATAAGAGCATTATGCCCTTTTCCTTCCAAAATTTAAGGTTAGATATGATCGTATCTTCATATTATTAAACAAGTTTGGTCCAGTGGAGCAGTAGTTAACGGAACTGTATCCTGAGTCGGTCACTATTATTTTGATTCGGACACGCCCCTTATAGTGCAGTTTCCGTTCATTTATCGGCTAATTTCTTAAGCGATCACCGTCAAAGGGTAAGCCACGCTGTTCTACACATATTAACCCATTTGTATGTCGATTTTCAGGTATTTTTGTCAATATTTAGGTGTCTAATGTTTGTATTAAAGTCATTTTCTTTGAGCAAAAGCGTAAGAATGCTCAAGTTGCTCTCGGGCGACGCTCTGGCTAGCTGATAGCCTATAGCGTACAGTGTGGTATCTTATCAATAACTGGACGATTATGGCTGAAAGAAGTCCAGTTTCTAGCTAGTTTGACTCCCACCTGATGAAAGATCAGGCCAGTGTAGGACACAAGCTTTATGGTGTTTTTTACTCTGTGAAAAAGTTTTAAAAAATACTGCCGCGAAAAGGCTTTGGCAACAGTCTCGGCTTTGCGAGTGCCTGAATCAGGGTGCGGAAAAAATAAAAACTTTCATAAAAGAAAGGAGGTGGTAAAATCAATTTGAGCAACAGATTGATGTGTTTCTAAGTTAGACAAAATATGTTCTGCTTTTAAAATAACTGGAGTTATTTTTACTACCAGACAGATGTTTTTGATCTTAATATCCTGTTTAAGCAAAAAAGGAAAAAAACAAACAAACAAAGAAATATAATGATCAAATGTGTTAAAATATGGCTGGACATGTCCCCACAAGTGTCAGGACACGTCCCAAACGGTATCAGGTCATTTACAGTCTGTCCTGAAAACGATCAGATGATAATTTGTTATTGTTGTCCAACTCTTAATTTTGAGTTTAATGGACGGTGCATTTGATTCTGATGTTGCAGATATTAAAGCAGTGAGATGTTCAGTAAAAAGAGCTGTCAAAAAGTTTAATTAAACACTGATATTAACTGAGCACTTGTCCAATATTGTTACAGTTCTTTATAACAGTGTTAGGCCTTGGTTTAACCCTGTAATATTATAACTAGGGCTTTTCTTGTTGGAGTCATGTCCCTGTCTTTTTACAAGTACAGTGTATTTGTCTGTTGTTGTACTGTGTGAATGTTATATTGAAAATCTGTTTTTGTTTTGGGTAGAAAAAAAGCTAAGTGGGACAGAAAAATAAAAAAAGAAGAGTGCAAACAATAAAAGAAAAAGGGTAAGTTTGTGCGAGAAGTGTGAGATCTATTTTGTTCTCAGGAGAAGAACAACAGTAAATGTTAATGTTAGTGTGGTTTAAAATCTTTAACCACATTTTTATAAAAATATACATACAGAATATAATTGTTGAAACATAACTTCTAAACTCTATTCTCGTCAATTAACAGATGCAAAACAAGTGGCAGCTCAGAAAGAAAGTCTGGCCAATGGAATCCAGAGTCCACAGCACAAACCCTAGAGGAGGTGGAGAGGCTCAGCATCAGTCCTGAAGTCCAGCCTAAATCAAATTGTATTTATATAGCCCAGTATCACAACAACAATTGCCGCAAAGGGATGAACAAAAAACTGAAGACAAACAGGCTGAACTATACAACATCCCCTGTCCTTAGACCCTCCATCAGGGTCAGAAGAAAAACTCATAAAAACCCAGCCAGGGCAAAAGAGAAACCTCAGGGAGAACCACAGAAGGAGGATCCACTCTCAGGACGGACAGGCCGTGCAATGGATGTGTCCGGGACAGACACTGACAAATAGTCAAAATGTACAAAATGACAATAAATCAGTTTTAAGATGGTCTTTAACTGTACCAGGCCAATGGAAAGTTCTCAACCCTGAAGATGAGCTGACAATACGGTCCAGTCTATGCCAGTTATCACTGAGTAGCCATGAGTAGCCATTGTATACAGCAGGTGCTCCTTAACATGTCACACACTACAGCAGTGACTGAGGAGCACAGGTCCTGAATGTTCAGATGTTATACATATCCACAATAGAGCGGGAACACCAGCAGGAATGGATCAAGCTTTGGCCAGAAGAGACTAGGATGCCTGGACAACACAATTTTTCCAGATTGAATTCTCCACATTTTTTTTGCAAATGAGGAGTGTCCCCTCAGGTTTCATCTCCTGCTCTGGGCCCCTTTTAAAGCCTCTGATGGTTTCCAGCTGACTCCAACAGAGAAGATGGTCCATTTTCATCAGGAACTTTTAGTAGTATTTGTAATATCATATTATTTCTTAGTGCCATTAACACCAGCAGGGAGTGCCTCTGTGAGTCCTGAGCTGCTTCCACTTCCTTCAAGTAAGCATCCATTTAACTGGTAACAAGAAACAACTGTTAAACAGGACCTTAACTACAGTAAAAGTTAAACTAGATAGACTTTAAATGACTGGCCAGCCATTGTCATTTTTCCTCTTACACAAAAACATCTCTTATTTGGAGTTTGATTTCCAGTCGGCAGAACAAGTAGAGCAGATTAAAGTTCCTCTGAATGCATGTGGATAGACACAAGTTATCAGAAAACATGCCAGTACCTGCATACTCTGGCCAATCTAAAAAGAATACAATCAATCAAAAACCAAAGTATTGCATGCTGAATTTTAGGTAAATGTTTAGGATTTCTTTTCAATTAAATAGTTACCAGACTACTTTAACTTTGTAAAGTGGTTAAGTGTGGGGGGGCAGGTTAAACACTTTTGTGTGTCAATTCTTTTGAACTACTCAGCTTCAGGAAAACATTATGTTTGATATCTTTGTGAAATATTTCAGTGATGAACCCCTTTACTTTAAAGAAGTTTGCGAATGGACAACTACTGTATGTTGAACACCTGACTCATGGAACGTCAAAATCTTTGCTTTTTACTTGGGAATGTATTGTACAGCACAATTTCTTTTATCCAACTGTATACATCATTCTTCATACTTATACTACTAATGCCTATTAAACTCTACCGGCCGATACTGAACACTTTTTTTCTTTTGTCTGCAGCAAACCACAGTCATAAATGAAGCTGAGCGTAAACTCAACCAGGAAGACTTCTCCCCTTCATCTACAGCACGCTGCATCTTCTCAGCCGACGGTCTCTCTCTTCCTAAACAACCCTCCACCTCAAGCTTTTAGTAAATTATCAAACAGCTGACAAAATCTAAAGCACCCTTTCTCTTTGTTATCATCTGTTTGTGCTGCTGCACCACCTCCGCAGCAGTGTGACCATCTCTGTCCTCAGCATCAGCAGCTCCTCATGTCTCTGCCTCAGCTCCGGGAGAGAGCTACTCTAAATCTACTCTTGCCCTCCATCGCATCCCACAATGTCAGGGCCTCTCCCTGTCAGGAACCTTTTTTTAAATCTATTAATAAATAATTAATTTGCATCATGCTTTTCTTTTGAGTCTCTCCAGGTTGAAATGGTTTCATGTGTTGGCTTATGTTCACTTCACAGTCACTGGCCACTGCGGAAATTAAAGAAAATTATTTATTTTGTTTGTGTTAGAATATTCAATATATTATTTAATATTATATACATATTGTATTTTAGAATACAAAATATATATATACAATATTAAATATGATAGGATGTTATAATGTATTAATGTCTTGTGTTTTAGAGTTCTCTGAGTAAAAAAATACACTTGACACAAGTGTTGACTTCACGCTGTTTGCAGATCATTATAACATCATTTTGCTTTTGACATAAGCTAAAGTATTATGGTTTAACTATACTTAAACTCAAACTCAATTTATAATGATTTCATATTCAAATAGGAGTGTATAAAACATATGATTTGTAAATAGAAAAACATTTCGCAAAGAAATAATTCAAACAATATATGGTTAGAAACGTAAGAAATTACACTTCATTTTAAGACCAGTTAGTTGTCTGAACTCCAGAGACAAACGACGTGATCACCCGTTAAAAACAAAAAAGTTAGCGAATTTTAGCTCAAACCGTCCGACTCAGGATACACTTACGTTAAGTTAGGCCTTTAGCAGCCACCTTCGAGTCAGCTAACAAAAGCTCAATAGTTTAGCCAACTGTATATATTCTGAACAGTATTTTAACACATGCAAAAATGTACTCATCTAGAAACTGAAGCGTGGTTCATTTAGTGCAGTTGGACGATGAAAAAGTGATTTAAATCAGCTGAATTAAACCAAACACAGCTAGCGTTAGCTTTTAGCTAACAGTAAGCGATCTCCATTCATGAACAGCAGCAACTAACAAACTAATTAACAAAAAACGAAGACATATTGGCTAAAAAGCTTCGGAAAACATAGAATAACCCAAAACAATCTTTGGGTGTAGCAAAAAGCTTAAATTTCACTGATTTAAAATGGTTAGTTCTGCGGAGTCTCGGTTCTGTACCTCCATAAATATCCAGCGGCTTCTTCTCCCGAGCAAGACGGAGCGAGTGCCAACCAAACCACGCCCCCGTGACCCCGACATAGCAGAATGGAGGCAGCTGATAGGTTAGTTATTAATCTTAATATCTTGAGTTATGTGACAAATATCAATAAAACGATTACGGGAATAATAAGAATGTTTTCAAACAAAGACGGCATAGTTAGAATGATGACTGTGACAAAAATAGTCACGTGAATTGGCGCCGATTTTTCAATGGATGTCAATGGGGGTCATGCTTGATGGAGCCTACCCCTACTTCCTAATAGGCTTCCAACCCGGAAGCGGGCTTGCTTTGTCCAGCCCTTTTACAGTCATTGATGAAACACCATACACTGTTTAAACAGTATTATCCAGACAAAAAACGAATTCCAAAGCATTACTTCATTATCTTGGGATAGCCTGATGAAAGCTCTTTGTATATTTAATAAACAGGATCTCAGTCTGGCAAAGCTCTGCAAGCTAGTCAGTTCCTCAGATATGTTCCTTACCAACCAATCACATTCGACCCACAACCAACTCAAAGTGTTGAGGGGCCGCTATAGAAAATAAGAATCTTTTCAGGGTCAAAGAGTGTGAACCTTTTATTAAATCTTTAAGTTAAGTCGTTTGATTCTTTATTACACATCTCTCATTCTCTCAATTCCATCTTAAACCTGTTCTAATCCAACTAAAACATGTTTAAATTCAATTAACCCTGTTCAAATCCATTAAAAACCTGTTCAAATCCAACTAAAACCTTTTCAAAACAAAGTATTTGGTTAATTTACTTCAGTTTGTTCCACTTTGCCTCCGTTTAAAGTGACACTATGTAGATTTTAGACACTAAACTATCCAAAACCGGCAAGTTTGCTTGAAAAAAGCATGTCTTCTGGAACAGTAAGGTCATTTTAGTGCATTCTGTACAAATACATCTCTGTAGGGTCCAGTGTATCGGCCTATTTCCGCGCCCTCGGTTTGAGTTGCTGAGTTTGTCTCTCAGGTGAGGAATTATATATAACTGATATCAGATTTTTCTGTCCAGCTGAGGGTACTGTGTCACCTACCAATGTATGTATGTATCAGCGGGACAAATAAAACAATGCAATTTGACACCTGTGCCTTAAATCCTTAATTTTGGACAGAGGATAATGTTGCTCAAGCACTGTAGATCCCAAAGACATTTTCTTTCTAAACTAGGTAAAAAATTAGTGGGACAGAGTACAAGTCAGGATTAGTTAGTTGCATTGAGATCAATGATGAAATACCTGTGTTTTGCCAAATAACACGGATACCTGCCTATGTAGTAATTGAGTTACGGGAGAAATGTTGTTAAAGCAGAGATTCAACCCGGTTTAAAGATCTTTTCTGGTTTTGGTTGTATAGGAAATTTTGTTGTAAATTAACACTTAACATGGTGTAAATGATTTTCCTCAAAAGTGCAAATTTAACACATTTTAGGTGTTAAATAAATAACACTAAAATTGTGATAATACAACACAAATTCAGAGAATGTTGTACACTTTTCAGGTGTTAAATATTAGCACCCAGACAGTGATTTTTTTAACACTTGTTCAGAAAAGAAAATGCACTTTAAAGTGTAATTTAAATGACACCAAGAGTTGAAATTCAATACCGTAAATGAGTAAAAGTTTTGACACTTTTGAAAGTGTTGGTATTACCCTGTAAGTTCCAAGATCGCAGAAATTGTGAGACAGGAACAAACAACAAAGCAGCGGTTCCATTTGCTGCAGACTCTGACTCCAGGGGAGAACATTTACCTTCTGACATGTATGTGTTAGGGCATTAAGTCTACACTTGTCATAAATGTGCTATATAAATAAACTTTTTTATTATTATTTTGAACTAAGGGAGAGTAGCAGCCAGAGTGAACGTGCCAGTGGAGCTGAGGGGTTTTCTGACCGTGCTGCTGACCCTATGGTTCCAGTTTCTGACAGTGTACACAGGCGGGGACGGAGAAGAGGCAGGTTTGGGAGAAGTGGAGGCCGAGGGAGAGATTATAGCTACGGGCCTTTCACTGATGATGAAGGCTGGAAACACATAAGAGGTCTGCATGTTTATACGGGTGGATAAAGCATTTTGATGAACGTACTGGCTATACAGGGGAGAAAGAGCTGACTGATGCGCATACCATCAAATTTCTGTCCCTCTTTTTTTCTGACAATTTTTGGAACCTTGTTACAAATGAGACCGTTCATCACGTTTTCTCTTTAAAACAGTTGAAGCCACAGTCCAGGTTTCATAAGTGGTATGATGTATGTGTGTCTGATATGAAAGCTTTCCTTTCTTTGTCAGCATATAATGCATAGTACTTATATAGCGCTTTTCAAAATACCCAAAGACGCTTTACATTCCCATTATTCATTCACTCCACAGTCACACGCTGGTGGTGGTAAGCTAGATCTGTAACTACAGCTGCCCTGGGGCAGACTGACAGAGACACGGCAGCCATTTTGCGCCTTCGGACTTGCTGACCATCACCAAACATTCTCACACATTCATTCACCAGTGTTACAGCGGGAACACCACTGGAGGCAAGGAGGGTTAAGTGTCTTGCCAAAGGACACAACAACAGTATGAACTGTGGGGAGAGCGGGAATCGAACTGCCATCCTTCCGGCTATGTGACGACCGCTCTACCACTGAGCCACTGTGCCCTCCTGGTTTTGGATTCTGGTTCTGGCAAGGAAATGTCTAGGAACAGATTTGGAAACATCCTGTCTTTCTTGCATTCTCCCAATAATGACGAGTGCGTGAAAAAAGATCAGCCATGGCATAATAGACTTTTCAATGTGCGTGAAATAATTAGATCAATAATCCCTCGCTTTTCAGCGATTTACAGCCCTCCCAAAGAGCTTCCCTTAGATGAAATGACAAAAGTTTTAAATCAATCCTAAAACACTATAATTCCAGAAAACTGGATAAATATGGCTACAGAGCATATTTATTGAGTGAAATACCGCCGGTGACAAAAGTGCCACGCTCTCAGTAGTCCGTAATCTATTGTCTGAATACAACAATAAAGCCCACCATATATATATATAGATAGCTACTATATGTCACCAGCTATTCCCAGTGAATTAGCTGAAAGTGACACTGGTTTATGTGGGACAGTAAAGAACACAAGGAAAGGAATGTCAAAAAGCCTGAGATAAAAATGCTTTATAGTGATGGGCCAGTGTTAGTGAGGAAGGGCAAACTGTTGGCTTGTGCGTGGCATGACACTACACGCATTACAATGTTATCAACCCTTTATGGGAATAACTGTGTTTGTAAGAGAATCAGGACAAAAAAAAAACAGAGTAAAAGATTAGGAGTAGACAAATCTGATCAAAGAATGAAAATGTACCTATTTCCACATTAGTCAAGAAAATGGTACAACTGCATTTTTAATGCTATTCTAAGCATCAGTGTACCGCAAACAGCTAGAATCTGAACCAGTTCCACTGATCATGGAAGCGGAAAAATAGATAAAATGCCATTGTACCTGCAATGGTTAGTCTCTGCACCAGGACCCCCTCTTCCCGTAGTGAAGTGTAACAGTGTAAATGGTGTGCTTTTAGATAGCGTATTTTGTACCCTTCTCGGGCACCCAAAGCACTTAACATCATGCTTCCATTCACCCCATTCACACAAACTCACACCTGGGGCAGACAGAGAGGGGAACTGCCGTACACACAGCGCTCACAGCTTTATCCGACCACTACCAAACTTGCCTCTACAGTCACACACATTCATTCACCACTGGAGGCAAGGTGGGTTAAGTGTCTTGCCCAAGGACAAAACGACAGAATGAACCTGGGAATCAAACTGCCAAACTTCTGGTTATAAGACAAACTGTATAAAACCTGCCTGTAGCTGCATTCCCATTCGAAATGTAGCCTACAACAGCTCCTCCACGGCCTCATCAAAGCCTCCAAGCCACGCTCTCCCCTTTGGCGTTTTCCATGAGGCAGACTGAAGGCTCCCTATTGAATGTGAAGGCAGCTAGGCTTAGATGAGGTACAAAGGAGTGGTCTACACTTCATTTCTGTATTTTTTTGGCATTTTATCTATTTTTTCCCCATTCCTGATGAGGGGGACCTGGTTCAGATTCTAGCATGTCTCCTGTTTTTACTGAGGTGAATGTGTTGCCTCTTCGGAGGCTCATTTTACAGTTGAACTGGAGAAATACAATAATCAGACTGGAGTAGGGCCTATAGAGACATCTTATTATTAATATAGAATTAATAGAAACAGCTGAAACTTCACTATTACACTCTTCAGGAAAAGGTTGGCTTCATAGAAGGCATCTGTCGTAGAGCAAGAAAAATTGAGCCAATAGGTAACATGGGAGGACCCACAACCTGAGTGCCAACCACAATCTAAATTACCTTAAGTGACTAAATGTGAGAGTGATTGGTTGTCACTGTTGCTATCTTTGTGTTAACCCTGCAAAAAACTGGCCATTGTCCAGGGTGTACTCTGCCTCAGGCCCATAGCTTAAAATATGTCTCCAACAGCAACCAAAAGCTCTCCAAAGTCAACCTGCCTACATCCAAACATCCATAACATCTAGTGTGTTTGCTACATTAAAAAAGATGCTCCTTCCCTGAACAAATTTCAAAATTGTGCAAAATTCAAACACTAACCTCAGAATTCTAGTTCTAGATCAGTGAGGGATTTTCTGTCACAGTTCAGTTTAAAAAGGATTGAAGAGTGCAGCACTACATGTAATGAGGAAGCACTGACATTTAGTCATTTAGTCATTTAGCAGACGCTTTTATCCAAAGCGACTTAAGATGAAGACAACAATGGAAGCAATTTTAACAACACAAGGTAGCAAAAAGCATAAGTACACCAAATACTAGTCAGTAAAAACCCAGCACAGTATACAAAAGCTATGGATAGGAGAATAAAATGGTAAATGGTAAAATGGTAAATGGTAATGCATTTATATAGCGCATTTTTGCACCCTTCTCAGGCACCCAAAGCGCTTTACATCATGCTTCCACTCACCCCATTCACACACATTCACACCTGGGGCAGACAGAGCCATACACACGGCGCTCAACCTTCTCCGACCACCACCAAACACACCTCTACAGTCACACACATTTCATACACCAGTGCTACGGACACTGGAGGCAAGGTGGGTTAAGTGTCTTGCCCAAGGACACAACGACAGTATGAACTGTGGGGCGAGCGGGAATCGAACCTACTACCTTCCGGTTGAAGGACGGCCGCTCTACCACTGAGCTACTATATTTAAATATATATATAAAAAAATATATATATATATATATATTTTTTTTTTCTATTTTTTTTATTCTATATTTTTTTTCTATATATATATTTATTCTCCTATCCATAGCTTTATATATATATATATATATATATATATATATATATATATATATATTGGTGCACGTGGCAGAGTGGTTAGCACTCCTGCCTCACAGCAAGAAGGTCGTGAGTTCAAAAACCCGGCCGACTCAAACATTCTCGGCCGACTCTGGTCTTTCTGTGAGGAGTCTGCATGTCCTCCCCGTGTTACTGTGGGTTCTCTCCGGGTACTCCAGCTCTCTAGTGAATGAATGTGAGAGTGAATGGTTGTTTGTCACTGTCTGTCTCTAAATGTCAGCCCTGCGACTAACTGGCCACTGTCCAGGGTGTACCCCGCCTCAGGCCCAAAGTTGCTGGGATAGGCTCCAGTCACCCGCGACCCCTAACGGGACTAAGCAGTAGAAAATGAATGAATGAATATATATATATATATATATATATATTTTTTTTTTTTTTTTTTTTTTTGAGAAAAGGAATCGATAGAAAAGGAAGTAGAATTCAGTGTTTGTCAGTCAGGTGTTGATGGAAGAGATGTGTTTTCAGAAGCATGTTAAAGGCATACCCAATGCTCAATGAAATCTACAGCCAATACAGACTATATGCTGTTGTTATATAGTCTGCATTTAAAAAAAAACATTATAGTAATACACAATACACCCTCATCATTCTTTTGTCACCAGCCGACCACTGTATAGTTCAGTCTTGACGTTGGTGTGAAAATGACCTACATTACAGGACCTAACCTGTATTTTCACCTGTCCAGCTGTGTTGTACTGCTTTACTGTTGTCACAATGCCCAGTCTGTTGTCTGGCAGCTTAGTCATTGTAACGCCACATAATCTTTCCTCAATTAGACCATATGGACTGTAGCGCTGTGGGAGAATAGCAGCACATTTTCTGCATGAGGCCAATTATGTGTGTCTAATTCAACAGACCGTAAGCACCTCCCACTGTAATCCCAGCTAATGTGCTTAGAGCACACATGATGGATGAGTTTGTTCCACATTTGACACAGCTGGCTTTGTTCCCTCCTTTTTTACTTTTCTCTAGTTTGTCTCATTTTTTAGATCATACTAATTCCTAATATTTAATATTAAGTCCTGCAAAAATGTGGAAAATAATCTAACTCTAGGTTAGATTATTAGAGTTAATAGAGTTAGTGAATAGAGTTAAATAAGCTTAACTCCACCCACAGCCGGTGGGTAATTGAGGCTAATAAACAAAGCAAAGACTAATGAACTGTAAGAAAATAAAATAAAAACAATGCTTCAGGTTAATTTTGAAGAAGATATAGATATAATAAGGCAGAAAGAAGCTTCATCAAAACTATCCTATAGAGAGAGAACCAAAGTACTGTGTCTGCAGCCTCTGCTCAGACTAATGCTGCATTTATGGATCTTTGTATTTAACAGCATTAAGACTTAGAAGACTTGTTAACAAGGGAAAAGAAGCTAACGTTAAACCTAACTCATTCATAGCAGTAAATGCGAATAAATACCAGACTGATTTCTTAGTAATCTTCAAATTATTAATAAAAACACAACAAACATTTTATTTATTAATTTAGAATTTTTAGGCAGGAAAATATTAAAAACAATTGGGCATGACTCAGTGTAAAACAGTTTTTCAGCAGGTTCCTAAAGGCTGGTAAAGGCAAAAATCCCTTTGTAAAAGATCTAGTAGGTACCAAAGCAGAGAGTGCTGTGGAGGTGCGTGTATTTAAGATTTGAAAATAAAACAGAAATACATTAATATACAAGATATATAAATGATTGCAAGAAGATAAGTTATAGCCAATATGTAATATGTAAGTCAAGAGAGACTCCCAGGTACTTGTATGTGGATACATTTGAAAGCTTTTGGTTGGAGAAGTTGATGGGATTGGCTACAGTTTATTCAACAAAATATTGTGATCATCTGCATTAAAGGCTTTTTGAAAGTCTATGTATATAACTCCAGTGACATGATCCTTGTCTTAAGAACGTGTTCTTAACTCGGCATCTGTGCTTTCACTTGAACACATCATAAACTATGATAGATTGAGCCTGTTCCCCTAAACCTTTTACAACATGAACAGAGCAGAATAACAAAGAAGAGCCAGAGGCATGTCTTTGTCAGATAGTCAGTACAACTTTAGAGAAACTCGATCAACACAGCTCGCTTTAAATGATTTAACAGAGGAAATAACCAGTTGTATGAATGAAATTAAGCATGTGGTAGGAGTTTTTGTTGATATGTACAGATGGGTGACTATATATCAACATGCTTTGACATTACTGTAGGCATCCCCCAGGGGTCTGTATTGGGACCAAAATTGTTTATTATGTATATTAATGATTTATGCTCAATGTCCAAAAAATTCAAATTTGTATTGTTTGCAGACGACACCAAAGTTCTTTGTTAAGGAAAAGATCTCAACAAACTGATGGAGGAAGCAATGAATGACTTGAGTAATTTAAGTCACTGGTTTAGTGTAAATAAATTATCTGTAAATTTAAAGAAAACTAAGTACATACTGTTTGGAAATAGAAATACAAATACTAGAGTAGATGAGTCTTTGGTATAAGACTTAGTCTTTGGTATAAGTTCATACTGTCTTTAGTTACAAGTTATTAAGAATACTTTACTTTAGATCAGACTAGAGCAGATAAGCAAACACTCGCTCCTGTCTGATTAAAAGAAAAGTATTCTTAATAAATAGAAAGAGTCTTAGGTGTCTGCTCTACACCTGGCCGTGTTAACTAGCAGCACTAACGTGGCTTCCTTGTTGTCTACCGACTGTTAAGTGTCACCTTTTTTGCGTTATGTCTGGCATTTCTCTGATTGGTTAACATTACTGAATGCAAGCAACAGGGTACCAGACTAACTTCTTTGTATAGAACATGAAAAGAGTTTTGGCGCAGCTGGCCAGGCTAAAGCCTTACTGCAGCTGAGTGAAAGGAGTGAGTGCAATGGAAGCTGGAGTTTAGCAGGAGCTGTGTCCCGTTCATGTCTCTGTTGAGGACACATTTGTGTCAAAAACCCAAACCAGGTCTTGTATTGATTAATAGTTTATATTTGACACAAAGTGTGTTACAGGTCTGTATTATTGTAATAATAATCATGAGAGCGGGTCAATTAGCAGCTAATGAGCAGAGGAGCACGCAGACGAGCTGTAGCCTACCACCGGAGAGTTACAAACCAGGACTGCATTTGGGTCTGACAGAACTGTGACAGAACCACAGCTCACCCTCAGGAGAGTGGTCATTAGAGACAAACAAAATTTTACAGGAAATACAGGACGTCTGTTCAGAAAAATCCAAAAATGTAAATGGAATTCAACAAATGGTTGAGTAATACACGCTGTTGGTTTTATTCTAGTGTTAACAGTGTACAGATGATAAATAATAGTTTCTCTCAGGTGTGCTTTGTGTCTTGAGACACTGTGGCAGTGAGGCTTCTTTAGGCTTGTGTAAGTGCACAAATTGCCAAGTGGCTAATTTGCATAATTAACAAGCAACATCAAAGTCACGAAGTGACGAGGATGTTACTGAGTTTAGTGTGTCATTAAAATATGCATTTTAATGTAGTTTTTAATCTAAATGTCATTGGCATTTGTCCCACACTTATAGGCAGTCACAGAGCAGAGTGTGAGATTAGTAATTAATATTGTATTAGTCACAACTTAAAAGTTCAGTATTGTGACAACACTAGTATATGTATGTATATGTGTGTGTAAATTTAAAGAGTATGTAAAGAGTATAACTATGATATGTAATTATGAACAAATACATTTTTCACAGAAATTGTCTTTATGATTTGAATGAATTGCTAATAGTATTTATAAATAGGACAATGCAGATAAAATGATTTATATCTGGATAATGAAAGTGAATTGGTTTACTAACTTAGTTAGTAAAAAAAAATTATTAAATGAAAATTTTAGGCAGATAACAGTCTGTAAGAATGTACGAATAAGAGTGCGGATTTAAAGAAGGGGTATTACATAAGTTCTACAGCAGATCCCTGGAAGAACACCAGACATCTCGGTCCAGAAAAGTGCAGTACTAGGAACAGCAAAGATACTGCACAGAACCCTCAAGCTCCCAGGCCTCTGGTAGAGGACCCAAACTCGAAGGATGAGACCACCCGCGGAGGGTGAAGGACAAAGTTTTTATATATAAACTTTGTCCTTAACCCTCCGCTGGTGGTTTGTATGCTTTCCCTGCCAGCATCTTACACCCTGCAGTTAAGTGTTGGATTGTCTCAGGGGCCTGTTTGCACAGCCTACACCTTGGGTCTTGTCTGGTGTGGTAGATTTGGGCCTCTATTGCTCTGGTGCTCAGGGCCTGCTCCTGTTCTGCCATGATGAGTGCCTGTGTGCTGTCCTTCATTCCGGCCTAGCCATTGGTAGGATTTCTTGATATCAGCCACTTCAGTTATGTTCCGGTGATACATCCCATGTAGGGGTTTGTCCTCCCATGATGGTCCCTCCTCCAGCTCCTCTTCCTCTGTTCCCCATTGCCTGAGACATTCACTGAGCCAGTCTTGTTGATTATTTGGCTGAGGGGGTTCAGACCTATGCAGAACAGCAGTGGGGATAGAGCATCTCCTTGGTATATGCCATTTTTGATGGATACTTGTGCAAGTGTCTTGACGTTGGCCTCAAGGGTGGTTTTCCACAGCCTCATTGAGTTTGCAATGAAGTCTCTTAGAGTCCTGTTGATGTTGTACATCTCCAAGCATTCAGTGATCCATGTGTGTGGCATTGAGTCATATGCTTTCTTGTAATCAATCCAGGCAGTGCACAGGTTGGTGTGTCGGGTTCTGCAGTCTTGGGTGACTGTTCTGTCAACCAGGAGTTGGTGTTTAGCTCCTCTGGTTTCTTTGCCGATGCCCTTCTGTGCTTTGCTCATGTATTGATCCATGTGCCCACTTATCTTAGCCGCAATGATGCCTGACATGAGCTTCCATGTTGTGGAAAGACAGGTTATAGGCCAATAGTTGGATGGGACTGTACCCTTTGTGCGATCCTTCAGGATCAGGATTGTACGCCCTTCGGTAAGCCATTCAGGGTGCGTCCCATCCCTTAGCAGCTGGTTCATTTGTGCTGCAAGGCGCTCGTGGAGTGCAGTGAGCTTCTTTAGCCAGTAGGTGTGGATCCTGTCAGGGCCCGGTGGTGTCCAGTTTTTCATACCTGAGAGTCTTTCTTGGATGTCTGCCGCTGTGATGGTAACTGGATTCTGTTCAGGGAGGTTTCTGTGGTCCTCTCTTAGAGCCACTGTGCTGTTGTGTGATGCCTCCCTCTCCCATATACTTTTCCAGTATTGTTCAGTTTCCAGCCTTGGAGGATCTGCTCTGCTGTTATTACCCTGCCATTGAGCGTACACTTTCGCAGGTTGAGTTGCAAACAGCCGGTTTATTCTTCTGGCTTCATTCTTTCTCCGCAGGGTGGCGGGGCGCTCCCTTAGAGATAGGGTGAGGAGCTCGGTCACTTGAGAGGAGCTCAGAGTAGAGCCACTGCTCCTCCACATCGAGAGGAGCCAGCTGAGGTGGCTCGGGCATCTGTTTCAGATGCCTCCTGGACGTGTTCCGGGACGTGTTCCGGGCCTGTCCCACCGGGAGAAGACCCCGGGGAAGACCTAGGACACGCTGGAGGGACTATGTCTCCCGGAAGAGCTGGAGGAAGTGTCTGGGGAGGGGAAGTCTGGGCGTCTCTGCTTAGACTGCTGCCCCCGCGACCCGGTCCTGGACAAGCGGTAGAAGATGGATGGATCGATGGATGGGTTTGTAATTTCTTGTCCTTTCTCATGTTGCATATTGAGGTAGGAAGGTTAAGAAGAAAATGTACACTCACAGAAATATTTCACCCAAAATTTAAGATTTATGTAATTTTATTACATGACAAATTCCCATTTATATTTTTTTCATAATTTTAACACAAATCTACCAAATAAACTTTATACGACTTATTTTCATTAGGATAATAAAACCTATTTATTTTAAATGCATAATCCTCAGGTTTATGTAATTAATTTATGTAAAGTGTAATTATTCTAAATTAATATATAGTTTATTGTATAAATTGCATAATAATTAAGAGAACTAAATCAGGATAATTAAAAAAGTTAAATAACATTTATTTGAATCATGTTTAATGTATGCTTATATACTAAACCAAATTAAACAATGCATCGCATTTATGCAATTGTTTTCCCATCTTATAAAAAAAAATAGAATTAGACAAACTTGAAAATTCCAGATTTATTTATATTTTTCTTTGATACAAAACTCTGGATTGAGCCAAGTTAACATCAGCCACTTACACAGCCGCACTCGAACATCACATGACTGCTTGGACAACCAAAAAAAAAAAAAATAAAAATAAAACTTTACAGAGATCCATTTTCAGTTGCTATTGCTAATTAACGTATCATTAAAGAACTAGGAAATAATTTTAACATATCTCTGGGTTGGAACACGGTGAGAAAAAAATGGGTAGGGGCTGTATAAGTTCATTATTGCCAGCCAAATCACTGGAGCAATTTCAGTTTCAGTGTCTGTACTTTCGGGGAAAGCTTGGTTGAGTCCAGGTCCATCAGGATTTTCTGGTACACCTCAAATGTACACTTCAGGCTTTTAGGGTAGCTCAAATTGAGCGCGTAGATCAGGCCATATAACATAATAAATGCATGAGTGACACTCTGCAGGTTGTGGAGAACCTCCACACCTTCCAGCACAACACAGACATCAGTGAAGTGTCCATCACCTTGACCATGATCCTCTGATTGTACTTTGTAGATGCCCATAGTCTTTCCTGCCATTTCTTCCTCTGCCTCTCTGGATTCAATGTCCTGGAATGTATAAACACACACTTAAAATATAATATTACACACACACACACACACACACACACACAACTTTTCATTAAAGCACACAGCATATATGCATTCATGAGAATGGAATGGATGCAAGTTCAGGATAATGACCTTAAGACCTGATCACCCCCTAAAAGCCTGGAAAAAAGTCACAAGCCTGTGGATAATGTTAACAACACAATGCATTTTTATCTCCAGTTGTGCAATTTCCTATTAATGTAACAACAATATAATATCTGAAAATTATCCAAGTATTCTTGTTCTCACTTGATTATGGGTCAACCCTTCACTAGGGGTAAGGTTTTGTGCTTTAGAACGGAGGGATTTCCGGGGAGACTTTTTCAGAGATGCAGAGATTTTTCTTCCAATAAAGCCGTTGACCTGCCACAAAAAAATGCAGTTAAAAAAAGTAACTAAAAATGGAGACGCTTCTCATGAATGCTGTGCACCTTTCTGCCAAGGTAACAATTCTGGTGGTTAGAGTGTTGGACTTGTAAGCAGAAGGTTGTGGGTTCGAATCGTAGTGCCAGCAGACAATGACTGAAGTTTCCTTGAGCAAGGCACCTTACCCCCATTTGCTCTACAGTGATAATTGGCCACTGGATAATACTTGTAAGTCGCTTTGGATAAAAGCGTCACCAAATGAATAAATGTAAATGTCCATCAAACCTGAAACTTAAAGGGATAGTTCACCCAAAAATAAAATTTTTACTCACCCTCGTGTTGTTCCAAATCCAGATCACCTCCGTTTATCTTCAGAACACAAATTAAGATATTTTGGATCTGATCATCCCATAGACACCACTGAAAGTGCACATTCAAATTACACAAACCTACTAAAAACATAGTTAATGTAGTCCTTGTGACATGGGTCACTCAATGTGAACATGATAAAGCAACAAGAATACTTTTTTTTGATCAGAAATCTCTCGGATTAAATCCAAAATATCTTAATTTGTGTTCCGAAGATGAATGGAGGGGATACGTGTTTGGAACAAACAAATGAACAAATGAAACATGACAAACTTTTCATTTTTGGGTGAACTTATCCATCAGCCCCAACAGTAAAAAAAAAAATCATGCTTGTAATTGTAACTTTATTTACTTTTTGACATTAGGCTTTGGCTTCACTGACTGCCTTAGATCCTCCGCTGCCTTTTTCTGTATAGACAGCAACCATAATTATACTAGAAGGTGTGCTAATGATTGAAGACAAATTACAATATATTTGATATCAATATCAAGTTACACCTGTAAGATAACAAGTGAATACAAGAGAAAGAAATGAGAAGGAGAGAACGACAGTACAGTGGGGGACAACAGTGAAAGAGCAGGCAGGAGAGAAAAAAAGACTAAGAGGAGAGTAGGGTGGAGACTGAGGTAGGGAGAGGGCAAGTGAAATGGAAAACAGCTGATTAGTCATTTACTAAAATGTCCACATACTTGCCATATCTTCAGAGACAACAAGAAGGCTTCCTTCTGTGCGATGTTCTCAAGGCCCTTGAGTTCGTAAGCAGACAGTCCAGAACATGCATCCTGGTGTTACAAGGCATTTCTTACTAAACATTTCCAAAATCATATCAATGCAGTAAAAATCGCTGGTTCATGAGCACTAGGAAATGCCTGTGGGCAGTCTACATATACACATCTCAGCCTAAGATGTTTTAATAATTCATACCTGGAAGATAACGAACTTTCACACAATTTGCAAAGCCACATTCACACAGCACCTGTGAATGAAGACAAACACAAAAACAACTCTATTAGGTTCTTTGTGAACTTAGCTGCATTTTCACTTTAGTTTTTTGTTAGGGTTTAACAACATTAATGATGCTCCAAACGTATAAGATAGCTCTTGTTCAATTGTATAATGTAAAATAATACCTGGAAAAACCCCACATTTTCAACCTAGTCTTATATAAAACATTGTAGGCATAATTATCATTTTATATTGTAAATTAAATAATTCACATTTTAACGTTTACTCTAAACATTTCAGTGTTATATTGAAAATCTATTTTACATTACATGGACTGAACATTAATTACAACTTCATTTAATATATGTTCTACATTTTAACGTGTACATCTTTTAACTTATACTTACAAAAATCTATGTTGCCACGTGGTGTGAACACGGCGAGAGGAAAACTAAGAAAATATCATAAGAGTTACGTTTCTGGAAAAAAGAATGAGAGAATGAAATGATAAGTGGTGTCAAACATTCAGTGGTGTCAAACATTCAATTCTGTAATCTAACTAGCCGTAAAAGAGCAAACATTAGCTTACATATTACAGTGACAATTCTTGACTTCGAATTCAATTCTCTTTATTTTCACAAACATAAAAACCGGCAGCAATGGGTTAATTTGATGCATTTTAAAGTTGTTTGACCAAGCTAGCTAAAGTTACGATGCTAACGCGGGCTTCTGTATTCTCCGGTAAAACGACGTAAAACCGTTTAAAAAATCACAAACTGCATAAAACTTATCATAAATGGATTAATATTATATACATTTGATGCAAAATAAAATGTATAATTAGAACAGGAGCAATACAACAAAGGATGTTTTCGGATTACTTACCAACATGTGTGTGACGGATTCCCACAATATCCCGAGGGCTTGTGTGCAGCGAAAGTGACGTCGTTTCCTGTTTCCCAAATGGATTTTTTTCATAACTTTGATGAAAACCAATCACATAAACTTTAAATAACAGAATCTTGTTTGTTTTATAACTCTAATTATTCAAACAATGTTAGTATTTATTAACTAATTGCATTAAATAAATTGTATAATTGATGAAATCTTTTAGAGTTTATTTACTTTTAATGTATAGATTTAAAAAATATGAGTTTTTAAATAAAATCAAATAGATGTAAATGCATAAAAACTAACTCTGCCATGAATCATTTCTGTGAGTGGACCTAGTGAGGGGGAGAGAAAAACAGCACATATTGCACATATTGGAGCATCATGGCAGTCATAAAGGATGAGACAAGAATGGACAGTCTATACAAAACATCAGGACCGGTATTTGTGCTGTTACTCATGAAATCAAAGTATATCATCAAACATGGCGCTGAAGTTGTTCCTTCATGAAAAGCTGGGAGGCCCGGGATGTCCGTTGATGTGTTTCCTTGACAGAGTAAATCCACTTTCTGGCCCCACTGGGCTGCGCCATACCAAGCTGAGGTTGATAAATTAAGGGTGGTGGAGGATGTGGGCAAGTGACGGCTGACTGCCGGGGAGGTAGCGAGCAGTGGGTTCTGTGATCTTCCTTTGGCGACAACAGCAACTCTTTTCTGAATAACTTGTGAAGCAGTTTTAAGAGAGACATAGCTTAAGGAAATATATGAGCATGTATGGTTTGACAACTGGTATGGTATTGGGTCTCCAGACACTAGATGTCCCCCAGTTTAGATTATTTGTTTTTTGTGCTTTGTTGAAGTTTTAATTTTATTGTTGTGTTTTTACTCTATCCCTGCACCTTTCATATGAGTCATATAAAATGTGCTATATAAATAAACTTTATAATAACGATAATATTATTATTATTATTATTATTATTATTATTATTATCTTATCAAGTTGGAGTGTCACTGTTTATATTCAGCTTTACCATCTGAGAAAATATAGAGCCTCACCCACAACGTCCACAAAACTTGAGAAAAACAGACTACAAAACTGTCATTGATGTTAAAGGTGGCAATACACAGTATTAAAAACTGTATGTAAACTTTTGATCAGGGTCATTTGGGTAGTTTCTGTTGTCATTATGATTTAAAAAGAGTAAACACAGTTTTTTGACAATAATGGCTTCACCCAACCACTAATTATGAGTGAAAGAAAAGTATTTGTTTTATCATTCTCAGAAAATCTTAAATTCTGCCAGGGTAACTTATGAGCACAACTGTATCAATGATCATGCACTGTGGACTCAATAGTTCGATGTTCTCTATTGCAAACTTGGACAAAGACCCAAATCCAGTTAGACATCCAAATCAAGCTGTAAGCAGAGTCCAACTATGTTCTGCCAGGTTGCAGGGACATTTTCTTAGCTCCATTTAATGTAAATTTTTGATATAAATAAATTTCTGCATATCAAATTTTTACACCTTATTTTTTTCTCTTCTGAATTGTTTATCAAAACTGGTAGTTTATTTAGCTGCAGCCACAAAGTGTAATGTACACTACTTTTGCAATTTAATGGATGTCACAGTTGCCTAAGGTGCTGTAACCAAAGGTGCTCATATTTTTTTTTAGAAAGACATTGTTAATTTTCAAGATTAAGTTAGGTTCACAGTGGTATAGATAAGGTTCCCAGGGGCAACGGAGCTTAAAAAAAGACAACACAAAGATAAAACACTTGGGAGGTTTTATTAGGGTAAAGAAATCTGAGCAGTTTAACAATAAAAGACAGAAGTGGCTCATGTGAGCTTCAAAGAGAGGAGCTCTACAGGGCACTGCACCTGGAGCTAAGAGGATTCCAACTGCTCAGAACTGCCTGTGCTTTATTCAAATCTCATCATATACAGTCACACTGGTAAAAGAATGAAAGATACTTCTCTATTCAGACTGGGCTGCCCTCTGTGTGAAAAGACAGTGAGAAGACAGGTCAGACTTTAAGGTGTTTTTGCAAATGCTGCAAAAAGATAATCCAGAGGAAGTGGATTCTACATTTAGGTTTTTTCCTCTGTTTTTATTAGCTACAACTTTTGTGTCATTTCTGTAAAACACATTGAGTTACTTTGGTATAAAATGTGCTCTATAAATAGATTTTTTCTTCTTAGGAAGCTACTTTTGGGGGCCCAGACGGCTCACAACACAAACTCAATTAAGACAATGGAATAACCCCAGCACTAACAAATAAGTCACGACACAAGTTTTTTTTTTTGTTTTTTTTTTAAACAGAAACAGATCCTGGAATGGAATTGGTCCTAGCTTCCTGAGGGAAATTGCTACTCAACTGTCATAACTTTTTATCCGGTAAAACAAATTGTTGCACTATTCTTCTTAATAAGCTAAACCTAATCGTACCCAGGACCCTGCACTACAACTTTAACATCAGATTAAGAATTGTTTATTAATAGCCACACAACAAGTTGGTGGAATTTGCTTTCTGTACAGCATGACATAAGCTCAGTTGGTCTGTGTCAGCAAGGACAAACAATATCTATATTTATCAATCAATCAACCAAACTTTATCTTTTTCTATAGCACATTCACAACAAGTCCTATACAACATAAGAACTGACAAAATAGTGCTATGTGTCAAAAGCCTTTCTGAAGAAATTAGCCTTTAGCTTGGATTTAAACAGAGGCACAAAACTCAATGGGAAGGTTATTCCAGAGTCTTAAGACCAGCTACTGCTATAAAACGATCACCCCATTGTTTGGACCTTGACTGTGGGACCCTTAACAGGTGTTGACTTGCAGAGCGCAAAACACGGTTGGTGAACACTTCAAATTTCACACAAGTAAGAAGGTGTGAGGCCGTGCATTGCTTCGAAAACAAACTTTAAACGTTTAAAATCAATTCTGAACCAAACAGGGAGCCAGTGGAGGGAGAACAGGACAGGATTAATGTGGTCATGCTCTTGTGTATGAGGAAGCAGAAAAGCAGCAGCATTTTGTACAAGTTTGAGGTGAGAAAGACGAGACTGATTGATTCCAAGCCTGGAAATACACTGAACAAAAATTTTAACGCAACACTTTTGTTTTGCCTCCATTTTTTATGAGCTGAATGTAAAGATCTGAGACATTTCCTTTGTACACAAAAGGCCTATTTTTCTCAAATATTGTTCACAAATCTGTGTTAGTGAGCGTTAGAGTATTAGAGAGTATCATTATTGCATTTACATTTACATTTATGCATTTAGCAGACACTTTTATCCAAAGCGACTTACATTAAGGTTCCATTCACCAGTGTTACAGCTGGAACACCACTGGAGGCAAGGTGGGTTACGTGTCTTGCCCAAGGACACAACAACAGTAAGAACTGTGGGGAGAGCGGGATTCGAACCGCCTACCTTCCGACGACCACTCTACCACTGAGCCACTACGTCCCCACACGGTAGTGTCACAGGAGTACCTTAGGCTGGCCACTCTAATGTGGTAGACTCACAGGTAGACTCAGACACATTATTAAGAAAGGTGGCAGACGGACAGATAAATAACACCCTTGGATGGTTACAGCCAGTGCTTAATTTTTGGGGGAACATGTGGGGAATATAGCCCCCACTCCCCTTTCCTAAATCGGGACAGGAACTTATTTGACTGGATCCGGCACCACTTTTTATTCAGGAAAAGTTTTTGAAAGTAAAAGTTAATGTGCCCTGTTTTTAAACATGTTTAACTCCAGCTTTTCAAATTAAGCACTGGTAGCTAGTAGAAATAACATTAGAAAGGAATTTAGATTTTGCATCGTTGACAGCCCTTTGATAGACTGTCCCTCAATACACACAAAGACGCATGGGGCCTGTCTTTCTTCTCTGCCGCAGGACATCCAGTTTAGTTAGGGTGATTTTGCATTTAAAAGGTGCAATAAAGTCCAAAATTCCTGATCAGGTGGAGTTGAAATAAGAAATAAAGAAATAAATAAGAAATTGAATACTAGGGAGGTTATCTGAAATACAGGTGTCCCATATTTAATGGAGGTATACATAAGTCCATGAGAGATGATGAGGTCTAGAGTGTGTCCTAGCTGATGTGTGGGGCGAATTACTGACTGTTTCAAGTCAAGAGCCAGGTATGTTATGAGATGAACAAGGACTACTCTTCTTCTGCATCTCCTGTAGTGCTTTTTGCGAGGCAACGCAAAAACAGGACGCTGTAGATGGCCAAGTTTTTTTACTGAATCCTGTAGTCACTAGCAAGAATTACACATCATAAATGACAAATAGTATAAATCCGATAAATAGCAGGTTAAGTAGACGAGCAGTCACCTATCACCCCTCTCATGTACAAACAGACATTTTAGCAATGGTCTGTGAAAGATATTCCACTGTTTCTACCAGTATTACATAGATAGCATAGGAAGACATGAAGAGAGAGCAACACCACCAGAACCAGGGATTCAATAGTTAATTCATTTTTATTTTTTCATTTTTTGCAATGTTTCCTAAACTCTGTTTCGAAATGTACTCTTGTTTTAAAAACACAGCAGCTGCCTTGTGTTGCTCCTGTGTGTTTCATCTGCCACCACTAGAGGGCAGTAAGAGTAAGCAAAGTGGCACTTACAAAACCATACGCCTGCAATTAAACCCTTCATTTTCAATATAATTATAGATTATGTTATTTATGACTATTTATGACCAATAAAAAATCTTTTTTTAATGTATTTTTTTATTAAATGTATTGTTAGTCAATACCTTTTTATTTCTAATAAGAACAAAACAGTAATGGAGATAAAGAGCTGAATAATAGATGGTTGCCAGGTGTGGTCATTTCACACACAGGTCATTCATTAGGTTGACTGTCATTGATAACATTGATAATCGTATCTGTGAAACCATATATGTTCAAGGACAATAGAGTAACTGTTAACCTGCGTGTTATTATAACACAGACACAGGATACAGTGCCTTGTGAAAGTATTCGACCCCCTTGAACTTTGCAACATTTTGCCACATTTCAGGCTTCAAAACATAAAGATATGAAACTGTAATTTGTTGTGAAGAATCAACAAGTGGGACATAATCATAAAGTGGAACAAAATTTATTGGATATTTCAAACTTTTTTAACCAATAAAAAACTGAAGAATTGGGTGTGCAAAATTATTCAGCCCCTTTAACTTAATACTTTGTAGCGCCACCTTTTGCTGCGATTACAGCTATAAGTCGCGTGGCGTATGTCTCTATCAGTTTTGCAAAACAGCTCGAGCTCAGTGAGGTTGGATGGAGAGCCTTTGTGAACAGCAGTTTTCAGTTCTTTCCACAGATTCTCGATTGGATTCAGGTCTGGACTTTGACTTGGCCATTCTAACACCTGGATATGTTTATTTGTGAACCATTCCATTGTAGATTTTGCTTTATGTTTTGGATCATTGTCTTGTTGGAAGACAAATCTCCGTCCCAGTCTCAGGTCTTTTGCAGACTCCATCAGGTTTTCTTCCAGAATGGTCCTGTATTTGGCTCCATCCATCTTCCCATCAATTTTAACCATCTTCCATCAACATTTTGCATTGTTGCCAAAAAGTTTGATTTTGGTTTCATCTGACCAGAGCACCTTCTTCCACATGTTTGGTGTGTCTCCCAGGTGGCTTGTGGCAAACTTTAAACGACACTTTTTATGGATATCTTTAAAAAATGGCTTTCTTCTTGTCACTCTTCCATAAAGGCCAGATTTGTGCAGTATACGACTGATTGTTGTCCTATGGACAGAGTCTCCCACCTCAACTGTAGATCTCTGCAGTTCATCCAGAGTGATCATGGGCCTCTTGGCTGCATCTCTGATCAGTCTTCTCCTTGTATGAGCTGAAAGTTTAGATGGACGGCCAGGTCTTGGTAGATTTGCAGTGGTCTGATACTCCTTCCATTTCAATATTATCGTTTGCACAGTGCTCATTGGGATGTTTAAAGCTTGGGAAATCTTTTTGTATCCAAATCCAGCTTTAAACTTCTCCACAACAGTATCTCGGACCTGCCTGGTGTGTTCCTTGTTCTTCATGATGCTCTCTGTGCTTTAAACGGACCTCTGAGACTATCACAGTGCAGGTGCATGTATACAGAGACTTGATTACACACAGGTGGATTCCATTTATTATCATTAGTCATTTAGGTCAACATTGGATCATTCAGAGATCCTCACTGAACTTCTGGACAGAGTTTGCTGCACTGAACGTAAAAGGGCTGAATAATTTTGCACGCCCAATTTTTCATTTTTTTATTTGTTAAAAAAGTTTGAAATATCCAATAAATTTTGTTCCACTTCATGATTGTGTCCCACTTGTTGTTGATTCTTCACAAAAAATTACAGTTTCATATCTTTATGTTTGAAGCCTGAAATGTGGCAAAAGGTCGCAAAGTTCAAGGGCGCCGAATACTTTCGCAAGGCACTGTATGTTTAGCATCTGGAGAAAATTAAAGCATTTATGTCACATGTACAATGACACAATCAAATATGAATGTTTGTGGGGTTAGAGGTTGGACGTGTAGCAAAAACTTCATGTATTCCCTTGTACCATGGGAACTTCTTTTTTTTATTAGTGGAACTGCCACTTTGGCGGAGAGCATCACGCACTTTGATGTCATTTTGAGTTAATTTCTTAACTTTTGCGCAACATTGTTTAGCACTCTTGTTGAATCCATATTCCTTTAATCTTTCACTGATCATTTTGTAGACATGAGCGTTTTTGTGAGAATAAAGCTGATATGTTTTCATCAGCCCAGCTAATAAGGCATTTTATCTCCTCAGTGCTCCACATTTGGCCTCTGCTCATTTTGTTGTTGGACAATATTTTGACTGGGCAGGTGTGAAAGTGCCCTAAGTGTGTGTCAGCCCTGTCACTAACTGGCCATTGGACAAAGTGTAGCCTGCTTTAGACCTAAAGCTGCTGGGATAAGCTCCAGTCACCTGTGACCCTAACAGAACTAAGCGGAAGAAGATAAATGATCTGTTCATTTGTGACCATAGATAAAAACACTTTATTTGACATTGCACTTGATACATTGTATCTACCTGATTTAGTACATTGTAACAGAATGTGTAACAAACTGTAATAACATGTAATTGCACATTCATACCTTAATGCTAACCCTTCCTATAACTCTGCATGTGGCAGAGTGGTTAGCACTCCCGCCACATCAAGAAGGTCTTGAGTTCAAAACCCGGCCGACTCAAACATCCTCGGTCGACACATATTAACGATAGTGTCAAATAAAGTATGACCAAATAAATTTGAGTGCATGTACTTACAATTTTTCACGAAAAATAAATGGCCTTTGACTCTGGAAGCTAAGTGTCACCATGTGTGAAATAATTCTTCAAAAGCATTGGGCTGTATTTTCAAGTCTAATAAGGTTAAGGTAATTAGTCTTTTGGTTAATACACTTTATCTGCAGTTTCAAGGCCGTTCAGAGCCAAGTCTCGTTGATAGTGACCTGTTTGTTTCTCAGAGCATGGTGATTATCATTGACCTTCTTATCGCTTTTCCTCTGTCTGCCTTTCATTCTGATGCCAGTTAACTTTGGGTTAAGGCCGGGCGCCTGAGTGCTGCCAACACAGAATCACTTCACTGAACCAATCACATAAAGGCAGGGTCCAGCTCAGCAGCCATTGAGTGTGCACGGTTTACGTCACCCTTTGGCTTCTTTGGCCTGACAACCGACATCCTCCCCCAAATTAAATATACCCATATGATGTTACCACACAAGAACAAACTTTTAATTTATAACTATTACCCTTTGACTACAAAGTAACCAGAAAACATTTTATGGTCATTGCAGTGGAATCCAGAACTAATGCAGAGAAGTGAAAACAGATTATTTTTACTGTGTTACTAAAAGTTTGGATAATAACAAACCAAACAAAACCATAAATCAGGAGTAGTGAGTGCTATAAGAACAATTTAATTTTAATCATATTTTGGAATGATAATCTTTTAGTTTAGTTTGTAAGGTCTTGAAACATGTATGACTTGGAATGCATTTTTCTGCCTCTCCTCTGTGTTATAAGGGCTATATTTGCACATACCCATTTAAGAACACTGTACATTGTTGTATGTCCCATAAATGGATGCGCTGCTCTAAACATATGTGCCTCCCATATTAGGACGCGCTGCTTTGCTGCACAAGAAACACATCTGCTTTTCTTTCTTTGGTTACATTCTGAATGTATTCTGTGATTGGTAGCTGCACCACCACCATATAAAGTCACACTGCCATTGTATATAAACTGTGTAGGTTTAACAATAAAGCTTTGAGAAAGAGATACTGAACCACGAAACCTAGCGTGTTGCCTCTTGTCTCCCTCTGATCAGAGTACGCATGCTGATGCATCGCCTGTAGCTGTCAGACTAGAACTGGCATAACGAAGTAGGTCACAGACGATACTCTGAATCGTCTGTGGCGGTCAGATTCTGGAGCTGACATAACGAAGTAGGTCACAGACGATATTCTGAATCGTCTGTGGCGGTCAGATTCTGGAGCTGACATAACGAAGTAGGTCACAGACGATATTCTGAATCGTCTGTGACGGCCAGATTCATGGCGGTCAGATTCTGGAGCTGACATAGCAGTAGGTCACAGGCGATACTCTGAATCGTCTGTGGCGGTCAGATTCTGGAGCTGACATAAGCAGTAGGTCTGACGATACTCTGAATCGTCTGTGGCGGTCAGATTCTGGAGCTGACATAACGAAGTAGGTCACAGACGATACTCTGAATCGTCTGTGGCGGTCAGATTCTGGAGCTGACATAACGAAGTAGGTTACAGACGATACTCTGAATCGTCTGTGGCGGTCAGATTCTGGAGCTGACATAACGAAGTAGGTTACAGACGATATTGTGAATCGTCTGTGGCGGTCAGATTCTGGAGCTGACATAACGAAGTAGGTCACAGACGATATTGTGAATCGTCTGTGGCGGTCAGATTCTGGAGCTGACATAACGAAGTAGGTTACAGATGATACTCTGAATCGTCTGTGGCGGTCAGATTCTGGAGCTGACATAACGAAGTAGGTTACAGATGATACTCTGAATCGTCTGTGGCGGTCAGATTCTGGAGCTGACATAACGAAGTAGGTCACAGATGATGTTGTATCGCCGTTTGCCGTCAGGTTCTGGTACCGGCATAACGAAGTGGGTTGCGGACGATATTCTGAATATGATATGGGTTGAACAAAAGCGGATACAGATCTATCGACTAGCTAGAGGAAAAAACGTTATTTCAGTGAGCACTTCAGTAACATTACAGAAATCTTAATAATAATAATTAAATTAAATTTTTATTGAAAATGGCAGGGAGGGCTAGCCCACCTAGCCCATTGATACCAGCCGCCCCTGCTTGTGTATTTCTTCCATTTATAAACCTACAAGGCTAACAAAAACTTAAGGAAGTTTTTAAAATAAAACCCCGGGATATCGCAAATGTCCAAAATCCATTAAAATGTAGATTTTCTGTGCCCAGTAGAAAATGAGCCATGGACCACTAGTGGGGACCCCTGCTGTACATACAGTACTATACTGTAACAACCTTTATCAGGCTTTCTAGTTTACATGAGTTTACAAACAAGCATGTTAGCTTGGTTATACAATTTACAATAGTGGCTCAGAATATCATCATCGTCATAAAAGTCACTTCTGATGATGTGACCGAGATATGTGACCTTATTCACCACAGATAATTCACATATCCACATATAAATAAGAAAACGCAGTACAGATGTAATGGAGCATGTGATTTTCCTAAATACACAAGTGACAACAAGAAAACAGTTTAATGGGAAGGCGCTAAAACAGTACCATGATTCAACGCATTTCAGACAAATTACACAATTTCCTTTTGCAGACAAACAGTGGCATAATTTTTACAACACATGAGGCAAACACATCCAGAAATATGACTTCCGTCACTGTGTAGGCTGCTCGCACCTCCGGTGGACAACAACCACAGAGTCTGTTTATTACAGCAGCCATTTAGAGCACAACATTTAGAAGCAAATTTAGAGCAGAGCTTGTGGTTTTATTTATTAGCTGATCTTGATCCTTTGGGGATGAAGTGTCAGACCACATGCTGCTGCTTTACACATGACAATATATAACAGCAATGCCAAATAAGTAAAGAGCATGAGCCAGAACCTAACAATACTTAGTTATTTCTGTCAAATGATGACACAAGAGTGTCAGAAGAGTCTTGTGAAATCACAGGAAATGTCTGACCGAAACCATCACATCGAAGTGTGTGGCAGACACAAACACAGAGCCAAAGTGAATTTAAAGCATGTAAAGAACCTTGGAACATGGATTATACAGTACAAGTGTGCAAACTGCTCCTTTGTGTGTGTAATGAAAAGTGAATTTGTGGATTTGTTCATTTAAAAAACATTTTAGTCCAGTGCATTGGCCTATTTCTACTCTATTTACTCTTCATATTCATGTAATCTAATACAATGTATTGTATAGAACGTGGCCTCGTCACAGTACATCAAAGTCCCACTGGAGGTTTGTGTCCAGCTGAGGGTACTGTGTCAGTGCAATAGACATGATTCACAATTTTACCAATCTCATTAAATTAGAACAATTACAAAGGATATTTTTGGACTAAAAGTTATGGTGTGGTACTTGGCAAATTTTTTAAGACACGTTTTTTTAGAGAACATTTTGGAAACACAGACCTTTTCTTCATAGACAAGATCTATTGGTAGATTTTTGAAGGAATAGAACAGACCAGGGGTTGTACATCAAAAACAAGCTGGACCAATGTTATGGGAATTATATAGTTACTTTTTATTAAGTACTGGTTGCTCTTTATTATTTCAAACTGATTGAAGAGCAGAGGCAAACAAACTCTCTGCCGTCCCGCACGCCATCTTCACTGTTTTGAACAAGGGACTTGAGTCGCCTAAGTGAGACGCAAGGCAACGCTCCAGCGGCATTCAAATGTGATTGGTTGTTACAGAACATATCTGAGTTACTGACTGGCTTACAGAGCTTTGCCAGACTGAGTTCCTGTTCATAGAATATACAGAGAGCTCACATCAAGCTGTGCCAGGCTAAAAGAGGTGTGTTGATGTTGCTTTAAGTGAAACAGCGCAGCATTTAAAGTTGAAATTAAGCTTCCCATTGATTGATTAAGGATATGTCCCACATGTTTTCTCGTGCCCAGTGATACCCAACTACTCAAATATTCTGATACTCAACTTACTTTGACTGGTTTGTGCACGCAAGAGAACCCAATGCATTGAGAACGGGCGATGATCTCATTTTATTACAGAAGCTACTTTTTATTACATTTTGGTCCTATAGTCACTCTATCTGCAAATCGCATAATTAATTAACAAATGGCTGTAAAGATGTATTTTTTGAAAAGATTTGTTTTTGTTTCCCAAAGAATTGCCCATTATGTTTATTTAAACATTGATATCGGCCTAGAATTTCCACATCGGTGCATTCCATACCAATCCTACTATATCTTTTTGTGGAAACATGTCTTTCTTTGCACTGAGAAGCTTTCAGAAGCAGCCCTGTCCTCTCTTTTCCCTGTATTGTCTATTAGGTGTGTGACAAGATCTTGTGCCACGAGATCTTACGTGATCAAAACTTTAAAAATTTATTTTATATGAATTTTTTCGTCAAGGTAAAAAGAAGTAAAGGTTGAAATAGAGCTACAGGGAAAATTTAGGCCAGCACAACTTCCTCAAATTCCTGTCTCAACCAACCAGGAGCTCAAGCCAACAAGAGCTCCTGTTCATCAGCAGCCAATAACAATAATACATTTGTTCATTTATTTCTTTTTTTACTATGTTTTTTGGTATTTATTTTGTCTTCTTCATCTTCTCAGGGTGTTTCTTATTGTGACCTAATTGTTAAATTTTGCAAGTTTCCTTAATGTTACATCTTTGGCTAGTAATTGTGTTTATTGGCATTCTTAAGTTACTTTAACTTGATTTTATTTACTAAAAATAATTATCTAGTTCCTGTTAAGGTGAAGAGTATTGTTATAAAAAATTTAAATTTCCTATAGTTAAATAATTATTGGTTGCTCCTAGTCCTGTTCAGGTCATGTCAAATCTGATTATGTCATGTCCTTCATGCTAATACAAACATAAACTAGACATAACTAGACGTAGAGATAACTTGCCACGGACTGAATCCTGCACCTGGGAGCTTGTTCTGGGGAGTGTGTGTGAAAGATACGCCTCCTACAGCCTTCACTGCATGATATAAAATCTCATGTATTGTTTACTTTTCCAAGCAAACCTCATCCTGTACCTTTGTGACATGTTGTCTTTGCTTCTTCTAGCAAGAATTAAACCTGACCATTCATTTTAAATTGTACACTGTCCATGTGGTCTCTCTGGATAATCTGAACAAAGAATTCTTATAACAAGTATATAAAATTAAAGTGTCCCAGTTTTAAGGTTTGAAAATCTGGTCACTTTATATTTGGGGTTTAAACCTAGAATAAAATATCAGGTACAGTATGTAGTCTGTAAGAATGCTACTACTTCAAACGTGCCCATTTCCATAATTCTAAAATCTAAATATGAGGACCCAGATTTTTTGGGATATGATATGTTAAATATAAGTCCACAGAAAAGTATGGTGATAAAATGTTGTATTTGGATCATGTGAGGATGAGCATTAGATGTGGTTTAGCCAAGAGTAACCCAAAGGTGGGAGGGACGGCAGGTTACTGTAGTGTGATGAACTGGACAGAACCCGGCCTGAGGTCACTTCAAGACAACATCACAACTGTGGATGCTATTAAATGTCATTGTCCTGAGTGATGCATGCCACAATAAAAAGGAGTAGTTAAGATAAAATCGTTGTTAAAAAGCTAGGTAACATGTCTGTGACAAATCCACATCCACATGGCTTTTGTTACTTAGGCATTTATGTTACTGCATCACTGTCAGATTTGTACCGTGACAATTTTCTGCCCCTGATTGACAGAACTAAGAGTGACTTATTTAGAGTGGACCGTCAATGTGGCCGGGCAGAAATACTCCACGCTCCTCTCTACATTAGTGCTCAACTTACTCCATATGAGCCAACAAGTCTCTCCGTTCCTCAGCAGCTGGTCTCCTTGTCGTACCTCGTGTTTACTCATGCTCTAAAAAAAAATGGAACTCACTTCCAGATGCACCAACAATAACCTCTTTTAAAAGTAGACTCAAAACACACCTTTTCTCACTTGTTTATTAACAATAATACATATGTTCATGTTGTACATATGTTTATATTTTTTTTTATTTCTTTATTTGGTTCATTTCTTTCTTTCTTCTTTCTTTCTTGTTTGTTCTTTTGCTACATTATTTGTGTCATTGGTCAGTTCTGCCCTTCTCACTAGAAGGCTGCATACATTTAGTCAAGATGGCTGTCCTCCCAAGATCTTAACTTGAACCAACCTATACCTGTTCTGCTGGCTAAATCCTTTTTTGCTTGGCCCCAATTTAAAAGGAATAATGTTTTAAGCCCTCCAAAACTGATCCAGTATATTAAACTTGGTACTCTAAGGGCATCAAGTCAATTAACGACCTGTATACAGAAAACATTTTTTCATCCTTTGCTCAACTTTCATCTAAATATAACCTTCCAACCAGTCACACCAACCAGTTTCCACTTTGTGCAGGTTAGAGACTACATTAACTGACACCCTTTTAACCGTAGAGGCTATCAGCAAGAGATGTATTTCAGTTTTGTACGGCTTAATATGGTCAGCCTCCTCTCATTCGTTTACGGCGGATAAAAATGTATGGACAGCCTTGGTATTAAACTGACCAAACAGCAGTGGGCCTCGGGCACTTTCTTTGATTCACTCATCCTCCTTATGCGCCCAAAGAAGTCTAATTCAATGTAAAGTTTTTCGTAGCTTGCTATATTATTGTTAAAATGTATCCCTCTGCCAGCAATGCCTGTGAAAGCTTCAACCTTTCTCCAGCCAATGTTCACATGCTGTAGACTGATGTTGTTTTGGTCAGACATATTTGACATATAAGGCAAGGCATATGGTTGTGCCATTACCCCTAACCATTAACGGTAGAAGGGTTGGACATAGAAAGCCCGCTTCCGTGTTTGAAGCTTATACGGAAGTAGGCATAGGCTCCATCAAGCCAAACACTTGGCCACCATCTTGGCTCCATTGGTAGACCACTTACAACACCAATTCATCAACTCACAGGCCTTTACAACAAATTCCAAACATCTACAACTAGATGCAGATGAGATAATTCTCCTTTGATGTCACATCACTTTTTACTTGTATACCCACCAATGAAGCACTCGTGGTTATAAGGAAGAGATTACTACAGGACACATCTTTACAGGACAGGACAAACCTCACCCCGGACCATATTTGCAGTTTACTGGAGATATGTTTGAACACTACTTATTTCTAGTTCAGAGATAACTTCTACAGACAAAAACACGGCTGTGCCATGGGATCACCTGTCTCCTCGATTGTGGCTCACCTGTACAAGGAGGAAGTGGAGAACAGAGCTCTGGTCTCTTTCCCAGGTGCAGTGCCCAGTCACTGGTTGATATGTTGATGTCAACACAGTGAACAAGAACGTCTCGGGTTACTTGACTGTAACCCTGTTCCCTTAGAAAGCGGGAACGAGATGCTGCGTAGCATTACGCTATGGGGAACATTCTTTGTGTGACCGGTTGTGAAGCACGTGTGTCAAACACGCCAAGAATTGGCTTATAATACCTCTGTTGGTGACGCAGCTCATCAGTGGCAGCTGTGTGATTGCGCGCACCTGAACAGAGGGTATAATAACACGTGGCAGGGGCGTCCTCAGGTCACCTTTGTCTGAAGAGCGCCGGACACGCCCAGTGCGGCATTGCAGCGCAGCATCTCGTTCCGCTTTTAAGGGAACAGGGTTACAGTCAAGTAACCCGAGGCGTTCCCTGTCAAAAGCTACACTCGATGCTGCGTGGCATTACGCTATGGGGAACGAGAATACCAACGCCGCCGCACTGTAAGTGTCTGGACCCCTCGGGTTGTGAAGTGTGCACAAACACAAAAGAGGTCTCAAACACAATTTTGGGATGATGACTCAAGGACATGCGAGCCCACAGTAGCATGAACATCCAAGCTATAGAATCTGATGAATGTGTGCGGAGAGGACCAGCCTGCCGCATCACAAACTTGCTGCAGAGGGCACCTTTTGCTAGAGCTGTTGAAGCTGCAACCCCTCTAGTAGAATGAGCCCTCACACCTATGGGCGAAGTTTGACGCGCCAGCGTCATAGGCCAGGGCAATGGCATCCCTCACCCAACGTGATATAGTTTGTCTGGTAGCTGCAACCCCAGCTTGCAGCCCCGTACATATAAACAGCTGTTCGGACTTACGCCACTGGCTAGTGCGGTGGACATAAGTCTGGAGGGCACGTACTGGACACAGTAAGTGAAGTCTCTCCTGCTCCGGTGTTGTAAATGGCGGAGGACAGAAGGCTTCAAGAATGACCGGATTTAAGGTCGAGAATGGAACTTTTGGAAGATAGTTAGGGTGAGGATGCAAAATGGCTTTGACCAGCCCGGGAGCAAAGTCTAGGCAGGAGGGCGAAACTGACAGAGCCTGCAAATCTCCAACCCTCTTGAGAGTGGTAATGGCCGCCAGAAGAACCATTTTTAGAGTCAGAAATTTAACAGACGCTGACTCCAGTGGTTCAAAAGGAGTGCTTACTAAGCCCTCCAGCACTATAGCTAGGTCCCAGGAAGGAACTCTAGCTCTAGTTTGGGGTCTCAACCGCTTGGCACCTCGAATGAAGCGGGCAACTAGAGGATGTCTCCTATCGAGACCCCGTCAATCAGGGCGTGGCAAGCCGAAATGGCGGCCACGAGAAAACCCTGAGTGTGCTAGGATTAGTGCCGAGGACAGTTTGTCCTGCAGAAACTCCAGCACTGAAACAATCTGGCAGTGGACTGGGTCTGCATGATGTGTAGCACACCAGGCATCAAAGACACGCCATCTGCAGGCATAGGCTCTCCTAGTAGAGGAGACCTAGCGCTCAGAATAGTCTCTACAACAGGGGCTGGGAGCCCGACATCTCTTAAGTGGTCCCCCTCAGGGCCAGGCGTAAAGGTTCCAGAGCTCGGGCCGGGGATGAAACACTGTCCCCTGTGCCTGAGAAAGGAGATCCCTCCTGGTCGGAATCGCCCATGGCGAGCCGTCGAGGAGAGATATTAGGTCTGAGAACCACACTCTGGTTGGCCAACGGGCGCTACTAGTAAGAGGCGCAACCCGCATTGACGGACCTTCGCCAGGACTCCCGGGAGCAGAGCCACCGGGAAATGCATAAAGGCGCAGTCTGGGCCACACATGGGCCATTGCGTCCAGACCCAGGGAGCTGGAGGAGTCAGAGAGAAGTAGAGGGGACATTGTGCTGTCTGCTGTGAAGCAAAGAGGTCCACCTCTGCTTCGTAAAATCTTTCCCAGATTTGGCTCACTACCTCGGGGTGGAGTTTCCACTCCCCATGTGTCACAGCCTGTCTGGACAATAAATCTGCTCCCACATTCATGCGCCCGGGATATAAATCGCCTGAGGGACAGGAACTTGTCCTGAGCCCAAAGCAGCACCTGCTGCGCTAGCTTGTTCAAGCGGCACGAACGCAGTCCGCCCTGACGATTTATGTAAGAGACCACCGCTGTGCTGTCTACTTGTACTAGGACATGGTAGCCCCTTAGCTGCTGGAGGAAGTATTTCAGGGCCAGAAATACAGCCTTCATCTCGAGGCAATTGATGTGCCATGCGAGAAGATGGCCTCTCCATATCCCTTGGGCTGGACGGCCATCTAAGACCGCGCCCCAGCCCGTGAGGATGCATCTGTCGTTAGCATCATGCGGCGACAACATGGACCTAGGGTGGGACCCAAAGTGAGAAACTGGGGTCTGAACCACATAGATAGGGTCACGAAGCCCTCGGCGTAACCCTTATTTGCTTCAGGGGTTGGCCCTTGGATGAAACCCCTGGCTCTGAGCCACAGCTGAAACGGTCTCATGTGCAGAAGGCCCAAAGGAATTACCGTGGATGCAGATGCCATGAGACCCAATATTCTTTGAATGAAGTGCACAGCCACTTCCTGGCCTAACCTGATAGCTTTCAGGGTAGTTAGAATGGACCCGACACGAGGAGACAGATGTGCCTGCATCTCGGTTGAGTCCCAAACAACCCCTAGATATGTTGTCCTTTGGGCGGCCGAGAACGCTCTTCTCGGCGTTGAGTCTCAAGCCTAGAGAGTCGAGATGAGCTAGGGACGGCGTCCCGATGTCGAAGCACTAGCTCCTGAGACTGAGCTAATATCAGCCAGTCGTCTATGTAATTCAAAATGCGGATGCCCTGGAGTCGCAAAGGAGCCAAGGCTGCATCCATGCATTTTGTATATGTCCGGGTGACAAGGCCAGGCCGAGCGGAAGAACCCGATGCTGGTGCGCCGCTCGGCGAACCTCAGGAACTTTCTGTGCTGTGGCAGGATTTGTATGTGAAAATACGCGTCCTTTAGATCGATGGTGACAAACCAGTCGCCTAATCGGATCTGGGACACAATCATTTTTATTGTGAGCATTTTGAATTTTAATGCTTTGAGGTAGCGGTTTAACCCGCGAAGGTCTAAAATCGGGCGCAGCCCCCCATCTTTTTTCCGAACTAGAAAATATCGGCTGTAAAACCCGGATTGTCTGTCTGGTGGGGGAACACGTTCTATGGCCCCTTTGTCCAGCAGAACCTGCAGTTCCTGTGTCAATACATGGGCTCGTTCGGTTTCACGGAAGTGGAGACCACGCCGTTGAAAGCGGAGGGCGATTGGCAAACTGGAGTCTGTAGCCTTTGGCCACAGTCCTTATTACCCACGGGAGATATTTGGCAGGAGCATCCATGCTGCCAATTTCTCTGAAAGGGGCAGTAGTTTTGTCACCTCGGTTCTTGGGGGGGATGTAAGACATCCGCCGTCCTGAGCCAAGGCAGGAGACGGCCGGACACTTACAATTGCGCTGGAGACTGCTGCTCCCGAAGCGCCAGTGGCGGCGGAGAAAAACAGCGGACTCCTGAGGGTGTCGACATGGAGTCTTTAGACTCTCTTGGATTTTGTTGCGCCCCACCCGGTGGGAGAACACCCGCGCCATGGGCGCGCCAATTTCAGGGCCTCTGCTTCCTGGCTAGCGGAATAACATTCCCAGGTCTGTTCTCTTTTGAGCAGCGAGAGAATCCGCCTCCAGTCCTTACGAGGGGCACGATTCGCCACACTCTCCTTCTGGGCAGCCCGCTTTTCTCTGGAAGGGGCTGGACCTGGCGGACAGGGTGGCCGCGGTCCCGGCTGCTGAGCACGGCGAGGAAGGAACCTCACAAGCGCCTCCTCGTAGCGTTTAGCCTCGCCTTCTTAGTGGCGGCGGAGTCCACGCGTTGCCAAAAAGACCGGAAGGCGAGATGGGTGCATCCAGGAGGAAGGCGCGGTCCTTCTCTTTGATGCCCGTGAGGTTAAGCCACAGATGTCTTTCCGTCGCAACCAAAGCAGACATGGAGCGGCCAATAGCGCGGGCCGTCTGCTTGGTTGCCGCGAGAGAGAGGTCTGTGGCGCGGCGTAGCTCAGAAAGCGCGTCCTCGTCCACAGAACCCCTGTGCTCAAATCTTTGAGCAGCTCAGCCTGGTATGCCTGCAAAACCGCCATGGTGTGCAGTGCTGCACCAACCTGACCCGCCCGCCTGGAAAGCCTTCCCCACCAGTGATGGCGTGAACCGGCATGGCTTGTTGGGAGTGTAGGTTTTCTTAGGGAGGGCGATGTCCCGGGGAGAGATAGCCATGGCGTCTCTTCCACCTGGGGCATCGACCCATAACCCGCACCTGTGCGCCCACGATAGTCGAATAAATCGGCGTCGAAGGCACAAAAACACGGGACGAATAGGGCTTATTCCATGGCGTGCCAGCTCCTCATGGAGGTCCCCAAAGAAGGAGAGACCGCCGCTGTGATCCCTCCCCTGGCCACCTGACAGAAACCTGTCATCCAGTTTAGAGTATTTAGGGGCCCTGCTCCTGAGGCCACTCAATATTCAGCCTCGCCACTGCTCTTGTAACCACCTCGAGCAGCTCCTCAAACGCCGTGTCAGAGCGGGAAGAGCGCTCCGAGGCTGCTGCGCCCCCAGAAGCCAGGGATGAGGCTTCATCGACGTGCTCACGGGAAGCGCCGTAGCGCGCCGCCCGAGCACAGAGCCGGTGTCTGCCTCATCTGGTGAGAGCGCGAGGGGCATAAGACTATCTGATCCCTGCGCCTCAGCCAGATCAACACGCGAACCCACGACCGGAGTGGGAGGCGGCTCGCTCCTCTGCAAAGAAAGCGAGCCGGGCACGTAGGATCTTGGCAGGCAAAAGATCACAGTGCTCACACTCCCCAGAAAGTCCGAGGGCTGCGTGTTCTTCCCCCAAACACTCAAAACAAAATTCATGCTGATCATCGTCAGCAATGTGCCTCTGGCAAGGAGGAACACATTTCTTTCTGAACCCAGCCATGATACTTTTGTATTTATTATTTTATATATATTCGTACTGGCACAGAGAAAGGTTTGCTCACACTTCACACAATGCGATCTGAAGACAAAGAAACCTGAGGACGCTCCCGCGTCACGTGTTATTATACCCTCTGTTCAGGTGCGCGCAATCACACAGCTGCCACTGATGAGCTGCGTCACCAACAGAGGTATTATAAGCCAATTCTTGGCGTGTTTGACACACGTGCTTCACAACCGGTCACACAAAGAATGTTCCCCATAGCGTAATGCTACGCAGCATCGAGTGTAGCTTTTGACAGGGAACATCAAGATCACCCATGAACACACACAGATCAATATTTACTGTTTGATTCCCACCATCCTCTGCAGCACAAGCTGGAGTCATCAGGACTCTTCAGCACAGAGCACAAGAGGTGCCCAGAAGGTAAACAGAAAGAAGAACAACACATCCGTAAAGCCCTGAGAGACGGTGGATACCCCAGATGGTCAACAAAACCAAGAGGACACAGAAACCAATGAAAAACATGAAAGGGGTGCGCAGTGGCTCAGTGGTAGAGTGGTCATCCTTCAACCAGAAGGTCGGCAGCTCAATTCCCACAGTTCATACTGTTGTTGTGTCCTTGGGCAAGACACTTGTTGTGTAATATTTTTATGCAATATATTTTATTTTTGTATACTTATTTAGTTCTTCATTTAAACATGATAAGTTTAATGAACACACACACACAGGGAAGATCTAAGTTAAAGATAAGAGACATGTGTCTGGCCCCAGAGAAAGGGTCAAAGGAGAATAGGACAAAGTTGAACCCATAGGAGGGGGCCCTTGGGAAAAGAAGGGGTCTTTGACCAAAGGAAGTTATAAATTGTCATAACTGTCATATGGAAAGGTATACAGTATAAACTCTAGGTTGAGAGACAGTCTTCAGTAGAGCTGGGGAAGTCTACTCGAGTCGTTATTGTTTGTTGGTGCGATGTTGAACAATAAAGACTCTATGGCACTGGAATGGTTGTGCGTTCATAATTTATTCCATACAATTGTGCTACTGAAGGCTGAGCGGTCAGTATCAGTTTGTTGTGTAAATTTGTCACGACAGCCTCCAGTGGCTGTAACACTGGTAATTAGAAGCTCAATGTAAGTCGCTTTGGATAAAAGCGTCAGCTAAATGAATGTAAAAGGATTTTCTACAAACACAACATTCCAGTCCTCTTCAAACCTGCACTGTTAAAAAAAATCCTGTTAATTTACAGTAAACAGCTGGCAGCTATATTTTCCGGCTTTGAGCTGTAATTTTACAGTGCATGTACTGGAATATGGAATGACAGTTTATTACTGTAAAATATATTACAGTACTGAACTGTAAAAAAAAATATTATGTACAGTGTAATACTGTAATTTATTGGTTAGTATTATACAGTTTTTTATGTATTAGGTTATATTAAAAATGTTTGTTATTTATGATTTAAAATTTGTATTCTAAAAAGAAAATTTCTTAAACACAAAAGATGGCCTTAAAACTTTGGACTTTTATTAAAGCCAATATATAAAATACATTAACATTGTTTCCACTTAACAAATATGTGGAAATTAAAATAATGGACAAAATACAATTCTCTGAACATGTACTGTAAAACAGCAATACTTTTTTCTGCAATGTACATGCACACTGAAGAGCAGCATACTGAAATCCTGTGAATTTAAATATGTTGTTGCAAAAAGTGCTGTCACTTCAGATTTCACATAAGAATTCAACAGCAGAACACTGCACTGACTTTGCATTAACACTCAATCGCAGAATACTGCACTGACTTCAACTGAACACTCAAATGCAGAACAATGTACTGACTTTGCATTAAGACTCAACTGCAGAGCACAGCAGCGACTTCAGCTCTGAAACAGGATGTTGAACATCAGCTGTACTGGCTTTGTATTACTGCACAAAACCTCAAAGTCCAAAAGATTTTTATCAGGTTGGCTACGTGGACTTTCACAGTTGCAGTCTTTTTATGGACAAGTTTCCCGTCTTTTGGAGATCACCTTCACCTGGCTGGCCTTTGTCCCTCTCTCTGGATTCAAACCAATGAAGCGCCTAAAAGCAACGAGAAATGACATATATTAGGCTTGGTAAGTCATGATGAATTTTATATAAGACTATTCGAAGAGGTTTACTCATGATAATAACCTCTGTGTATATTCATTATGAAAGAATGATCTCATTTCAGAGTCCTGACTGACACCTGTGACGGATGTAAAAAGCCACCTCGGAATCAAATGAAACTGACATATTTTTTCTCAACTGTAATGTAACTACTAATTTAATATCTTTATTATTTTACATTAAGTGCACACAACATGTGCATGAACTAACTGCATGATTTGTATTTTGGACATTTCTGCCATATGAGTGTAACAATGTGTATTGATAAAGCACTACATAAATAAAAGAGACTTGTATTAAATATGGATAATATATTTTTTTCCAAACATAATATGTATGAGAACAAACATTAAATTATGGTGGTGCATGGTTTATGTTATTGGCAGTTCTCTGCTTTCTGTTAAATCATTGCATAATTTATATTAAAGGGCTAATTCACTTTGAAATTAAATTTTGATATGTTTTAGCTTACCCCAAGGGCATCCAAGATGTAGGTGTCTTTGTTTCCACAGTAGTTTCAATTTGGATGTTTTTAGGTCCAGCCGTTCTTGTCTGTCAGTCATTTAATGCATGCCTATGGTCACCTCATAAAAGAAAATACACAGGTTCAAATTAAACAGTCCAAATTAAACAATTCCACATCGTAAGTACACATTGATGACCTAAGACATGAAACGAGCGGTTTGTGTGAGAAAACCTACAGTATTTCTATAGTTTTTTACCTCTTGAAAAACATCATATCCATGTTGAGGGCATGAGCTTCTTGGTGTGTGAGCGCGTTCGGCTTATCCGGGATGTTTTAAACAAGAAATGTTTTTTAAAAAATATATGTTTAGGGATGTTTAAAAAGAAAAGAATTGCGTATGCTCGCGCGAGAGGCACATACAGCCAGGAGTCGCGCCGGCGCATCAACAAGCCAGTACGCGCTCACACACCAAGAAGCTCGTTCACTGCAACATGGACATTATGTTTTTCAAGAGGTTAAAAAATGATATAAATACTGTTGGTTTTCTCACACAAACCGCTCGTTTCGTGTCTTAATTCATAAATGTGTACTTACGGTTTAATTTGAACCTGTGTATTTTCTTTTATGAGGTGACCATAGGCATGTATTATATGACTGACAGACAAGAACGGTTGGACCTAAAAACATCAAAATTGAAACTACTGCGGAAACAAAGACACCTACATCTTGGATGCCCTTGGGGTAAAACACATCAACATTTAATTTCAAAGTGAACTAGCCATTTAAATGACAAGCTCTTAACAGATCTGGGAAATAAGGCACAATACCAAAACAATATTTACCTTTGTACAAACTCCAGGCTTCTTCTTGGTACTGTAGATTAAAGATGTAGTAAGTAGAGAAAACTGCAGCTAGCCCTGTGATGAAGCTTTGGTCGACACCTTCACAGATTACATGATTTTCGATGGTGATCATCCATCCTCCAATTGTGGCTTCATCACCGGCAACTGATAAAGACAACAAATTGCAGCTAAAACAGTGTCTAATATGGTCATCAGTACTTTATTCATTGTAAATTAAATACATTTTCTGCAGATCAGAAGTTGTCATGACCTGGGATGGCTAAAACAATGTTGATGAGGTAGACTGATGTGAGAACCTTGCTTATCTGACACTTACACAGCAGTATCAGTCGTGGAGAGGCGGGGATGGTCAGGGTGCTCTCAACATCTGCTGCCGTGGCAGATATCTGCAGAACACAGACAATTGTATAAAAATTATAAATGACAGAATAACAAACCCAGTAATAGCAAGTATTATGTAAATGTAAACATACATACATCAGCAGGGAGTATTAGTCCCTCTAGCCCTTCATCGAAGTAGGCTATCAGCAGCTGTATTAGAGTCAACTCTCCATCTTCATCCTGGGTGACGATAGACTGCACATCTTTGTTCTTTGATATCCTCACACTTCGAGCTACAAAAGTCAACGTGACACGTTAAATCATCAGTTTTATGCAGTTTAGTCTTATTCTTTCCAAATTTATGACCATATGTGTGACACTTAAAGGCTGAAAATTTTGAAAAAACTCTTGTGCACTGAGGGAAACCGCACTTTAACGTTGCATTAGGCAAAAAACTATGCATCCGCATGTGCCTGACATGCGTAAAGGAATTGCTGCAGGTTTTATTGCAAATATTGCAGATTAACATTTTATAATGCAGTCAGCAAATATCAACGGCAAAATAACCATGCTAGTTTAACACAAGCCCTCTTTGAGCTAAAATAAACTAAACTTACGTTGAATGCAAACGTAGCTAACATGTTGCTAATTCAGTACATAATACTCAGAAAAATCGATTTGTTATTAGCAAATAATATAATAAAGGTTAGTACAGTGTAACATTGAAAATTATAAAATTGCATTTACCTCAAGCAAGGAGGGAAAACCCGTGCGGGAATGCCGTTTATCTCGACCAGTTCAGCTTCAGCCGTTCAGTTCATAGTCGACTCGGGACAAACCTCAAAATTGTTGTGTTCTAAAACTCTTTATCCTTCGTTCTGCAATATTTACGTACACCAGGTGAAAAGATGAGGCTAGATTTGATGATCTTGCTCAGATTAGACCTGCAGGTTTCTCTTCTGAGGAGTTGTGAGCATTCGAAACATCTTCGGACACGTGACTAGACTTAAAAACCGTTCATCTTTACCGTTGAATTAAACAGCAGTTTGCGATTAAAAGTTTTTTTACAGTTTTTTTTTACAGTGTGGGAACACGCTGCGTCAAAAACTGGTCCATCCTAAAGACAAGACCCCCACAAACAGAGTAATGTAGTTTATACAGTTCAGTGAAGAGTGCAGTGACAGTTATGTCGGTGAAAGAAAACAACAGCTTCACAAGAGGATGTATCAGCACAGAAGAACCAATCCTGGAGGACCTGAGTCTGCAGTCCACCTCCACCTTTTGCTTGATTTTTCTCTCCAATATGGCAGCTAGAGCGTTAACAGGAGCTTAAACGTAGAGCTCCACGAGTCAAACGCATCACAACTGTGTGTCAGTACTGGGTAGGGTTCCAACAGACATGAAAACTACCTCAACTAAAACTGATTACAGAGTCACTAAGGCATTGAGGCTCCATACCTGACGTTTGGTTTATCTCTATTAACTGTGCTCCTGTAAAAGCCCAACAGACTGCAGAGGCTCAGACCCTGAGTAAAAGAGCGGAGACTAAGCCAGATTCTTCACTGTTTCCCAATGCTGGCATTACTGATGAAATGATTGTGTTTGTAACGGATTTGTGCTATTCTAAATGTAATATATGTGTGGGGTCAAACAAAAAGCATTATGCCAGTGCCAAATCTTTTTTATTGTCCATGACAATACCTCCCTCAAGGACAAAAGCAGTGGACAGAGGCTGGAGGTGCACTGTGCTTGGCTTCCATTGAGAATCATCCTCAATCAGCACAACAACTGTGACTTATGCCAAAGCCTTTTCTCTGTTATCTTCAGGAAAATGACCAACTGAGGTCCGTTTAAATGGTCTAATCAAGGACTAGGACTAAGCTAATGATTAACCAAGACTAAAGCCAGGGGTAGTGTTTAACATTGAATGATATTTTTTTATTAAATTTTAAGTGAGAGACGTAATAAAGACAATGAGAGAGATCCAGGTGTCTTAGTTTAGTTCTTGGAAAAAAGCTCAGTCATGCAAAGAACAGTCTGACATCAAGAGTACAGCCAGAATGTTTTTAGACGGAATGAGTACATGAGAACATGACGAAGGGAGGTGTCTCTAGGTCAATAGTACGTAATATGCTAGAATAGTTAAACACAGGTTGTTCCGATCTGATGAATATACAAGGCACATTAACAAAGAATGTTGTGAAGATACTTTTTTCAATGTGTTGCTGTGGCAACAAAAGGATTCTATTGTTTACTGTAAGTGCACAGCCAGAGAACTGAACTTCCATACAAGTGCTTCGTTCAACAAGATTACACTAATAGTTTTTATAGAGTAAAAGTTTAACTTTTAACTAATTTAAACTTTTGTTTTTGCCCCATTTTTCATAAGCTGAACTCAAAGATCCAAGACTTTTTCTATGTACACAAAAAGCATATTTCTCTCAAATATTGTTCACAAATCTGTGTTAGTGAGCACCGAGATAATCCATCCAGCTCACACGTGGACAACTTGAATGCCTGTGTTCAATAACTAACTTTAACTTTTAGCACTTGTGCCTCACAAGCCTCACACGGCCTTTCTGTGAGGGTCTGCATACTATGTGTTCTCTCTGGTTTCCTGCCACATGCCTTGAATTTGTGAATTTAAATTGTGAATGAATGTGAGTCAATAGTTGTCTGTTCGTGTATATGTCAGCCCTGTGACTAACTGCCCATTGTCTACGGTGTACTTTGCCTCAGGCCCAAAGCTGCTTCGATAGGTGCAGCCATCCGCCAATCCCCTAATTAAAACATAATTAAATATTTGCCATAGCCCCCACCGTTACTATTGGAATAAAGGCCAGTGTCCCTACCTCATGGTCAAAGCAACAAGGATAGGCGGGACATTCAAGCCTCTATATTTTTGCCTGGCCTTATTCCTCTCTGAGGTCTATCAAATCCTGTTCTGTGATTGGCTGTTGCTTCAGCATTGTCGCCCCTCATTTCTATAAAGGCCTGTCACTACCTTATTAGAGCGTGAAAGGAAATGAAAGTTTGCCAGCCTTTGTGTATTGTTTGGTGTGAACGTACCCAAAGACAGTCAATACTATGCAAACTTTGGAAATACAAAGCCATTATTGTGTTTTTTAGGAAAAATTACAGAAGTGCAGGTTGCATTTTTCCTGGGCTATTCTTATAAAGTATTGAGGCAAAAAATGTTTGCTTGTTTGTGACGTTTGTGGAGGTTCTCAGTCATCCATCTTATCATACATGCCTTTTAGTATTTGCTTGTAAAAAATAAATAAATAAATACTTGGGAACTGCCATAGTGCTGTCGCAGTATCAAAAGGGATTGCCTTCGCAATAAGGTCACCAATAATGCACATCACACCCACATCTCAAAGCATGGACAAAGGCCTACAAATGTCAGGTACAAGGGGGAAATATAGAAAGAAAGATTAAAGAAATGGAATTAAAGTGTTAACCAGACGCTCCACTTTGCACCTTTCTTTTACTTTTCACACTTTACCTGTCTAAGAGCTGCTGTCCAAGTAAATCTCCCCTCTGTAGGATCAATAAAGTCCTATCTTATCTTATCTTATCATGTAAGTGTTGAGGCACGTCACAAGAGCACAACACCAAATCAATGCTACTTTAAAAGCACACAACAGTCCCATAGGGGTCTGCAGCAGTGCCCTTCATTAGGGCCATTTCTTCAAAGTGTAAAATGCTTAGGGCCTGTTTGCTGTGCTGCAGGAAGTTGCTTCAAACATTTTTGTCAACCATTGGAAACAAGAAACAGTTTCCTTTCTAAATCTGTGTGGTTAGCTTTAGCAACATGTTATGAGAGGTATGTTTTGGTCAGACCTTAGAAGATTTATCTTACTTAGACAACATTTGGAATCACATTGTGCATTTTTCTTGGCACAGGTTAGTCACTGGATAAAAAGTGGTTTATTATATGTGACTTTGTTGTAAAATGTACCAACAACCCAAGAGCTATCACTGATACATTTAGGGTTTATCTAGTGTAACAGCTTTGTGAGTGATGTTCTGAAAGATATCCAACTCTAAAAAAATAAAATAAAAGCCCCATTACAACCAAAGTGCAGTAAAATTACAGACTGTCAAGACAATTTATGCCATGTCACGACTCTGACTTAAATACCGCTTGCACATTAATTCATACATACCTCAAGAATACAATTAATGTTAAAAACATTCACAAACGTGAATAATATTAACAGTTAGGCACTGAGATTACAAACCAAACATGACCACAAGTTTGAACCTTGGTCTTGGCAGGGTCTCAATCAATTCCATACAGTGACAATAAAGGTCTTTTTTCAGAAAGCACTTAAATGCTTTTTTTTCTGATTGTCTCCAGACTTGGGCCACAATTGGGAAATTACCTGATAAATTTATTCTCACACGGTTTATTGTTCAAAAGCCTATTGTAATGTCATTAAAAAAGAGCTTAAGACATCATCAGGTCTTTGTTATCAAGGATTTAATTTTAGGGAGGGGGGGGCATGATGCTGCATGCCCCTCTAGCACTGGGTAGTTGCACCCCTGCTGCTCTCCCATTGGTCTACACCAATGTCAACACTGAAGTGTCGCTCCAGATGTATGTTGTTAGCTAGTGAGGGTGGGACAGTGGTTGTAGTTGCAAAAAATGATTTAAATAGTAAAAAATAATGTTTTTCTGCATGTTTATTTTCAAAGAGTCAAAAGGCTGGTTTGGAGGATCTGAAAACAGTCGAGGAATAAAGGATAGATCTCAATCAAGCAGAGCTTGACCTTGATGCAAACACCAGCTGCATTCATTCAATCAGTATAAACTTATCAATGGGTCCTTATCAGTGTTTATTACACGGCTCATTTCTGTTCCAATCCATTTACAGGTGAAACCAAAGTCCATCACAGCAATTTAGAACGCTAATAGCCCATATTTATTTGCAAACAGTTTAATTAACTCATGTGTGTTCCTGTGTATGGTACTCAAAAATGACATGCCTTTTCTAAACCTCTGAATTAAAGTAGTTTTATGGATTTTACAGAACAAAGTCTGTTTTATTAACAACATGCTTTCTAGTGTTTATTATGCTTACAGTGTAATTTGATGAGCTATGTATGTATTGGTATTTTTCCACAATGCAAGGCTTTGCTACGTCATACAAGTACCACACTAGTTACACATTTAAATGTGCTATAAAAACCTCCAGACCTACGTCAGTGTGGAAGAAGGAGTTCTTGTGACGTTCGGTCCTGCAGCTCACTGATCTCAGACGTCTACTGGCTGCTCTCTGTTGTTTAAAAGTCCAATGCATGGTTCATGTTGTTCAGTGATGTCTGTTGCTCCACTGCTTTAACCAGAGTCTTGACTAAGTGGGAGAAATGGGATTGGGCCTAAGCCTCCCAAATGTATTTCTCTTTTTGTTTGAGTTTATGCACAAATGAATCAAACCACTGTGTCCCCAGCCTCCGCTCAGAATAATGCTGTTTTTATGTGCTCTTGGTATTTAACAGCAATAAAAGTCCACTTACAGATTTTCTCTTTGCCGTCCCTCTCTGATTCCACTCACACCCAAAAGCATTCTAGGGACTTCTCCTGCTTCTCTTTTAATAGAAAATAACAGTATTTATGCCAGTTTACCTTGTCTCCCTTTTTTCTCTGTTGATGTTTTTCTTTTGTGTGCCGTTTTTCTGTTAAAGACATATTCCAGTAAATATTCCAGTAGACTTTATGATGCCGGTCAATGCATCATAAAGTCTGTTTTTTTTTGACAAGTGATTTCTTTTATAATATACTTTGGGGTTTAGACAGTTTTCCACCACCAGAAGAAAGAAAAAAACAGGTGCAGTCTCTTTAAGCCTGTAAGAAATAAATAAATAAAAGCTAATGCTAAATCAGATTTGTTTAATGATAAATGCTAAAAAAAAAATAAAGCTAAATGCTGCTTATTTACTCAATTATCATTGTTCCATTTATAAATATTATTGGTAACACTACTTATGAGGGAAGAACTCAACAAACAAAAAACACATTTGTTGTTTACACTATACCATTTTTAAAACACATGAACACGTCATAAGCTACAGTAGACTAGATCTTTTTCTTAATAAACATTTTACAACATGACAGAGCAATAAAACTGGCAGCATAGCCAGTGGCAGCGTGTCCCATAATATGTGTATTTCTTGTTATTCTCATCTCTTTATGTGTGCTGCTCAGTGTCGGACAATTTTAATTCACTTTTAAAATCAATTTGCCTGTGACTTTTATGATATTACATTAGAAACAAACATGAGTAAAACGTAACTGTTAGTAGACGCGTGTCATTATTTACAGTAAGTGTTAAAATACACAGAAGGTAAGTTTATCAGCTTCAAGGCAGTTTGAAATATTACATGGAGCCTTGTTCTTAGAAAGAAAGATGAGTGGGCCATTGCTATTCAAAGAAAATTGTTTGCTCACTGAAACAAAATCCTTCTAAAACGTTGCATGTGTCTCATTCTTAGGTTTCAGAAAACATCAGGAGGGGCTTTTTCTCTTCGACATACGTTTTAAAATGGGACGCTCTTTGGAAGAATTTCGACAACCAAGGCAAAAATGTGTCTGGTCATTCATAGAACAAATGGACTGTTATTGTTTCCAACAGCACAGTACATGCTGAGCCTGACCTGAAATATAATATTACTTTTTGGGATTATAAATGGTCAACTGTAATCACGGTTGAAAAAATGTGCTCATTGACCCCAGTACAGCAGAGCATTGTGAAAGCTCTCTTTCGACTGCTTAGATACACTGTACCTTATGCAATATGTGTCTGACCTGACCTCCCTCAAAGATAAGCCTCCAGTTGTTTGAGTAAAGCCGGTGTTAAAGCTGGAGTTCTGGTAAGAATGACTAATATTATAGTACACTCATTCTAACTAATATACCTTTACTAAAGGGTGAAGTCTAGCATGTCCCGGGCTTACTCAGAGTATGTACCATAATCCATGTCAAGATCAAAGTCACATTAGAAATGAAACCCAGTGCCAATATCAAGGCAAGCCAATTTTATTTCTAAAGAACAATTCAAACAAGTGTCATTCAAAGTGCTTTACAGAAATAAAAGACAAATTTCACGTACACTTACCAGATTTAGAATAGAAAACACAAGTAAAATACAGAATGAAAAATTAAAAGAAGAATAAAACGCTTTAGGTTGTCTTTACAGAATGTAGGCGGAGCTAAAGAGAAACGTTCTGTTCTTGAACATTGTTAAAGTTGAGGCTTGTTCCTCTTCATCTGGAAAACACTGTATGACTTTAAAGAAAAGGAAGACGTTGTTCTGCTTAAAGCACAGCCTGTCTGAGATAGTGTCTAATATATCATCCATCTACCCGTCCATTTGATGCAGCGGCTTATCCTCTGGACTGGGTCAAGGGACTGTATAGTTGACAGGCTTATGTCATTAACAGACACGGCATATTCCACTGTTTTCATAAGGCACTGGTGCATGATAACCAGTATTACCTCTGGCAAACACTAAACCCTCATTCACACACTGCTCCATGTTATCGGTTGTGTTTGCTTAAATATTTTCCAGGGCCTTTTGTCCTTATCTACTTCCATTGGATTCATTGCTACAAAAGTGGTAAAAAATCTGTAGGTTTTCCAGGAAGTGTCCAAATACTGTTTGATACGCAGCTGTGACGTATCCTACCATAATTATGCAGATGACACTCAGATTTACATTTCACTCACAGCAGGTGAAAATGGACCAATCCATTCACTGTGTCACTGCATCGAACAGATTGACATGTGGATGCAAAATAATTTTCTCCAACTGAACAGAAACAAGACTGAACTAATCATCTTTGGGCCACAGAAACAAAAAGAAAGTGTCAGCAGTCACCTCGAGTCTCTTTCTCTAAAATCTAAAAACCAGGTTAGAAATCTAGGGGTCATCATGGTCTCAGACCTGAATTTCCACAGTCACATTAAATCAATTACATCATCTGCATTTTATCACCTTAAAAACATTTCCAGAGTCAAAGGGATGATGTCTCAACCAGACTTAGAGAAACGTATCCATGCTTTTATCTCCAGCAGGTTAGATTACTGTAACGGCCTGCTCACTGGTCTCTCAAAACGAGGGTTAATAGCATATATTAAAACTTATATAGTCTGGTACACGACATATTTTTGACATTATGTATTGTACATTACCACACTTGTCCCACTTTTTCTGCATCTGCTGCTCATCCTTTACATGTGCAGTGTGCATCTGCACTCCTCTTAGCTAATACCCCTCTACCTGCTTATGTGTGTATCTCTGCATGTGTATGTATGCATCTACTTGTCTGTGTATCTTAACTATGAGTCAATATGTGCCTGTTCCTTATTAGCTGCGTACTGTGAGTAAACGTATGCTTCATGTCCCTCTCCTCCTCTTCTTCTGCTTCTTCTTCTCCTTCTCCTCCTGCTTCTTCTTCTTCTCCTTCTTCTTCTTCTTCTTCTCCTTCTCCTTCTTCTTCTTCTTCTTCTCCTCCTTCTTCTTCTCCTTCTCCTTCTTCTTCTCCTTCTCCTCCTGCTTCTTCTTCTCCTCCTTCTTCTCCTCCTTCTTCTTCTCCTTCTCCTTCTTCTTCTTCTTCTCCTTCTCCTTCTTCTTCTCCTCCTTCTTCTTCTCCTTCTCCTTCTCCTTCTTCTTCTCCTTCTCCTCCTGCTTCTTCTTCTCCTCCTTCTTCTTCTCCTTCTCCTTCTTCTTCTCCTTCTCCTTCTCCTTCTTCTTCTCCTCCTTCTTCTTCTCCTTCTTCTTCTTCTTCTTCTTCTCCTCCTTCTTCTCCTTCTCCTTCTCCTTCTTCTTCTTCTTCTTCTTCTTCTTCTTCTTCTTCTTCTTCTTCTTCTTCTTCTTCTTCTCCTCCTTCTTCTCCTTCTCCTTCTCCTTCTTCTTCTTCTTCTTCTTCTTCTTCTTCTTCTTCTTCTTCTTCTTCTTCTTACTCCACAGTAAAACAAATATAATATATATAAATAGAAATAAATAGAAAACACATAAAAAATTAATGAATAAGTAAATGAAAATAAAGAACAACATAAACACAATTGTAGTGGTGTTTAGCGCAGCAGAGCACGAGGTCAGGAGTGGGATAGGTGTAAATGGTGCAGGACAGGGTTTGAAATGTGGTACAATGTGGTCATTTCTAGAAAATGATAATATTTTTGATTCATTAGGAATTAAACATGAATAAGATGGTTTCAAACATTTGTAACAAAGCTCTTTTACAGTGTTACAGTTTTATGTTTAGTTAATGCTTTTATCTCAACCTCCATCAAACTTGTGCAAATGGACCAGCTTTCTCTCCAGCAGCAGCAACGAGTCTTAACAGGTTGCTCATCACAGACTGTAAAAATCTTTGCGGAGCGCCTGCATTTACTCGCAATCAACAGTTGGAAAAAAAACAAACAGTAGCACTGAGACCTTGAATGTGTTTACCTTTCAGATGCATTATCATGGCACGCTCGTTCAGGTAACACTGTCCATGGACCTTGGTCAAGGCCATACATGCTGCAGGGAAGAGCATTTCCAAGAGAAATCTAGGTCTGTTTGCAAATAAAAACTACTGCTGAAATGTACTATTATTTTGTTCTGGAAGATAGAATTATGATGTAAAAAACATTTATAACAAGAATCAACTGTGAAAATCAACATTGTCAGGTCTATTATCTAGGATTTGATTAAATAATAATAATAATAATAATAATAATAATAATATTCCTCCAACTTATTATAAACTATCACTATCACTTGATGTTCAATCAGAGATAATGGAAACGGTCTGACACTGCCTTAAAGTTATAAAAGGTGTTTATGTTTGATTTGGTCAGTTAATGTAATGTCTTACTATTTTACAGAGATGAATGGGTTAATTTGATTAAAAAAAACATAAGCATAAAAGGTTGCTATGGTGATGATGGCTGGTGAGTGGGATAGTTGCCCCCATGATGAAAGCATCTCTTAAGGTGATACAAGTGTAAGTTTACAGAGGGATGCAGTGACACCACTAAGTATAAATTGTCTATAGTGATGGTGAATGGTTGTAAATGACAGGTTTGTGATTAACTGGTGATTGTCCAAGGCATATCTTCCTCATGGTCTGTGCAGCGGGCAACCCTGCTGCCAGTAGTTTATCTGGAGCTAATCTAGTTTATAGCCCATATAGTGTGTTCAAGGACAAATATCTGCCTTTCAAAACAGCAAATATTTATTCTAGTGTGTTTTGGCCTTGGTATCACACCATATGATGGATCAAATGTGATGTTAAGTTAAGGCCTGGCTTGTGGATGAACAGTTAGCCCAGTTTAAACTGAGTAATGTTCCTGAGGTAAAAAAAAAAAAGGAAGGAGTTGATGACAGATGTCAGCAGCAAACTGCTGACATCACAGGGCCAGCCCATGAGGCCAGTATAAATGCTGCCCTGTCACGCTCTCCTCATTCACTCACAGACTCACCTGCTAAAAGCAGGTTCTTTAAAGTGACAGGCAGGCACATTTTATTGGAAGCAGCACTGTCCAGTCACTGTTTGGATCTCTGTCTCTAGAGTTATCATCATGATCCTCAGCATTGCTCTGATATGGGCTGTCCTGGTGGGACTGTGCTGCCTTTTGTGGCTCGCTGTGGGAACTAGACACAGGTAAGATAAATCTTTGAGAATTTCCATGAATACATATATTTTGTATGAATATATAAATATATTGAATGAGAAGTGCAGCTAACTTTCTCACAGTTTTATTGTAGTAATCTTGCATTTATTTTTTAAAAGTTCTAATGGATGTCCGATAAACTAACCTAACCTACCGAGCTAACCAATTTCCATGTGGCCACTACAGAGTCAAATCCAGCTCTGTACCTGCTGCCCCACCGTTTGACACCACTGAACACACAGATAATTTAGGGACTAGAATACCAGACAACACATTGTCTTTTCTGATTTAAAAAAGAGGAACTGGGACAAGCATGTCAACAGTTGTGTCTCTTTAAAAATACAGCAATTTAACCAGTATACTATCAAAGATACAGCACTTACTTTTCCTTTAACAGCAAAAAAAATAAACACAGTATAGTCAATACTGCACCAATGAACCAGTGTAAAGGTGGTGAATTGACATTGTATGTAGCTCAGTAAAACACTAGTGCCACTATCAGCCGCTGTTTGCCAAGACTCACAAGACATTTATTCACATTGTTTTGACAGAATAATTTTAAAGATGTAAAATAGAGAGCTGTGTCACATGTGCATCTACTGAACTTGGTGCAGGTATTTGCTTGTTGCCATTGCAAACAGGTTTCTAATGTTTTGTATTTTAAGGGCGGACCCATAGTAACTTGACTTGTGGTTGAGTAGACATACATAACATTTTTATTTCCTTCTGATTACTCCATCAGCGATGGTAGTGAGAACTTGAATTTGCATACATGGTCCAACGTGCTTTGATGTGCTGTCCTGATAAGCTTCCAAGCCTGAAAATTGTTAGAAAGTTGACTTTGTGGAGTCTGTGTAGAATATTTATTTCACAGTTTAGTGTACATTTTTTGTAACTAACATTTGTTAGCATTCTTTACAGCTTACAAGTCTATTTCTATGTAAACGTTCCTAATTATGAGATAAATACTATATTATAATGTGTTTACGTGTATATGTTAACAGATGCCCCTTTTGCTTCTAGGCAACCAGGAGAGCCTGTCTTGGAGAATGGTTTAATCCCATATTTGGGCTGTGCACTGCAGTTTGGAGCCAACCCTCTGCAATTTCTTCGGAATCGGCAGAAGAAGTACGGCAGTATTTTCACCTGTAAAATCGCCGGGCAGTACATCCACTTCCTGTGCGACCCGTTTTCGTACCACTCCGTCATCAGGCAGGGCCGACACTTGGACTGGAGGAAGTTTCACTTTGCTACATCTGTCAAGGTAAACTTTTAACCAGTCAGTTTTGGTAGAACTTTGAGATAACAATATAATCGACAATATAATTGAGGGGGTGCACGTGGCAGAGTGGTTAGCACTCCTGCCTCACAGCAAGAAGGTTGTGAGTTTAAAACCCGGACGACTCAGGTCTTTCTGTGAGGAGTCTGCATGTCCTCCATGTGTTACTGTGGGTTCTCTCCGGGTACTCCGGCTTCCTCCCACCGTCCAAACACATACATGTACAGGTTAATTGGTGACTCTAAAGTGTCCCTTGTGAATGAATGTGAGAGTGTCTGTCTCTAAATGTTAGCCCTGCGACTAACTGGCCACTGTCCAGGGTGTACCCCGCCTCAGGCCCAAAGCTGCTGGGATAGGCTCCAGTCACCCGCGACCCCTAATGGGACTAAGCGGTAGAAAATGAATGAATGAATGAATATAATTGATGCTAGACAAAATAGTTTATCAGTGCGCATTCAAGAAAATATATATTTTTTTCATTTTAACAACAACTTTATTTTCAAATAGCCTACTTTTAAAGTACAAACTTCTACCAAAATCAACATTTAGAGACCGCTGATAATAGCAAATATCTAGTATACCAGACTTTATTATCCATAAAAAACAAAAGAGATAAAAGAGATACTGGTTTCAAACAAAACCTTAGAATAAGGAAACTTTCTGTGTTCTTCAGTGCAGAGTTTCCTGTTCATCTGGATTTGGCACTCGTGTGTCTACTGCTGTCAAGTGCAGATGCCAACAAATATTGTTGCACCAAAAACCCAAGTCAGAATTTAACTTGCTTACGATCAGTGAAACCCCCAAAAATGTCTTTTGTGCTAGCATGTGCTAACGCAACAGTAGTTCTGCTAACTCTGATACAAACAGCTTTATGTACAGTATGTCAAATAATCATACGAGTCATATTTCACTTTTTATTTTAATGGCATATACACACATCTGTTGTCTTAATGGCTGCATCCACTTTTTCATCTCTTTTGATGAGGTTTTATGGGCATGCTTGTAAAAACGTAAACATTTAAAACGTTTAGGCATTTTTCTAAAATACCATAATGCGGGGAGAGCATTACATGCAAATTAGCCATGTGCATTTAAGTTTTGAGTTCATATCTTGTGTAAGGAAGGGAGAGGCCTTTTTGCCAGTTACCAGAGAGTGTACTGGGGGACCAGACCACAGTAAATATGCAGGAATTTCTGTGTTGAAAAGCCAATGTTCTTCTTTCATTCTGCAGGCATTCGGGCATGACAGTTTTGACCCGCGTCATGGCCACACCACAGAGAACCTGCACCAGACGTTTCTGAAGACGCTGCAGGGGGAGGCGCTGCCGTCGCTCATTCAGACCATGATGGGCCACATCCAGGACGTCATGCTCCGATCAGACACTCTGCGCCCCAGCAAAGACCGCTGGGCTGTGGACGGCATCTTTGCTTTTTGCTATAAGGTAAATGTTCAGTCCATAGACACACGTGTTACACACAGTGCCCCTTACTTTACATTTAATAAGGGGACATTTTTCTAACACCATTTTCAGAATTTGACATGATCATAATCCCATAATTAGATTAGAACTTTATAATGTAGTGTTTTTTATAGATAATGATGACACCAAATTACATAGAAACTGCAAAGTTGGACACTACTGTGCTAGATAAAAATCCCCAAAGATATATATAGGATCTGGAATGGTTCCTCACCCATGTAGGTTACTTACTACACTGTGCACATTCAACAACACATGGGTGACAACACTATCTATCTCCTCTTCTCTAACTCTCGTGCTTTTAGCAATGCATGACTTGTATTGATGTTAATCACTTTGTCTTGGTTCCTTTAGGTCATGTTCGAGTCCGGATACCTGACTCTTTTTGGTAAAGAGCTCGGGGAGGACAAGAGCCAGGCCCGGCAGGAGGCGCAGAAAGCTTTGGTGCTCAACGCTTTGGAGAACTTCAAAGAGTTTGACAAGATATTCCCTGCACTGGTGGCTGGCCTGCCCATCCACGTTTTCAAGAGCGCCTATAGTGCCAGAGAGGTAGGTTTACCTCCATTTGCAATTCAAAGTAATTTTTGGACCATTCCTTACCCAACCTATGTTTGCATTTAGGAAAGTAGTTACCCAGTGGAATATAATCATTGTTTCAAAAAAAGCAATGTATCTACAGTTACATAGTGTCCAAAAGGAGTAGGGAGAAAAAAAATAAGATAAGATAAGATTTCTCCATGAAGAAAATGACTTTGTTACAGCAGCTAAGATGTTATAGTTCAATAGTATTCCTTCTTCATGCAGTGTTTCCCAAACATTTTTTTAATGGGACCCATATTTCAAAAGACCAAAGAGTTCCTGGGCTAGTTATAAATGGTTTCTACATTTCATTTCCTGATGAGTGCAATTTGAGTCATTTATTTGTTCCCATTAAGTGTCATTTTAATGAGAACAGAGTCATTCTTTGGGTGACCGAAAAAAGCACACTATTTACTTCATCAAAATGTTTTTCTACCAAGGAAGAAATGGATAAAATCAGATTATGAAGTAACCCAACCTGTTAATATTTCTGTCTGTAGAACCTGGCTAAGACCATGCACGCAGAGAACCTGTCCAAGAGGGAGAACGTCTCTGACTTGATCTCGATGCGGATGCTCCTGAACGATTCCCTGTCCACCTTTAATGACATCAGCAAAGCCAGGACTCACGTGGCTCTGCTGTGGGCGTCTCAGGCCAACACTCTGCCCGCTACTTTCTGGAGCCTCTTTTACATGATCAGGTATGAACACATTTGTTGCTCAGCCCTCACCTCAAAGAGCGCATTCAATTCTACTACAACTGTATTTCCCAGTTAGAAACAAGGTTAGCTTTTAAACCATTCTTACTAATCATTATTTTCATTTGTTTGTAAGGATCAGCTCTGTCAGAAGCTAAGGGCCTTACAATGAAAAAATGTGCACTCAGACTTGATTTACACCTTTCCTGACCTCAAAAAGCACGTATCCATGTTTCACCATCTCCATCAACAATAAATGACCATTTGAGTTGGCTCCAACAATAACCATGAACTATTGCAAAATGCATTTAAGTAAGATTTTGCAATTTTCTTCAAAGAGGTATAATATTGCATTATAGGTATACGGTCGTCTAGAGTTGCCAGATAGTTCAAATTGCACTAAGTTTGAGGGAGCAGGCAGCAAAGAATGATTGAATTCTGGGATGTAAATATGACGGTTATGAAATGAAATTACACTTTCGTTCACAGATGACCTCGGGTAAGGGTGACTAAACGTGGACGTTGTCACGTCAAGCCAATCTATATATGCGTACACTAGAACCCGTTTAACTGGTTCTTGAAGTCAATCAACTCTGTACCTGTATTTACAAAGAAGATTCTTTGTTTGGCACACGTAAGGGTGCAGCTTTCTACGATATTCGTGACAGGTGGAAACAAATAGATAAATAACAATGTGATGCAACAAAGGCAGGTGTGTTGTAGCCGTGGGGCAATATGCAGCCATCATTGATTTGTACCGATGATTATGTAAAGAGTGGTGACTCCCAAAGTCAATCCAAATCCATGTCCGAAACATTCCAGAGCATGCAGCTAACAACTACAAATATAGCGCAAGCTTAGAGTCTGTACCACTTCATTTCCTCAGAAAAATTGAAAATGTAAATGCATCATTCATATCTTTCTCTCCCTGTGTTATTGCCCACACTGATGTGTGAGCCCGAGACAATGATTGTAGCCTTTGTACAAAAGCCCCGAGGGAAAGGCTGCAGTGGAGATAATGAAGCATGTTGTTGGGAGGAGACTGAGGCAAATAACAGAGCCATCATGTTTTTTGACAAGTCCTAACATGACGTGGCATATGGCTTTAGCTTTAATAATCATGAGTGTTTGCTTTATGACTTCAATAGAATGTAATGCCACACTCTGAAAGTGGCATATCTTATTAAGGTGTTTGTGGTCAATAATATTCTTATTTTCTCTGCGTAGGAGTCCTGATGCCATGAAAGCAGCTCAAAAGGAAGTGAAGTTTGTTCTGGAAGCAGCAGGCCTCACTGTTGACCCCAGCGACCCCACACTGAATCTGACCCGAGACCAGCTCAACAACATGCCTGTTCTGGGTAAGATAATGACACTTCCGCTTTGTGTTTGTGCATAGGGCTTGTCTTGTTTGTTGGATTATAGGGAAAAATGGTTGCCATTAATCTTTATTTATAGGTTATAAATCATACATTTTCCCTAGACCTTTTGGAACTACACTTTCCAGTCTTAGATTTTGGTCAGATTACATCAATATAAGCCCTAGTAATGTTACAAATGTTTTGATTACACAAACATTCTAATCCTTACATGTGAGGTTTAATGCAATCAGACACAATTAACAGACATTTATAGCTCTTTTATTGTTAACATCATATTTTTGTCCTGTTGTAATCACAGACAGCATCATTAAAGAAGCCATGCGTCTCTCCAGCGCCTCCATGAACGTCCGCGTTTCGAAAGAGGACTTTCTGCTTCACCTTGACAACCAGGAGGCCTACCGTATAAGGAAGGATGATGTCATCGCTCTGTACCCGCCAATGCTGCACTATGATCCAGAAATCTACGAGGACCCTTATGTAAGATCATTAATCTAAGACATATTTTCAATTTATTTTCAGTCTGATTTGTTTGGAGCTCTAGTGCAGATCAAAAAGCACACTCTGGTTTACCTAAAAACATGGTATGTTTTGATCTGAAAATGTCCCTTCATCCCATTTCTGCTCCAGATCTGTGCACTCTGAAACATGTCAGGCACTGCTCTGCTGTAGGCACCTATATTTTTGTATTGCCTCTGTTGATATTTGAAGACAGTGTTGTATTGGAGATTCATAATATTCTAGGCAGTCTGTCAGCATTGTATCAAGGATATCCATCCATTTATTCATCCCGACCAAGGGACTGCAATCAATAGCCTCTATATATTTGTCATGTTATTTTACAAACACACACATCTTCCGTTGTTGGAATGAATAATCCTTTGTAAAAACAAAAAATGAAAATGAAAAAATGAATATGTGATGCATCATTGATCTTTTGTAATACTGAGTCATCCTATTCCTCTTTTCTTGACTGGTCTCTGTCATGACCTCATGTGTGGGAGAAAGAGTGCCTCACATTTGAGACTTTTAGATGAAGGTGGGGTGTAACGTGGTGCTTTGGAACCAATTCATTTTAAGACTTAAAATGAATTGAATGAATTGAGATCTGGAAAGGCGCTATATAAATAAAACGTATTATTATTATTATTATTAAGACTTAATCTGGTCAGAAAGAAACTCAAAACACTGACCGCCCTGTCTGTCCCACCTCTTTTTTCCAGGAGTACAAGTTTGACCGCTTCCTGGACGAGAACGGTCAGGAGAAGACCACTTTTTTTCGTAATGGCCGCCGGCTGCGTTACTACTACATGCCGTACGGCTCCGGAGTCACCAAATGCCCCGGAAGATTTTTCGCTGCTTACGAAATCAAACAGTTCCTGACGTTGGTCCTGTCCTACTTCGACATGGAGCTTTTGGACCCGGCCATCAAAGTCCCGCCTCTCGACCAGTCCCGAGCTGGACTTGGGATCCTGCAGCCGACATATGATGTGGACTTTAAATACAAGCTAAGATCCGAGCACTAGACTCTGGAAACTGGAGTGACTGAAGAATATGTTGTACATAATGTACATATATGTAAATATATTGGATTATATTTGTATTTTTGCATTAATTTACCACTGAAGAACATATTTTTTATGGAAAACCAGACAGTCTATGTACTGTTAACATATTTGTAAACATACTATTTATAGTTTACAATGTAATTATGAAAACCACTTAGACGGTCTGCAATTATTTCATTAAAGGACGTTCATTGTTCACTATTATGACTGTAGTCAGGGTTTCATAACGTTTTACTCAAATTTAAATTAAAAAGCAGTAATTATCTCCCTATAAGAAATCCAATGCAACACAATTTATTTAAAGCCTTGTTGGGTTTCCATCAAATGTAAAGCATAATATAAATTTTATGCTTCATAACAAAAAAAAAAAAGTAAAGGCAGTTAATTGTCAGAAATGAACTCAATTCACAAAATATTATTTTTTTAATTTAACCTTTATTTATCCAGGATAGTCCCACTGAGATTACAAATCTCTTTTGCAGGGGAGTCCTGGCCCCATGTGTGTTTGGGGGGGACTGTTGTACATGTCTTTAGTTGTAGGGGAAACCGGAGTACCCGGAGGAAACCTACACAGACACAGAACATGCAAACTCCACACAGAAAGGCCCTGCCCTGGATGGGAATCGAACCCAGGACCTTCTTGCTGTGAGGCAGGAGTGCTAACCACTCTGCCATTGTGCCGCCAAATAACAGTATTTCCATTTACACTATGTGCATAGACTCCTAAAACCACCTCTATTTAGCTTTTTTTTTTTTTTTTTTACTGTTGCCATTTTAATTCCACAAGCCAAAAAGAATTTGATCAATTGGACTGGATTATATTTGGGTACCCTCAAAACCAACAAAAGTAAACATGTAAAAGACAAGAAATATTTGGAACAACAGCCAAACTGATCAAACTTAAGGTCAATCAAATCAAATGTAAGTAAACTTTATAAAATGGACTTAATCTGCCTGTCCAAGTAATTTAAGTCGGAAAGTTTAAATTAATAGTATATTTTTTTCAGACACATTGTCAGAAATGTTAAATGACAACTTTTGCAATATTGTTTTTTTTTTTATTGCTAATCTAATCTAAATGTAAAAACTGAAATGTCTTTGTGACACATTCTATCAACACACAATAAAGATATGTGAAATTTGCATTATTTTCACAATATGAATAATCTCAATGTCTTGAGCCACTTTGAACACATCCACTGAGATCCCGAGTGTGTGCCGATTGTAGCCAAGTGGTTGTGTGAACAAAATCCCTAAACTTTCACACCTGCACTCGATTCTTAATTAAGGTACCCTAGACCAGGGGTTCCCAAACTTTTCAGACCGCGACCCCCAATATTAGACTGCTGACGACCCGGCAACTGTGTTAAAGTAGCCCGCGGACTTGGCAACACGCCGTCACTAAACTGTCATAATTAATCGGAGCAAACAAAGTTTTACTAAGTTTTACAAAGTTTTACTTTCAGTTTATTTTAATTATCCAAAATTTATACTCGCATCATTACAACCTTTTTAAAAATATATAAAAATAATAAATATAAAAAAAATAATAATAATAATTAAAGCCGCAAGCGGCGATAAAGGCCCTCGCCTCCATTGAGACCGCGGGGACACATGCACTCGGAGGAGTGCATTTCGTGCTTTAAAGCGTAAACTTCACGGTAAAAGGATTCTGAGGAGTTTTCTAAGACTCTAGCCGTGGCTCTGGAGGGGCCTCCTCTAAAGGAAGGATCCTGGCAATTGGGAAATGGCATTTATTTCCCAAAGGTTGCCTCTTCACAGACTCATTACGACCACAGCCACAAATGTATCAAAAAACAAATTGATAACTTTTTTTTGCACACGTGTCTAGATGATACTCACCAAATTTGGAGCTGTTTAGATGAAAAGCCTTTAGACACAAGGGGTGCAATTTAGGTGGTCACGCATACACCCAACATAGTAGATTTCCTGTTGAGTTTACGATATGGCTGTAATACATTTTTCTGTTTGCCCTGAGGTGTCCTATGGATATACCAAGTTTCATTTTTCTACGTTGGAAAAAAGTTACTTTCACTTTCCATAGGCCCAATGTATTTTGACTTTTCTAGGGGCCGCCACTGAGTCATTTTTCGTATTTTTTTTTTCGGGGACTTCAAATACATAAATTTTTTGCCGGGCTTGAAGTCTGGGACCAATAAAAATGACTTTTAGTTGTTCGTTTACTGGGTTAAATTGAGGATCATTTTGCAGAAAAATTATAATAAAATTAAAGCGCATAGCGGCGATAAAGGCCCTCGCCTCCCTTGAGACCGCGAGGACACATGCACTCGGAGGATTTCATTTCGTGCTTTAAAGCGTAAACTTCACGGTAATGTCAAATAACCGGGCCTGTGCTACTGCTTGGGCCTGCTACACCACCTTGTAACCTAACTTTAGAGTTAAAGGTCTCCACAATCTCTGGTTTTCCTGGGAGCTGTCTGAACCTTTGGAAATAATAGATTATGCTTGGGCTAAGGCGAGAAAAACAAAGTACTGGCTGGAGATTTGAGATGACTCAGGAATCGCTGCACCCCCCTGTTTAAAAAGACAAAATGCAAATATAACTTGTCTAAAAGTACAAGGTTACAAGTTCCAAATGATTCTGAGGAGTTTTCTAAGACTCTAGCCTTGGCTCTGGAGGGCCTCCTCTAAAGGAAGGATCCTGGCAATTGGGAAATGGCATTTATTTCCCAAAGAAATGGCTGCCTCTTCACAGACTCATTACGACCACAGCCACAAATGTATCAAAAACAAATTGATAATTTTTTTGGCACACGTGTCTAGATGATACTCACCAAATTTGGAGCTGTTTAGATGAAAAGCCTTTAGACACAAGGGTGCAATTTAGGTGGTCACGCATACACCCAACATAGTAGATTTCCTGTTGAGTTTACGATATGGCTGTAATACATTTTTCTGTTCGCCCTGAGGTGTTCTATGGATGTACCAAGTTTCATTTTTCTACGTTGGAAAAAGTTACTTTCACTTTCCATAGGCCCAATGTATTTTGACTTTTGTAGGGGTCGCCACTGAGTCATTTTTCATATTTTTTTTTCGGCGACTTCAAATACATAAATTTTTGCCGAGCTTGAAGTCTGGGACCAATAAAAATGACTTTTAGTTGCACGTTTACTGGGTCAAATTGAGGATCATTTTGCAGAAAAATTATAATAAAAAAAAATATACCAAATTATAATAAAATAAAATATAACTCGAGCAAAAAAGTCTAGAAAAACACTTGTCTCTTTTACATACATGTGTTTAGCTCATTTTGCCCAAGTTTGGTGTCTGTGGAATGAAGCAGCTATTTTCTGTGTTCTTTTAAAAAGAGGTGTATTTTAAGTCGGTTCACATTTTCAATTCAAAATGGCCGCCTTCCCGTGTGTGATAGGGTGTGGTCCCCATTGGCTTTTTTGTTCATAAGCCCATGCTGGATGTGTGTACCAAGTTTCATTTGCCTACGACAAACTAAAATTTTCACTTCCCATTGACTTTTTCCAAATATTTGGGACGTTGCTATGGCAACACATTTATAGATAGGGGTGGTTGTCATTGGCTTTTATGCTCGTCATGACATAAGAGATGTGTGTACCAAATTTTATGTCTCTATGACAAACTAAATTCTTGGGTCCCATTATAAGTTTGTAGGGGCGCTGGAGAGCCATTTCTAAAGATAACCCTTTTATTTACATATTTTTGTGTTCAGGTCATGAATGTACACAAACGCCTTTTGGGTCCAACTCGATCCGAGAAGCCGTTTGAGAGTTAAGAGACGTTTTATTTTCACAAAAATGGCCACCTCGTTACAGGCTTGCCACACCCATACCCGATAAGATATCAACAACAAAGTCACAACTTTGGTTGGCACATGTGTCTAGATGATACTCACCAAATTTGGGGCCATTTAGATTAAAACACAATGATTTGCATCTTTCTGCGCAAAGTGCGAATTTAGTGGCGCGCCTTTCACCCCACATGGCGGACTTCCTGTTAAGTTTAGGGTGTGACTGTCATTGACTTTTCTGTTTGCCCTGAGGTGTCCTATGAATATACCAAGTTTCATTTTTCTACGTTGGGAAAAAGTTACTTTCACTTTCCTTAGGCCCAATGTATTTTGACTTTTCTACGGGCCGCCACTGAGTCATTTTTGTATTTTTTTCGGGGACTTCAAATACATAAATTTTTTGCCGGGCTTGAAGTCTGGGACCAATAAAAATGACTTTTAGTTGTTCGTTTACTGGGTTAAATTGAGGATCATTTTGCAGAAAAATTATAATAAAAAAATATATACCGAATTATAATAAAAAAAAATATAACTCGAGCAAAAAAGTCTAGAAAAACACTTGTCTCTTTTACATACATGTGTTTAGCTCATTTGCCCAAGTTTGGTGTCTGTGGAATGAAGCAGCTTTTTCTGTGTACTTTTAAAAGAGGTGTATTTTAAGTCGGTTCACATTTTCAATTCAAAATGGCCGCCTTCCTGTGTGTGATAGGGTGTGGTCCCCATTGGCTTTTTGTTCATAAGCCCATGGTGGATGTGTGTACCAAGTTTTATTTGCCTACAACAAACTAAAAATTTCACTTCCCATTGACTTTTTCACATTTTTGGGGCGTTGCTATGGCAACACATTTATAGATAGGGGTGGTTGTCATTGGCTTTTATGCTCGTCATGACATAAGAGATGTGTGTACAAAATTTTATGTCTCTATGACAAACTAAATTCTTGGGTCCATTATAAGTTTGTAGGGGCGCTGGAGAGCCATTTCTAAAGATAACCCTTTTATTTACATATTTTTTGTTCAGGTCATGAATGTGCACAAACGCCTTTTGGGTCCAACTCGATCCGAGAAGGCGTTTGAGAGATAAGAGACGTTTTATTTTCACAAAAATGGCCACCTCGTTACAGGCTTGCCACCCATACCCGATAAGATATCAAAACAAAGTCACAACTTTGGTTGGCACACGTGTCTAGATGATACTCACCAAATTTGGGGCCATTTAGATTAAAACACAATGATTTGCATCTTTCTGCGCAAGGTGCGATTTTAGTGGCGCGTTTCACCCCACATGGCGGACTTCCTCTTGAGTTTAGGGTGTGACTGTCATTGACTTTTCTTTTTGCCCTGAGGTGTCCTATGGATATACCAAGTTTCATTTTTCTACGTTGGAAAAAAGTTACTTTCACTTTCCATAGGCCCAATGTATTTTGATTTTGTAGGGGTCGCCACTGAGTCATTTTTCGTATTTTTTTTTCGGCGACTTCAAATACATAAATTTTTCGCCGAGCTTGAAGTCTGGGACCAATAAAATGACTTTTCGTGCATGTTCACTGGGTCAAATTTAGGATCATAGGTGGAAAAGAAAAATAAAAAATAATAAAAAAAAAAAAAAAAAAAAAAAAATCCGAGCAAAAACAATAGGCCCTCCCGGTCATCACCGGCTCGGGCCTAAATATATACCGAATTATAATAAAAAAAAATATAACTCGAGCAAAAAAGTCTAGAAAAACGCTTGTCTATTTTACATACATGTGTTTAGCTCATTTTGCCCAAGTTTGGTGTCTGTGGAATGAAGCAGCTATTGTCTGTGTACTTTTAAAAAAGAGGTGTATTTTAAGTCGGTTCACATTTTCAATTCAAAATGGCCGCCTTCCCGTGTGTGATAGGGTGTGGTCCCCATTGGCTTTTTTGTTCATAAGCCCATGGTGGATGTGTGTACCAAGTTTCATTTGCCTACAACAAACTAAAAATTTCACTTCCCATTGACTTTTTCCACATTTTTGGGACGTTGCTATGGCAACACATTTATAGATAGGGGGTGGTTTGCATTGGCTTTTATGCTCGTCATGACATAAGAGATGTGTGTACCAAATTTTATGTCTCTATGACAAACTAAATTCTTGGGTCCCATTATAAGTTTGTAGGGGGCGCCGGAGAGCCATTTCTAACGATAACCCTTTTATTTACATATCTTTGTGTTCAGGTCATGAATGTGCACAAACGTCTTTTTGGGTCCAACTCGATCCGGGAAGGCGTTTGAGAGTTAAGAGACATTTTATTTTCACAAAAATGGCCACCTCGTTACAGGCTTGCCACACCCACACCGGATAAGATATAAAAAAAAAGTCACATCTTTGGTTGGCACACGTGTCTAGATGATATTCACCAAATTTGGGGCCTTTTTGATTAAAACACAATGATTTGCATCTTTTTGCACAAGAGGTGCGATTTTAGTGGCCGCGTGTTTCACCCCACATGGCGGACCTCCTGTTGAGTTTAGGGTGTGGCTGTCATAGACTTTTCTGTTTGCCCTGAGGTGTCCTATGGATGTACCAAGTTTCATTTTTCTACGTTGGAAAAAGGTTACTTTCACTTTCCATAGGCCCAATGTATTTTGACTTTTCTAGGGGTCGCCACTGAGTCTTTTTTCGTATTTTTTTTTTCGGGAACTTCAAATACATAAATTTTTTGCCGGGCTTGAAGTCTGGGACCAATAAAAATGACTTTTAGTTGTTGGTTTACTGGGTCAAATTGAGGATCATTTTGCAGAAAAATTATAATAAAAAATATATACCGAATTATAATAAAAAAATATAACTCGAGCAAAAAAGTCTAGAAAAACACTTGTCTATTTTACATACATGTGTTTAGCTCATTTTGCCCAAGTTTGGTGTCTGTGGAATGAAGCAGCTTATTTCTGTGTACTTTTAAAAAAGAGGTGCATTTTAATTTGGTTCACATTTTCAATTCAAAATGGCTGCCTTCCCGTGTGTGATAGGGTGTGGTCCCCATTGGCTTTTTTGTTCATAAGCCCATGCTGGATGTGTGTACCAAGTTTCATTTGCCTACAACAAACTAAAAATTTCACTTCCCATTGACTTTTTCCACATATTTGGGACGTTGCTATGGCAACACATTTATAGATAGGGGGTGGTTGTCATTGGCTTTTATGCTCGTCATGACATAAGAGATGTGTGTACCAAATTTTATGTCTCTATGACAAACTAAATTCTTGGGTCCCATTATAAGTTTGTAGGGGGCGCTGGAGAGCCATTTCTAAAGATAACCCTTTTATTTACATATTTTTGTGTTCAGGTCATGAATGTGCACAAACGCCTTTGTGGGTCCAATTCGATCCGAGAAGGCGTTTGAGAGTTAAGAGACGTTTATTTTCACAAAATGGCCACCTCGTTACAGGCTTGCCACACCCATACCCGATAAGATATCAACAACAAAGTTACAACTTTGGTTGGCACACGTGTCTAGATGATACTCACCAAATTTGGGGCCATTTAAATTAAAACACAATGATTTGCATTTTCTGCGCAAGTGCGATTTTAGTGGCATGAGTTTCACCCCACATGGCGGACTTCCTGTTTAGTTTAGGGTGTGACTGTCATTGACTTTTCTGTTTGCCCTGAGGTGTCCTATGGATGTACCAAGTTTCATTTTTCTACGTTGGAAAAAAGTTACTTTCACTTTCCATAGGCCCAATGTATTTTGACTTTTCTAGGGGCCGCCACTGAGTCATTTTTCGTATTTCAACTTCAAATACATAAATTTTTTGCTGGGCTTGAAGGCTGGGACCAATAAAAATGACTTTTCGTTCATGTTCACTGGGTCAAATTTAGGATCATATGGGGAGAAGAAGAAAAAAATAAAATAAAAATAAAAAAAAATAATCCGAGCAAAAACAATAGGCCCTCCCGGTCATCACCGGCTCGGGCCTAATAAAAAATAAAAAAAATCTGGAAATCATCTCGCGACCCCCCGCCCACCACTCCGCGACCCCCCGGGGGGAAGCTGTTTGAACTTTACTTTAAACTGTTTGATTAAGGTCCTCACATGTTCCTTTAGCTTTGTGTTAGCGGTCAAGGAGCTTCTTAGTAAAACCACCAAACCATTCATAAGATGTATGAACATTAACCACGCGGATGTTGTGCGGACTTAATCTGCCTGTGCAAACAAAGACATGGTTGAACTGATCCTGATTACTGAATGTGTGAAAGTGTTTTTAATGACCCAACACCCTGAACCGTTTAGTGACTTCACCTTGGACTAAAGATAGTAGTCAGCCTTGGACTTGGCTCTGCTGCTGTTGTCTTCTGAGTCGTCAAACGTACAACATTGACCTTCATGTCATTATCAATAGCACTATCTCACTGACTTTGTATGTCAATGTCAGGCAGCGCAATTCACAATTATTGGAGGATTTTATGGTCTTACATTGACTTTACTGATAACGCCCACTGCATTACTGTCCTATCCCTCAAAGGTAATGTGTCTATAAAAAGGTGTCATAAATGTGTAAATGTGAATGTTTTACAGCATAATGAGGCCTCATGTTTTACACTACAGGTATTTGAATATTCAAGGTCTTTGTGTTGAATTTTTAAAACCAAAACACTTTGTGACTGAAATTGCATACTGACTCTTGCTAAGTGTGGTTGGTAATGTCCTCTTCAGTTGAAGAAGAACTAATGGGTTTATACATTAACTTTGAAGCTCAAAGATTCTTTTTAAAGAAAACACTAGTCCAATTTTGATGGATTTACAAAAGAATGGGTCATACAGAAGAGTATTTTTTTAATTACATGTCAAAATATTTTTTTTTGCTTTAGACATTGATTTTCTAAAATATTATTATTTCTGGAATAAGGGGAAAAATGGTTTGCAAAAAATGAATTGCATACATACTGTTCATATGCAAAAGAGTTTTTTAGATTTTTTTTTTATTGAATGGCAAGACGCACATCTATAAAAAGTTGGGACAGGGCCAACAAAAGACTGGAAAAGTAAGTGGAACTAACAAACTTTTTTGCTTAAAAAACTGTCTAAATGTCAGCCCTGCGACTAACTGTCCAGGATGTACCCCGCCTCAGCCCCAAAGCTGCTGGGATAGGCTCCAGTCACCTGTGACCTCTAACGGGACTAAGCGGTAGAAAATGAATGAATGAATAAACTTGCAAAGACTTTGACTGTCCCACCATCTACAGAAACAGATTCTGATCCTGTCCTGAGATGACTGCATGGATCAGGAACAGTATAGAGAAGACAGAAACCTACATTGACTGCTTTAACTTGTGTCTCAGCCTCAGAGATGTTCTCAGACTTGCAAGCTGCAAACTAAATCAAATGAAATGCCTCTGTGACATAAATTTTGACCAAAGGCTGATTACCTTCAAAAGACAAACTCAATCTGCAGTGTTTATAACAGCACTGTACATATTATCCTAGCCAACCATCCTCTTTCACTTCACAAAGCATCTCTTCCCTCCACAGCAACATCCACTTGGTCAGGCCATTCATAACTCGGATTGATTGTGTGTCTATTTAATTACAGCAAGAGGCAGTTTATTGTCTGATTGGTTATCACTATGTTATTGCATCGAGGGCAATTTAATCTGGGAGTTATTATGGCCGAGCGTGCTAACCAGTAGATGACTTACAAATCTCCAATCAGGGTTTGAGTAAGTGACTAACTGTGACTAATATTAGCTCAAGCTATCTCCCGTCTGGTAAATACTGGAGTAGATGTTGTTTACCCTGTAGTGAATTCCTATGACCAGTGTCAAACGGTTCACTTCTGGACAGTTTCAAAGTCCATACTGAACCTCAAAGTAATAAGACCTTGAAAACAGCGTGTTTTGCCTGCTCCCGAGCAGCTGAGGTATCTGCTCACACTAGAATGTTTTTCATGGCATAACAGCAAAGCACACATCAGGACTGGACCGGCTCGTACAAGTCACGGATCTCACAGCAGCTGTTATTCTAGTTCATAGTTCTGGAATGTGAAGCATATTAGCTCCAGTACACCCCACTGCTACAGTACAACTCATAAACATCACAACCTTGTTTTTCACTGGAATGTATAAAAGAAAGTAGGTTTTTGTCTTTAAATTAGTTTTATTGCTTGGGTTTGTAGTCACCAATTGTTTTATTAAAAAAAGGTTTCAATTTTCAACTTTTTTTTAAATAAGCAATTGAAAACATTTTTTACAGTGTCTGTCAATAGATAAGTAATCAGACAATAAATAAATATTAATTTGTCAATCAGAATTATCAATATGATTCTCTTCGTGCATTAGACATGTTTATGAAAATTGCAGAGATGGTCACATAAAGCTACAGCTCACAGACATTAACTCTTCAGCTGTAGCTGCTACGAGTCTCTAAAGCAGCAAGAAAGTTCTTTAAGGCTAGTTCTGGAGTACCAGGGCTGGACTGGTAATCTGGCATACCAGGCAAATGCCCGGTGGGCCGACGCACTTGGGGGCCGGTCCATATAATATGAATTTTTTTTTTTTTTTTTAATTGGCCAATGACCGGCCCATAAAGCAGGGACAGCGGCCCATTGGTTCATTTTTCATACTGACACTGGGCTGGCCCAATCATCTCTTAACAGGCTCCACCCCTCCTCCTCTGTTTCTTGTGTCAGATGCAGTTAGTGGCTCAGAGCCAGAAATCTGTGGATTTAGGATGGAGAAACAAAAGTGCAGAGAAGTTGCGGGCCAAAAAAATAAAAATGCTAGAGGTTGATGCCTCAACATGTGCAAAAATAACAGACATGTTTAGTGCTGTAGCTTCAGTATCCAAGCCTACAGTACCTGACGCATGGGCGTAGGTTTAGGCTAGGTACTAGTCCCTATCAATATTTTGAGATGGCAAATTTGTCCCCACCAATATTTAGCAAGCTCCTTTGAACTGCTATTTGGATCGATTCTAATGGCCAGGACGACGACAGTACAAGAAACGCCGTAATTTGATTGGCGGCGGGGTATCTGAAAGGCTACACGCGCGGGCCGGCACTACTTTTGTGCTTGCACTAGCAGCAAGCGGCTGGTGTGTGTGCGTGCGCATGTTGACAACGCAGACGGTAAGTTACCAGGGCTGTCTCTCTGCCACATACAAAGGCCAGAGTAAAAACATTTTAATATTCCGTTTTTTTGCCCCTTTATGTACTTTGTAGATGCCACCCAAGAAGAAAAAAGGGGACATAAGAAGCTTTTTCATAAAGCAGAGTCCGAGTGTAAGTGCAAAATAACTAGCTAGCCACACAAATAAACTAGCAATGTTATATAGTTCAACAATAATACAATGTTAGAATATGATCTGTATTTTATTCTAATGTTGATCTAGCTTACTGCTAGTCTCATACAGACAAACTTAACACATAGATTAACATAAATTTCAACACATTAATCCACAAAACCATGTCCCCTTCATATTTAAAAATTGCTCTGAAATATAAACATGATGTGTTGAATGCATACCATGATACGTGTGTATTTGATTGATTGGTTTATTTAATTACATATAGGAAACTCAGACATCTTGAAGATGTCATGGAGCATGTTGAGGAAGAAGTAGCTGGACCTTCAGGGCTTCAGGTGAGGTCTTGAACTATGAACTATGAATTATTAAAGCGTGATTAAAGTCCCCTTCATATTTAAATTGCTCTGAGGGGGTTGGGGGTGTCCCCACCAAAGCTGAGACCAAACCTACGCCCATGACCTGACGACATTTTGCAGAAACATGGAGAGTGTAATTGAAATGGTAAGCATGTTAGTTACATGATTAACAGGGAGGGAGTGTTAATCAGGGCGGGTGCAGGAGGAAAGTGTGTGTGTGTGTGGGCCTGGTTGGGCCACGACGAAGATGATGATTTACCTAAATTAATGAATATTATAATAAGACAACTTAATCGTTGTTGCCATTATATAGTCTGTCAGATTGTCACCCACTGCACTAGCCACTCAGTCAGCTAAAGTCAAATAACACAGCATAAGCTAGGTTAGCAGAGTTAACTTATTCAATTGCAACTTTGGCTGACTATTCTAATGTTAACCCTTTAATACCCATAATGGCCGTCTGGCCCTTCTCTAGAAACTTAAATGATGCCATTTGATTATTTTAATTATTACTCAGAATGGCTGCGTCAAAGCGCCCAGGACGAGTAACGCATGCTATTTGGGGATTAAAACCCGCCTTGCATTTTGAAAGCTGTATATGTTTGTTTAGCTGTATATTCAACTAAGTAGATATTTGCTCATGTTTCTAATGAATTTCCAACATCATTAATATGCAATATTTACGGTGAGTGAATAATATGAATATCATATATTTTTAGGACTGTTTTGTGTGAGTAATTTGGTAGTATAGGTTGGTTTTCTTTTTTTTTTTTTAAGGGGAGTATCTCAACAATGAGAGGTAAATCTTGTTTGGTGTCATATTAAAGAGGGGTTTGTGCTCTTTAAAACAAAGTAGCCTATACTTGCAATTGTTAACTAGTTTTTCTGCTGTCTGGTTCATTGGAAAAAAAAAAAAAACTTCTCGTTTTAGAATTAGCAGTATTCTACATCCACATTATATTGGGTTCTAAAGGGTTAACTAGCTTTTATAACATGGAGCACTTTGTCCATCTAGAAATCCTGCTCTTCAAGAATACAGGACTATATAACCAAAATGGATCCTTACTAAGTGTACTTTTAATAACTCTTCCAAATAATTGTAATCCTCTCTCTCTCTGTCCTTATGTATAGTCAAGCCAGGTTGAGTTAGCAGTGGAGGAGAGAGACAGGGAGGAACCTTTGATCACCAGGGAGTCTGTCAAGAGAGAGGGAGTACACTGGTCCACTTGCACTGGTACACTGGTCCATGGCACTTAGTTCTCAGCTTTGTAGGGGTTTTTGGAATGGAACAGTAGATATGCATATCTACAGGGACCACATGGATGGTGTACTAGTCGGTTGTGTCTGACCGATTGTGGTGGGCCGGTCTGAGCAAAAATGCCAGGGCCTTTTTTTTGTCCCAGTCCAGCCCTGTGGAGTACACAAAGATATCGTGGGCAAATATTTATTATTATTGTGCACATGCTCTAGTATAATAAAAATAGTAAAGTAAAATTTCCAATGATGCTTCCAAATCTTTGGTTGTCATTTGGGGTTGTTTTTTACCCTTATTGATGAGTCTTAGTTGTGCAATTGGGCTCCACTTAGTTGAGTAGCAACAGTCCCAAAGCGTCTCCGTTTGTAGATTGTTTGTCTAACTGTAGACTGGTAAATTTCTAAAGACTTTGAAATAACTTTTTAACCCTTTCCAACTTTATGTAAAGCAACAATTCTTGATTGTAGCTCCTCTGAAAGCTCTTTTTCCATAAGCACTAAAAGGTTTTGGGGTTTTTCACAATAAAGAAATGAAAGATCAGAATTTCTTTTAGACATTTTGTCAATACCCTTGACTTAGATGAAGATCAGATCACATTTTAAGACAAATTTATTCAGAAAACCATGAAATTCCAAAATGTTGACATACTTTTTCTTGCTACTGTACAAAGCGTTCAGGAGAGACAGGAGCAGTCGGGACAGAGAGGAGACAGAGGCGAAGGTTTGTTTTAAGTTTATTTTTCTTGATCTCATCTGGATCCACCAGACAAGAGTCCTGTAGCCCACAAGTTGGTTAAATAGTCATTTATAAAACATTAATCTGCTTATATACTAAAATATAATTAAACCGTACCACATACATTTCAATTAAACTCATTTAGTTTATAAAGTTTAAACTAGTAAGCTAGAGTATGGCTTTGAACTGAAACCTTAACTGATCCCCTTACTACTACTCAACTCTTCTGTGGTGATCTAAAAGTATTTTCAGTCACTGACACTGAACGTAAATCTCTCAGTGATGGTTTGAACCATTTTCTCATTGGGAGCCGGGAAATATAAGTATATATATAAAGTAACATCTAAAGAAAAAGTAAGGAGCATGTAATGAAAAGGTAAGGAGCATTCTAAAGAAAAAGTAAGGGTGAAATAGGCCTATATTTATTGTTTAATGTAAACTTTCTATATATTCTATATGTCAGTCACTGTGTGCAAAACTAGACCTACAGTGACTTGACCCAAATGAAACATTTCTGACTGTGCCACCCCTGCAGTAGCTCAGTCCTTCGACCGGCGGGGGGGCGGTTCGATCCCCGCTCGAAACATCAAGACACTTAACCTACATTGCCTCCAGTGATGTTCTGTAACACTGGTAAATAGTTTAATGTATGTAAAGCGCTTTGAGTGCCTACTACAGGAGGTGGAAAAGCGCTACATTTATTTTTATTTTATAACCATGTTAGTGTCTAATGCCACCGGAGTGTAGTAGGCCAACATAATGGTACACTTAATTTCTGTATATGCATGGTTTCTTTCAAGTACAGTGATGGGACTCAATATGAAAGTAAAAAGCTGTCCTGGCTGAAACCAGCTGCAGTAAGTGGCTCCTGTCAAAGCCTTATAACATCCACAAGGAACAACTCATGAATCATGTTTGAGGAATTCCTCTTTACATTACACAGTTGTAAACAGGTCATAAAATACTGTTGAGTAGAAATAGGAGACATACAGTTTCACAGTTGGCGGGATATTGATAAATTGCAGTCCAACATGAGCTTTTTTACAATCAAGGTCTAGTTAAGTTTAGTTTTAGCCAATAAACAAATATTTAGACAAGCTTTTAGTTCATTGGACTTTTATATTTTATTTCCTTGCACTTTGTAAAGCACTTTGATTTCAATCTGTGAAAGGTGTTATATAAACAAAGTTTTCATACACTGGCAGAATTTGTGATTTTTATTTTGGGACATTTTTCAGAGAATATTAATTATAACACAAAAAGTTTCTTTCACTCATAGCATAGTTAGTGGTTGGGTGAAGCCATTTATTGTCAAACAGAAACTACGCAAATGATCAAAAGTTTACATACCCTGGTGATTTTGGCCTGATAACATGCTCACAAGTCGAACAGGTTTGAATGTCTGCTAAAGGTAACCATCCTCACCTGGGATCTGTTTGCTTGGAATCAGTGTGTGTGTGTAAAAGGTCAGTGAGTTTCTGGGGCTCCTGACAGACTCTAAGCATGTAGGCTAACCCAATAGGAATCTGAGGAACAATGGAGGCTTAAGGGCGAAGTCTTACGTGCGGACCCACAGGGGCGTTTATTCACCAACATTGAAAAGATTTACAAAAGACAGGTTTCTAAAACACACAGATTCTGAGGTTCTTGCTTCCTGCAGCATCTGCTCTATGCAGCCTCTTTTGCAGGCCCCAACAGCCCCAACTAACCAGGTTACAGGTAAACAATTACTACATTCTTTCCAACAACATTTTAACAATCATCAATTCTCTTTGATGAATGACTATAAAAGCTAGAATCAATACAATAAACTCTAAAACCTCAAACACCTCTCAACAAATTTCCCACATGGTTCATCCTGGAAACCTCAGGTGTTCAGGCTCCCTAGGAGCTCTTTTAACCAGAACACCTGGAGGAACAGGAAGAAAGAGGTAAGTGTTTGAATTGTGCATTTTCTCAATAAGTTATTGCACAATAGTGATAGACTTCTGTTGTTTCTCTTCTTGCAGGCCTCACCACCCAGTAACTGCTGAAAGGCCAGACACTGGTCAATAAATAATAAATAATCCAACACATAAGGTCTTTTGTTTTTTTCTTAATACCAATTCACCCAAAAGCATACACTATGTCCCAAAAAGATCAAGTAATGAACTTTTAACTTCGTTACACAGACCCTTGCACCTTTCATTCAGTGCTGCACTGAGGTTTCTGTATTCTGAGTCATTGTGGAAAGCAAGAAGAATCTGCGGGAAAAGGTAATTGAACTTTATAAAACAGGAAAAGGATATAAAAAGATTTTCAATAAATTGAGAATGCTAATCATCAGTGTTCAAACTTTATTAAAGTAGAAAATGAGTGTTTGTGTTGAAATCAAACCAAGGCCAGGTAGACCAACAAACTTTTTAGCCACAACTGCCAGGAAAACTTCTCAAGATGCAAAGAAAACCCACAAATAACTTCAGCTGAAATAAAGGACGGTGGGAAAAAATGTGGTGTGGCTGTTTCAAGATGCGGTCAAGTCACCAGAAGAAAGCCATTATGACACAAACAATTCGACAATTAGCCCAGAGACAAGCCTCAAAACGTCTGGAACAAAGTCAAAGTTCATTGTTCATTTGGAGTGATGAGACCAAAATTGAACTTTTTGGCCACAACCATAAACGTTACATTTGGAGAGGAGTCAACAAGGCACCATTCCTACTGTGAAACATGGAGGTGGATCACTGATGTTTTGGAGATGTGTGAGCTACAAAGGCACAGGAAAAGATGAATGCAGCATGTTATCAGAAAATACTGGAGGAAAATTTGCACTTATCAGCCCAGAAGCTGCTCATGGGACGTACTTGAACGTTCAAATGTGGCAACGATCCAAAGCACAAGGACAAGTCAATATCATTGAGCCACTCTGGGGAGATCTCAAACGTGCAGTTCATGCAAGACAGACAAGAATTTACAGAAACTGGAGGCTTTTTGCCAAAAAGAATGGGCAGCTTTACCATCTGAGAAAATAAAGAGCCTCATCCACAGCTACCACAAAAACCTTCAAGCTGTCATTGATGTTAAAGGTGCTATACACAGTATTAAGAACTGGGGATGTAAACTTTTGATCAGGGTCATTTGGGTAGTTTTTGTTGTCATTATGATTTAAAAAGAGTAAACACATTTGTTTGACATTAAATGGCTTCACCCAAACACTAACTATGAGTGAAAAAAAAAGTGTTTATCATTCATATTTTCTGAAAAATGGCAAAACAATTAAAACATTTCTAAAGAATTTTGAATACTGATATGTTTTATAATATGGTAAAACATAGTGACGTCCTGAAGGCAACAAAGAGCCTTTACTTTAGAACATGTCCAGATGAAGCAAGAATTCTATTGGCCTTCTGGAGATAAGTTCCTTGGTTTTTGTTATATTTAAATTTATGATCCACTGAGAAGAGACAGAAATGCTATGTCATCTGAAAATTTGACTAAGTTGCTCTGTTCAAGAGAGCTCTTACAATTGTTAATGTATAAAATAATAAAAACACACCCTTGTGATGAATACAGTGTATACAATGACTACAACTACTATTAGTTAAACAAAATAATACAAAAAGAAATTTTGTTTGAAAATACAAAAATAAACATATCAGTTTATTTAAAGCCAACAGCCTGTTTGTTATGTTTTATAGTCTTATACAGTATTAGAGTGAAAGTTTAAGACTGTGGTGCCCTCACAGAATGATCAGATGTTTATGTTGGTAATGGTTGTTTTAGAATATTTAGCCAGAACATGTTACATCAACCTAAATATATATTACTGCAAAAATATTTATTGGAGATAAATAAAAACTTAAGGTCTCATGTAAATGTAGCTGCTGTATTTGTCTCTTTTAGTCTTTGATTGCATTTACAGTCTTATAAGTTACATAGTGTTGCTTTAAACATCAGTGACTAGAAAGTGATTCGTAATTTGTACTGAGTCGTTTTTTACTAGTGACACTTGTACAATCTGTTGAGGATTATTTTGGCCATGTACTTTCTTTTTAGTACAAAAAATCAGTACTCTGTCCACCACTGGTTCTATTCAGTGACAGTAATAACTGCTTTTGCTGCCATCACAGACTTCAAGTGCATAATAATGTCCATGGCAAAAGGAAAACCTGCACAAATAAGAAAAGTGCCCATATTCAAAAAAATAATAAAAATTCTCAGATTTGTTTTTTACTTGGTTTTGTTCACTCTTCATGCTTTGTGTGATGCTTAGTGACTGTAGGTGTGGAACCCAGGGGTGGACGCGCTGCTGTGGGCGTTCTGAGGCGGGGTCTGGTGCATTTACTCTTGCAGCAGGAGAGCAGAGTCAAAGACGGACTGAGGCCTAATAACACTGATGTATTCGAAGGTATCCAAGCAGTGTGCTATTTAAGATTTATCAAATAAAACAATTATGATCATTTAAAAAGATTGAATTTTGTAACTAGATTAAATTCTAAACACAATATATTAGCCTAAATATATATTTATGGTATATACATAATTATATAATTCCATTATATGTTAAAATTAATATTGTTTAATACTTTGTTAAAACTTTTTGTGCTATTAAATAACTCTATAAAATAAGTGAGGACGTTTTTACAAAAATAGTGGTAACTGGACCTGTTTCTAGTAGTATGTCTTTCCTGGAGCTGAAGACTTTTGTGAGTCCAGACCTGGTCCTTCTCATCTCAGACCCGTACACGCGCATATCCACCTGATCACAGCAGGACACTTAACTCTGGGTCGGCCACAAAAAGCAGCACAGACTTTTCAAATGTTAACGAAAAAAACATGCCATGTTTGGACTGTACTGAGCGTCTGGATAACGCAGACTGATGCCTTGTGCAGTTACCGGGCGTTTACCCGCTGGAGTGAGTTTATGAGCTGATAAGACTCATGAGAACAATCCTGTATCATTCCTGAGTGAAGACTGAGTGACAAACGGGAAAAAGGGACGTTTTCTAAAAGAATGTAGCCGCTAAACTGTTGTTGTTGTATTTAGTGTGGACTGAGGATGGAGCGAGTGAACACCATGTTTAACCATTTGAAGGACACATAACCAATGTTTTTTTATGTGAAGACAATAGCATATAGCATCTCACTTAGATGTCATTATCATGAGAATTTACACTGGTCTTTACTTTTCTAAAGTATAATTTATCATCTATTCATCCACGTGCTGGTTCTCATGTCAGGTTATGTCCTGTTTACTCCTATACACCACCTCCTGTAAAACACAAGCCCCCTTTGAACACTATCATTATGTAAATAAGTTTTCTTTTAATTTGATATTTTGAATATTTGAGCAGTACAATGTGTACCCTGTGTGAAGATGATGTTGTAGGCTTTACTCTTACTAACCACCATCTTGAGGAAATGGCCTGGACAACACAAGCTCAGACATATTGCAAGGGTTACTGGAGAAGAAGAGTTGTCTAGTTTGTGTTCTCTGTTAGTTTCAGGTGGCCTGTGTGTGAGGCTGGAGCTGCTGGATCATCAGACCAAAGAAGGACTGGAGGCTCCATTATCTTTTATTACAACTAAGCCTGAGATATTGTGCACAACAACAAAAAAATACTACCCAGGTAGGGGTAAAACTGTTTATTCAAAGCTCAGAATTATTTTGACCTGAAAATGAGTGCGCTACCTGCCAAGTGCTTTGCGTTTCATCTAAATGTAGGTTAAAGTAAAAGCATCTGGACTCAGTTTTCAAAGAGACTTTATCAATTCTGAGATCAACTGGTAAGAGAGCTGAGCTTATCTCTCTAGAGGGAGGGGTTTGACCTGATATATAGTATCAGTATACATAGGAAAGAAATGCATATACAATGTATATTATATATTATACATATACATGAACATAGAGGCTGATTTACTATGAGGAGAAAAGAAAAAACACATACTAATTTGCAGCCGCATTATCAAAAATGTCATCTTCCAGAGATGGGCATGTTGCGTGTGATCTACTCAGAGAAACAGCAGCGCTGAAGAGAGGAGCAAGCAACTGGCCTATATAAATGTGCTATTATTTTTTTTAGACGATAGGTTTGTATAGTATATTTTCAGTCAGGGCCCGGAGTGGGACTTATTCTAAGCCATAGGCATTTTTTGCAGGATGGCAGGAAAGCAGGGGTGGCACTGCCTCCCCCTGGCTGCTGAACTATGTCACTACATTAACTGACAAATAAGTAAAAAAAAAAATGCAATTAAGAAATGCAATAAAATAAAAGAAACAAATCTGAGTCATTATATCCCTTTTTTTCCTTCCTGTAATTCTCTTTAGCCTACCCAAATTGAAACACTTAGACTACTGTTCTGTAATGTAAGGCCAAAAGGTCTGGGTGATATTTGATTTCATCAAGATAACAGCTTCAGTGACCTTTTTGGACTAAAGAACTAATAATAATAATCGATGATTGGATTTATGATATGACTTCAGGACCGCTTCAAGGAGTCACCTTTCCTTAATGTGTTCATATGGTGCTGGTGAATCTCACGTAACTAGGCTTAGGTGCTCGTTCTGTCTGTATGAGGTACAGAATGTCTATGTTCACAAAAGACTAGCCATGGTTCTTGTGTACAAATGCACTTTTTCTCATTGAGGGCATTTTTAAACCCATCTCCCGAGAAGATGCACATACTGTATATAATACGCAGGATTATATGCCGTTTCCACCTCATTTTCACTGAAGGCAGCACGGCTCTGGTGTTAGCAGGAAGTTTGTTTGGTACAAATTCAATATGAGGCTAGCAGTGGATTAAAGAGACTTTGAAGTTTTTGAGGATTTTGAGAAGTAGGTTATTCTACTCTAGACAGTTTTTCGGACAGTGACCCTGGGCACGACAGAAGGATGTGGTAAGTGCTAATGATTTTTTAGTTTAATTGTGAAGCTGTGGTGTTAATGTGCTTTTCATGGGTGGGGGCCCTCACACTGGAGCACAGGCGAGGGCCCCCACCCTCGCCTGTGCTGGAGTTTACCGGGTGATGAGATTAGATCGGTAAGAGGACGCGCGTCCACAAAGGATTTTATATGTTAACAGGAGAAACTGTTTAGTTTTTCTATCAGCTACAGCTAAAGAAAAACTAAACAGATGTGATCTCAGCATTATGGAGTCCATTGCTGTGTTCATGTTGTTTTTTTTTTTGTTTGGGACACGGTGACAATGTAATACAAAACCAACCTGTTAGCTTTGTCGCTCGGAGATTTACTAAAAATCGTGCTGCACATATCAGATTTGCAAGATGGTAGCTGAAATTCTGCAAGGCATTTGCAAACTACAGATCCTGTATATGAACAAGGTGATAATGTTCTTAAATTAATTGAAAAGTGTACTGTACAGAACTAGAAATTGAACATGTTTGTTGATGTAATGATGACTGTAGCATAGTAGCGCTACTACTCATGTACTAGCTCTTACTGGGCAATACTGTATTAGCTAGTCGCTACATTCTTGTAGTAAGGCAACTGTACAATGGTCTGCTGTTTATTTTAATTCAGCTACAAAGTGATGTAAGGTAATTCAAAAATATACAATTGACAATATTTCTCTATTCTGCCGCAGAGCCAGGATTCGGCAGAGGTCTGGTGTGTGGTGGCAGCGTGTTGTCACCAGCTGGACAGACAGTGAGAGGAAGGCCAATTTTAGAATGAGAAAGTCCACTACAGATTCAGAAAACCAGTGCCTGGACAAACGTGTAGCAATAGGCATCTGGAGACTGGCCACAAATGTGGAGTTGCAAGGTGTGGTTTACCATAGACTTTGGTTCTGGGACATTAATGTGGGTTGGGGGGGAAAGGTCCATGACGCCAGAGTTTTTGCATTTTCAACTTTGTTTGAGAGGGGTTAGAGTGACACAGTGTTATAATAATTTTTATTATTATATTGTTTATAGTTACTGGGTGCTCATAGTTCTCTACAGGTCATGTCAAATCATGTCATGTCCTCCATGTTAGTCCAAGCATGGAGTAGACATAACTGCAGACATGGTTTGACTTCTGCACCTGGAGCTGGGGCCTTGGGGAGGGTGTACACCTCCCTCTGACAGCCCCCACTGCATTGATATAAAATCTCATGTTTTGTTTACTTCTTGAAGCAAAACACACTCTGTACTTTTGATACGTGTCTTTGCTTCATTCTTGCAAGAATAAAACCTGGCCTTTTGCTTTTTATAATATAATCTGTCTACGTGTCTCTCTGGATAATATAAGGATATAGAATTCTTATAACACACAGTGTTCCCTCATAGCAGAGAGGTTTGGAGCTGTAGACGTGCCAGTTCTGACTTGGGGGGGATGCAGGTTATCTATTATTGCCATGGTTAATAAAACCATACTCCAAAAATCAACAAACAACCCCTGCACAGATCACCTTCAATAACCAGCTCAGCAAGGCACGGATGATTGTGGAAATGCCATTTGGCCTTCTGATGGGAAGGTGGAAATGTTTAATGAAGACATAAAGAACATCGACTCATTTTTTGCAACCTGTCTCGTGCTTCACAATATTTTTGAAGTTAATGGTGAGGATTATGATGAGGTTAAAACGCTAATTCAAATGCCACCAGAAATGCTTTATGTTTTTATTTTTCAAATCTTTAGAGATTTTTGTTTTGGATGATGCTGGTAATCATACTTCATTTTTTATGCTGCCACTACGTTCAGAATGTTCTTTGTATTTAGTTTGTTTTAGTTACTTATTGCATATTGTTAATATTATTTCATATTGTTTTTTGTTTTTATTTCATATAGTGTAGATTTGTTTAAAAAAAAAAAAAAACATCAAATAATGCCAAAATTATTTCATTCATGTTGTCATGTACAGTATATTATGTTAGCATAATAAAGTGCTTTATTATAAACTTGTTCAAACTGTTCAAAACATCCATCCATCTTCCAACTGCTGCCCCCGCTTATCCGGGTCGCGGGGGCAGCAGTCTAAGCAGAGACTGTTCAAAACATGAAAATGTAAATTAACCGACAGACAGACTGTCTCCACAACCATTTACATATTTACATTTTGTCATTTTACAGACGCTTTTATCCAAAGCGACTTACAAGTGAGGAAAACAATGGAAGCAATTTTAACAACACAAGGAACAAAAAGCATAACAAGTGCACAAGAAACTAGTCAGTTTAAACCCAGCACAGTATACAAAGCTAAGGATAAGAGAATGTTTTTTTAATTTATTTATTTTTTATGAGGAGGAATAATAATGTTACAAGCATGCTAACATTATTTAGCATTAGAAAACTGAAAACACACACCACAATATATTATACATCTTCTGTAATGATGTCTTACCTTTTCAATAAAAAGAAAGCCAGCTTTCCCCAAAGCAGATCCCAACTCTCTAAATGGTTCAAATGCTCAGCCCATGTTGACTCTTGTCTTTTAGTGATGGGTCGTTCGTGAGTGAGCCGGCTCTTTTAAGTGAGCTGAGTCAAATGAGCCGGCTCATGAAAAAGAGCCGGATTGCCCATCACTATTGTCTTTCCCCGACACTGGTAACTGTCCCATTTTGCTCTTCGGACCTCCTTTTAGTTTATTTTTTTAAGTTTGCAAGGAGTCTGTGTTGGTGTCTGGGCTGTGCTGTAGGACGGTCATTTTTGGTTTTTGCAGAGTCCATCTCATAGCCAGGTTTTCTTCGTTTTTCAGACAAAAGTTGTAATTGATATAAACTCTAAATACAGTATATGTTTGGTGTTTTTTCCATTCATTTCTTCATTATTGCTCTGTAATTACTCTCAGGGAAGGCAAAGCTGCAGTTAGCCTCCCTTTGTTGAAAAAAAAAGTGATTTTTAATCAAGGTGAGACTCTGTCAGAACAGTGCTCCTGTGGGATTGTTCAGACGTGAGCCTGAGGAGGCCACTTTACAATCAAATGATAGTATTGATGTCAAGTGATTTAAAGCACATAGTGAGTGGAACATTTAAAAATGTTTACAGTTTTATACACCATTAGCTAAAGTGTTGCTATTATCCTAGCATATTATTAGAATAAAGGGCAATGATTTACATTATTTAGTAAAGAATAATTTTAAATGTTACCCATTGAACAGCAGCTTAAAACAAAATCTGAGGTCAACATCAAAACTTGAGCTGTGTTCGGAGAGGAAAAAGGGTCTTAGTCAGGGAGACTTATTGTAAGTTTAAAACGTTAGTTGAACAATGCATTCCCAAATACTTTGGAATACGCCCCTAAAGCGAAGTTGATAAAAACTGGCCATTGACCAGTCAAGGTTTTTTTGCCGCTCCTTTTCTGTTCTGACTTTTTCCTACAGGACATCATACTGCTCCTGCCTATCCTGTAACTTAGCATTAGCTTACTAATCATTTTACTTAAGCCACGTGGCACACACGCCGTGCCAAAACGTTATTTTTCTCTCTAAAGTCTACGCGTATTGATTTTTTTGGGAGAAACTTTATTTTGACGTCACTTCTGTGCGACGTAAGACATTTTTGTAGTTTTGTACCAAGACGTGCGCCTGCTGAGAGAAATTTTGACTGAACAAAATCTCGTAAAGCAAGTTATAAGCCAAAGAAAAACCGCTTTCAAGACTCTTTCCAGTGATCAATTTTTGTTTTAAAGACTTTCATCTCACCCGCTGGGTAGAGTCCGGCCTTACATTCAAAGACGATAACAGGACGCCTCCTCTTCCCTGCTACGGTCGCACAGCGACCCTTTTGGGAGCAGCGTACACGTGCCGCCATCTCGTCGCTTGGAAAGAACCCGCCGGGAAAATTACTTCAAAAGTTCAGAAGCATCCCTCGGACCTTTTGCCGTCAGAACCTTCGAGTGACACTGATGTTTGGCGTTATAAACCTGTACATTGTCTAAGTAGGCCCATCAGAACCTCTACCATATCCGCTATTCAAATACCCCTTTTATCAAGCTCAATAATATAGTTTAAGTAGTCAAAACCCTTCTTTACTCCACAAAGTCTTGATAAGTAAACATTGTTATTCTTCTGTATTCCCCTCTTGTGTTAATCATTATCCTCATTGTTTTTCCATAACTGTTATTTTTCATATCCCATTATTCATTATTATTATTAATGTGTGTAACTTTGTTTTAATAAAACCCCATAAAATTTCATATCCTTGTAATGGTTTTTACTTTTTATATTAAGGATATATACGAAAACAATAGAAATCTTCCCTTCAAAGTACGAGACTTGAGTTTTATCAGAGACATAACTGTTTGTTCTCGAGACGGTTATGAAATAAATATTATTAGATCAAGAATGGTGCCCCGCAATTAAATCTAAATAAGATGATATCAATCTGATATATCATCACTACCTACTGCCAACATATTCACTACATAGCCTATATTTTTATACACAACATAATATTACAATAAGGCCTGTCTTGCTCTGAACAGTTTCAGCTGCTGTTTGCTCAGTCCCTGTCTCAGACACAAGACACTGAATGATGTTACTATGATCATGAAAACGTCTGTTTGTTTACAACATATCAGTTTATATTGCCAAAAAACAGACATGTTGCACAAAAAATACGAGAATGCGATCTGTCAATGTGATGTGAACGTTAGCAAACAGCAAATTTATAAAACTTTCTGAGGAGAAAATGGATCAGTGCATAAATAAATTCAAGATTAAAAGAAACATAAAATTGTAATTATTATTAAAATTATAATTATTATTTTTTTAAAGTTACATTTTGCACGTCTCTCACTGCCGCGGTGCTGGCAAACACACTGCCATCCATCCATCCCACCACAGCTGCTCCTCTCGATAGTGGGATGGTGGCTCAGTGATAGAGCAGTCGTCCTATAACCGGAAGGTTGGTGGTTCGATACCCGCTCTGCCCTGTTCATACTGTCGTTGTGTCCTTGGGCAAGACACTTAACCCACCTGTGAACGTTAGCAAACAGCAACAGCAGGAGAAGGTTGAGTGTCGTTTGTATGGCAGCCCCCCCCATCTCTGTCTGCCCCAGGTGTGAATGTGTGTGGATGGGGTAGGTGGAAGCACGATGTAAAGTGCTTTGGGTGCCCAAGAAGGGTGCAAAAAAGCACTATATAAATGCATGCCATTTACCATTACCATTTACCATTCCACGACCAGGACGAAAACCGCATTGTTCCTCCTGAATCCGAGGTTCGACTATCGGCCACATTCTCTTCTCCAGTACCCTGGCATAGACTTTCCCGGAGAGGCTGAGGAGTGTGATTCCTCTGTAGTTGGAACACAAACTCCGGTCCCTGTTCTTAAAAAGAGGGACCACTACCCTGGTCCGCCAGTCCAGAGGTACTGTCCCCAACCGCCACGCGATTTTGCAGAGGTGTATCTCATCCACCCCCGGTGCCTTTACACCGAGAAGCTTCCCAACTTCCTCAGTGACTTCAGCTTTAATGACGAACAAATCCACCTCGACCTCAGCTTCCTCAATGGAAGACATGTTGGTGGGGTTGAGGAGTTCCTCGAAGTATTCCTTCCACCGTCCAACAATATCCCCAGTTGAAGTCAGCAGATTCCCACCTCCACTGTAAACAGTGTTGGCAGGGCACTGCTTCCCCCTCCTGAGGCGCCGGAAGGTTTGCCAGAATTTCTTCGAGGCCGACTGATAGTCCTTCTTCATAGCCTCCCAGACCCAAGTTTTTGCCTCCACAACCATTCCGGGCTGCAGTCCACTTGGCCAGCCGGTACCTATCAGCTGCCTCAGGAGTCCCACGAGCATTCCTTACCTTTAGACTTTATGGCCACAGCTCCGAGTAGCCGCGTCTAATGGAGGTGGAGAACATGGTCCACTCGGACTCAGTGTATCCAGCCTCATTCGGAATCTGGTCAAAGTTCTGCCGGAGGTGGGAGTTAAAGATCTTTCTGAAAGGAGATTCGGCCAAACGTTCCCAACAGACCCTCACGGTACGTTTGGGCCTGCCGAGTCTGTCCAGCTTCCTCCCCCGCCATTGGACCTCCGGCCTAGGGTGTCCTGGTGCCACATGTACTAGTGGTCACCCTTATGCTTGAACATGGTGTTTGTTATGGACAAACTGTGACACACAAGCCCAATAACAGATCCAGGGGGGCCGTTCCTCCCAATCACGTGGGTGTTGAAGTCCACCAATAGAACAACAAAGTCCCGGTCGGATCACTTTCCAGCCCCTTCCCAGAGACTCCAAGAAGGCTGGGTACTTGTTATAAGAATTCTATATCCTTATGTTATCCAGAGAGACACGTAGACAAGTATATTATAAAAATAAAATGGCCAAGTTTAATTCTTGCAAGAAATAGCAAATCAGACACGCATATATCAACAGTACAGAGTGAGGTTTGCTTAAGGAAGTAAACAAAACATGAGATTTTTTATCACCTAAAATATTTAGAATGTATCTAAAATGTGTTTTCTTGTCTAAATACAAATAACAAAACGATATAGATATACAGTGAATATTGTGTGTGATTATTATATTTCAACCCCTTCTTGTCAGTTTGTTTTGATTGTTAAATGTCGCGTGCTGGGGGACTGCAGGTGTAAATTAGCCTAAGACTAACTCTGGTACAATGCATCAAATGGCAACAATTATGTTGAAAATTTTACATGGTCCGTTTTTACAAGTAAATTATTCAACTAAACTAAAAAACTATATTTAATATATATGTAATTCGATTATACATTAAAATTTATATTGTATAATACTTAAAACAATGAATTAATCCATTACTTGTATAAAATAACTGAATACATTAAAAACAACGTCAAAACAGTCAAAAATAGTGATAGTGATTGGACCTTATTCTAGTAGCATCTCTATTCTGGGACAGGAGACTTCAGTGAGTCCAGACCTGGGATCTCATGTACTAACGGTGCATAAGCATGAATGTAGCATATGCCAGCTTCCTTACCAAAGATGATGTACAAAAGTCTAACTAGATGTGTAACTGTGTGTAGCCCTAAGCCAGCTCTCATTCTGAAGACTTGGCACAAAGGCGACCCACACTGGGAGTTGATGATATGATATGTGTGTTTAATAATGCTTCATTTCTTTTTATATTTCTCTAAAACCATAGTTTTACTTGATAATCATTGAAGCAAATGTATTGTCTTGAATAGAAAGAACATTGTTTCTTTTTTTTATAATTTGGCTCAATATTTATCAAAGTAAAGTGTTCCTTTGTGAAGCTGTGCACGTTCACTGAGGCACAGTGGCTCTGGCTCTGCGTTGTGGTCCTGTCCGACGTAAATAAGTGAAGCAGAACTCATCCTAATTAATCAGAGATTGGATTTATGTAATATCTATTGGACAGGATCCTGAGTAGCTCCTACGTACAAACGCTCCATTCAGGGCTGTTTTTGTTATTAATAAGAAGTGCAGTGTCAAACTGCGGCTCAAATGTACTCCAATCAGACACACAGCCAACAATGGCTGAGTCATCAGAGAACTTCTGGAGGCGACAACTGCTGGTGTTGTAAGTGAAGTCCGAAGTGCAGAGGGTGAAAAGGAACGGTGACAGTACTGTTCCCTGCGAGGCCCCAGTGCTGCAGACCACCTCTTCAGACACACGTACTGTGGCCTGTTGCTGAGGTAGTCAATGGTCTATGCAGCCAGGTGTCCATTCACACCAGCCCCCTCCAGCTTTCCTTGCAGCAGCGCTGGCTGGATGGTGTTAAAAGCACTGGTGAAGTCAAAAAACTGATCTGGGGCTAATGCCATCTGGTCTTCAGAATCAGAATCAGAATTCCTTTATTTATACCCGGGGGAAATTCTTTTTGTTACAAACAAGCATTCCCGACCAAAGATGAAAGATAAAATAGTATTAAAATATGCTTAGAATAATAAATATCAAAATACAATATACTACAATATCCTAGATGTAAATAATATAAGGTAAGAAGAAACAAATGAAGTCATGTGACTTACATCACTAGTCCAGCTCAAAGGTGTATTTCACTTCATAGGCATAAACCAAGATGATTTAATACTAGTTTAAGGAACTATATTTTTAGCTTGTACTAGTGGATGTATAAATTGTCCACGCTTCTGTTCTGAACTGGTATACAGTTGAAGTTGGTTTCCATATATATAGAGAACAAACAAATAAAATCAACATTATATGAAACATAATAATGTCATAAAAGTACCTCCAAGGTCTCATCATATTAAAACCATAAAATCCATTAAAGTTATCAAAACATAGAAATTTGTACAGCAGATGCATAACCTGTTTCCACAGAGATGGTCTGCTTAATCCGAAAGGTTTGGTTTAATCAGACTAAATAGTGCTCCTCCAGGAAAGTCATGTCACTATTATTTAGTTTATTATTTAATTTAAACTCATCTTCAAACTGTATTAAACACTGTTGTTATAGCATTATGTTAACCAGGCATCACCTGCTTCATCACTTTAATACTGTTTGGTTTACCTCTATTCGTTGTTCTAAAATGCAACTTTGGGTCCATCTGTTGCACGAGGCTGGTTGTCAACTCTGGTTTAAACCCTAAACCAATGATCCCTGGATGTGTCTGTGCAGTGAACAGCCAATGGGTTGAAAAAAAGAACAGGGCTATTTCTGCTGAGAAACAGGAGGCAACATGGTCACAGCCAAAAACAGGAGAAGGAGAAAAGGGCTGAATGTTTGTTTTAAGACTGTAATTGTTATTGGCTCACTCTGATGATAGACCAACTTTAAAACTCATGGCATACAGTATATTATATAAACATCACATTTTCACACTAAGTGTAAACTGTTTTGACATTAAATCCCTATAAAAGATTACTCAAAAATGAATCTTTGATTCATAATAATAATAATAATCTTTATTTTTATATAGCGCTTTTCCACCTACTGTAGTAGGCACTCAAAGTGCTTTACATACATTAAGCTATTTACCAGTGTTACAGAACACTCACCGGAGGCAATGTAGGTTATGTGTCTTGCACAAGGACACAACGACAGTATGTGGGAGAGCAGGATGTTATGATGTTTTTTGGGATGTTTTGAGCGGGGACCCACTTTTGTGCAGAGTTTGATAAAGTAGCCTGTATTCTCTGGACCTAAAACAAAGTTTTTGCAGCGTCAGATCCAGTGGCGGTTCTACATTGAAATACACCCTGGGCGAGACTCCTTTCGAGCGCCCCACCACACACACACACACAAATAAAAAAAAGTTCTGCACAAACAGTTATATTTTATTATACACACACAACATATGCACACCTGAAAGCTCATGCTGGGGAGAAGTAGAGGCAAAGAGGTCTTTATCCTCAATATCAGATATTTGTGGAGACATGTGTAGTGGAGGAGGTGGTTGGCTCATCCTGAAGGGTCGAGACCATTCCAGAAGAGGCCTGTGTAGCGGGGGAGGTGGTTGGCTCATCCTGACCAGTGGCAGAGGATGCTCCAAAATATTTTAGAAGTGCTCCTGAAATTGCAATTGAATTGCATTTGAAATCAAAAGACCATAGGATAATGTTTTATAAAGCTAAAACAGCCTGAGGTCAAATTGACTCAAAACATAATAGAAGGGTTACATAAACATGCTCTTACACACTAAATGTCTGTCATTACACGCTATACCCTCCTAGACCCGGAAAAAAACATTTATTTATTTTATTAGTTTTTTTCCCCCATGTCATCACATTGTTTAGAGCATAGAAACAAATGATAAAAAAATATATATATATATTGAAAAATTATATTTTATTCATGTTATGCTATGGTCACTAGGACTCAGTTGTTTAAAAATAAAATTACTTTAAATTATATGTATAGGCAAAAACAATGGGATTTTATTTTTTTTAATCACCAAAATCTTTTTGGGTTTCAGGATATTAATTTGTATATTAATCTAACTTTCATGAAAGAACCATTAGCTCTTTGGTTACTGCCTCAAATTCTATGCATGACACACTTTTAGTTATGACTTGTAAAACTATACTTAGGAAACTATACTTAGCACACTGTGTAGCAAATAGCTACATAGCAAATGTTCATCTTTAACCTAAAGATTTGAAAATGCTGTTGGTTATTTACAGAGCCTAACGTTAAACCAACAGATGGAAATGATAACTGAACTCTTAACAGTTTTATTGCAAAGCACAATATTATAAATTAGATCTCATTAGTGAGTTGAAACCAAATTATTGTTGTATAAGCATAGCAAGCATCATTAGCAAAAAGGCTAACAAAGAGTTATACCCACCACCAATTAACATTAGCCCTTCTTCATTCATGAAATGGATACTGTAATCATACAGAGAGAGAGAACATAGTTGCATACCTTAATCTTTTGCTCTTTTCTCCTCCTCTTCTTTTCTTTTTTTTTCGAAATTGGGCACCTGATGGCTTTGACCTTTTCTTCTCCATCTCTGTTTATTTGGCACTCGACAATAAACAGATTTCCCACCCCCCCCAACTGTCACGCACGACCAGAAGTCAAGACTAAACCAATTCACCTTGATGACCGCATAATTGTTTTGTATTACCTAGTTTCATTTGCAGAAACTATAGACTGTCCGTTCCATTTGAGAGAGACCCAGAGGTGAAATGTCACCCGCGCCTCTCGCCCCACCCCCTTTTACACTTCTCTCACAACACACAGCTTCTGTGCATGGTACATTTCAGCAGGGGCGCCGGCAGCTGCAGGGAGCGCCAATTAGCCAATTCCACACACAGTGAAATGATATAAATGATGAAAAACCGCTTCGCGACGCAGAGGAATTTTTTTTTTATTTTTATTTTTTTTTATTTATTTATTTATTTTTTTATTAATCTGCTCGTGCTGCCGCCCCCAATGTGTCACGAAAAAATGCCGCCACGGGCGGCTGCCCGGTTCGCCCGTGCCTAAAACCGCTACTGGTCAGATCCATGTGACTTTGCTCACATCTGATTGGTCCACAAACTAAACTTGCTCCATGGCAGGGTAGCTGTGTGGTGTAAGTTACCATGGCGATGCAATGAAAACGGCTTCTAGCTACAGGCCTCTGGGCTGTGGATAATTTTGTTGATAGATGACAGCTGAAGTGTCGCCCCAGGTTTGGGTGGTACAGTGTGGGGTTATATAACAGAACCACCAGACTTTATTGCCCTTCTACTTGAGTTCACTGGTATTTTCTTAATGTTTTCTTCTCATAGCAAAATTAAATCTTGTCTGTTGTGACTGGCTACGCCTTTATTTTGAGACAAATTCCAGACATGCACTATCCTCCTCCTTCATGTCAGGTCATGAGGTTCAACAGAATTCTTTTTCAATTGGATTTGAAATTCCATGTCTGTAAAGAGGGACACAGGGAGTTCCAATGCATTGAAAGCCTATTTTGTGTCTGTTACTTTGTATTACTATAAAATAGCACAGTGTGTAAAGGCGTTCTTGTACTGTTTTGAGTGGTTACTAGAAAAAGATTAACAATCGACATCTGTTAGAGCTCGTAGCAAGCAAAAGGTTATTGTATAAGTTTAAGTTCGTCTCGTAATTCTCTCGTAATTCTCTCGTAATTCACTGTTATTTTATTCACTTAGCAGCTACCAACTACCCAGTCATTTCTGATTGGTATGTAAACCGTGAAATACAGACAGTGAGCGGCCCACAGTGCACCCAAACACAATACAATCAACAGAGGCGTTTGCAGACAGCCTGGACCTTTCCCAATGATCCAGGCCATTAGCAGGAACAGGTGAGTCATACAGCCCCCATTTCATTTCAAGGTAATAATTCAAGTTGGACTTTATAGAGCCAGAGGGGGAAATGCTTTGTTACAGTAGTTCAAACAAACACTCATGAGAACATCGTTTGACTCTGCCTCCACAGAACAAGTCTGAACCACAGAACCATCTGGAAAAGCTCCCTCCCATTGAAAGTGTTTGCAGAAGGTCAGGTACTTTAAATGAAAACCTGATTGATGATTGAATATATTACCTTAGTTTTATCCAATCAGGGCAGCTCCATGTTGTTTACGTTGGTAACGATAAAACGCAACATCTTCAAACCTAAAACACGCCCAGACCTGTCCGTGCTGCCACATCATTGGACACGAGCCAGTAAGGCCAGGGTTTGGGTTTGAGCAGGTCCAGCAAATCTCATAAGAATTCAGCTGCAATGCAAGGTAAATGAAAACACACAATAACCTCAAATTAGTAAATATAAATTGAATAGAATATGAAGCAAAGGCAAATATATGTCAATATGCATATAAACCAGAAAATGGAAAATATGTAACATACTAGAGCCTTTTTTGTTGTTTTCTCTTTTCCTTTTAGTTCAGTAACAAAAGACTTGAACACAGATGAATGGTTTGTGCATGAGCTGAGGTTGTTGAAGTGAAATGGAATGACACTGACATGCAACTGTTTTTATATTGCTGTCACTGCTATGTGGATGACACTCAATTCCATTTGTCATTTCAACCTGACGATCTGAAGGTCTCTGCTTGCGTCTCGGCATGCCTCAGTGACATCTCACTTTGCATGAAGGACCATCACCTGCAGCTGAACCTTGTAAAAACAGAACTGAAACATTACTGCTTCCTTATGTTTACTTTATTAGCCTACCGTGCCTCAGTTACGCTACAGGCTTTGATTGGGCAATGTCATATATAAGTTCACAGTGCAATCTTTTTGTTGATAGGGATATGTTTATTAGTAGCCATTGTGTTTTACCTTCTGTTGTTAAACATTTAGAGGTTAGAGACAGTCAGGAAGCAATTTGCATCGCAGCCAGTCATTTTTAGGCCCAAGCAGGTGATGACCGGGAGGGCCTATTGTTTTTGCTTGTTTTTTTTTTTTTTCTGCAATATGATCCTAAATTTGACCCAGTGAACATGCACGAAAAGTCATTTTTATTGGTCCCAGACTTCAAACTCGGTGAAAAATTTATGTATTTGAAGTCCCAAAAAAATACAAAAAATTACTCAGTGGCGACCCCTAGAAAAGTCATAATACATTGGGTCTATGGAAAATGAAAGTAAATTTTTCCAATGTAGAAATACAGAACTTGGTATATCCATAGGACACCTCAGGGCAAACAGAAAAGTCAATGACAGCCAACCTACGTGTATTTACCTACAAGCCACTCTGCCTGGACCAAGCCAAGTCGCTTCCACTTCCCTCAATCTGGACTAAAAGTCAGTTTTTTTTAGCTACGCCAAGTGTCCATATCGTGCTGTTGGACCATGGTACACTCAGATGTGTTTAATAAACCCTTTTTAAACTGCCTCTCTTTTTCCGTGTCTGCTTTGGGGTACAGACCCCCTTAACAACACCTGCCTGGTTAGGATAATAAGTTTGGAGATGTGGACGAGAACTACTTTGATAAAAAACCCTCAAACTTTTGGAGTCTCTGCACAAGAAGAACCCACTTATGGCAGAATCTGAGATTTTTTTATAGCTTTGTACAGTTCAATTACCTTTTCCCAGAGATCATTTGACAGTTCTTTTGCTTTCCCCATGACTCAGAAAACATAAATGTCAGTGCAGCACTAGAGGAAATATATTAGGGTCTGTCAGGAGTCCAGAAACTCATTAACCTTTTATACACACACTGATTACAAACAGATCAGAGGTGAAGATGGTTACCTTTAGTAGCCATTTAAACCTACATGTGTGCATGTTATCAGGCCCAAATCACCAGGGTATGTAAACTGGGATATTTGGATAGTTTCTGTTGTCATTATGATTTAAAAAGAGTAAACACAATTGTTTGACAATAAATGGATAATCAAAAAATGACCCAACAAAGGTGCACAGCACCTGCTCCAACTCAAGTCCTGTCTCTTTATTCCTGCTCCAACTCAAGTCCTGTCTCTTTATACCTGCTCCAACTCAAGTCCTGTCTCTTTATTCCTGCTCCAACTCAAGTCCTGTCTCTTTATACCTACTCCAACTCAAGTCCTGTCTCTTTATTCCTGCTCCAACTCAAGTCCTGTCTCTTTATTCCTGCTCCAACTCAAGTCCTGTCTCTTTATACCTGCTCCAACTCAAGTCCTGTCTCTTTATTCCTGCTCCAACTCAAGTCCTGTCTCTTTATTCCTGCTCCAACTCAAGTCCTGTCTCTTTATTCCTGCTCCAACTCAAGTCCTGTCTCTTTATTCCTGCTCCAACTCAAGTCCTGTCTCTTTATTCCTGCTCCAACTCAAGTCCTGTCTCTTTATTCCTGCTCCAACTCAAGTCCTGTCTCTTTATTCCTGCTCCAACTCAAGTCCTGTCTCTTTATTCCTGCTCCAACTCAAGTCCTGTCTCTTTATTCCTGCTCCAACTCAAGTCCTGTCTCTTTATTCCTGCTCCAACTCAAGTCCTGTCTCTTTATTACCTGCTCCAACTCAAGTCCTGTCTCTTTATACCTGCTCCAACTCAAGTCCTGTCTCTTTATACCTGCTCCAACTCAAGTCCTGTCTCTTTATACCTGCTCCATCTCAAGTCCTGTCTCTTTATATCTGCTCCAGCTCAAGTCCTGCCTCTTTATACCTGCACCAGCTCAAGTCCTGTCTCTTTATACCTGCATTAGCTCAAGTCCTGTCTCTTTATACCTGCACAAACTAAAGTCCTGTCTCTTTATACCTGCTCCAGCTCAAGTCCTGTCTCTTTATACCTGCATTAGCTCAAGTCCTGTCTCTTTATACCTGCTCCAACTCAAGTCCTGTCTCTTTATTCCTGCTCCAACTCAAGTCCTGTCTCTTTATACCTGCAAGCTCAAGTCCTGTCTCTTTATTACCTGCTCCAACTCAAGTCCTGTCTCTTTATTCCTGCATCCAACTCAAGTCCTGTCTCTTTATACCTGCTCCAACTCAAGTCCTGTCTCTTTATACCTGCACCACCTCAAGTCCTGTCTCTTTATACCTGCACCACCTCAAGTCTTGTCTCTTTATACCTGCACCAGCTCACGTCCTGTCTCTTTATACCTGCACCAGCTCACGTCCTGCCTCTTTATACCTGCACCAGCTCACGTCCTGTCTCTTTATAACTGCTCCAACTCAAGTCCTGTCTCTTTATACCTGCTCCAGCTCAAGTCCTGCCTCTTTATACCTGCTCCATCTCAAGTCCTGTCTCTTTATACCTGCTCCAGCTCAAGTCCTGTCTCTTTATACCTGCACCAGCTCACGTCCTGCCTCTTTATACCTGCACCAGCTCAAGTCCTGTCTCTTTATAACTGCTCCAACTCAAGTCCTGTCTCTTTATACCTGCTCCAGCTCAAGTCCTGCCTCTTTATACCTGCTCCATCTCAAGTCCTGCCTCTTTATACCTGCTCCATCTCAAGTCCTGTCTCTTTATACCTGCTCCATCTCAAGTCCTGTCTCTTTATACCTGCTCCAGCTCATGTCCTGTCTCTTTATAACTGCTCCAACTCAAGTCCTGCCTCTTTATACCTGCTCCATCTCAAGTCCTGCCTCTTTATACCTGCTCCATCTCAAGTCCTGTCTCTTTATACCTGCTCCATCTCAAGTCCTGTCTCTTTATACCTGCTCCAGCTCATGTCCTGTCTCTTTATACCTGCACCAGCTCAAGTCCTGCCTCTTTATACCTGCACCAGCTCAAGTCCTCTCTCTTTATACCTGCACCAGCTCAAGTCCTGTCTCTTTATACCTGCTCCAGCTCAAGTCCTGCCTCTTTATACCTGCACCAGCTCAAGTCCTCTCTCTTTATACCTGCATCAGCTCATGTCCTGCCTCTTTATACCTGCTCCATCTCAAGTCCTGTCTCTTTATACCTGCACCAGCTCATGTCCTGTCTCTTTATACCTGCTCCAACTCAAGTCCTCTCTCTTTATACCTGCACCAGGTAAGACCCGTGGGGTAGAGGCCTAGCCAAAATTTTGATGCAGAAATATTCTGAAAGCCTTTCCAAAAGAGTTTTATTTGAACTTTATTGGAGACTTTGTATAAACAAAGTCCTTTTATTCTATTAACCGGACAAAAAATCCCCCAATGAAGGAGAGCTTGTAGCTTGGGCTCAATCTGAAATAAATGGAGGCATCAAGTCCTTTTACACACGAGCTGCACTTTTTACAGGTTTGTTGACAATAACATCAGAGCACAATCAAAAAGGTCTGTCCTATTTGATGTAAAAGAACTTTATGTCTTAAATGTCTGTATACAATGTAGTGAAAGGTAAGAGCTGCCAACAAACGTGTATATCTACAGAACTTTATGGTCATCGTGTCTTTGGTGAGATGCAGTCTGCAAGCGTTCTCCTGCAGTACTCCATGAGTCTTTTGAAAACATAAAGCACATAGGCTAGCGCATAGATCTGTATTTTTAAGCAGATTGTTTCAATTAAATTATATTTTCGTGCTGATCTTGGACTTTAATTTGGTAAAGAATGTAATCAACTTTTTCAACAAATTACATTTTTTCTTTACACTTTTGGAAGATTTTGTGAAAAGAGAAGTGGAACAGTGGGTCTTAAAGATCAGTATTCAACACAGGGTTTTCAACACGAGGAGGGGATCACAGCAAGGATTCCTTGATAGCGCCATCACCTGAAGGAGTGCTCCAGGCGGCATGATGACCCGATCCGTGGCCTGAATCATTCCAAGGTCCTTACATTTGAAAGAGCAGCTCCGCAGGTTTCCACCAGAGGCATGTGCACGATTGGCTGTTGCTGGCTTGGAGAGGGAGAGCAACACTTTTAAAAACTGTCTTTGACACTTGACTCGGTCATAGCAAAAATCCAAAACAACTTCAGGACACTTGGAGGGTCTGAGAAGATATGCTGCTGGAAGCGTAGAATTAAAAATAACAAACCTTTACATTTGCATTACTCCGTAAATGTAACTCCATAAATGTAACTCTTTACTCTTTTCTGCATTTACTTGATTACGTTTTTGAAAAAAATGTACTGTAGTGTAAGTATAATTTTCCTGCATGATACTTTTTACTTGAAGTAAAGCAAATCTTACTCAGTTACATTGGGCTACACGCCACCAGAGATGCCACCAGTGATCTACCACATGACTGTGTCTCACCAATCAGACGTAGCCATGCAATCACATGAGCACACACAAACTGTGGAGGCACAAACTCTTCACACACAGCAGACATGGATCGAAAACACATGTAAAATGACTGAGGCTACTGTCTCCTGTTGAAAGTGAAGAGGATAGACAGTGCTGGCCTCATACAAAGCATGTTTTGTTCACACACAGACTTACAAAACAACTGCTCTGCTGTTTAAACATACATACGTGACCTACTGTAGGGGTTGGTGAAGGAGTGTTTGTGGGGCTGCTGTCCCGGTGCAGAGAGGCAGTGGGTTACATAGGATTGGGTGTTGGTGACGCTTTGAAAGAGCAAGCACTCACCTGAGCCAGTAAGAGGAGAGAGGCAGAGTTAGGGTAGCCACTTTTAACCACTTTTGCTTTTGTTATAATATGTTTTATTATTATACAGTGGGGATCGAAAGTTTGGGCACCCCAGGTAAAAATATTTATTAATGTGCATAAAGACGCCAAGAAAAGATGGAAAAATCTCCAAAAGGCATCAAATGACAGATTAGACATCCTTATAATAAGTCAAAAAAAGTAAAAAAAAAAAAGTTTATTTCCATCATTTACACTTTCAAAATAACAGAAAACAAAAAAATGGTGTCTGCAAAAGTTTGGGCACCCTGCAGAGTTAATACCTTGTACTCTAACTTTTTTTGACTTATTATAAGGATGTCTAATCTGTCATTTTTCCATCTATTCTTGGCGTCTTTATGCACATTAATAAAAAAATTTACCTGGGGTGCCCAAACTTTTGATCCCCACTGTATTGTTTATATTGTTTATAGTTACTGGGTGCTCATAGTTCTCTACAGGTCATGTCAAATCATGTCATGTCCTCCATGTTAATCCAAGCATGGAGTAGACATAACTAGACGAAGACATGGCTTGACACGGGACTTCTGCACCTGGAGCTGGGGCTTTGAGGAGTGTGTATGGAAGATACACCTCCTCTAACAGCCCCCACTGCAGGGATATAAAATCTCATGTTTTGTTTACTTTCTGAAGCAAACCTCCCTATGTAGCTTTGATACATGTGTGTCTGCTTTGCTTCTTCTTGCAAGAAATAAACTTGGCGATATTCAAAATATACTCTGTCTACCTGTCTCTCTTTATAACATAAGGATAAAGAATTCTTATAACAGCTTTAATTACTTTCGTCAATCCACTACTCATTGTTGCTATACAGTATATCTGTGCTCTACATCTACGTCCATAACCGCTGTGATAGCTGCACGTTGTTGCAACTAAAACACCATAAAACACATCCTGAAGCATCTCTGTTTAAGGCCCAAGTGCATCTAAAATATACCACTAGATCCAATCCCATCTCTCCACAGAAAAACCGGATTAGGCCCTCAGGAAACCGCTATAGCTTTATGTTGTGAAAAAGTGAGATTTGTGTTTCTTGTGTTTGTGTTATTTTGTTATTTTGCAAAGATGTTTTTTTTTTTACTATTTTTATTTTATTATTTGTAAATACCAGAAATTGTGCATTATTTTATATTTTTGTCTGATAGCATTGTTTCAAAAAAACAAAAACAAAAAAGAAATCAGACATTACAAACAGTTACTCAGTACTTGAGTAGTCTTCTAACCAAATACTTTTTTACTCTTAAGCCTTTTCTCATTTGATATTTGTGTCACCTGTGTGCCTTGTCACCAAAATGAGCTTAGTTTCAATTTTATTTAACCTTTAATTTATTAACAATATTAACGACCATGCAGGTTAGGTAAATGGAAGAGAAATAATTCTAAAATCCCTTTAAACAAAAGAATAGTTTAAAGACATGTCCACAGATATTAGACAGAGGCAAGGTTAAACAGAAAGAACAGGATAAATACAAGTGTATGCAGAGAAAATATTGAATTCTAAGTCTGATTCTTACAACAATCAGAGCATTGCATCCCTTTCTAGTGTCTCATCCCCAAAAGCAGGTTTTCTGCAAGCCTCTCCCATGGTACCTCTTAAATGGTCGTCGTGTAAGGGCGCCGCCATACGGTGATTTTACAGCAAAATACAGCGATATACCTCCGTCCACCAGAATGCAGGCTCCAAAAGCGGAAATATAAGGAGAAACCCAATGGCGACTTTACAAGAGTAAAACTCATGTTTACAGCCTGGTACAAAAGATGGCTCCGGTCTCTAGAGCTAAGTTTTTACTACGTGACAACTCTGGGGGGGGTGAATTTTTGAAAATTACGTTGGTTTATGCTATCTAAAAACTATTGTTTTACTATGGAGTAAAACCCGAAAAGCCCGGATGTAACGGCCATTTTATTGCCCATTCGTAATGACAATATTGGTGAATAGGGGACCAATGGGCGGATATCATCCATAATTATACTATCTATGGTTTTCTGTGATCTGAGCTCAAGCAAAGAGTGCTATTGAACAGAGCAGCCACTAGAGGGCCTTAGAGACAAAGAACGTACACCGTTGCAGTTTAATGTATTTTATTTTATGAAACTCATATGTTTCAACAATAAAATAAAATGTGTCTACCTTCTGTTTTAAAATTGCCGCGGAACTTCTTGCCCTCTAGAAACTAAATAATTAACCTGATAAATCATATTGTTAAAGGGTATCAGATAAAAAGTTACTTTATAAAGCTGGGTAGGACTTTCTATCCGGAGTTAGTTATACCTTATATAAACTATGAATAGATATATCACGACAAAGTTTTTCTTTTTTTTTTTTTTTTTTTTTTTTGGAGCTTTGGTGTGTTATTACTCTTGTACGGAATGTGTAACAATAAATACATTTTCTTCTACTCGGAAAACACGTTTGTGTCTTGTTTCTCTTCGGACACATAAACAACACAGTGCGCTGTGTGTTTCCGCTGCTTTGATTGGTCCATTATGTGATGATGCTTTGATTCTCTGTTATCTGATTGGTATAAATCTAAACCCGCCCTCAAAGCGACAGTTGTCCACCAATGAGATCTCAGCATTCCCTCCGCCGGTCCTTCACGGTCTGCGCTGGGAACTGCTACATAACGCTAGCATGTCTCTGGTCGGTAAAGCATTGTTTCGCCACCTTTTGACAAATTGTATTCTGGTAAATTAGGGCAATGTATGTTTTATACACCAGAGTCTCCTAAAAAGTCAGTATGAACTCTTTGCCGCAGAAGAGGACCTACAAGGACCTGCCGGTGTGGATTGTGGAGGACCACCACGATGTAAGCTCCATTCATTACACGAATAACTTTTTGCCAACATTTTTTTTGTACCCAATAAAGCAAAACTAAAAATGTCAAACAGAGAGAACCCGTTGGAGATATCAGTTATGTGCGGAGGCCGCTGCTGCTTGTTGGAGCTACAATTTTTTTACCTACACATTAAAAATTCATCATATCTCACTTGACATATTTTCTGCTTTTGGAAAATGTTTAAAGAACGTTTCCATGGCTAACTTGACAATGCAATGGGATGTATAACACACAAACTGAATTCTATGGTCAGTTGGATGTCAAATAGGGGCGGCAGTAGCTCAGTGGGTAGAGCGGCCGTCCTCCAACCGGAAGGTAGTAGGATCGATTCCCGCTCGCCCCACAGTTCATACTGTCGTTGTGTCCTTGGGCAAGACACTTAACCCACCTTGCCTCCAGTGACTGTAACACTGGTAATGTAATGTAAGTCGCTTTGGATAAAAGCGTCTGCTAAATGAATAAATGTAAATGTAAATAAAATGTGAAACATTTCTAAAATGTCACTTGTCAGTGACACTAGAGTGTACCTGGAGCCTGTGCGCAGACTCTGGTGTGATCTGTGGGTCTCATCTGCAGGATCCCCTGTTTCTTCAATAGATAGTTCTTATCTTCCTCCAACTCATCTTCAGGTCTTTCTCCAAAACTGTCCTCAGTGTTGTCTGAGCCAAGAACAGATTGTGTTGTTATTTCTTTGTACCTACACACGTGGACAAAATTGTTGGTACCCTTCGGTCAATGAAAGAAAAACTCACAATGGTCACAGAAAAAACTTTATTCTGACAAAAGTAATAATAAATAAAAATTCTATGAATGTTAACTAATGAAAGTCAGACATTGCTTTTCAACCATGCTTCAACGGAATTATTTTAAAAAATAAACTCATGGAACAGGCCTAGACAAAATTGATGGTACCCCTAACTTAATATTTTGTTGCACAACCTTTTGAGGCTATCACTGCAATCAGACGACTCCTGTAACTGTCAATGAGACTTGTGCACCTCTCAGCAGGTATTTTGGCCCACTCCTCATGAGCAAACTGCTCCAGTTGTTTCCGGTTTGAAGGGTGTCTTTATTTATAATTACTTTTGTCAGAATAAAGTTTTTTCTGTGAGTTTTTCTTTCATTGACCGAAGGGTACCAACATTTTTGTCCACGTGTGTAATATGTTTTCCCGGATTTAGAAAATAAAATATAATGGACTGTTAGTACTTGTGTTGGTTTAAGCCCACAAGAAACTATTCCCTGGTCAGAGGGAGTGAGACCCCTGCCAGATGTGTCTCCTTTTAAACAAAACCTAACCATCCCGGTCTGGGTCAGTCATATATTGCTGACGTTTTCTGTACCTCAAGTCATGATGTCTGTCAAGCAGCAGATGAAACTTTTAGTTCAAGTCAGCCTTGTGTCGTGAAATCATAAAGCCTCACTCGGAAATCGAGGCACAGGACAATAGTTAGTTTAAATCACAGGGAACATAAGGGGCGGCAGTAGCTCAGTGGGTAGAGCGGTCGTCTTTCCCACTCTCCCTACAGTTCATAATGTCGTTGTGTCCTTGGGCAAGACACTTAACCCACCTTGCCTCCAGTGACTGTAACACTGGTAATGTAATGTAAGTCGCTTTGGATAAAAGCGTCTGCTAAATGAATAAATGTAAATGGAACATGAGTTTCTTTTTAAATCCGCTGCACCAGATGCTCTGTTTGTGTTTTGGTGCAGTGTGAAAACAAGACAGGGAGCGAAGATCTTGTTCATCTTCATTTTATGGCATTATATACAGTATTGTTCGAAATAATAGTAGTACAATGTGACTCACCAGAATAATCCAGGTTTTTAGCATATTTTTATTGCTACATGGCAAACAAGTTACCAGTAGGTGCAATAGATTCTCAGAAAACAACTCAAGCCACAGTACATAGCGAAGATAGTGAAGCAAGCATCATGATATGGGCATGTTTCTCCTAAAATACTTGAAGAGGTCATGTTGCCTTATGATGAAGAGGACATTTGAAATGTTTGTTTCAATAAGACACTGACCCAAACACATGAGTAAACGAGCAAAGTCAACAAAACCAACAAAATTAATGTGATGAGTGGCCAGACCTTAATCCAATCGAGAAGCTGTTTCTGAAGCAAAACCAAGAAATGTAAATGAATTGTGGAATGTTGTTAAGAATCATGGAGTGGAATAACAGCTGAGAGGTGCCACACAAATGTGAAGCAGTTTTAAAAAACTGTGCTCATACAACTAAATATTAGTTTAGTGATTCACAGGATTGCTAAATCCTAGAAACAAAAACGTTTGTACAAAATAGTTTTGAGTTTGTACAGTCAACGACAGACACTGCAAGTTTTTTAAACACACCCCTTTCAACTAATTGCCCAGTTGCACAGCCTTAAGAGCGTGCATATATTAAATGCTGGGTCTTGTTTGTTTTCTGAGAATCTACTGCACCTACTGGTAACTAACACTTGGTAAAAAAAATTATACTAAAAACCTGGATTATTCTGGTTAGTCACATTGTACTGCTATTATTTTCAACAATACTGTATGGCGCAGCCCTAACGTTTTTTTTTTTTTTTCTTTTGTCTGTTTTTCAGTTTTACAGTGCCTCACTAAATGCATCAGATTGTATATGTATATGTAAGTATAATCATTCCCACTGTGCTCCTCTCTGTGTCCTTGTTGAAGGTGGTGCGTCACATCTACCGCTCCATTGCCTCCAGACACCTGCCTCTAACCAACATACCCCTGGTTCACCTGGACTCACACCCAGACCTGCTCATCCCCGTCAACATGGAGGCTGACACGGTGTTCGACAAGGAGAAGCTCTTCAGGTTCACTTTCTAGTGCAATGTTTATTGATAATGTGTGGTTGTATGAAATATTGCTACTGATGTTGAAGAGTTAACAATAGAGTGGCTGAGATTGTTGGTATGGCAGCCCATTTGTCTGTCCTACAGAACTTCCCACCGGCAATTGAGAAAAACTGTAAAAGTTTGATCAAAGATGACTTTAGAATAATAAGCAAAAAAAAATTGCATCATGTAGCATCCTGAACAAAAGGAAAGGTGATCATAGAAAGACACAGCATCTCCAAAACAACAAAAAGTTGTCAAAGAAAACCTGGATTAACCATTGCTGTTGTTCAAATGATCATAAAAGCGTTAGCTTTAAAACATTAACTCAGTTATTGTCTGTTGTAAGACAGTGGCACCACTAAAAACAGGAGCAATGTTGAAGCGATTGTCTATTTTCTTTATTTGATGACATTAAATGGAACCTAAATTAGAAATGGTGATAGTGGTGGATGAATAGGTTAGGTTTCAAAAGTTCCTGAGATCTTTTCTGATTGTTTCTGTTCCCAGTGAGCTGAGCATTGAGAACTGGATCATGCCCATGGTTTATGCGGGACATGTGTCGAGTGTGGCTTGGTTGCATCCGTACTGGGCCCAGCAGATCAGAGAAGGGGAGCACCTGCTGTTAGTGGGACGGGACGCTTCCACCACCACCATCAGGTACCACAATGGTCTAGTCTTCACAGGTGGTGTGGTACATTTGTGTTTCCACTGTCCTGTGTCCAGAGAAAGACGTCTGCTGCAGGAGTGAGGTCACACAAGAGCAACTAATAGTCTGGGAGCCAGACCCCTCTACAGGATGTTTTTGCAACCTTTTTTAAAAAAACTATTATGTTAGTCTATACTTTGGTACATAACAAGTTCAAACTGTTTTTCCTGTTTGGTCTCAACGGCTTAAAAAAAAACAACAACTTTTTGATGAGGTGCTACAGTCACAAAAACTGTCACAGAATTATGACATTTAACAGGAAGTATTGGGCTTTGTGTTGTTCTATTTTCAAAATTTAAACAAATTATTTGCAAAAACACAATAAAATGCCTGTCCTACTAAAATATTCTCTCCTTACATTCCAACACTTTGTAATTGAAATTACTGCATCAATTGCAAATAGAAAACTGCCCCAATTTGTCAGCTTCAGTTCAAGCCCAAAAACAGAAGCTGACAGTTCTTGGGCACCTGAAAATATTTTCTTTACGTCAAACTAGAGCTATACAATTCATTTGCCTTTTAGAATGACTCTGGGCTCATTATGTTGTAAATCTGTAAACTCGAGAAGACCACACTGGATTTGCTTCACACTTGGCAGATTTGATGTCCATGTTCTAAATAACATGTTTGTGGAATCTTTTTTAGTTTGTGAGATTTTAGGAGTTTAAAAAGGGGCGTGGCCAAAATCAGGAGTTTACTTTTGTAGACTAACATAAAAAAAGGTATGAGAAAACCTCCTGTAGAGGGGGGTCTGGCCCCCAGACTGTATGCATGTAGATTATGTTTGTAAGAATTTATTGTAAAATAATAAAGACACTTTTCGCTGATGGACCACATTAACTACAAAAGCATCTGTTTCTGCACAGGGTGACTAGTACGGACAGCTACTTCCTGAGCGACGGTCTGTATGTCCCCGAGGAGCAGCTGGAGAACGGGAAACCTCTGAGACTGAACGTGGTCAAAGTGAACCCTGTGGAGCCAAGCCACCGCTCACTCCCCGGTCAGGACACTACTACTGTTCAGACGAAGAGAATTCACTCTACACTGCTTTCCATTTCCAGATAAATGGGACACCATTAAGATAGTAAAATACAAACAGAATTCTTCCAAATAAATGAATACAGTCCCTTTAGGTGGAGTTCTGAACTAACTTTTGTTGCATTGGTGTTATTGGCCTATTCATTCTACCACATCAACAAGCTATTTATAAAAAAAAGACTATGACTGAGACACTTGACTTTTACAGTACTCCATCAGCATTCACTATCTTTGTTTTGAATACAAAAGCTGGGTTGGTTTACGTTAGAATATGCATTTATCATTGTGTTAAAGCTTAGATACTTTTGCTTTACTTTTACTTTTTGTGTCGTCTGTTTCAGAAAAGTTTGAGGACTCGGGCACGCCATCAGTGAAGAGAGCTCGAGCAGAGAGCGGTGACCCTGGAGGCAGCAGCTGCAGTGACAGACAGCTGCCAGCAGAGGGCCACAGTGACACATCAGGGCAGAGAACACTGAGCAGAGATGAGAAACAGCTGAAACAGGGAGAGGCAGGAGAAAGTGAAGGCGCTACAGATTACATTTTGAAGCATGTGTCAGGTTTACTCAAACCGACAGAGCCGTACGTCCTGGACATAGACCTGGACTTCTTCTCCTGCAAAAACCCTTTTAAAGAGCTGTACACTCAGGTATAATATCTCTGATGGAGTCGAGTCACTGGGAATGTGCTCATTCAGATGGACCAGAATGAAACTGGAACATAATCATGACATAAGAAGATATTAAGTGACAATTAGGGCTGCAGGATATTGGGATAATGTGCGTTAACTATTTTAAATTGCGATAAGACTTGCCATATTTGTCATGTCTCTTTGAGTAAAACTTTAACTGATTAAAAACCATGTATAAAGTAGGAATACAAGGCTCTGGACTAGAGTGTGTAATTTTGTGTCGCTGTGATTGGTTGATTAGTGCCGAGTCCACTTGTTTCACATGAACGCGCTCTCACTCCACAGAGATACCCATGGTTAACTCTAGAGTTGATAGCTCAGGTTGTAGAGCGGTCGTCCTATAACTAGAAGGTTGGCGGTTCGATTCCCGCTCTCATCAGTTCATACTGTTGGTGTATGAATGTGTGTGACACCTCTTTTACAGGGTTCAACCCCTTTAGGCTTTCATACTAAAACCAGCTTAGAGGCATGACCACTTGTTAGACACTGAAACTGATTACATGTAGTTAAATACTTGTGTGAGCCTCATTTGTGGTGAAAAGTAAAAAAGTTAGCATTTTAATACTTTTTTTGCAATTTAAATCTTGTTAAAGTGTCTTCACAGAAATCTCTTTTAAGATCTGCACCGTGGACCTAAACTGTCCTTGTTACTGTTCAGGAGGAATACAGCATCCTCCAGGAGCTGTACACTTTTAGAGGACCGGGCCCTGACCCAGACCAGGTACCTGACGTTTTTACCATAAATATGCTTACTGCACTTTCACTTTGATGTGACGTGTGCTTTGTCCTGTTTTGGAAAATGGATCCAATGCTGTGTGTGTGTCCAGGAAGAGCTGGAGGAGTGTGTGGATCGTCGCGTCCATCAGCTGGAGGACCTCGAAGCAGCGTTCGCAGATCTTTTAGAAGATGACGGAGACGAGACTGTAACTCGCTGGGCCAGTAATCCGGGGTAAGTGACTCTATTACATTTTTATTATTCTATAAAAACCCTACTAATGTTCTTATTTTATTTACAGAATGACTTCCCTATCTGTTCTGGTTTCATGTTTGAAATCACGAAACCCCAGTCCAGACTATGAAATGGTGAGAGGAGTACCAGCAGAGACTTTTTTTGAGGTGTTGCTAATGCATAGATTCTACTGGACCCTGTTGAATATTATTTAATGTGTGTAGTATGTTGAACCTGCTGCATGGAAATAGGACCACTGTCTATCATATAAACCAGGAACAGTTAAAATCAGTCGGTCTCCCTCTTATGCTGCCCATCTACGTCAGGTTCATCAGGCTGGACTGACCTGCGACACCGTCGAGCTGCCTCATCACATCAGCAGCGACGAGGAGATTGAGCGACTCATCTCCGCCGTTGGACTGTTTCTGAAGGCCCTGCCCAAACCCACGCTGGTCACTATTTCCAGGTAATGCCAAACCAAAGCCATGGTATAACTAATAACAGACTAACATAGCAGTAACATCGGTATAGTATGGGTATTTTGTAAATGTGGGTCAAGAGAGGACAGGAGCAACTAAACCATGTTATTTTATTAAACAGGACCAGAGAACATTTAAACTATAAACACTTCAAAACACAACTTAATGTGTGGGAATAGTTTGGCTGTATTGGGTAACATAAGAGCAATGTGATGCTGTGTATGTTCATTCAGGGATGCAGAGTCATCAGGCTGTGAGCTATTTTCATTGGGCCACAAAGAGAGAATCCATCATTTCTTAGCAATAGGATTTTCATGCCTGCACTCTTTGGTCCAGACTTTTGGACTTTCCTGTTTGGTTCAACCCATATTAATAATAACATGTTTAGAAAATGCCCTGTAGTTCCTTAACCTGGACCTAGTGAGCATGGCTTTGGAAAGTCCACTGTGAACGCTGTGCTGCAGCAGCTGAAACCAGGGATAATAAAAGAGCCACAGGTGCACTTCCTACATAGATGGTTTCCTCAGGCAATCCCACAAATCTAACTTTTTGTGGGAATTCTAGCTTTAGTCTCTTAGTTCATGTTTTTACAGTGGCACTAATTCTCAATACATTTTACACTGATAGTCTGAGTTTTTGTCATTTTAGAAGATTTGTGAGAGCTTAGATTAGCAGCCATACATAATACAAAGATATTTCTTGGTGTTGCTCTTGTCTGCTTCTCCAAACTGGGCTGTGCTGACTAATGTAGGGAATCCTTTACCTGTTATCCCTTTCAGTGTTTCCTGCATACATTTGTCAAGTACGGTGGTACCAACATATTAGACCTCCAAATTGTTTAGCTACAGATTCATGTCTTTTATAGACCCCTAAATGCATCAATAACTGAACCTATATAAACTTATTCACACTAAAGCTACACAATAAGGTTAATGCAGCGAATCAAATCAGTTGTACATGCTACTTTATAAAGCCTTTTTTTTAATGGTAGTTAAGGTGGTGGCTGCTTGTCGTCTTAACTAAAACAGGCTGCCTTTTGTATCTCATAGAGAATCTAGGCTAATATAAATGTAACTCACATGTGTTCAGGTCCAGTCTGGATGAATACTGCCCTGTTGAGCAGGTGGATTCAGTCCAGAGCAGAGTACTGGCCATTTTGGAAAGTCTGTACGGACAACTGGACATCCACAAAGACTACGAATCTCAGGACGAACACCCACAGACCTCATGACCCTGCTGAGCACATTACACCTGAGCCAGACAGGAGAGGAGATACAGGTCTGGTCTGCAGCTTTTTTCTTCAAAAACCTACAGACTCCAAACATATTAGCGTAAGTGCTTGGATGCAGTTTGACTGAAAACTTATTTATTAAATGTGTTCCACAAAACATTTTAATGTCTATTTTTTTCTTTAAAATAACACATTTACTCTGGGGTGGGTGATATATCCTCATAAGTATATTACAATATATCAAGAAAATGTGTCTCCAAGTGGTCTTGATTATTGGGAGCAGGGCAGCTGACGGGGAGGAAACAAGTACAGTGGTCCCAGGCCTCAGGGTCTGGGGGGCCTCAAACTAAGCCCTCCTATGCTTTAGTAATATGGATAAAATTATATATGGGTCTCTGGCCATAGGGTTTGTCCAGGGTCCCATCAACTGTCATCGGCCCTGATTGAGAGCACACAGAAGTAAATAGTCCCGCAGTGCAACGTTTAAAAAAAAAAAAAAAGATCCCTGGATGGCAGTTCGACTAGAATTCACCATTGGACAGGAGTCTGTGCATGCACTGTGCTGTTCATGGGCAGGCTGTGTTTCTGACAGCAGTGTAGAGCCAACACAAAGGATATCATCACATGATCAAATGGGACAAAGCTCTTGGTCCCCCCAGGTGTAACTCGTCAGCTATTTGGCAAATGTGTTGTCTCATTGAAATCCATTAGTCCTGTGCCCCTTGATGAGGAAGTGCACTATTCACAAAATCAGTTTTATACAATTTTATTTCCTTTGTGTTCTGTTGTTGAAACATAGCTGTCATGGAATATTTTTGCTATAGTAACGTGATGGAATGTGGCTGCAGGTAGTGGTTAGCACTCCTGCTACATATAAATACACAGGCTACTGTAGACTGTAACCAACGCCGAATTAAAGAACCATCAAGTGTTTTTTCTTCTCTAAAACGTCAATCCCATGACAAGCATACTCCCCCCACCATAGCAGAAAAACATCAACACTCATCCAATCACAAACTGTAATGTAACTCATATCCTAGCAACCAAAGGCACATTAACAAGAACTTGTGTATCCTGATCAACAAGAATAAATGCTCCAGTTACAGTATTGTTCAAAATAATAGCAGTACAGTGTGACTAACCAGAATAATCCAGGTTTTTTGTATATTTTTTTATTGCTAAGTGGAAAACAAGTTACCAGTAGGTGCAGTAGATTCTCAGAAAACAAACAAGACCCAGCATTCATATAATGCACGCTCTTAAGGCTGTGCAATTGGGCAATTAGTTGAAAGGTGTGTTCAAAGAAATTAGCAGTGTCTGTCGTTGACTGTACAAACTCAAAACTATTTTGTACAAAAGTTTTTGTTTCTAGGAATCACTAAACTAATATTTAGTTGTATGACCACAGTTTTTTAAAACTGCTTCACATCTGTGTGGCACCAACATGTGGCACCTCTCAGCTGTTATTCTACTCCATGATTCTTTAACAACATTCCACAATTCATTTACATTTCTTGGTTTTGCTTTAGAAACAGCTTCTCGATTGGATTAAGGTCTGGGGATTGGGCGGGCCACTCCATAACATTAAAAGACTTTGCTCGTTTACTCGTGTGTTTGGGGTCATTGTCTTGCTGAAACAAACATTTCAAGGGCATGTCCTCTTCATCATAAGGCAACATGACCTCTTCAAGTATTTTGACAAATGCAAACTGATTCATGATCCCTGGTATGCAATAAATAGTAGGAGAAAGATGCCCATATCATGCAGAGGTGTAAAGAGTACCTGAAAGCCATACTTCAGTATAAGTACAAATACCTTACTGTAAAAATTACTCCACTACAAGTTACAAGTCACCAATTTAAATACGACTTGAGTAAAAGTCTTAAAGTATCCCATTTTAAAAGTACTTAAGTATTTATGAGGTTTTACTTCCTAATATAACACCTCAATATTTTGACATGGCAGAAGAAAAACAGATTAAACAAGTCTGTCCAAGTGCTCAAAAAAGGCATATGTAAAAACATTTTCAAAAAAGGCACAAGTAAAACATTTTCAAAAAAGGTATTTTCAGTAAAATGGACAAACAAAACAAAACAAAATTAAAGCCGCAAGCGGCGATAAAGGCCCTCGCCTCCCTTGAGACCGCGGGGACACATGCACTCGGAGGATTGCATTTCGTGCCTTAAAGCATAAACTTCACGGTAATGTCAAATAACCGGGCCTGTGCTACTGCTGGGGCCTGCTACACCACCTTGTAATTTAGAGTTAACGGTCTCCACAATCCCTGGTTTTCCTGGGAGCTGTCTGAACCTTTGAAAATAATAGATTGTGCTTAGGCTAAGGCAAGAAAAACAAAGTACTGGCTGGAGATTTGAGATGACTCAGGAATCGCTGCACCCCCTGTTTAAAAAGGCAAAATGTAAATATAACTTGTCTAAAAGTACAAGTTTACAAGTTCCAAAGGATTCTGAGGAGTTTTCTAAGACTCTAGCTTTGGCTCTGGAGGGGCCTCCTCTAAAGGAAGGATCCTGGCAATTGGGAAATGGCATTTATTTCCCAAAGAAATGGCTGCCTCTTCACAGACTCATTACAACCACAGCCACAAATGTATCAAAAAACGAATTGATACCTTTTTTGGCACGTGTCTAGATGATACTCACCAAATTTGGAGCTGTTTAGATGAAAAGCCTTTAGACACAAGGGGTGCAATTGAGGTGGTCACGCATTCCACCCAACATAGTAGATTTCCTGTTGAGTTTAGAGTGTGGCTGTCATAGACTTTTCTGTTTGCCCTGAGGTGTCCTATGGATGTACCAAGTTCTGTATTTCTACATTGGAAAAATTTACTTTCATTTTCTATAGGCCCAATGTATTTTGACTTTTCTATTTTGACTCGCCACTGAGTCATTTTTCGTATTTTTTTTTCGGAACTTCAAATACATAAATCTTTCGCAAGGCTTTAAGTCTGGGACCAATAAAAATGACTTTTCGTGCATGTTTACTGGGTCAAATTGAGGATCATTTTGCAGGAAAAAAATAAATAAATTTTAAAAAAAATTACTCGAGCAAAAACAATAGAAAAATAAAAAAAAGCCAAATCAGTGCTGGCACTGCATGAAGTGCTAATTTCGCTAATTTATGTGAAACACCTGGCGTTCGGCAGGCTGCTAATTCACAGTCACAACAGAGTAACGCATATAGGCAAAAAGAATCCAGTACCTTCAATAGCCTGCAGATGGCGATATCGCCTCTTACACCCAAGAAACAAGCCACGGCAGACAAAGACTTGACATGCTCAAACACAATGTAGCGAGTAACGGTAAGTGTCAGTTCAAATGTAGTGGAGTAAAGAGTACAAGTATTCAATCAAAAATGTAGTTGAGTAGAGAGTAAAAGTTGCTTATAATTTTGATACTCAGTACAAGTACAAAGCTTGCTTCACTGTCTTCACTGTGTACTGTGGCTTGAATTCAGAGTTTTGGTGGTCGTCTCCATAGATTGTAAATAAATATGGATGTTATCCGCCCCTTGGACCCCTTTTCACCAATATTGTCATTACGACAGGGCAATAAAATGGCACCTACATCCGGGCTTTTCAGGTTTTACTCCATAGTAAAACAATCAAACCCCCTTCCCAACCCCCTAGAGTTGTCACGTAGTAAAAACTTAGCTCTAGAGACCGGAGCCATCTTTTGTACCAGGCTGTAAACATGAGTTTTACTCTTGTAAAGTCGCCATTGGGTTTCTCCTTATATTTCCGCTTTTGGAGCCTGCCCTCTGGTGGACAGCGGTATATTGCTGTATTTCGCTGTAAAATCGCCGTATGGCGGCGCCCTTACACAAGGACCATTTAAGAGGTTCCATGGGAGAGGCTTGGTCGTCTCACAAACTATCTGTGGCCCTTTGACCCAAAAAGAACAATTTTACTCTCATCAGTCCACAAATGTTTATCCATTTCTCTTTAGGCCACTTGATGTGTTCTTTTGCAATAGTAATCTCTTCTGCACATGACTTTTTTTTAACAGAGGGACTTTGCGGGAGATTCTTGAAAATAGATTAGCTTCACACAGACGTCTTCTAACTGTCACAGTACTTACAGGTAACTCCAGGTTTGCTCTCAATTTTAAGGCATTGGAGATCATTTTAGCTAAACAGCCTATAATTTTTTGCACTTCTTTATAGGTTTTCCCCTATTTCAATCAAAATTTTAATCAAAGTACACTGTTCTTCTGAACAATATCTTGAACAACCCATTTTCCTCAGGCTTTCAAATGCATGTTCAACAAGTACTGGCTCCATCCTTAAATAGGGGCCACCTGATTCACACCTGTTTTTTCACAAAATTGATGTCCTCAGTGATTGAATGCCACACTGCTTTTTTTTAATACACCCCTTTCAACTAATTGCCCAATTGCACAGCCTTAAGAGCGTGCATATCATAAATTCTGGGTCTTGTTCATTTTTTGAGAATCTACTGCACCTACTGGTAACTTGTTTGCCACTTAGCAATAAAAACTATACAAAACACTTTGATTATTCTTGTTAGTCACATTGTACTGCTATTATTTTGAACAATACTGTACATGCGCACCCTTTGTCATAACACTACCCCCCCTTATCAAAATCCCTCGCCCACAAGGTGCAAGTAAAAGTCACTTAGGTAAGCAGGAGTCCTGCAAGACCTCTGAGGCCAGGTAGTATTTGAAGTGGTGGATAGCACTGACCACTGCGAGCCGTTCCAGCCGGGTGACGCAGTAACGTTTCTCCGCCTTGTTAAATGTTCTGCATATATATGCAACCACTCTTGAGACAGCACAGCACCGGAGCCGACACTGCTGGCGGCTGTGACAAGAACGAAGGGCAGATTAGGATTGGGCAATGACAGGACAGGGGCATTCACAAGGGCATCCTGCAATGATGTAAATGCAATGTGGCCTTTTTGCAGCAAGCGGAAGAGGGGCGCAGCTACACAGGAAAACCCCTTAGTAAAATTGCGATAATATGTACATCTGACACTGAGGTGGGGGTAGGCCAGTCCTTGACAGCTTGCATCTTTTCCTCCAGTGTACCCACACCACCAGCTTCCAGGCTGTGGCCCAAAAACGAGACCTCACGCCTCCAAAGGTTCTTGGGATGAAGTTTCAGCCCTGCTGCGCTCACCCGCTCCAAGACACGTTTAAGACTCTCCAGTGCTGCTTCGAACATCGCCCTGTGGTCCAGATGATCGTCCAGTTAGACTACTCACTCCTGCCGGGGAATGCCAGTCAGCACTTTGTCATGCAAAGGCCAAACAGAAGAACTTTGAACTGCCAAGCAAGGGGAAACTGCCAGTAACCTGCTTCTTAGGTCTACGGAGGAAACCATAACGATCCCGCCACTGAGTCTAGGGCGTCGTCAATGCGCAGGAGTGGATAAGGGTCTTTTTTTGTCACACTGTAAAGAGGACTGAAATACACACAGAAGTGCTTGTCATTTTTCTGCTTTTTTGGGGTCCTCACAACTGTCCTTAAACTCCAGCAGCATCTGCCAAAGCTGGTTCTGTTCTGCACAAGTTAGTCCATCCCAGATCTCCCTCACAGTTGTGATTGCCTCCCCTTGTTTGATGTGGGTTATGTGGGTCAGGCATTTTAGGACATCCGTTGCAACTGACTCCCGTTGAGAGCTGCAGTGTGTGGTAGGGGTGGGAGTTTGGGTTTCAACTGTGTGGTGCAACGGGACAGCAGGGGGGCACACTTTACATTTACATTTATTCATTTAGCTGACGCTTTTATCCAAAGCGACTTACATTGTTCTAATGTAATTACCAATGTTACAGTCACTGGGGGCAAGGTGAGTTAAGTGTCTTGCCCAAGGACACAACGACAGTATGAACTGTGGGGAGAGTGGGAATCGAACCGCCTACCTTCCGGTTGAAAGACGACCACTCTACCCACTGAGCTACCCACTGTCTATTCCTGTCAATCATACACGAGGTGTTAGCCAATGATAGAATGGAGGGCTGAACGTGCCGGTTCTATGCACAACCTACACCGGTTTATGCGACCTGTGCACCAACTGTGAAGGTAGCGGAGCTTCGAGAAACTAGTGAAGGTGGTGGAACACCTGGAGCCAGCACCTCCACAGTTGGAGATGTAATCGCTCAAGTAGGCCTACTCCCCAACCCACAGCAACGCAGTCTTCTATAAAGGACCAGTTTATGCAAAAGTCAATGTCTGTAGCAAAAAAGGCCGAATTGATATTCCATTGGCAAAAAATTCTTAATGCAAATGTTCAATAGCATCCTGTTTTTATAACAAATTAATGCATTTTTAAAGAAATTGTGAGACATTGTGTGTATGATTTAATTTAATAATTTAATTACAACTGTTTTTACACGTATTGCAGTCAAAGTCATAGTTAAAACATTTATTATTCAAAGAGCCGTTTGTGAGCCAAAAGAGCCGGGTCTTTTAAGTGAGCTGAGTCAAATGAGCCGGCTCATGAAAAAGAGCCGGATTGCCCATCACTATCCAGCAGTGCTGTTGCAACCAGCAACACTACAAGTACATGCTAATATAGCTAGCCTGATGTTTTTAACACCCGCTAGTTGGGAACAAGATGTTTTTATACCAGGAGCCTGAGCCAATGCCAAGGGTGTGGTGGGGTCGTGCCAGGGGCGTGGGTAGAGAGCCGTTAGTCGAGCCAGTATACGTCACACTAGGAAAGAATCTTCAACCTAAAAATTCAACTGCAGTAACTACCGTTCAACCTGAAGAGGGCAGCACTTAGACGGTTTTACACCATAAAATGTAAAATTAATATACTTTATACTCAAATGTCAAAACTTTTACTCAGATCAGTGAACAGCACTAATAAGGCCCCATTCTTACAGATCATTAACTAAAAAAAGTTGGTTTAGGGTTTAGTTACTCTTTAATAATATATAATATAATATATATATATATATATTCAAAAAGAATAGTCACGTTAGTCACTAGTGTTGTGGTTTGGTGTGACTCCAACTCATTTCTCGTCCTTCTTCTGTTCTCATTTGTCTCTCTTCTGTAGGCAGGACTAAGCCGGAGGCGACAAATAGAAAGGAAGGGGAGGCTATGTGGATGCAAGTTTAGAGCTTTGAGACCCAGTCATAGTGCTGCAAAGTAAAATAAAAAAGACCTTTAGTGAGAGTCTAAGATATTTCATGACTGAGACCAGAGTGAACTGGGGCTTATTGGCCCTGAAACCAAGTCCAGATAGATCAAGACCAGAGCATGCCAGGGAAACTCTGCAAGTTCGGTCTTACATTAGCGACAAACTATGAGCTGCATTTTTCTGTGAGAAATGTGGGCTTGTTCAAGTACATTCCCCAGAACATCTCTGAGTAACAACAGATGCATGTTCCTCAGCTGGTTCAAATTTCTCAGCTACAGTTTCACACTTAAAAAGACAGTACCCTGTTTACATATGAAATGAACAGATGTTGGAGGGTAGCTGTTCAACCACTCTAAATCTGTCCAAATCCAGTTTGGACCAGATTAAATCCACTTTAAACTAGTTCATCCATCTAAAGTCCATCAAAAGTGTTAGCACATGTAAGGACTTTTAATACTTTATTGAAATATTAAAAACAAAATCTTTGGCAAAATACAAATAAATGTCTTGGCGATTGGGCTCCATGTCAACACATACGATAACACAAATAATAAAATAAAAACATTCTACAAAAATACAGTAGTAATTAACTTTTTGCTTGTACTTCAGGAAGGACACTTTCTTAGCACTGGAAAATCACTGAGAGTTTACATTTTATTGTCTTTTCATGATAACCAAATAAAATATGCTCACATGTAAGAGATAATTTGTCACATATATTTAGAGACAATAGAATAATTACATTCTTTCCAAAACCTTTCTAAAATTGGCACAGTTTCAAAAATAAATGGCTGAAAGAAGCATCCCTCATTTTGTTATCACAACCTTCTGGCATAAGGTCAAACTCTTTTTCATAATGGGTCAAACTTTCTCCAATCACAAGAGCGAGTGCAGGGGACGGTCCATGTTGTTTGTCTGTTGTTGCCACTGATTCATTTATTAGTAGTTAGCCTTTTTTTTAATGTATTTTTCAAAACGCAACCATTTACTTCAGAGCTGAGCCAGACGTGGTTTCTTTTTACTGAAGCATGCATTTTGTTGTTCCTTCTCGGAAAAGTAAGAGCGGGCGTTTACATAGGACACGTGACCGCCTCAACAGTGGGACGTGCCTGCCTTATTCCACTTAGTTCTCCGCTCGATGTCCTCGCTTTTGTCACTGAACTGGCAAAAAAAACACTGACAATTTACTAAAATGAAGGAGAAAAGTTGGCCTCGGATTTGTCTCATCATTGTATGTGCGCTGGTTTTCGTCCTGGTTTTACTGATCAACGCTCTGGCTGGAGCTGGCATTGGTAAGTGAACTCTAACTATGTGCTATATTTGGAACTTGGCTTCCATTTACAACCATAAAGAATAAGTTCTGTGTGGCAAAGAAACTGCTAACTCATTACCTAGCTAACTAATAACTCATTTGTTGTAGAAATCTTAGCTTACACAAGTCAAAAGGCACGTCGTTATAAAACCAAAGGGAGACTCCCAGGAGTGACGTCATACTCCGACACAAAACAGAGAACTCCTTCCGCCACAGTTTATGCGCCAACTTTAGCCTTTCCTTTGATCTTAGCCTACCGTTACCATGGCAACGGTGGTCATTGTTATGCTAATGTTTTAAAATAAGCTTAACATTGAAATGCCAAATTATATTTCATAGCTTAAGTGTAATGAAATAGTGAGTGTATGTAAAAAGTTAAAGGTACCATTGGAAAAAGTTTATTTGCACTGTTGCTTCATAAAACCTTTTAATTAACATAGACACAATTACATTAAATACTAATTTAATTAAAGGTATTACTTGTTTAATTGAATAGAAAATTGAAAAGAATCCTGTTAAACATGTCTTCAAATTTACTTTCACATAGCAACAGGTTAAACTGTTGTACAGCACATGGTCCACAGCTATAAGCTACAAGACCGATAGTAAAAACTAGAATAGAATTGACTAGTCCGACTTGCAGCATTTGGGCCAAGGAACCAAATGTGGGGCGGATGCAAGCAAGTTCAATAACCAGCTGTGGAATGAGGAACTATTTCACATAAAAAAACTTTGTTTTTATGTGGAACAGTTCCTTATTCCACAGCTGGTTTGAATGTATCAGCCGAAGCTTCCCTTCGCAGCACATGTAATTCTCGCTGATTATGTTTTCTTTGCTTCTCTTTCTGACGGAAAGACATGCATATAATGTGGTCAGTCGGAAAAAGTTCTTTTCTGCAGATTTTTGCTCTGATATGTCAGATATTCTCACAACATGAACATTTCCCTGTGCACTGTCGACACATGGATACACACACACACACACACACACACTATAAATTGGTCAGAATTAAATGAGACTGACTTTTGTTGTTTCATGTTCTTCAGTTCCTGCTGAACCCAACTGTAAGATTACAGGTGTGAGATCCAGCAGAACAATGCCATGAATCATGCCAACTCCATAAACACATCATGTCCCATAAACGACCGGGTCTGCTGAGAGAAATAAGTAGAGCAGAGAGGAACTGGAACAAATTACAAACCGTGCCATTGTGTGGGTGACTCAGAGGAGTTTAAAGGATTTTAACTGGGAAATAAAAATTTAAGAAAAACACGTATTACACTTGTAGTTTTAGGAATAGCTTTGTTTCTTTAAATATCCTCTTTACCCGTCAGCAAAGTAATGTAAAAAAAAGTCTCTACACTCTACACCTCTACCCACTCCAGCATTCGACGGTATTCCTGCAGGGACATGCTGGTTTCTATGAACAATCCAAAATAAAAAAAAAAAGGTCTGATTGTGATTTCACAAAAATAAAAAATCTGTTTTGTTCATAAATGTTAAAATTATTTTCAACCTTCAGTGAAAATATCTGGTAACATAGAAACATGAAAAAGGCCTGAGGTTAGTCATTTTTTGTCACCGTAAACATTAGACTGTTTCTTGTTTATCGCCAGCTTTTTCAACATTAAATTTATAGATCTTTGTAAATGTAGGGGCCGAGTATTTCACGTCACAAGTTCTGTTTGTGTTTAATGCAGTGCAACCATGTGTTATGCTTTCATTTACAAAGTGAGAGCCAAATGACGTATAAAAGAACTATTACTCTTACTTTTTTATGTCAGAGAACCATCAAGATGACATTGAAGTATTATTGTAAAACGTGGCCTAGTGCATCATGACTGTAAAATACATCTGAGAACCATATAAATCTGGCAAATGAAAGGCTGTCATCTTGATGTTGTGTCCAGTTTTCAAATAATCCTTGACAGTGCTTTCATTTTGTAATATTTCTGTCCTTCCCAGCTCCGTTCCACCACTCAACGGGAAACGTTTCTGCTCGATATGAGACAGACATCACTCCAGCCGGGTGGGCCTTCTCCATCTGGGGCGTAATCTACACATGGCTCACCCTGATCGTCCTCTACATCACAGCCTACATCTTTAGAGGGTCAGCTCCTAACCTGCTCCACACCAGACTCATTACAGAGAGCAGTTTGTCCATAAAACTCTGGTTCTGTCTTTGAATAGCTCCTGGGCCCAGTGTCTACTGCCGTACTCCTTCTACTTCTGCTGGCTGACCAACATGCTGCTGAATATGATATGGCTGGTGCTGTGGGACCGAGAGTAAGTCCACTGACATGTGTATGGCCATGGGACAATGTGAGATTCTGACAGTAGGATAATTCTCCAAAAATCATGGCATTCTATCTGAATGTTTTTAATTTAACTGTAATTGCCCCATGCAATGTGTCTGCAGAAAATGATTCACACAATGCCCATCTTGAACATGATGAATTAACAATACAGTAAAATAAAGTTATGTGGAAAGGTGTTTGCAAATGTTTAAAACCAGATTTTTAGAAGGCACAGGCGGAGGTTTAAAAAATGGACGAACTTCCTGACTCATTTTTTTTTATATTTCCAAAAACGTCCGGGTAGCAATAAGGCTGTTACTTACTTGTTAGACTTCCCCAAAAATCGAAATAACCCATTGTTCCTCTGTATTTTGTTTTTCTATGTACCTCTGTAAAATATACTAGTTTTTTTCCTGAAGACACTGATAACATAGACATTAAAACGCCTCTGTGGTTTTCTTCTTGGTCTCAGGTTGATGCTATCAGCGCTGGTGGTCCTCATTTTCATAGCGCTCACCAACTACTGCGTCCTGTTCTTCTGCTGCTGGGCCACAGATTACTACGGCCTCTGGCTTAAGGCGTACTACCGCAAAGACCTGGGCTGCCTCCGACTCCTGGTATAACACCTATTATTATCAATGTTTCCCTGGCGGCCCATCATAATAGTCTTCTTAAAGTAACCTGAAACAGATAAAAACATTGAGTTTTGTCTCAGTAAATTACATTCATCTGTTGCATTGGGCCAATATCTGCTGAATCATGCGTTGCTTGTAAATGGAAGCAGAGAGACGCTGTGATGCTCAACAGTAATATAGTATTGAACATATATTTCATCTGAGTGCATCTCTCAATCATTCAAAATCTTTGAGAAAATATCCTCTAAGAGAAAGACTAGGCTTTTGTTTTGAGCTCAAATGATCCTGCAAGTGCCCCCTCTCCAAGTGTGACAACACCACCCCTAAAAGGCACACTCAGGGCCACAGTACAGATCACAAATATAAAATGTCCATATTAAAAATGTACTTGGACTGCAATAGTTTACCACAAACTATGTGAAAATAAGCCTTAACTTTACACTTTTAAACATTTACACTTTGCACATTTAAGGTTTAAACAGTTGCTTGTTTCCTGTAAATGACTGTACACTGTGTTTAGGTCCAGAACGGACTGGCCCTTTACACCACATGGACATCCATCGCTTCTCTCATTAACTTCTCTCTGGTTCTCCAACTCTGGGGTGTGGCTCGGACCACAGCCGCTACAGCCTCTCTGTGCATCCTGTTCGCAGAGGTCGTGGCGTGGTAAGACCCAGCTCTGGAAATGATTAAAATGGCTATAATTTTGTCATGATAATTGAATTGATACTTCAGCTACTTCAGTACAGTTTGTGGTGACACGTTTAATGGTAATTATGTGAAACACAGCTGTTTATAAAGGTGTGCCTCTGTGTCCAGGTTCATCCTTGAGAACTGGGTGTTGGACCGTTGGGTGCGATACATTGTGACTGTTTATCCTGTGGTTATTGTGGCTCTGGTGGGAAACATTCTGAAACATTTTCACCACGATGACCCCTCACCAAACGCCATCTTCATGGGTGAGTCTATCTTTCTACTAACGCTGCACATCACACTTGGAAAAGATTTTACAATTTAAAAATACATTATTATTCTACAGACTTTGTGCTTTGGGTTTGCTCTGTCCGTTCAAACAATCTGCTGAAAAACAGATTACAAAAACATGGAAATATTTTAGCTTTGGACTCATTAAAGAAGGACCACAGAACTTTTAGAAAACGTCACATTTAATAAGTACCATAACACCATATTGGTTATTGATTATTGCATGCATGTGAGAAGCGTATAAAACCACTGAACAACACTGTATTGGATGATCTGTGCTTTCATTACAAACAGAAGTAAAGTTCACTGCCCAGGCCCAAAAAAAATAAAAAAATCAAAGTCACCAGCTGGATTTAACTAAGGAAATAGATAAAAGGCTTCCATTGGATCATTACTACATGGATGATTATGTTTCAGCTGGAAACAAGTTATTTAACCCTAACTGATGCAGTGAGTAGTTTCTCCTTTCTTAAACAACCATGTGGGAGGACACAGGACTCAAATGTGCAACAGAACAAACTTTATTGAATACTAGTGAATAACAGACAGCAGGGAATCAGGACTGCAGCTGGAGCATAGGATTGGAGCTGGAAATGTAGCGCCGGGCCGGAGCTGGAGTGTTGGACCGAGCTGGGACTGACACTGGGGCGTAGGTAGGTACGCAGCTGGAGCTCTGGCTGGAGTCCACCAGAAGACGCGGGCCCAATGAACAGGCAAGGGAAGATCTAGAGTGAACGCCGTGGACTATGACATCTGTTTCAGAAGAGCCACATTATTGGCATCAAGCAAAGAAAATATCTACAGATCGCTGAATGCATTATTAAAACTGGCAACATGAAAATTGTAAAAAATAACACCAGTAGAACTCACGGTTATGTTTAATAGTGAAAGTAAGAGCTTTTCCACAAACGAACAATGTGAAGGGAACTCAAGGAAATGTAACTATACATTTATGTAGCCTTAAGAAAACCATTTGTCAGTGAGGCTTATGTGGAAAAAAAGGCTTTGATTTGCTCTGCAGCAATGGAAGAAGGTCATGAGGTCTGATGAGTCCAGACTGACCCTGTTCCAGAGAGATGGGTATCATCAGGATGAGAAGAGAGGAGAATGAAGTCATGCTCCCATCATGCCTAGTGCCTACCGTACAAACCTGGCACAGGCAAATTTTAAGTTGTGAATGCCAGGATTCATCGGCTCAAATTGTGAAAGAGTGGTTCATGGAGAATGACACAGTAATTTCACACATGGATTTGCCACCACAGACTCCAGAGCGTAACCCCATTGAGAATCTTTGGGATGTGCTGGAGAATACTTTACACAGCGGTCCAACTCTCCCATCATCAAAACAAGATCTTGGCAAAAAATGTATGTAACTCTGGACGCAAATAAATGTTGTGCCATTGCAGAAGCTTATCGAAATGCCACAGTGAATGTGTGCCATAATCAAAGCATAGGCAGTCAAACAAAATATTAATGAGTGACTTTGTTTTTTGACCAGGTGTATTTTCCTATTTACCACCACTGACAGTTCACAAGGGGGCAGCACTAACAACATTATAGTTTGACTGTTCCCTCTAAATCTGTTTCTGAAACAGTTTAGAGGGAACAGTCAGTTATTTTTGAATCCTCTGATGCAGATGTTTGTGTCCTGGTGCTGGGTGGTGAGTGAAAAAATGTGGAACACAGATCAGAATCTTTTATGTCTTACTAGTGTTTGGTGCTGGCTCATAAAGTGGGTGCCTTGATTATTGTCTTGGTACTATTCCAAAGTTAACATTAGTCCAATCAGACTGGGCCCTTTTTCTCTGACAGCGCCATCTAGTCTAGTCTAGTGTGTCACTGTCTGTCATTTGGGCTGAAAACAAGAGCAAACTGAACTAAAGGGATCAATTTGGTCCAAACCAACAGATGTAGATTATAAATGTTACACATGCATATATGTTGAATAAAATATTTTTAATGCCATCTGATTAAATGTGCCTTTCTGTTACCTGCAGTGGCCCTGTTGGTGTTGGTGTGTATTCTGCTGATTTTCCGAGTCTGTAACGTCATCTGGAGGAACAAGTGGCGGCCTCTGTGCTCCCCGGCTTCAGCGCGAATCATGGTGTCACCTCTGGACGGCCGCAGCAGCAGCTTCAACACCATCCGTTAATTCAGCCATCTTCTCCATGCTTTTTATATTCATATGTAATTGTCATATTTAAAGCTCAAGCCAGGCCTCATTATTTTTGTTACAATGCCTACATTTGATCCAGTTTCACTCTGCAGCTTTGCATAATACTATGGAAATCTTTAAAGTTATCCCTTTTTACTTCATGTGCTTCTACTACATGGATAATGTGACTATTTTTGCTCACCAAACATTTGGCTGGGACCCAAAAGTGGGTTGCAAGTAAAAGATTAAATTCTATTTTAGTAATTAATGTAATCCAGAAAAATCTTTGTGGGCATTGAATATAAAAATATCTGTGTTTTTGTTATTATTCAGAAGCATGCAACTGTAAAAAATGGCACCATACTGTCAGATTATTGGATCAAATTACATTTCGGTTTTGGAATGACTTTGGGTGACGTTTAGAAGAAAAGTGAGATTAAAATTCTGCTCCATTTTTTTGAGCATTACTTTAATTCCCAATAGGCCAAACACAAAAATAGCACCACTGTTACTACTAAACTAAAACTAAATCTTCCATTTTGCCAAATCAATGTGTATGCCAATTGTCTTTTCATTTGTGTTTGACTGTTGAAAGAAATTAAATCCTTCGTCTGAAATTTGGTCCAACAGTTGAAGGAGGTTCTGTATTAAATGGAAGGAAATGCTTATTACTTATTAATATAATCCGCAGTTATATCAATGAAGCTTTGACACATGATAACTACCACATACAAGTTTACATGTGAAGAACAACTTTGACTCCGAATGCCTGTAGGTTATTGTATCACTATTTTGAAGGATGTTTTATTGTTTTTTTCTTTATAATGTACACCTGCAATACACTATAATATCTAACTTATAATATGTATGCTTTATTTGTGTCATTTCACAATTAACATGTTTCATTACACTGGGTTGTAATGTAAACATTTTGCTTAATAAAGCTTTAAAAACACAAGTGCAAGGTTTTACAGTGAACTTTAAATAGAAAACAAGGTAGCTTCACAATCAACAAAAAAATTAAAAGACAGTTTAATGTCAGTAGTATTGTTGCTGTGGTAGGGGTGGAGTTTGTAGTTTCTAGTGGCAACATTGCAGATTTGAATACCTCAAACCACTTTTCTCTACAGCTGTAGCTCTGCAAGGACATAGTGCTGTTCAAGAACAAACCCAGTGGAAATTTAGGAACAAAATCAAAGAAATGCCCCAAGTCTACACAAGCTTGTTTGTTCTGAAAGAAAAGGGGTGAGCTTCTACTCCAGCAGTCCTCAGTCTGTCCTCTCTCTGGACTCACTTTGTCCTCTCTCTGGCCTCGGTCCATCCTCTAAGGGGTAGTGATGAACAGTATAGCAGATTAGTTTTCATGAACCGGTGGCTGGCCCGGCATTGTAGTCAGAAAGGTTATGGTTTTGTGGATAACTGGCCTTCTTTCTGGGGCCGCCCAGGCCTGCTGAGGGCAGACGGCCTGCATCCTACTGGACAAGGTGCTGCCATTTTGTCTAGTAATATATTTTATTTTATTTTATTTTGTGCTTTATTTGTCATTACAATTGTACAAGTACACTGCAACGAAATTGCTTTGGTGGTGCAACATATTACATTTATACATAGATAGACACACAAGGTTGCAGACCACACCGGTGCAGCCATGTTGACGGCGCTCCAATGATCTACCGGAAAATGAAATAAGGCATTGTACAAACATAGCAGACATCAAAATGTGCAGACATAACAGACAGGTAGTTATAACAGCAGTAGTAATTTCAGTAGACAGCGGCTGGGTAGATTTAAAGGCAGCTGTCTTACAAATTTTCCGATAGTTGAAGGCATTCCCTAGACCAATGAGCAGGAATCCAGCTATCATGAATCCAAATATGGATCCTCCATGGACAGGGTTTCTAAACACAGAACCTGCCAGTTCTTCCAGGCGTCCTGTGAATAGCCTGCCGCAAAGGTCCCGCCAGGGCAAATGGGATCCCCCGGAGCACCCTTCTTTTGTGAAAAAATAGTGTCAATAGCGCTCAGTGACCAGGTAATTAGATCCATATCGGTTCTTAGGAGTCCAGCAGGCAGGTGCATTCAATGCATTTGACACAAGGAATCTCAGCAGGTCGCAGGAATTAGAGAACCTGCTAGTCATGATAGTGCGGGTGTGGAACTGGATAATGTAGCAGCTTTTAGTTGTCTGTTTAGGCCGTGTCAATCCAATGTCTACTTCCCAAATCTATTGGATATGGTGAATTTATTAAGTCCTCAAACACATCTGAAAACTCACAGAGTCAGTGACCCAAAAGCATCCTGTCCTCATGTTATTATAACTCAGAGGCATTCTTTTAAACCCGGCAAAACTGTTAGAGCTCGACAGCTTGTTCCTGTTTCTGTCGCTCGACTGGACCAGCCCTCAAATGCAGGCTCTACGTCAAGACTGAATATTGGTCTCCTGAATGTGCGGTCTCTATCCTCCAAAGCACTCTTAATTAATGATCTTATTACTTCTCATTGCTTGGATTTACTTTGTCTTTGTGAAACTTGGCTTAGGCCCAATGTTTTTCTGCCACTAAATGAAGCCTCTCCCCCTGATTATGCATATGCACAGGTAGGGCCTCGAAGCAGGGTGGTGGTGTTGTAGCCATTCATAAAGCTGCATTTTGCTTTACAGGTCCATCATCAAAGCCAAAATTTAACTCATTCGAAGTGTTACTCATCAAACATATTCCTTCTCAAATTAACGGAAGGAAGCCATTTTATTTAGCTGTAGTCTATCGCCCTCCGGGTCCCTACTCTTCTTTCATGAATGAGTTTGGAGTTTTCCTCTCGGACTTAATAACCCACGCTGATAACATCCTTCTAGTTGGTGACTTTAATATTCATCTAAATAAGGAGTGTGATCCTCTGGCCAGAGCATTTCAATCACTGCTTACAACCCTGTCTTTCAACCAGTTTGTTCATGAGCCCACACACATTAGTGGAAACTATCTGGATCTTGTTTTGGCTCGGGGAATAGATGTCTCCCATCTCTTCGTCTCCTCTCTTTCATCTGCTGTTTCAGATCACTCACTGGTGGAATTTGAGATTAGTTATAGACTCCACTCAACTTCCGACAATTGCGTAGTGTCTACACGGAATTTTAGCGCAGCTGCAATGGAAATGTTTGCCACACGGCTGACAGATGTTCTTCCTAATTTAACTCCACCTGGAAACTCAATAGAAGCCTACACAAAGGAGGTCCATGCAACCCTCTCGGCCATCACTGACTCAGTGGCACCCCTCAGGACAAAGCCCAGACCAACCAGGCGACCTACACCATGGTATAACGAGGAAACCCGGGCTTTAAAACAGGCCTGCAGGAGTTTTGAACGCATATGGCGCAAGTCAAAAACTAATCTAAATTATCAAAAGTGGTGTTTGTGTGTAAACACCTATAAGCACGCCCTCAGCACTGCAAAGACGGCTTATTTCTCATCTCTAATCAGAGAAAACTGGCATAACCCCAGGTTTCTATTTGGGACAGTTGCTAAACTAATCCAACTATAAACAACTGAAGACTTCTCTCCCTTTAGTGCACAAGACTTTTTAGATTTCTTTAAACATAAAATTGAAGATATCAGGGATAATATTTTGGTTTTGTCTTCCTCAGCTCCGGGTCCCATTCACTTGGATCCACTGACCTCTCGTCTCTCAGTCCTAGATCCTGTATCCCTTGAGCTGACAAAGGTGGTTTCTTCATGTAAAGCCACTACGTACCTTCTGGATATCCTGCCAGCAAAACAGCTTAAAGAACTGTGGCCCTATGTAGGGCAAATTATGTTAAACATTATAAACTTGTCCCTGTCTACTGGCACCGTTCCTTCCTCTTCAAACAGGCTGTGGTCAAACCCCTACTCAAAAAACCTACTCTGGATCCTGGATGCCTAAATAATTACCGTCCTGTCTCTAATTTACCTTTTCTATCTAAAGTCCTGGAAAAAGTTGTGTTAAAACAACTTACTCTATATCTATCGGAAAATGACCTCCTCGAGCCGTTTCAGTCTGCATTTAGGGCCTCTTATTCCACTGAAACAGCTTTAGTTAAAGTGACTAACGATCTCCTCCTTCAGATGGACGAGGACTCATCGGCTCTACTGTTATTGCTAGATCTCAGCGCTGCATTTGATACGATTGATCATGCAGTGCTAATCAACAGACTAAAGAGTGTGTTTGGCATCTCTGGCTCTGCTCTTGCTTGGTTAGAATCCTATCTGTGTGATAGGTCTCATATTGTCTCTTTTAATAAATCCTTCTCCTCCACGGCACCTGTGAAATTCGGTGTGCCACAAGGGTCTGTGCATGGTCCCATACTTTTTTCACTATATGTTACACCATTGGGACAAATCATCAGAAGTTATGGAGTAAACTTCCACTGTTATGCCGATGATACACAGCTGTATCTACCAATAAAAGCAAATAATACTACTGACATCAAGCGTCTAGAGGCCTGCCTCGTTTCAATTAAAACATGGATGTCTCAAAACTTCCTCCATTTGAACTCGGATAAAACAGAGCTCTTGTTAATTGGTCCTGCCAGTCATCGGCACAAGTTCAACAATCTTACTGTCTCGATCAACAACTGTGTGTTGGAGCACGGCAACACTGTGAGGAAGTAGCTCAGTGGGTAGAGCGGTCGTCTTTCAACCGGAAGGTAGGCGGTTCGATTTGTGGTGTAATATTTTATATGTCATGTGTTTTAAACTATGTAGACCCAGTTAGTTATTCATTTAAACATTTAATATAAAAGACAAATTCTAATGTCAGACACACACACAGGAAGGGCCAGATAAAAACGCAGGTGTCTGCGGGAGGAGACAGAGCCGGGCAAGGAGTAGCTCAAGGCCAGGCCGAAATGACATCAGGCCGGAGCCTTGCACAATGATATCAGTAAAGTTATTACTTTACTGATATCAAACCTGTATAAAAGCTTATGTCTACTGTTCAAACATCAGCAGAGCTTGGGGTATACTCTGCTCGGGTCGTTTGTTGTGTTGGTTGTGAAACAATAAAGACTCTATGGCATGGAAATCTGGTGTTGCGTTCACAACTTATTCCATACAAATAGTGGCAAAGACTGAGGGGTCAGTTTTGACACTACAGATTCCCGCTCTTCCCACAGTTCATACTGTCGTTGTGTCCTTGGGCAAGACACTTAACCCACCTTGCCTCCAGTGACTATAACACTGGTAATGTAATGTAAGTCGCTTTGGATAAAAGCGTCTGCTAAATGAATAAATGTAAATGTAAATGTAAACTTTGGTGTCATTTTTGACTCCACACTATCACTGCAGCAGCACATTAGTGAGGTCACTAAACTGGGCTTTTTTCACTTGAGGAATATCTCAAAAATTTAGCTGATGCTGAAATTCTCATTCATGCATTTGTCACATCCAGGCTGGACTACTGCAATGCGTTATTCTCTGGACTGCCGAGGAAAAGTACTCACAGACTACAAATGGTCCAAAATACAGACTTTTAACGAAGACCAGGAAGTTTGATCACATTACTCCGGTCCTGGCTTCATTACACTGGCTTCCTATTCATGTTAGAGCAGATTTCAAAGTTCCCCTGTTAACATATAAAATCCTTTGTGGACGCGTGCCCTCTGACCTATCTGACCTCATCACCTGGTATACTCCAGCTCGTACCCTTCGCTCTCAGGACGCTGGCCTCCTTCAACTTCCTCGAGTAAAGAAGAAGTCTGCTGGCTACAGAGCCTTTTCTTATAGAGCCCCATTTTTATGGAATGGGCTCCTGGCGGAAGTGCGGCGAGCTGACTCTGTTGAGGTTTTCAAAAGCAAACTCAAAACATACTTATTTCACCAAACGTATGGAGACTGATTGACCATAGGTATACGTTTACACTGGTTGTAGCTGTAGGTACACGTTTACACTGGTTGTAGCTGTAGATACACGTTTACACTGGCTGTAGCTGTAGATACATGTTTACACTGGTTGTAGCTGTAGATACATGTTTACACTGGTTGTAGCTGTAGATACACGTTTACACTGGTTGTAGCTGTAGGTACACGTTTACACTGGTTGTAGCTGTAGATACACGTTTACACTGGTTGTAGCTGTAGGTACACGTTTACACTGGTTGTAGCTGTAGGTACACATTTACACTGCTTGTAGCTGTAGGTACACGTTTACACTGGCTGTAGCTGTAGATACACGTTTACACTGGTTGTAGCTGTAGGTACACATTTACACTGGTTGTAGCTGTAGGTACACGTTTACACTGGCTGTAGCTGTAGGTACACGTTTACACTGGTTGTAGCTGTAGATACACGTTTACACTGGTTGTAGCTGTAGATACACGTTTACACTGGTTGTAGCTGTAGGTACACGTTTACACTGGTTGTAGCTGTAGGTACACGTTTACACTGGTTGTAGCTGTAGGTACACATTTACACTGGTTGTAGCTTTAGGTACACGTTTACACTGTTTGTAGCTGTAGGTACACGTTTACACTGTTTGTAGCTGTAGGTACACGTTTACACTGGTTGTAGCTGTAGATACACGTTTACACTGGTTGTAGCTGTAGGTACACGTTTACACTGGTTGTAGCTGTAGGTACACGTTTACACTGGTTGTAGCTGTAGATACACGTTTACACTGGCTGTAGCTGTAGATACACGTTTACACTGGTTGTAGCTGTAGATACACGTTTACACTGGTTGTAGCTGTAGGTACACGTTTACATTGGTTGTAGCTGTAGATACACGTTTACACTGGTTGTAGCTGTAGGTACACATTTACACTGGTTGTAGCTGTAGGTACACGTTTACACTGGTTGTAGCTGTAGGTACACATTTACACTGCTTGTAGCTGTAGGTACACGTTTACACTGGCTGTAGCTGTAGATACACGTTTACACTGGTTGTAGCTGTAGGTACACGTTTACACTGGTTGTAGCTGTAGGTACACGTTTACACTGGCTGTAGCTGTAGACACGTTTACACTGGTTGTAGCTGTAGATACGCGTTTACACTGGTTGTAGCTGTAGGTACACGCGTTTACACTGGTTGTAGCTGTAGGTACACGTTTACACTGGTTGTAGCTGTAGGTACACGCGTTTACACTGGTTGTAGCTGTAGGTACACATTTACACTGGTTGTAGCTGTAGATACACGTTTACACTGGTTGTAGCTGTAGATACACGTTTACACTGGTTGTAGCTGTAGGTACACGTTTACACTGGTTGTAGCTGTAGGTACACGTTTACACTGGTTGTAGCTGTAGATACACGCTTACACTGGTTGTAGCTGTAGGTACACGTTTACATTGGTTGTAGCTGTAGGTACACGTTTACACTGGTTGTAGCTGTAGGTACACATTTACACTGGTTGTAGCTGTAGGTACACGTTTACACTGGTTGTAGCTGTAGGTACACATTTACACTGCTTGTAGCTGTAGGTACACGTTTACACTGGCTGTAGCTGTAGATGCGTTTACACTGGTTGTAGCTGTAGGTACACGTTTACACTGGTTGTAGCTGTAGGTACACGTTTACACTGGCTGTAGCTGTAGATACACGTTTACACTGGTTGTAGCTGTAGATACACGTTTACACTGGTTGTAGCTGTAGGTACACGTTTACACTGGTTGTAGCTGTAGGTACACGTTTACACTGGTTGTAGCTGTAGGTACACATTTACACTGGTTGTAGCTGTAGGTACGCGTTTACACTGGTTGTAGCTGTAGGTACACATTTACACTGGTTGTAGCTGTAGGTACACGCGTTTACACTGGTTGTAGCTGTAGATACACGCGTTTACACTGGTTGTAGCTGTAGGTACACGTTTACACTGGTTGTAGCTGTAGGTACACGTTTACACTGGTTGTAGCTGTAGGTACACGCCACACTGGTTGTAGCTGTAGATACACGCTTACACTGGTTGTAGCTGTAGATACACGTTTACACTGGTTGTAGCTGTAGGTACACGTTTACACTGGTTGTAGCTGTAGGTACACATTTACACTGGTTGTAGCTGTAGGTACACGTTTACACTGGTTGTAGCTGTAGGTACACATTTACACTGCTTGTAGCTGTAGGTACACGTTTACACTGGCTGTAGCTGTAGATACACGTTTACACTGGTTGTAGCTGTAGGTACACGTTTACACTGGTTGTAGCTGTAGGTATACGTTTACACTGGTTGTAGCTGTAGATACACGTTTACACTGGCTGTAGCTGTAGATACATGTTTACACTGGTTGTAGCTGTAAATACACGTTTACACTGGTTGTAGCTGTAGGTACACGTTTACACTGGTTGTAGCTGTAGGTACACGTTTACACTGGCTGTAGCTGTAGATACACGTTTACACTGGTTGTAGCTTTAGGTACACGTTTACACTGTTTGTAGCTGTAGGTACACGTTTACACTGTTTGTAGCTGTAGGTACACGTTTACACTGGTTGTAGCTGTAGATACACGTTTACACTGGTTGTAGCTGTAGATACACGTTTACACTGGTTGTAGCTGTAGATACACGTTTACACTGGTTGTAGCTTTAGGTACACGTTTACACTGTTTGTAGCTGTAGGTACACGTTTACACTGATTGTAGCTGTAGGTACACGTTTACACTGTTTGTAGCTGTAGGTACACGTTTACACTGTTTGTAGCTGTAGATACACGTTTACACTGGTTGTAGCTTTAGGTACACGTTTACACTGTTTGTAGCTGTAGGTACACGTTTACACTGGTTGTAGCTGTAGATACACGTTTACACTGGTTGTAGCTGTAGGTACACGTTTACACTGGTTGTAGCTGTAGGTACACGTTTACACCGGTTGTAGCTGTCGGTACACGTTTACACTGATTGTAGCTGTAGGTACACGTTTACACCGGTTGTAGCTGTAGATACACGTTTACACCGGTTGTAGCTGTAGATACACGTTTACACTGGCTGTAGCTGTAGGTACACGTTTACACTGGTTGTAGCTGTAGGTACACGTTTACACTGTTGTAGCTGTCGGTACACGCGTTTACACTGGTTGTAGCTGTAGGTACACGCTTACACTGTTGTAGCTGTAGGATACACGTTTACACTGGTTGTAGCTGTAGATACACGTTTACACTGGCTGTAGCTGTAGGTACACGTTTACACTGGTTGTAGCTGTAGGTACACGTTTACACTGGTTGTAGCTGTAGGTACACGTTTACACTGGTTGTAGCTGTAGGTACACGCTTACACTGGTTGTAGCTGTAGGTACGCGCGTTTACACTGGTTGTAGCTGTAGGTGCGCGTTTACACTGGTTGTAGCTGTAGATACGCGCGTTTACACTGGTTGTAGCTGTAGGTACGCGTTTACACTGGTTGTAGCTGTAGATACACGCGTTTACACTGGTTGTAGGTACACGTTTACACTGGTTGTAGCTGTAGGTACACGTTTACACTGGTTGTAGCTGTAGGTACACGCACACTGGTTGTAGCTGTAGGTACACGTTTACACTGGTTGTAGCTGTAGGTACACGTTTACACTGGTTGTAGCTGTAGATACGTTTACACTGGTTGTAGCTGTAGGTACACGTTTACACTGGTTGTAGCTGTAGGTACACGTTTACACCGGTTGTAGCTGTCGGTACACGTTTACACTGATTGTAGCTGTAGGTACACGTTTACACCGGTTGTAGCTGTAGATACACGTTTACACTGGTTGTAGCTGTAGATACACGTTTACACTGGCTGTAGCTGTAGGTACACGTCTACACTGGTTGTAGCTGTAGGTACACGTTTACACTGGTTGTAGCTGTAGGTACACGTTTACACTGGTTGTAGCTGTAGGTACACGTTTACACTGGTTGTAGCTGTAGGTACACGTTTACACTGGTTGTAGCTGTAGGTACGCGTTTACACTGGTTGTAGCTGTAGATACGCGTTTACACTGGTTGTAGCTGTAGGTACGCGTTTACACTGGTTGTAGCTGTAGATACACGTTTACACTGGTTGTAGCTGTAGGTACGCGTTTACACTGGTTGTAGCTGTAGGTACACGTTTACACTGGTTGTAGCTGTAGATACGTTTACACTGGTTGTAGCTGTAGGTACACGTTTACACTGGTTGTAGCTGTAGGTACACGTTTACACTGGTTGTAGCTGTAGGTACACATTTACACTGGTTGTAGCTGTAGGTACACGTTTACACTGGTTGTAGCTGTAGGTACACGTTTACACTGGTTGTAGCTGTAGATACACGTTTACACTGGTTGTAGCTGTAGGTACACGTTTACACTGGTTGTAGCTGTAGGTACACGTTTACACTGGTTGTAGCTGTAGATACACGTTTACACTGGTTTTAGCTGTAGGTACACGTTTACACTGGTTGTAGCTGTAGATACACACTAAACCACTCATATTATTATCACATCTACCTATTACCTCTGACCTGCTGGGTGATGTGTACCCGATGTGTCTCACCCCTCTGTGCTCCAGTGTGAGGGCCCCCAGCCCATCTGTCATCTACCTTGATGTTGGCTGCGGCCCCATCCACTATTGCACACTCAGAGTGGACACTGGACACTGCCAATATAAATGTTTTTATTTGTGAATATGTTTGTGTATCTCTATGTATTTTTCAATTGTCCTGGACACATTCCTGCACGGCCTGTCCGTCCTGGGAGTGGATCCCTCCTTCCGTGGTTCTCCCTGAGGTTTCTCTTTTTTCCCAGCTGGGTTTTTTTGGAGTTTTTCCTCTGACCCTCTCTCTGGCCTCGGCCCGTCTTCTCTCTGGGCTCTGTCCGTCCTCTCTCTGGCCTCGGCCCGTCCTCTCTCTGGGCTCTGTCTGTCCTCTCTCTGGGCTCTGTCCGTCCTCTCTCTGGGCTCTCTCTGGGCTCTATCCTTCCTCTCTCTGGCCTCGGCCCGTCCTCTCTCTGGGCTCGGTCCGTCCTCTCTCTGGGCTCTGTCCGTCCTCTCTCTGGGCTCTGTTCGTCCTCTCTCTGGGCTCTGTTCGTCCTCTCTCTGGGCTCTCTCTGGGCTCTGTCCGTCCTCTCTCTGGGCTCACTCTGTCCTCCCTCTGGGCTTGGTCCATCCTCCTTCTGGGCTTGGTCCGTCCTCTCTCTGGACTTTCTGTTGTTGTGTCCTTGGGCAAGACACTTAACCCGTGTGAATGTGTGAGTGAATGGGTGAATGGAAGCTTGATGTAAAGTGCATTGAGTGTAGTCTATGTCCCTTTAAAGTTAAGGCCATAAAAAAGCCCTGTCTTCATTTCATTACAAAAATCTAAATTCCTAAAATATTTTCATCGTTGTTATAAGTAGCTTCTATTAAAATATGGATTTAATTGTATTTTATTAGGATTGTTTTTTACATGTCCCTCCAGTCCGTTAGATGGCGATGTTTTACGGACAGCCCTGCGTCCATCGTCTAACAACACCAAAAATGGAAAAAACACGGGAGGCGGAAGCGGAAGCGGAAGCTGGACGAATCAGGAAGCGGCGCTCGGGTTAACGCTGCTGCAATCTGGACCCGATCTGGACAGCGAAAAACGGACTGCTGTCCACCACATTTAAGACCTTTCCTCCGTAAAACAACCGCTCCTTCAGCTGCAGACATGTCTAAAACCACACTGTCAGACCGGTTCAGGAAAGTGGACGTGGATGAATACGACGAAAACAAGTTTGTGGACGAAGAAGAGGGAGGAGAAAACCAGGGCGGACCTGACGAAGCAGAAGTAGACGCTCTGCTCCGACAATATCCTTTAACATACTTCATAACAAATCCATTAACATAATCCCAGACTCTATGTTAAACAAATACATACACTTATGGCTCGCTTTTCGTGTTATTATCTCATTCTGGTGCTGTTTTGTTCGTGTGATAATAGGATAATTACTCGTGTGTGGGCATTTGCATATTGCTAACCGCCGTGTGAACTACTACTGCAGCAGGAAATGCACATATTTAAAGTATGTGTGTGGTTTAAGTTGGGTTTTGATTAATTACTCCAGTGGAGCTGTCAGAGGAGAGTTTCCGGGTTCAGTTCAAAGGGGGTGTGGCCTGCTTATGTTTTGTTTTTTATTACAGGGGTAACAAGATCCGTGAGTTTTAGGAAAAGGCTCTGACTCCTCACTGTATTGAGCTTTTCCAGGATCAGCTAGGACATAATGACAACGCAGTGGGAATATATTTGAGGAAATCTGCTCTGAAGGTGTTCTGTGAAATCTAGCTTCCAGATGTTTGCAGCGAATCCTTTCGTTCATGGAAGCCCCACACTCCAGACTTGTTTGGTCTTGACCACAGACCGGGAGCAGAATACAGAATACAGCTGCAGTTTAAAGTAGAGTGGATAACTGCAGGTATTTTTTAACGGCTTAGATCAGATGGAAGTGTGAAAACGGGCATGGAAGTGAGTTAATTTTTTTTGTATTGAAAAATGAATCTGACAGGTGTGATGTAATTGTCAGATAATTGACATGTATATTGTGCACTTGGTTCAGACGTGGTGCCCTTTTTAAAGTTACAACAGCCCAAGAGTTTGTCGTGTGTACGCAGGCATGAATCAGACGAGCTAAAAAGCCTTTTGAAAACACTTTTTGTTCCTGGTTCTGGTGCTGTTTTCTTTTTTTAGTTAAACAGTAAATAATAATTTATTATAATGTTCACTGCATAATACAGGATACATATAGTAATAAGTTTTCTAATTAATAAATAAAAACTTAATTTTAAACTAATAAGTTGTAATTCAGATCTTAAAGGATGATTTGTGTTCAGTCTGTTGTAGTCCTTGACAGTTGTTTTTAAGGCGAACATGAACGGAGCCCTTCTGGCTGTTCTCAAGAATCCTCCAATCAACTCCAAGAACCAGAATGTTAAGGTAAGTTGTGTCAGTGCAGAGCAGTTTCCTCCAACATTGTCATGTATCAACAAAGATCTGCATGGATTGAATCTAGTGGAGGTGGTTTGTTGAGCCTATGAAGGGGGCTAAATCAAGGTTAAACCCAAGACTTGAACAAAAGCTGCTGCAGGAATGAACATGTGTACAACAAGAATTCAGCCAGAATTCAGTTTTTATGTTGGTGGGGGAAACCAGAGTACCATCTGACATTCTAGTAAACACTTGAAATACTTCAAACAAACTCGTCGCCTCTTTGGACCGACCAAAGTAAAGTAAAGTTTGTAAATGGATGATAACTTTAAAAGATTCTCATTTGAATTTAAAATGATCCCTTCTCCCTCCATAAGTTTAGACTTGGTCTAAAACTAGATTTGTGTTTGGATTTTATTGTTGTACTTGGTTAGGGCTGCACCATATTGGAAAAATGTGCGCTATACAATAAAATATTTAAAATATTACCTGTAATATTTGAATGCTCTATTACACATGAAAAAAGAACCTACTATTATTAAAGATTATACTAGGACTAAACAGGTCTAAATCAGGACATTTTCATTTGGACGCACAACACCTTCTGATTTAAAGCTTTGTTTGGACCGTTTTGGATGATCTTTGGCAGAAAAAAAGCTAAAGTCTATAAAAAATATATAAAAAGAGTATAGCATTATTGTGATACAAGTCATTTTTTGTGAAATAGGAATTGCAATTGATTATCACAATAATGCTAAATATGTAATCGTTTGTGTGCCCTACTCCTGGTAGCACTTAGTCACAGCCGGACTTGGTCTCGATAGAGTCTGGTCTCAGTCATAACTTAGTGTCACATCTTTCTTTTTTCTCTTTTACTTCCTCTTTTTAATCCCCTCCTCTTTGTAAAATAATGAAACGGTCTTGTGTGTAGGAGCGAGCGGAGCTGCTGGTGGTCAAGGTGCTGAGCAGTTTTAAGAGCAGTGACATAGAGAAAGCCGTGGCCTCGCTGGACCGAGCAGATGTGGACCTGCTGATGAAGTACATCTACAGAGGCTTCGAGAAGCCTTCAGACAACAGCAGCGCCGTGCTTCTGCAGTGGCACGAAAAGGTACTACAGCACTGTCTGTGGCATTTATTTCAAAACCAAACCATAAACTTTATTTACTCGCTGGCACAGACTGCTTCTCGGGGGTTGGCCCAGTTAAACCAGGTTGGCTCATTTGGGATACCTTCTGGATTCAAATGGGCTTTTTGTTGTAAAGAAGGAACAAAAAAAACACTTGTTTTTTTTTTCATTTCATTTCATTTTCTACCGCTTAGTCCCGTTAGGGGTCACGGGTGACTGGAGCCTATCCCAGCAGCTTTGGGCCTGAGGCGGGTAAACCCTGGACAGTGGCCAGTTAGTCACAGGGCTGACATTTAGAGACAGACAGTGACAGACAACCATTTCCTCTCACATTTATTCACTAGAGACACTTTTTTAAGATTTGCCAGAGATTAACCTGTACATGCATGTCTTTGGACGGTGGGAGGAAGCCGGAGTACCCGGAGAGAACCCACAGTAACACGTGGAGGACATGCAGACTCCTCACAGAAAGACTGGAGTCGGCCGAGAATGTTTTGAGTCATCCGGGTTTTGAACTCACGATCTTCTTGCTGTGAGGCAGGAGTGCTAACCACTCTGCCACGTGCACCCAAAAAAACACTTGAAATAAACTAAATACTAGAACATTGCAATGGCTGAAGGCATGTGGCTACTGAGCCTAACTTGCTTAAAATTGCTGAAGTGCATTGAAATTTTAACGGTTGGGTGATATGAATTTTTTGAAGGTTATGGTGTTTTATGGCTGTTTCCTCTGATTTGAACTCACATCTTAAGTGTTCTCACGCCCTGCTTTGTCCACTACACTACGCAGCGGACCTAGACCGTATGTGGTTTAAGGGTTATTATTAAACACTTGTTGGATTCCTATGGATAGGAATTATAGCAATGCAGAAAGTAATGGCACACTAGACACATTTTTGATGTTTATTTTGAGGGGGGTTGTTAGAACAATATGGGACTTGTTGGCATCCAGAAGGGTGGAATAATATGAAATCCAGAAGAGCACTAGCTTTTCTAGATTTAATATTATTCCTTAAAACAAGTGGCAGTCCCACTCTGGCCCTCGTCTGGCTTGTGCTAGTGTGCCTGCAGGACTGTAGGGGACAGGGAAGGGGAGGACAGTTGTGCCTCGGTACGGATCTGCTGTCTCTAATGGGAGTGTACCACAGTGTTCCACTTTGGTCACCCCTCTGTTGGGTTCTAACTCTGTTGGGTTCTTACTCTGTTGGGTTCTAACTCTGTTGGGTTCTAACTCTGTTGGGTTCTAACTCTGTTGAGTTCTAACTCTGTTGGGTTCTAACTCTGTTGGGTTCTTACTCTGTTGGGTTCTAACTCTGTTGGGTTCTAACTCTGTTGGGTTCTAACTCTGTTGGGTTCTAACTCTGTTGGGTTCTAACTCTGTTGGGTTCTAACTCTGTTGGGTTCTTACTCTGTTGGGTTCTAACTCTGTTGGTCACTCAGTGTGACTAAATGGTGTCAGTCAGTCAGGAAAAAAATAATGAAAGCATTTAAAGAGAAAACGGCAACATTTCCTCAAAGCTTGTCATATACCAATCTATTGTCTTTTTGATTGTACCTTTTTGATTAAATTCTGGATGTTGTTCTGTCCGCTCAGGTGCTGGCAGTGGGAGGAGTGGGCTCTATCGTCCGAGTGCTGACCGCCAGGAAGACCGTCTGATCCTGGTCTAATCCAACCACACAGCGACTGTAAAAGAGTCTCGGAGCTGATCGAAGGGACATGTCTCACATTTTGTTTATGGACATGACTTCCTTATATTTTGTAAATCAGAGCCGAGCATCGCCCTCAAGCCATTGTTGTCTTTATTTTTTCTGCTTTTTTTTCTTCACACCTCTGGGATTTTCAGCACTGTGGCAGTGAGGTGGGACGGTGCTGGCACCTCACTCTCTGTCTGTTCACCAGTCGAGCTCACAAAACACATTTCAAGTACATTCAGACACTAGCCCCTTTTACACAGGCTTTTGGTCAGAGGATATTTTAACACTTGGCTTTTGCACCATTTGTCTTTTTCACTTTTTTTTTTCCCCCTAAGGCCAGTTAGATTTTAGTCCACCTTTTTGTACAAACAGGTTTGTAAAAGGAAAAGCATATAATGTAATGAGAATTATCCATGTGGAGTTAAATTTAGATTTCACAAAGCTTTTTTGTGACGATGTTTATTCCTTTTGTACCATTCTGTAAAGACTATTCCTACTGTGTATTATGGTGGCCATCAGCCATTATTTTTTATAACTCTGTACTGCATTCAAAAGCTCACATTGGATCCTCTTTTTGTGAAAAGGACACAGACAGAAATAGTGTTAGATAAATTAGCATAAATGTCGGTGTAAAAGGGGCTACGCTTTTCTTCTTCTCTGCTGTATTTCCTCTTCATGTCCAAAGCCCACTTCACTCTGAGGATGTACACGGGTTTATTTCTAAATGGACTGGGGGCTTGCCTTCTGCGTTATGCATGCTGGGATTTTCTCCTAATCATGATTAATTTTTTGTTTGACTTTTTTTCAAATTTGAGCATAGTCTGAAGGTTGTACTGCTTAAAGTCTGTTTTTATATCAGAAATAAAACACTGTAAAAGCACTTGTTTGTAGTCTTGTTTGTCAAAGATCTATCATTTTTATATCTAGTCAGAGCTAGGGGTGCCCACCTGGTTTGTTTCTTTTAATATTCTACGCAACTTTTCCTTGCAAAACATTTTAGATGTTATCTTTATTTACAATTTGGATTTAATGGATTTAATGTTAATTATTTGGTGTAGCCTGAAAATATGACTGATATTATAAAATGACATAACACTGTATAAGTTATAACAACATTTTGTGTGCAGCAGTTCATTCATTTAGCCTGATATTGTATCCATATTATCACGAGTGAGATGAAGTAGCTCAGGCCTATAAAGTCCAACACATCAGTCAAAACTAATGCTATTTAGTCTAGCATCACCTCAAAACCCGCTTTTGCATTTGTCAAAGTCCACAGGACACATCATTATTTACATTACTTCTGTTCCTACAGATGCTCAGAGAGGACAAACGGAGCACTGCTTTAGGTGAAGCACTTATTCAGCTGTGGTTTAGGGTATAGTCGTTTCCATTTACGTGTAAGTTACCCTTTATAGGGAAATCCATTCTCTACATTCAAGCTACCCAGGTGACTTTTTAGTAAGAGAAACTATTTCCACTGGTTTTGTTCATAGACATGTCCCTGCAGGGCTACCATACGCATCACATTCTCTATAAAAGGAGAAGTAGGAGGCGTGGATTTGCAATCTGCATTTCTGACACCAGATGTCACAATTAGGCCAATAACTACAGACCAACTACAACTTTAGATTTATTGAAATCTAAGCATTTTTATAAAATTGACAACACTATAATCCCAAAATGAAAAGTAACAAGCTAGTTGCTAAAATATGGATCTTTTACTTCACATTCTCCAAAGAAATTCAGATTGACTTTAGCTTCAGTAAAAATGTCAACAGAGGGACCCATTGTTGTTTTGTGTTTAATATGAACTGCAGACAAACATTTGGACAGTGACAGTCTTTATGAAGTAGAATAAACAAGCAGACAATCACCTGGAGCTTAAGAGAGAGAGAGACCCAATACTGAAATGGTCACTGTCTACAGCAGAAAAAATAAAAATAATTTCCATCTCACACACACACACACACTCCATTCTCAGTTACAAAAGACATTTATAAAAAGACAAGCCACAGTCGGAGGTTTTTCTACGAAGCAGCAGATCAGCACAACAGCTACTCGTCCAAGTTTGTCCGGGACACATCTCAGAAGCTGATAAGCTAATCGACAAGAAAACCGTACCAACTGGAATTTGTTATTGCCAGGAAAATGTTTGCCTAAAAAAAATAAATTCCCAAAACTTTTATGTACTTCTTTATATGTAAAAAAGAAACAAAAACTTAAATTTAACTTATGTTTACAGTGTCTTGACTAAATTTTGTACCATTTTACAAAAAAACACCATCTATTTGGCTGAACCACTTATGTAGTCGGCGCGTTTTGCCACGGTGGGCAGTATAACTACTACACACTGTAAAAAATAAAAGACTGATGTCACCTTAATATGTTAGCAAAGGTGCTAAAAAAATGTATGGATCCAGAAGTGATTATAATATTAAAAATAAGGTCAACTTTGAAGGAGCAGAGTTTTAAAACTAGTTTAAAACATGGTTTAAACTGACATTTTAGTTCAGTTCTGGTTTACATGTGATTAAAGCCCATGTAGCTCTGGTTTTGGCCTCGAAGCTAGACAAGCTGACTGGTCTCAAAATCTTGTAAAAAACAAACGTTTACAGATATACCACCAAGACTTTTTAAACAATGAGACCAAAATTAGAACCATTTAGTGAGAACTTTGTAGTGTTTTAAATGGTAGTCAACGGGAGCTAGCCTTCTCGGAGCCAACCTTCAGTTTAGCATAAGCTCCACTTTTTATACAGTCCATGGCGAACACATTTACCTCCAGTCAATCAATATAGTTCAACAGCTGACCCCAAAAGCCCATTTACCTAGTATCAAGTAACATCAAGCAATATCATCCAAGTCAGATCAGATATTGTCTTGACTTTGTAGATAGGCCATTTTTTTTATTAACTAAAACATATTCTTATTACTTGAATACTAGTCATTTTGAAAAACCCTTAAAAGGCAAAAACATTTTCAAAACCTCAAAAAGAAATAACTCTCCAGTAAAGAAGTCATTGTATTCTTAAACATCATATTCTTTTTTTTTTTTTTTAGACAAACCAGTTAAGGCCATTGTGGTTCATGTAAAAATGGTTTATAGGATTTTTAAAATTTTAAAACAATATCACCACTGGTCAGAGTTTTTAATCACGGCAAATGTTTCACAGTTTAAACCAAAACCAAGCTCAGCAATGACTTCAAACACACATACCTCAACGTAGCACAATCTAAAAGGGGCCTGTAGTGAATACAAAGAAATATGGTTTTCACATAGAATCAGCACATCCAGGACCTCATTCATTAAAAGCTTCCCAAGAAAAATCTACCTGCCGTAAATAAGGCATCATTAACATATTTTACATCTGTCAGTCTGAAGTTTATTAATGAGTTGTGTACTGTAAAGCTGCTAAATGTTCTTCTGCAAAAAAGTAACCAGGTTTGAACACAGGCAGCTTTAAAAACAGCACTGTTACTCATTTTGATCTTAAATGTGTCATTCATCTGCAAAAGTGAAAGATAATACATTGGCCTAACCTTGCCATGTTTCTGTGAGAGTTGGAACACACAGCGTTTGTGGGTTCTGGATTCTAAGAGGCCGTTTACACCAGAATGCTGATCAGGAAACGCAACAGTCACGTCGTAGTCCAATTCATGTTCATACAACGTTACGACACAATCAGTGTTCCCAAAGAAAAAATGATGACCAAAAATGATGTAGTGCATATACCAGACCAGTAGGGGGTGGGTTTTCTTTTGACTACTCCTGCCTCCTTCTGTAGAGACGTTGGTTGTGCATGTGTGTTGTGCTTATGTTTGTTTTCAGAGAGGATGCTGGCTTCACAGTTTACACGAGGTCAGAGTGGCAGCAACAAAACAAAGAACACCTCCTCAAACAGATTCAAACGTTTGTGGTTTCAAGGTGTAAAAACACTGGCGTTGTGTGAACAAGAGGCCAATCTGTAACAGAATCATTGGTTTTGGTAAAAAGTGTTGCTGTGTCAACGGCCCCCCATTTGGTGACATTTGAGTTTGAGCCTAAATTTGTCAATTAATGGCAGCACTGGACACTCTTAACAAACAGACCTTAAAATGTTTACCTATATTCTTAATTATATCACCATTAACAAACACGCTAGATTAGATGTGCACTGCGGTCAAATATAGGGATAAGATGAAAGGCACTTATGAGCCTTGTGGCACCAAGCCAGTGCGTTTATTTGCAGTCTCCAAACTGGTCTGAGGCGTAAGGGAGGCAATGCACAAGGAGACACTCACTGTGAGGTGAATAGGGCAGAAAGATTTTAAACTCTCTCAAACAGTTCCCTACACTAGACTAAAAATGACAAAAAAAAAAAAAAAAGCTGGACATATGCTCCCGCTCCATGTCAGATGATCAGGAAAGAACTATATGGGAGTATGCTGTGTCATGTCAAGTAATATGTTTAACTGAAGTGTACATCCTAAAATATTTTTCACAGCATGTCACATGTCAGGGCAAAGTGGTCATTTAGCCAGTTATTAATCTAAAGTAGCTATTCCTTTACAAAGGCTTTCCAGGGAAGCCCTCCAGAAGGTTTTGTGTTACTTTCCATTGGTAAATAGCAGAAAACCTCAAGAGTAAGACTTCAATTTCTTGTTGAAACCAGGTGAATGAGGTCCTTTCTCTGTCAAAAGGGTTTTTGAAGAAGCTGCTGTACTGATCTGCTACCTTCTACGGACAGAAAGATAGAAGAGACACAAGATACAGAGAATATAAAACAGTTTTTTTTTTCTTTTTACAAGAGTCCATTGAGGGCCCCCCCCCCTCCGTCTCCTTCAGACACACTCTCCTCCTCGCTGTATGTGTGCACGGGTGTAGCCAAGTCCGTCTGTTTGCCTCATACCGGTGGAAATGTATCCGTCATAGTGTGTGCGTTTGTGGAACTCGTACAGGCTGCAAAAGATCTACTTGTGTTCTTTTGTCGGGGCAAAGTAGAGCTCCATTGGTTTGTTGACCTTCCAGTATTTTTCACTAACCAACTCCAAAGAGAATGATCCATTGAGAACCTGAAACAAAGAACCGTAGCAATTAAAGACAAATTAAAATCATTCTGATAAGTATTTTTAGATGCTATTAAAATATATATCCAGAGGTTTTCCAGCCTTGTGCCTTAATAATTGAGGTGGTGTATTAAAGACTTCCCTCCAGTAGTTATTCAAGTGAGGGGAGGACCAGAACATATGGATAAGGGACGCCTACATGGAAGACTGGTTGAGCCATGTGGAAAATCTTTAACCTGAAACTGGATTAACTGGTGGTGGGCACAAAAAAAAGTTGGTCAGATTTTTCTTTTAATTGTACAAATGTCATGGTTGTCCATGAGCAGGTCTTTAAAATGGCGTGACGTTTGAACTAAAAACTTAAACTAGTGCAGCAAAAGAGATATAAAAATGCCATTTCAAGTGTTACTAAGAGAGAGAGAGAGAGATTTCTAGTACTTATGAGTGCACTTCCACCAAGTTCACCCTTTGTGGAAGAACACAGGGCGTAGTGTGGGTATTGGGACAGGGCCATAGATAAAGCAGTTGGCAATGGCAGGGTTTCACATTACAGACCGTTTTAGACTGTTTCCTCATGAAGAAGCCTTCCATCATTAAGTTCAAATGGAGCTGTATGAGGATGTTCCAAAGAATCAGACTTTAGTGACTGTGGTTTCTTGGGCAGGTTTGGTTGTCTTTAGTGTTGTCAGTGAGTGTCTGAAAATACTTCAAACTGCTGAACACGCACTGAGTTCATGTTGGATTGGGTCAGTAAGCATATTGTTGGATCGGTGACTCTCAAGAAACAATTGTAAAATTATTGTAATGAATTTGATCTTTTACCTTTTGTTTCCTGTGTTAACAGTAACACCAGGTTAATGTCACAAACCCATCAAATAGAAGCTAGTGCCAAACAAAATCATAAATCCTGGACTGGACCCATTGTTGAAAAATGGCTTTCTTTACACTGGCAAGAGTGAAGGGAGTCGTGTACTCACAGTGAACTGGTTTCCGGCAGTGGGGATGTAGATGGTGTACTGCTTCTCTGATGCTGCCTCTACATTCACGGGGCTGGCGTCAGAGTTTCTTCTGAGCTCCTCCAAAGCCAGACGCACAGCCAGGTATTTGGAGAGGTGATCCACTGTGGCATTCCCGGACGTTTTTATGTAGCGAGGCACAAACTCCACACTGACGACAAAGGAAAGAACAGGGGATTTAACGTATGGCATAACAAGGCTGAAGAGTGCGGCCATATTAATCACAGCTGAGACTAAAAACGAGTAAAATACACAAAACGTTAGGCACTCTGTTTTCATGGTAAATGCATGTTGCAAACACTGTTTCAATATGGACCAAATTGTGTATGAAATTAATTAAGAATTAAACAGAATGTCAGCTTGCACCTTTTGGTCTGGTCTGGAGTGAAAATGTGTCAGTCTGGTACTGACCTGTTGTGACCGTCGTCCTTCTCCATTAGAGTGGGGTGTGGCCTGAACACCAGCTCGATTTCACTGGCTCCTCCATCGATCACAGACTCTGTCCCGCCATTCTCTGCAGCGTTGTCCATGTCCAAACCGCTGTCATCACTCGTCTTGGTGCGCTTGATGCTTGGACCTGCCTCCTGTTGGAAAGAGATGAAGAAAATGATCACCGTGTGCCCACTCTTTTCTGAAGACATGGTTTTAGAACTTTTACAGGACATAAGAGATCTACTAACAACTTAACCAATAAGAGACCCCAGAGAGAGACCATTAAAATTAATCTTTAAACTTTGTTTCTATATAGTTGTTCATAACTTCTAATTTGTCCACCTGTCCATTTTCTTCCAGCCTTGATTGTTGATACATCAACAGCATCACTGCAGATGCTGCAGTAGTGCATCTGTCAACATCCCTCCACCTTTCTCTTACCCAACTCCTCCATGCAAGGCAGGAACTCTTGCAACCTGGAGAGGGCAAGCCACTCTTTTTCAGCAGAGGACCATGGCCTCAGACTTGAAGGTGCTGATTCACACTCTGCTGAAAAATATCCCAGTGCAGGCTGATGGTTCTCATTTAATGAAGCAAACCAGACATCATTATGTGCAAAAAGCAGAGAAGAGGTCCTGTGGCCCAGGACCTGAAATCCAAGTCTGACAATGTGAACCAAGCTCCTGCTCTGGTCGTACAGGGACCAGCCCTGAAGCCCACACTCCCAGAATAGAGGGACACAGTCAAATGGCTTGTGGGCTGGTTGGACAAACTCTCATGAACTCTCTTACACCCCTGAGGGTGTAGAACTTGTCCAGTGTTCCTTATGGATCCGAGATTCAGTTAGAGCCCAGATTCTCCTCTCCAGTACCCTGGCATAGACTTTCCTGGGGAGGCTGAGGAGTGTGATCCCCTGTAGATGGAAGACACCCTCCGCTCCCCCTTTTTAAAACAAGGGAACACAACCCCATGTCTTCCAAACCAAAGGCACTGTCCCCGACCTCGATTTGATGTTGCGGAGGAGTGTCAGCTTAACAACATCCAGAGACTTGAGGTACTCAGTGGATCTCCTCCACCTTGTGCCTTAGCTTTGAAATGAATGAAATGTTATCTCATGTTTGTTTAATCTTGTGATTGTCATCAGGGTCGGCAGATTAAAAACAAACTTCAAGGGCCAACTCGAGCACATTTACAGAAGACTTTTATGGATGTCCCCAAAAATAAATAAATAAAAACAAGAACCAAACATCACAAAGAACATGTTCATTCAGATATGGCTGCGTTTCTGATCTGGTGACCTGGTTGCTGTGGACGGATGCGTTGCTACAATGAGATGAGTCTCCGTTGTCCTCGGCTCCACTGCCGTTCTCCACCGTGTGTCTCTTTCCACGCTGCAGTCTGGAAAATGCATGCAAATTCAAAAGTCTACCACATTTACATTTCAGGAAATGTGCTAGCATATATTTGGACCAGTGACAAGTAAGCCTTGTGTGTTGATATACTTTAACACTTTTTTTCAAATATCTTAATCAATTCTTTCTTTTTACTTTAATTGAGGTCTGACAGAGAGGGACAGATCATAAATGGATTATTTCCCTGGCCTGGGTTAAGTACCTGGTCATGGCCTGTATCTTTAGCCCCTCCTCTATGCTGTGGGACAGGGCTTGCTGGTTGTTGTGTTTGCTGATGCGGGCCAAAACTCTCTCCTGGTGAGCTTCGTATTCATCACGGCTAGGATAAATCTTACCTACAACAAGACAGTCACATCAATGTCCACACTGACGATACAGCCACATTTGAAAACATACGTCAAGGGCACTTACTGATCAGAGCGTCAAAATTTGGGTCTGGGCGCAATGACCGCTTTGACACCAGTTTTTTACGACAGGTTGGACATTCTTTGTTACTGCAGGAAAAAAAATAAAAAAAATTTAAAAAGAGGAATCGATCAGCAGGATAGTAAGAAGGGCTGCCTGATTACAGGGCTTTGCCATATTATACCAGCCACCATAATACTAGCGTAATTTTTGTGGTGAAAACTATCTCATGCAGGCAACAAGTCATAAAACAGTCCTGAACAAGAAATCTGCCCCACATCAAACAGCGTCTGCTTCAGCGGAGACTGATCCCTCTGAACTGTAAGCCCTAGTGTCTCAGGAACAGATTCAAACCAGCTGTAAAGGCTTTCTTAACCACTACAAACCTTCCTCAGCGGCGACAGAGAGGCCGTCAGCAGCAGATAAACACTGCTATCATCCTGTGCCTCTGTCTGTGTGTGGCTTATTATTTCAAACAGAAGTAAAACTTTCATCTGCTCTTTTAAACTAATCATGACTTTAGAGAAAACTAAAATAAAACGGTCAACAAAAGTGTGTACATTTGATTTACACTGTCTCTATATCAGATGATAAAAGGTTGAGGTAAAGAGAACCTTTGTGTGGCTGCTGGGGTTAAAACGCTAAATACAATGTTGCTCAGTATTTTTATTTCATCATCTATTTTGATATTGCAAATGTTCTTGCTATATTGTGATGCATCACCCCTAATATACAATATCTTTGTTGAATACAGCGATAATACTAAGACGTGCAATATCTGAATTGTACTCATGACACAGGAGTTCGGAGACAAACTCACCCGGATCTCAAAGCTGTGATGATACAATCAGCGCAGAAGCGGTGTAGACATTCTTTGGTTGTCATTGTGTTCTTCAACATGTCCAAACAGATGGGACACATCAGTTCACTGTGCAGCGACCGGGGCGACACCGCAATCTCCAGACCGTCTGTGATAGCCTCCTGGATCAGAATGAAACATGGGACTTCAGTCGACTGATAAAACTACTTTTTTTTCTTCCACATTTTGTTCTTGTGTCGAACTCATGTTGCTTGTAACAGCATGTTGCACACATCTTTCCTTCAGCCTCAAGGCACATACAGCTCTCATTAGCGCTGCTTCTGCTTTTTACTTTTATCTACATCTCTCTGTCCTATGTTGGACAGTGTTGAGATGGTTATAACCAGTTTAGCAAAGAGTTGGCTCTTTATTTGTTAACAGAGCGGACTGCGGAAACGCAGAGAGCAAAACAAACAGAGCGACAATTACACTTTTTCAGGCCCATTCAGTCAATCACTCCATTCCTCGCACACTCTAACCGCGCACCACGGCAAAAAAGAGCAAACTGAACCAAGCAACCTCCAACCCAACAAGAATCTGTTGCTTGTGCTCTGTAAACACTATATACAGTAGACGTTAACTCCACGCCGTGTGCAAGCGGAGGACAGTGAGCTGTGAGCTGCAGGTGGCTGACTCGCAGGCCCAGGCGTAGCCACCAGTGTGCCAGGGATTCTATGTTGTATCTCTCAGATGTTTACGGTCATTTTCTCTACTTAAAGTCTGTACTAGAAACGTACAAATTGTTACGCAGTATTTGTTAGGTTCTGTAACTTTTGGTTTCACACTAGTTTTTAAAAAAGGAGGACTTTCCCTGACATGGTTTTCATCCTACAAACCATGTGGCTCCGACTTTGCTGTCATTCCTGAATTATACGTCAAACCTCCAGGACACATGCACAATGGCACGGTGAAGTGCCAGAAGCATTAGAACATAGTAGTAGTCATCTGTATCTGCTTATAAAAAAGGCAATAATACAAATAGAAGTGAATCAAAAAATGGATCTATTTTTGCCAAATCGTAAACTGTACAGGTAGCTGTCAAAAAACATGACTGTGGGAGAACATAAAGTTTGACAGGTCTGTTATTACTCACACTGTTTTAACTAATCAGGAGCCTGGATGATTTACCTGTGGAGTTCTCTGCAGCTCATAGAGGCTCAGCTCCCAGGTTTTACTGAGGGGCTGGACCCCGTTGGTCTGAACCGTCTGGGTCATCTCTGCCACGCTGCAACACAACAAAGTGTATTAGTAAGGGTGTGACGTCAAAGCCCCCCTTTTGACGTCACACAAGGGGGGTTCTTGTCAAGATGAAGCTGCACCATCGCTCCAGTGGAGAGTGGACATGGAGAAGCCAGGTAGGAGACGGAGTAACGGCACTTATTTTGCAGTTTTATTGGCGGTTGAAGTCCTTTCCTTCTCTCCATTGCCTTTTTGAGACAAAGTTTTGTCTCTTAGTAAAGTTTAGTTAGCAGAGTATCACACACTGCTGCTGTAAACCTGCTCTTGTTGCTCCTAAAAACATTAAGGCTACAGAGCCTATACTGTAATATTCAAAATAACTACATAATTTAAAACCTATAGTAAATTATCATCATCATCATCATCATGCGGTATATCCACATTTCACTTCTGTTTGGTTTACTTTCACCACCTTATAGAGCACAGAGAGAAAAAAAAAACCACAAGAAAAGACATCAAATCTTTGCTTAAAGTTCTTTGTCATGGTCCCTGTCGTGGTCCCCGTCCCTTTACACCAGATTTCGCAAAAACTAAATTCCATCTTCTATCCCATGGCTGATAAAACATGAGGGAACTATTTTTTATTATATATTTATTTATGTAGCGCTTTTCCACCTAGAAGCACTCAAAGCGCTTTTACCAGTGTTACAGCTGGAACACCACTGGAGGCAAGGTGGGTTAAGTGTCTTGCCCAAGGACACAACGACAGTATGAACTCTGGGGAGAGCGGGATGTTATGATGTTTTGGGAAGTTTCGAGCAAGGATTGAACCTCCCACCCGCCGGTCGAAGGACAGCCGCTCTACCACAGAGCTAATGCCACGTCTCAATAAACTGCATGGGCTCAAAACTATCAGCTGATAGTGGTATACATGTGATGTCCTGATAATTTATTAGCTTTAGCAGAGGTTAAAGGTTTAATTATATACATGTGAAAGAAATGAACTGGAAATGGTGTAGTAATCTCATCTAGTCTTGTGGGGTTTGTGTCTTGTCCCATCCCTATGTATTAGGGTTATAATTATACTACTAAAATATCAGCCTAGAGTTGAAAGTTTAAAAAAAAATTAGATATTTCTTATTTAATTTGCCAAAAATCACAAATGTACAGAAATGATTTCTTGAATTTTCTAATTCTGTGGAGCACAATGGACACATTTTAAACTGGTTTTAATACCAGTGCTATTTCAAACCACATTTATTCAATTAAACTAAACGTCATAAACTGGAAACACTGGAAGTGGACTGTCTGGGTTCAAGATGTCAGTGGTTTCCAGATCTCACCATCTAAATTAATTAATTTATATATATATTATATATATATATATATAAAAAAAATCTGCTATCGTGCAGCCCTAATATCGTTCATACGGTTCTGGTTACAAGAGTCGATATACAGAGGAAAAAAAAACAGAAAGTACCCTTCAGAAAGTAAGTTTCTGTATTTCATTTGATTCTTCAACAGTTTGTGCTGTGAAAAAGTTGTGAACAGTGAACAGACTAGTATCAATGGGGGATTCTATGTAAAATCAACAGATTTCCAAACGGAATTCCTACTTGACCAGTTAAATGTGATATTATAGTCAGAGCATTTCTCGCCTGAAAGTCTGCACCTAAGTCCATACCAAGAACTCAAAGTGTTACGCAGTATTCGTTAAGTTCAGTAACTTTTGGTTTCACTCAGTTTTTAAAAGTGGAGTACTGGACTTTCCCTGACACTGCTATTACTGTCATGTCTCCTGTAGACTGCATTTACTGTGGTACATGTATTGTCTCTGCAGAGGCTCATTTTACAGTTGAACTGGAGAAATACAATAATCAGACTGGAGTAGGGCCTATAGAGACATGCTATTATTAATAGAGAATTAAACAGTGCTTTTGATGTTTCAGCTGTTTTTATTAGACATGATTTAACGTAACACTGTGACTGTAACGCTCTTTAGGAAACGGTCAGCTTCACAGGAGACATCTGCCATAGAGCAGCAAGATAAATAGAGCCATACAAAACAGAAAACAATCTGTTTTTAAACATGACATATCTGTTTTACCCGTTTCCCGCATTTCACTCTTCTTGAAATGATGCAATATATTTAATGTTTGTTCCTTTGAAGAAAAAGAAATGTACACTGCATATTACATTGCAATATAATTGTTATGGCAATACCAGCATCACAAAGAGTGACTTGTATCTCTACAATGGTATGGTCTTTTATGTTGACATTTACGTTTTGATAGCAAAAACTTGGTGTGGCCAAATCAACTGTTTGGAACATCCTTAAAAAGAAAGAACGCACGGTGAGCTCAGCAACACCAAAAGACCCGGAAGACCACGGAAAACAACTGTGGTGGATGACTGAAGAATTCTTTCCCGGGTGAAGAAAACACTCTTCACAGTGCAGATGTGACCCGAAGCATACTACGAAAGCAACCTAAAGGTTTTTTAAGGGAAAGAAGTGGAATGTTATGCAATGCTCAAGTCAATCACCTGACCTGAATCTGATTGAGCATGTATTTCACTTGTTGAAGACAAGACTGAAGGGAAAATGCCCCAAGAACAACAGGAACTGAAGACAGTTGCAGTAGAGGCCTGGCAGATCATCACCAGGGATGAAACCCAGCGTCTGGTGATGTCTATGTGTTCCAGACTTTAGGCTGTAATTGACTGCAAAGGATTTGAGACAGATTTGACCAGCTGTATTATCTTACTAGTTTAATGCCTGGTATTTATAGAGACTTTAAAAGTTTTATTCCAGGTGCCAATATACTGCTTTAAATAATCTATTACTTTAGTCTGGTTTTTTTTTTTTATTATTTGTTCCTATCCCATTTCACTGCTTCCCATGCCTCCTTCCAGTGCTTAATTTGTGGGGAAACGTGGAATACCCCCACCTCCTAAATCGGGAATTGAGACGTTTCTGAAAGTAGTAGTTAATGTTGCCTGTTTTTAAAGATTTTTAACTCTGTTTTATAGCTCAGCCTATAGAAGCTGCCCATTAGGTTGTTAAAATGGCATCATTTAGACTAAAAAGCTATAATGCAGTCTTCATAACATCATATGTTCTTTAACCTTTCGTTTTTTCTTGCTGGGGGAATACTTCCCCTAAATATTCTCTGTGTTCCCCCACCTCCAGCTTTACAAATTAAGAGCTGCCTCCGTCTATGTGACTGAGGACGGTGGGGGTGGGCCAATTTTAATACGTTGGGTCATTATACTCGAGGTAACCCGAAAACTTCAACCAAATACCATAGGAATGCACTGATGCTTTCGCATCTAATGTATAATCTACGGATTCTAGTGAACTATACAACCAATAGCACGTTCAGTCTATTAAATTACAAATTATCACAGTTAACATCCCCACAAAATTAAAAAAATATTTGTTCGGTTTCTATCATGGGCTGCAGTGAGGAAACAGACAGCGCGCACTGATTTTATGCAAAATCTATGCGGCTTGGCTAATGCTAACGAGTTAGCTCCAGTAGCTAGCCATTTCCCCCAAACCTCCAGAGCCACAAGAAAACCCGCGAGAAACGGACGATTCTAATTATCTAGACTGACGCGTATGTGGTTTAAGGCGTGTGTGTCAAATTAAAGGGGTGAAAGAGTGGTACAAACGGGTATTGTCCGAAATATTTGAGTGGAGTCGTGGATGCACTTCGTCGTTAAAACAGAGGGGAAAAACAACAACAGAGAGTGAGCCGACGCACCAATCACCACAGCTGTATTAAGACATTCCGGGCGGTAATTCCTTGGTTTGAAAAGGCTTTAAATGGGCTAGTACACCAGTGACGACATTAGAAGATTATGGTGAATGTAAAACGCCCCTATCTTACAGAAAATATGATAATTCTTTACTTACATTTTCAGTTGTGGATACGAACGGATCCAGCAGCGCGTTTGGACCAAGGCAATATGGCGGATCTTTAAGAAGAGATGCATCCTGGGAAACGAAGGCCTAAAGAAGGGACCAAGGGATTTTTTTAAGTATGTAACCAAGTATGTCTTCCTTAAATACAAATGTTATTTTTTTTAAGAACAAAATAATTCTCTCAAAATGTCTGTGAAGGTTCTCAGTCATCCAGGACATCTTGATGACAAGAGACTTTGCCAAGAGTCTTGGAATAGAGACAAAACGTCTTCACCTTGAAAACCGAGTCCAGATGCTTTTACTTCAACCCTTTTTTCAATGCTCTCAACAATCTGTTTTTTGTTGTTGAATTTTAACTGGTGGGTTCTGATGCTTGTTTCAATCCAAAACAGTACTTACTGCTCCAGCCTGGAGCAGTAAGTACTGTTTTGGATTGGACAGTTTCCTGACCATTAAGTCTTAACCTGGTTAAGACTTAATGGTCAGGAAACTGTACTCTGTAGGAGATAAGGTCATACTCAGGATTTAAGAAATACTGAGGTTCAAAAAAGGGTGTGCTTAAGGAACAAAAACATGCTCTGCACCAATATCTGTGTGTATCTTACAATTTAGTAAAACAAAGTTGATATGGATAGATAATGACCAATGGATAATGTCACTGTAAGCAAATAATTGGACAAAAAGACATATGCACGCTGATGTGGAGTTAATTAATGGATTTATACATTCCTATTCACATATTGTACAGTCAGTCTTTGTCTGGACTGAGGTTCTACAACCTCTCACTGAGTTTATTTTGAGGTTTGACATGTTTACCAAAACACTAGGAAAATATTTATGTGTATGCTCTTCATCCTTCCAAATTAAATACTTTAGATAGATTTTCTTTCTGGAGCAGATTCAGTGGCAGTGACAGTGAGGCAGTTCTTAATCAAAGCCACTGAGAGGCGCCAAAGCACCAGAGCTGCCGTTATTAAAGGAACACAAATTTCCAGAGACCAAGACAAGACCATGACTTTTTAGGGATTAAGAGTCAAGAACGTTGCAGGTCTAGATTCTATATAAATGCATGTTGCGTGCCCATTGCTCCCCCATTCACCGATGTTTTCTTTTCTTTCTTCTTTCGGCTTATGCACAAAACAATAGTTTTTAGATAGCATAAATAGATGTGTTAATCAGACCACCCCCACCCCCCCCCCCTCCCACACACACACACACCAAAATTGTCATGTAGTAAAACCTTAGCTCTAGAGACCAGAGCCATCTTTTGTACCAGGTTGTAAATGAGATTTTTACACTTGTAAATTTGCTATTGGATTTCTGTTTATATTTCTGCTTTCAGAGCCTGCCTTCTGGTGGACGGAGATATATTGCTGTGTGGTGGCGCCCATATGTGAGTAAGGGGTTAGATGAGAGCGGCTTGGTCTAGACTGAGTTCAGACCATAACCAATGTCAGTTTTCAACCAAGTCCAGTCCCATAGAAGGGTTAGTGTTTGGTGAAGCTGGTACAGTTAGAGCAAGACTTTTAAGTGAAGGTAAAATGTTCGAAGTTTCAATCCCTAGGATAGACAAATATTCCCTTTGTGCTCTTGGTTGGTCAAGACAAGTATTAGAGCGAAAATGAGTTCAAGACAAAACAAAGATCAAGACTTTTACAAAATGTTCTTAAGACTGCTCTCAAGATCAAATGTTTTATGTCTTTGAGCTTTTAATGTCAGTTATAACTTGTATTTATCTTGTGGTTTTATGTTATTTGAATCTGTCTGTAATGTTTTTATTGTTAATGATGTGTTTCTTATGTTGCTTGTGTGGGGCCTCAAGCATTTGGGGTCCTGCCCACTTCCCCTACCCTCTTGCACTGCCCCTGTTAAAAGCCCAATTTAGTGCACAATGGCTGCTCACTTAAGTTCAGTGGATTTGGGTTTTGGAAAGCAGAGGGCGTGGCCACATCAAAGCGGCCGAGAGGCGGAGGAAGAAGGGCAGAACCGCGGAGGTCTGAGCTCTGAGGCATGCAGCGGAGGTGAGGACAGGCAGGGGAAGAGCTGGCGGTCCGTGACATGAATGAACCATGTTCGGCAACGGAGGCTTAGCTCTCCCGGTTTATTTTGTTTTTCTGCTTCACGTACCGCTGGCTAACAACTGGTCCGTTAAGGTAAATGCTCAATTTATTCCACGCACCGCGCTAAAGTTAGCTGTTAACCTGGTTCAGTCCCAGCAGCGGCTCCAGAGGAAAACCAAAGTTTGTTCCATAAAGAGTTAATAGAGAGTCGTCGTTTTAAATTTACGGAGTGGGTAGTTTGACTGCAAAGTTTAGTTTTTTACGTCAAGTTTCTGGAGTGTTACAGCCCGCGTTTGGTCACGTTTATCCATGTAACTTATGTGAAGGTAAGCTAATGCATGTATTAATGTAATGTGAATGTAAGCTAACTCTGTTACCAGTGCAGAAATGTTACTGTTTTTAGAAAGACAAGTCAAAATTGGTAAACCTTAAACGGATGGAAGAAAAGGTAAGGAAGGAAGGAGCAAGACAAGCATTGTAGAAAGGTACTTGTAATTACACTATTTAGGTAATAAACTGGATTTGAACTGTCATGTCGGTATAGTTAACACTACCTACATAAGTAAAAGAAAACTGTTCTAATAGCTATTTTTACATGTAGGTTATCTAATAAAGGAGGGAAAGAGGGAATGTTGTATGAACTCAAAAGGTAAGAAATACAAGAGGAAGAAAAAATATAAGCAAGGTAGGGAAAAGAATTGTTAATTTAAGATGGTAAATGACAATTGAATGTTTACAATGAACAATTGAGCTAAAGTAGGTAGAATTTGTGGCATAATGCTTGGGTATGAGAGTTTGCCTTATTAAATGTCTTTTAGTGTAGGGCATACAAATGGTTGATAGTCTGATTGATTGTTAACACCTAAGTTTCAGCAGTGTGTACCTCATGCTATATGGTTGTGTGCAAGGAAGAAAGGACACTGGTGAGGAAAGAATGAAGAGATAAGGATATAAAGAGAGTAAAAGAAAGTACTTGGCGCAGACAAATAAACACAGTTCAGCACAGGTCTAAGGAGATATAAAAAAAGAAAATGTTCAATGCTAATCCACCATAGCAACGCAAAGGTAAGGGGCCCACACCGCCATGAACTGTCCCTTTGTGGAATGCAGCAAACAGGTCAAGTATCCCATGGGGGAAAGGGCCATGACAGGTTTGTGCCAGTTTGCCACTAATCCAATACAGAAAGATGTTTTTTCATCTAGCATATGTGAGGGTGTCTAATATGTTAGACCCAAATTAATTTTTACTCTGTCTTGTCTTGGCCTCAAACTAATTTTTACTTAGAGTCAGTCTTGTCTCAGTCTTGGACATCAAGACTAACCAAGACCACAACCTGTATTTTTGTTTATATCATTATTGTGGTGGGATGAAAACTATTCTCAAAAAAAATCTTGCTCTAACTCTGCCTCCTTCACCAAACACCAGCTCTGTATTAGACTTGACCTGGACTGTTTGGATTTGATAACTGTTCTTTGTTATCTATTTCAGTGTATTTCTGGTTTTGGTCTTAACTCAGAGTTGACCTGCCATTGTCTTGGTCTTTACTCTGTCTTGATAAAGGCTTGATATACATTTAGCTTTATGGACAATTGCATATTTAAAATTGCCTTATACTTTCACGTCCATATACAGTGGCCTAAGAATTATATAGAATCATTTTGGTGCTACTTCTTTTGTGACATGCACTGTCTGGCTAACACAGTCCAAAAATTTGTTTGTTCTGTCATAAACTTCCCACCATTCAGCTTTTGTTTATAAAATTGAACTTTCTGCAGCATTCGGCCACTTCTTGGAATTGAGGAACACTTCATTCTGCTCTCGAAATGTCATTGTGTTTTTATCTCAATGCTGCCATTCATCACAAGTCGCTTTGCCCGCTATAGCTTAACAAAACCCTCCATTTGGAAAAATAAAACATGTTTCCTTTTACAGCAATAGAAGGAATCCAAAGGTAGGCATCAAAAACCTTTTATTATGGATCCAAGTAACTTCAAAATCTTAACTTTGTTTTTTGTATGGACCTTGTTAGCCTTAAGCATTCATTATTTATCTAAACACTGTCACATCTTCACAAACTCCAAGCAGTGCAATAAGAACAGTGTTATGACATGCCTGGTTAATGAGCTCACAGTTAAAATTTGCAGAGAATAATGGCTGATGTTACTGGAGACACTTTAATACAGTAAAATGAAAGACTTTCAATTTCACACACTTATTAGTTGACTTGTGTCTTTCCAAATAATAGACATAATTAATTTTCAGTATTGCCTAATACTTTTTATTGCTTATAGATGTTTATCTAAATGCGTAGTCTCTCTGTGGTTAAATTGTTGGCAGAAAAGTTGTGTAACATTCACAACAGCTTATGCTTTTTGGCAAAGCTGTCTTTCTCAAAGGAGCAACATAGTGCAAGTATTGAATGCACAACTAATGAATAATTACATCTTGTTTTCTTTGTGTTTTTAGGAACATAAGCCATAGAACCCCACAAACTTTTTTTTCTTTTTCCCCTCAAACATTTATTTATTTATTTATTTATGTTTATTTGACAGGGACATAACACAAAGCATTGTTACAAAGAGCAACCGATGTTGTGTTAAAAGTCTTTTAGATAAAAGCTAATTTGCATACCAAGTCCATAGTTAGACTTAATTCTAAATAGAAGACACAGAAAATAAAATTAAAACATACAAATGCAGAGGCTATTTACATCATATTTGAACCGGGCCCACTGTGTAGTCCTACTAAGGATTTAGTGCTCACAGATTTGGTTAGATTTAAGCCACCATTTTATTTTATAAGTAAAAACTTGGAAATTGTTATGTGTTTTTTATTTCAGGTGGTAAAGTGTTCCAAATGTGTGGTCCTTTTGACAGTAAAGGAGCTCTGCCCAAATGTAGTTTCCCTCTTTTCGGGTCATTTGTCTTAAACCGCTAACAATTATATACATACATGCACTACTTCACACTGTACTTGGCACAGCTGACTATTGCACAGACTACTGATATTGCTCATCGTTTCACTATTGTGCGCATGGCAATAAAACACTTTCACCCAGGGTTGCACAATATTGGAAAAGCGTCCGTGTGCGTGCGTGTCTAAACTAGGACACGTAAGGTGATGTTCCTTGTTTTACTATTCAGAAAGTAGCTTGTGGATAGCAGTGAGGTAAAGTCTATTCATTGATGTGACGTACCTATAATACTTTTAAATGTCTGATTAGGTTTGTAGAGTTGTGAAGCTTATTTATGTGGGAATGAACAGTGAAAGTCTTGCACGTTATTCGTTATCGCACTGCTGATTACACAAATTTTAGCCATTATTGGCAGGTCATGATTGGCTGATCTATCGGAGCAGCGTAGTTAGAAACTCACAGTTTCTTGTTTGCATCACTTGCAACATTGGCTGTAGTTTTGTCCATTGTGAGTTTACTTGTGTAAAAGTAATTTATTACCTTTCCCTATTTTACTGTCTACAATACTTAACACTATGAGCTGGAATCTAAAAGTCCACATAAATGGAAAGTTTTTCTCTTTTGATGTGTCATCCCAGTCAACACATTTTGGACTCCAAGTCTGAACCCATCATTATTCCTCAAAGGCTCAAAACCAGCTTTTCTTCTGTTTTCCACTCATGAGTCGAACACATATCTACCTCACTTCATGGCAGCAGGAAATGAGCGCTAGTTTGGTAGCCAGAGGGAATTACGACAGAACAAAGCCTGTGGAGGCTTGTTGAAGACCCTGCTCAGACGACAATAGTGGGACTTAGAGCCAGGGTTTAAATCAACATTTGTTCTACATTTGTTCTACATTTTGTTATACAGGTCTGACAAAACAGCAGATTGTAATAGGAATCATGTGTGAGAAAACAAGAGCTTAAGACATCATGGAGGCTTTATTGGCAAGGATTTAAAAGATGATAATGTTTCGGGCATACCTGAGCTTTGACCAATCACATGGGAGGGAAAAAATTTTAGCTTTAAAATAAACTCAAAGGGTCACTATGGTATTGTTTTGGGTGCAGGGTGTGGTTGACTGTTTATAAGGAATTATTTGTATAATGCAGCTTGAATGTATAAATGCAGAAAATGAAGCTATGTTTGTGTGCAATGTTTATGTGTTGCTGTTTGTGTGTTTGCCAGGACAGAAGTGAAGGGAGGATGGAGGAGCATAGCATCTATCTACAGCCACATAGTCGAACAGCCCACAATGTCAGACCAGCAAACAAGGTACTGTCAGCACACTGAAAATATAACACACTAATTGAATCAGATAACAGGGTTATATATATATATATATATATATATATATAATCAAATTTTGTAGCTTTTATATATAATCTTTCTTTTATTTTGGGTCATTTTTCAGACAATATGAATGATAACACAAAAAATTTTCTTTCACTCATAGTTAGTGGTTGGGTGAAGCCATTAATTGTCAAATCACAATTGTGTGTACTCTTTATCTTTTTTTTTTTTTTTTTTTAATCATAATAACAACAGAAACTACCCAAATGACCCTGATCAAGTTCACATACCCTGGTGATGTTGGCCTAATAACACAAGTTATCACAAGACACAAACAGGTTTGAATAGTTACTTAAGGTAACCATTCAAACCTGTGATCTGTTTGTTTGTAATCAGTGTGTGTGTATAAAAGGTCAGTGAGTTTCTGGGCTCTTGACAGACCCTTGCATCTTTCATCCAGTGCTGCACGGACATTTCTGTATTCTGAGTCATGGGAAAAGCAAAAGAATTGTCAAAGGATCTGTGAGAAAAGTTAATTCAACTGTATAAACCAGGAAAGGGCTATAAAAAGTTATCCAAGGATTTGAGAATGCCAATAAGCAGTGTTCAAACTTTTCGCTTCTCTAAGAACTGAAAAATAAAAAGGTCAGGTAGACCAACAAAACTTTCAGCCACAACTGCCAAGAAAATTGTTTGGGATGCAAAGAAAAACCCACAAATAACTTCTACTAATATACAGGACTCACTGATAAAAAGTGGTGTGGCTGTTTCAAGATGCAGAATAAGGAAGCACTTTAAGAAAAATGGGCTGCATGGTCGAGAAAGCCATTACTACGCAAATGCCACAAAGCAAGAAGAATGAGCAGCTTTATTATCTGAGAAAAATATAGAGCCTCATCCACAAAAGACTTCAAGCTGTCATTGATGTTAAAGGTGGCAAGACAACGTATTGATATGTTTTAGTATTAGTATGTAAACTTTTGATCAGGGTCATTTGGGTAGTTTCTGTTGTCATTATGATTTAAAAAGAGTAAACACATTTGTTTGGACAATAAATGGCTTCACCCAACCACTAACTGAGTGAAAAATGTTTTTTGTGTTATCATTCATATTCTTTTAAAAAAGCTCCCAAAAAGAAATCACAAATTATACCAGGGTAACGTATAAGGCACAACTGTATAGATTCTGTAATCACAACTTTGGTGTGAAACAGGCCTTATGAGGAACACGCAGTTCTAACAGAGATTGCATTTACATTAGATTTACATTTAGCAGACGCTTTTATCCAAAGCGACTTACAAAGGAAGCAATTTTAACAACACAAGGTAGCAAAAAGCATAAGTGCACCAAAAACAAGTCAGTTAAAACCCAGCACAGTATACAAAGCTAAAGATAGGAGAGCAATAATATAATCTTGTACTCAGCAGATAGATCATTCCACAGATCCAGAGAAAGTACGTGAGAGTGATTTATTTTCCCTTTGTGGGATGGTACCACCAGATGTTGTTCATTTGCAGAGCACAGGGATCTGGTAGGAACGTAGGTCTGTATTAGTGAGTGAAGATATGAGGGTGCAGAACCAGTAGTGGTCTTGTAGGCAAAGAGCATAGCTTTGAACTTGATGTGGGCGTCAACCGGGAGCCAGTGTAATCTAATGAAGAGAGGAGTTAGGTGCGCTCTCTTCGGTTCATTAAAGACCACTCTTGCCACTGCATTCTGGATCAGCTGCAGAGGTTTGGTTGTGCAGGCAGGGAGTCCAGCCAGTAGAGCAATAATCTAGTTTGGACAAGGCAAGAGCCTGGACTAGGATTTGTGTAGAGTGCTCAGATAGAAAAGCGGTAATTTTATTAATGTTGTAGACCGTGAATCTACAGGACCTGGTGATACTGGCAACATGCTGATCATCAATTACCACTCCCAGTTTTCTGGCAGTGCTGGACGGTGTAATGATTGATGGGTCTAGTTGAATGGAGAGGTTATGACAGGTCCATGGCTTGGCCGGAATCACAAGCAGTTCTGTTTTTGTAAGGTTCAGCTGCAGGTGATGGTCCTTCATCCAAAGTGAGATGTCACTCAGGCATGCCGAGAAGCGAGCAGAGACCGTCGGATCGTCAGGTTAAAATGACAAGTGGAGTTGAGTGTCATCCGCCTAGCAGTGATAGTAAAAACCATGCTTCTGAATGACAGAGCAAAGGGATGTCGTGTATATGGAAAAAGTAGCAGTCCAAGCACTGAGCCCTGTGGCACCCCTGTATTGAGATGTTGAGACTCAGAGACCTTGTTTCTCCAGGATACTCTGAATGACCTATCTGAGAGGTAAGACTTGAACCTAGGCCTGGGCGAAAAATCGATTAAATGAATTAATTTGATTTTTTTTGTGGCGGGCAATTTAAAAAATAAGTAAATCGAGTTTTTGTGTAACGGCGCATTTTTGGCTCCCCGGAGCTTCCGTAGCGTTAGTTTCACATAGCAGAGCAGTACGGCACGCGACAACAACAACATCATAGCACACACAAAACAGCAACAGAAAGCGACAACATGGCTAACGGTGAAAGTGGGAAGTTTGTTCCCAAGAAAGGAATAAAATCATCTGTTGTTTGGAACTGGTATGGGTTTGCTGCGACAAACGTGGATCAAGAGACCCCACGCTGCAACATTTGCCTAAAGCCCATTGCAGTCAAAGGCAGCAGCACCACAAACCTATTCCAACACATGAAACAGAGACATCCAGCCGAATATGGGAAATGCCAGTCTCTCCGAGACGAACAAACCCGCAGTGACCAACAAACCTTAGCTAAAAAACAGCTAACTGTAGCTGAATCATTTTTACATGTCACCGCATATGACAGGAAAGGGGCACGGTGGAGAACAATCACTAAAGCGGTCACTTTGCACATAACCAAAGACATGGTACCCATATATACAGTGGAGAAGACTGGGTTTATTAATTTGATTAAAACCTTAGTCCCCAGATATGAGCTACCCAGCCGCAAGTACCAAGAGGGTGTTCATTTATTTATTATTCATCCCAGAAATGGGGGTTACATTTGTCTTGCTTTTAAATAAAAGCAAAATTAGCTTTAAGTTGTCTGCCGTTTGTACTTATTGCTTTTCTTAATAAGTAGGGGGGGGAAATCGGAAAAAAAATCGTAAATCGAATTTAAAAAAATAAAATCGGAGATTTTATTTTTAGGTCATATCGCCCAGCCCTACTTGAACCTATGCAGTGCCATTCCAGAGACACCCATCGCCCTGAGAGAAGACCGTAGGATGTGATGATTAACAGTGTCAAAGGCAGCAGACAGATCCAGTAAGATGAGTACAGATGACTTGGATGTTGCCTTTGCCAGTCTCAGGGCTTCGATGACTGAGAGCAGTGTAGTTTCAGTGGAATGTCCGCTCTTGAACCCAGACTGGTTGCGGTCCAGGAGGTTGTTCCGTGTGAGAAAGGATGAGAGCTGGTTGAACACAACTCGCTCCAGAGCTTTGGCAATGAAGGGAAGGAGGGAAACCGGTCTGTAGTTGTCTAGCAGTGTAGGGTTAAGAGTGGGTTTCTTCAATAGTGGTGTGATGCGGGCCTCTTTGAAAGCTGTGGGGAATGACCCTGTGGTGAAAGATGAGTTGAAGAGAGTGGGATGAGTGGGTGAGAGCAGGCACAACAGAGAGCTGGCCTGAAGGAGATGTGTGGGGATGGGATCCAGCGGGCAGGTGGTAGGGTGGTTAGAACCAATGACCATGGAAACGTCTGCTTCCCCTTAAAAAGTGGGAGGCACATATACAAACTGTTGTCATTTCTACACCGTTCACCTGACCACTCATTGAACTCCAATGAAGGAATTTCGGAGCTGTTTAAAGAAATGTTTCCCGACTCTGACATCGCGAAGTCATTCACGTGTGGTAAAATCTGCTATCAAGGTAATTTTCTTTATTTTTTTTCCCCTAGAGATGCACATGTGTTTTGGGTTGCCTGCAAAAAGAACCAGGATGTATGTTGTAAAATTAACTTCTGTCATTTATTAGTAATACTGCTACTATTATGTTTAGGCTGCTACTACAACTACTACTACTCAAATTAATAGTAATAATATATATAAAGTATAAAGCAAATAATATATAAAGAAATAGGGATAGAAATAGGGATAAAGAAGTAAAACTAATTATTTTCCAAAGCATTTGCAGTGAACATTCACTAATGTTCCTTATTTGTTTGGAACTTCAGAGCAAACCAGGATTCAAGGTTGGTGAGCTATCTGTGCTCACCTTCAGGCGAGAATGTTGACCTGATTAAGGTTGTTGTGAAGCTACAGGAGAAAAGCCCCCTGAAATTCCAAGTGGTCAGGCAGATTGCATGCTTGGACCCTTCAAGAATGCACAGAGATCCCGATTGGTGCATCAGACAGATGAAAGGAATAGTGCAAACATTCCTTCAGGGCAAACATTTGGCAGATGGCATCCCAGCTGGTAAGAAGATATTGTATAGGGACAGTCAAAGTGCAAAGGTCATTCAGATTGATTAAAGCTTTGTGTGAGAAGTGTGTGTTAGCAAGATGGTTTTCTGCATTCTCCTCTCAACAGTCAGGAAGTGTCAATGCTTTATCAATAAGTTCAGAAGAAGCCTTACACATTCCTAGCTCTACTTAGATGTTATAACATGATGTATGTATTGCCAAATGGTCTGATAGGCCAACTGGGACTAATAAATTTAAATGACCTACTGTATTAATTAACTTAATTTCTTTGTCTATGTTGTAGGTGATGTAATCATTCAGCAGTTTACATCATTGCTGTCTCTTGAGGGCAGAGAACAATTCCGCTCTTTCCAGCCTTTTAAGCAACGTGTGGATGTGTTTCTACACTTGACCCTCAGCCCATCCTATATGGACCTGTTGAGATTCTGCCAGAGCGTTTTACTTCTTTCACATGGACAAGCCACCGTGGAGAGGGGCTTCTCCATTAACAAGAAGGTGGAAACCTGTAACCTTCTTGGTGAATCCTTGGAGGCACTGAGGTTAATCTGTGACAATGTCAGTAGCTGTGGTGGTTTCCTCAAGGAGCCTTTAACCAAGGACCTGCTGTCTTCTGTGGCCTCAGCAATTTCCCAGTACAGGCTCTACCTGGAGGGAGAGTGATGCTCAAACACAGAAAAGGAAGGCCGCAGAGTACGAACTACAGGAGCTCAAGAAGCAACGCAGAGTCCTGGACGAAGTCTGTGCCATCCTTGAAAATGATGCCAACAAATTGGCCGAGGAGGCAGAAGGGAAAGCTGGGTCAAAAATGGCCCAGCTAATCACCAAATCAAACACACTTAAAAGGAGACACAAGGAGAAAAAAGAGGAACTGGTCAAAATGGACAAAACTATTGAGGAAAAGGCCATGGAATTAATGCACTTGCCATAGGATTTTATGCCCACAAGTTCATATTAGGCCTATGGCACAAGTGCAAACAATAGTTCACCAGTTCATAGAAGATGCCAGTTTGTGAATCCGCAACAGTTCATAGAAGATGCCCGTTTGTAATGCATCAACTTGCAATGAATGCCAGCCAGTGTGCTGGAACTATCCATTCTCTCCATTGCACATTTTATGTAGTTTGTTTTATTTTTATTTACTAAGTGAAATAAACGTGCAATATGTTGTCAACATCAGTCTCTAAATCTATTCTTTTTTGTATGTTATATATGTCAAAATCTGTGTAAATAATAGAAAGGTCGCTGATTAACACTTGCAATTCAGTGTCGTGATGGTTTTAAAAAATATACTGAAGATAGTAAAAAAAGGTATTAAAAAGAAGTAAATTTAACTTAAGGATTGCTGTATATACCCTGTTTATGGACCTGTAAATACCCATCTATTTCAATTAATTGAATTCAGCAGGACACGCTATTAGATGGGCCGCAAACAACTCAAACAAAACCAGCCCTAGAGCAAGTGAGAATAGACGCCGGTGCACCACGTGACAGAGTTGTGGTAAACACAGCGAGGTTTCTCAGCAATAACACGGCACTAAGCTCAAACAGACAAGAATCTCATACACTTACACAGTTCTGTAGGCTTCTGCTGCTAAGTTGCTTCTCCTACTGACTTAAACTAAACCACGATTTAAATAGCAGAGCGATGCTGGTGTTTGGCCACACCTTCAGATTGTCCGCAAACAACTCAAACAAAACCAGCCCGAGAGCAAGTGAGAGTGGACGCCGGTGCACCACGTGACAGAGTCGTGGTAAACGCAGCACGGTTTCTCAGCAATAACACGACACAAAGCTCAAAACAGACAAGAATCACATACACTTACACAGTTCTGTAGGCTTCTGTTGCTTCTCCTGATTGCCACATATTAACTTACAGATCCTAAATTCGGTTAAGGACATTATATGTAGAATGGATGATTCACCAACAAAGTTAACTTTTTAACCACAAAATCTCAAACCCTCTCAGGAGTGAAATGAAATACTTTTGAAGTAATGTAGTGTTGTTGAGATTAATCTCTCTTAGACATTGGTTGATGCAGCTTGTGTTGTGTTGTCAAGGAGGAGGTGTTTCAATGGTGGGGTGAGTGGTCGAGCTGGTCGTCCTGCTCCAGGAGCTGTGGAGGTGGAGTCCGGAGTCAGGAGAGGCACTGCCTCATCCAGAGGTAACATTTGAACAGTACACTAAAGCCCACCTAACAACGAAACTGAATATGCAATACTGTGCTTAGGTTCTAGGCAGCTGTGAAGAAATGCTGTAGAATTCTTTCAAAAAGCTTTACCCAAACAATTTCATCTGTCACTCCACCACACGTTTTAATTTTGTTTTACCACAAAAAAGTGCGTTCAGCATTGTGTGACTTCATTGCTCCATATCTGCTCCACTGAATGGTTAAATGCAGAGTAGGGCTGTTTACGGTGTCGGTCACCGCTGGTTGCAACCCACCACCGCGGCGACCGACCCTTACATTGACATTAAGTTTTGTAGTATATAATTGTGATAATCATATTAATTGCAATAGCAGTGGGTGTTAGTAGCCAGATCTTTTTTTATTTTTATTTCGATCATAAGACTTTCTATATGGGGCGGCAGTGGCTCAGTGGTAGAGCAGTCGTCTTTCAACCGGAAGGTAGTGGGTTCGATTCCCGCTCTCCCCACAATTCATACTGTCGTTGTGTCCTTGGGCAAGACACTGAACCCACCTTGCCTCGTATGAATGTGTAAGAATGTTGAGTGAATGTATGTGGTGATGGGCGGAGAGGCCGTAGGCGCAAAATGGCTGCCACGTCTCTGTCAGTCTGCCCCAGGGCATCTGTGGCTACCATCACCAGTATGACTGTGTATGAATGAATAATGGACGGCCTGTAAGCGCTTTGAGTCCCTTGGTCCCTCGGGAGAAAAGCGCAATATAAATCCAATCCATTATTATTATCATATATATATATATATATATATATCTTTTTAACAAAGCCTGAATGTTAAATATATATATTATAATCAAAGCTTCACTTCTACAGTTTAATAAAAAGGTCAAACCAAATCCCATCTAAGTTAATGTTCAATAGACTAGAGTAAAAGGCTTCTGTTAGATAATGTCAGTAGCTTTCCCAGGACTACAGGACAACACACAAAGGTAATGTGGATGTGTAGCCATGTTGTGACCTCCAACCTCTCTCTTTCAGACGACGGAAGTTTCTGTCAACGTTGATTACCGTCACTAAGGCCTCACTGTTCAAACCCCCAGTCCCTTCTCCCCCAGATGCCTTTCTTCTCAAATCTCTCTTGTTTCCTTAGCTTGTGCTGCATATGTGCTCTTAAGTTAAAAAGTTGTTAATAATAAACATTAGTACACTTAAAACAAGTTCAGTTTAACATTAACGTTCAGCTTTCTTTTTAACAAAGCCTGAATGTTAAATAAATACCAAAACCACATGATTGCACCATTAGATGAGTCAAGCAGAGCAGACTCAATACTCTGAATGGACAGTAGTCCAGCTAAACGTCCTAATCAAGCAGCAAGAGTATTTTAACTGAATGTAAAAACTGAGCTTGAGATAAATGATTTTATTTAGAAATGATGGCTCAAGTATAAATCAATCACTTGGGCATGAAACACACTGACATCTTAAATGGGAGGCATGATTTTCTACATTAGTTATTTCATTCACATTCACAACATTTTTTCTTAAGCGTATGGGTAGTATTCTTTCACATAGTACTAATAAAATGTACTGTTGTGATTTATAATAACTTCTCTATGTGTTGGTCTAGACACTGGCCATGACATTTTAAATCTGAAGTGTTTTTACAGCATTTACAAAAGTCTTATTAGTTTTTATCAAGCCCTGCATTTGAGAATAAATCAAATGTGTCCTGTGAACATTAGATCTTGTATTTAAGATACATGTGTGTGATTTGATCTTAAGTGACCATGTAACACTAAGTATGCATTGTAATCACTGGTCTAAAAGGGGCCTTTTAATTCCTCTGTGTTTCTTAACTGGGCCCCCCCTTTTTTTAGTTTTTGGTTTAACAGCCCTTACCTCTATCCGTCTTTGTACTCCTCCAACCTTTCTTTTGCTTCCTGTCCTGTGTTCATTGCCTCTCACCAACTAGACGTGACACTCTTACATAGTGACCTCCAGCTCACCCCTCGCTGCTGTCTCCACTGCTTTACGGTCTAAACATTGGAGGATGTGTGCACAAGGGGGGTGATCTTAACATAGTAATGAAAGACAGATGCATTAAGTCCATGCTGGAGTTGAGGGGGGGTTGTCCCAAACACTGAATTACAGCCATAAACTACAGCTGCTCTTCTCAACAGATTCCTCTTGTTCCAGTCACATGTTTGCTGTTGGGAAAACTTTGAGGACAATGACCTAACGTGTTTGTTTTTCCACTTTTTAAGCAAAACTGAGGCAGACTATCATTATCAAATCTTAATACTAAGTGACCCTGGAAAATGTATGTGCCTGTAAACTGGTTTGTAGAAAAGTAAATGTTATTATTGCTATTACCTCAAAGCTTATTAAACTGTTAATTTCTTCACTTCATTTAGTAATGACGATGAATGGGATGGTATGATAACCTATTTTCCAGGTAAATTTATTGCATAAAAGTTTTTTTTAATTCAAATATACAGTAGAAGAATTAATATAGTACATTATTTAATAATAAATGACACAAATGCAGTGTCCTTAAGGCAGGGCTTTGACTTCTGTTTTTTGAGTCTCAGTTCACATCTGCAGAACAACAGCAGAACTTAACTCCTTTGTTTTTAATTGCCTATACAGGCTTTTTAATGGTGCTTGAGTTTATTTCCATTAACAATCTCTCCGTTCTACTTACTCAGTAAATAGCACAGAGACTGTCACTTCACATTACAGTTTTACCAAAACTTTGAAAGGATATTTTCTTTGGTTTGATTAACACTAAATGTAATGAACCAACATTAAACTCACAGTCAACTGTCGCTGCGGGTCTCAGACATGATGGATCATGTGACGAGGTGCGTAACGGAGAGGACGTAGACACACGTTCCTCCTGCTACAGTTGTACCTTGTAGGATAAGTAGTATATGGTTTCATCAGACACAATAGTCGGTGTCCATGTAGCTCTCGGTGAACCTCATCAAACAAACGCCAACGAAAATATAGCACTCTTCAGACTGAGCCTACATGCTCTGTCCTGCGTCAGTCTTTAAAAGTGTCCTGTTCCTTGCCTCATAAACAGTCTTTGACGCAATTATCCACTCGAAACAAAGTCCAAAACCAATGCACTATAGGTTTAATCCACTGGAAATGTATAAAAGAAAGGAAAAAGTTCATTACTGTGCGCTCCTGTAGCACAATCGTGCGAGCCGCTCTGTCTGATATTTTTCTTGGTCTTCCAGATCTTGCTTTAACTTCCACTGTTCCTGATGACTGCCATTTCTTAATTACATTCCGATCAGAGGATATTGGCATCTGAAAACGCTTTGCTATCTTTTTATAGCCTTCTCCTGCTTTGTGAGCGTCAACTATTTTCAGTTTCAGTTTTCTAGACAAGAAACTAGGAAAACCCATTGTTGCTCCTGAATTTGAGGTTCAACTATGTATTATCTCAATATGTTGTCTTATTATTTAAACTGCTTAGAAGAACCCATGGTGCTGATTGTTGGGGCAAGGTCAGATGAGTCTGGTCCTGGACCTGCGTGAAGTTGGCCCCCCACCCAACGCAAAATGAAAGCAAAATAGTGTTGTTCGTTTGTGCTACGTTTGTGCTGGTTTGTGCTGCAAAAATTTTCGTTTGTGCTGTTTTGGTTTTTTAGATATTAAAAGAATAATTTTAAGTAGGTCAAGTTCACTCAGCCCCCCACATGCTCCAAAATCGTCCAAAACGATCTCGTTCGTTTGTGCTGCGTTTGTGCTGGTTTGTGCTGCTAAAATTTTCGTTTGTGCTGTTTTGGTTTTTTAGATATTAAAAGAATAATTTTAAGTAGGTCAAGTTCACTCAGCCCCCCACCTGCTCCAAAATCGCCCTAAACGGTCTTGTTCGTTTGTGCTGGTTTGTGCCGGTGAAAGTTTTGTTTGTGCTGTTTTGGTTTTTAAAATATTAAACATTGAATTATTGGCCGATGACGTCATCAGCCCCTGTCACAAATTTATGATTCACGAGCAGTGACTATTTTATTTCTGGTTTGTCATTTGTTCAATCTCTTACCAGCATATTTCATGTTAGTAAAGATGTTTTTATTAGAACGAAAACTCAACTGTCTGGACTATTAAACAATTCAATAAACAATTCTTTAACTACCTGGTCTCTCCTGACTTTTTTTGTTTACAAGGATTATCTGCAACACTTCATTTCCACCACTAGGCACAAGTGACACTTCTGTAAGATGCTCTTGTTAAAATCAGTGTAGAGTTCGTTGGAAAAATATTGATACAAATCAAACTGCAGAAGTCATTACTAAATCAAATTTCTGGCCAATGTAAGTACAAAGTTTTAACACTGTCAATTATAACATTATTAGTTAACTTCAAGAATAGTGCACCATACAAGAGAGCTAAGATTATCAATGTTTACTGAACAGAAAACGCATTGCTAATATAATACTGCTAATGCTAATTGCAATTGCACATCTGACCCATGCTAGGTTTTTGTAATACATTGTAATACATACATTGTACTGTAGATCTGTGGGCGGCAGTAGCTCAGTGGTAGAGTGGCCGTCCTCCAACCGGAAGGTAGTAGGATCGATTCCCGCTCGCCCCACAGTTCATACTGTCGTTGTGTCCTTGGGCAAGACACTTAACCCACCTTGCCTCCAGTGACTGTAACACTGGTAATGTAATGTAAGTCGCTTTGGATAAAAGCGTCTGCTAAATGAATAAATGTAAATGTAAATCTAGGGGGTCAACATTACCATATTTGTCCTAATATAAGATATAATATTATCCTCATGTATTATTAAAATGTAATCAGACCAATATAGTTATGCATGAAAATAAGTTTAAACTGTACATGACATTTTTGAGTCTTTGAGTCAGGATTATTTAAGTGGGTAATTATGTTTTGCTTCTCCCAGATGCCCAAGAAACCAACAGTTGACAGGGATTCCATTTTCACTGTGTTGTGTTCAGCAAAAGATGTCATAGTCCAAAATGGCAATATAGCTACACCTAATCAGAGCATCTGGACAGAGCTTAGTAAGCAGCTGGAAAATAAGATCACTGCAAAGGCTCTATACACCTTTTGTTAAATTAAACGGACACAACATCTGGACTGCTTTAGGGTTTACTCATAAAAGTGATCAAGAAACAAGTGGCAGTAGTGATGATGCTGATTTTGAGCCAGGGTCCCTTTCCCCCAGACCAAAAGATTCCTGGACTTTTGAGCTTGAAGTTTCATTTCAGAAATGGATTGAATTAATGCCTGAAACGGTAAAATACAAAGCCAAGTTGTCTAAAACAGAAAAAAGGGAATACACAGTTTTGAAGCCTGGCATTTGGACACATGTGATAAACCATCAAATTTGGCAAGAAGTGAAATGCTCCTGCACATTTGCCTTTAAAAGAGCCAAGGTCTATCCATCAGCCACTGAGAAATACATTGAAATAAGAGGCAACTGTAAGGAGTGTCATGGCCAGATCCAAATAAAATGTGACAGAGTCTGAGATCAACTGCCCAGTGGTGCTCAAGTGTTTAATTAAAAACAACGACAGTTCCCTTCACACTGGCCGTTCCAAGCGTGCACTGTCCGGCAACTTGTCTGTGCAGGTTTCCAAAGAGCTGTGTGAGGGTTGAATGGAACCCCATGTATGGAGGGCATCGGAGGCATCCAAGCTGATGGATTTTGGAGATCCTGAGCCAAGTCATCTGCCTAATTTGGCCACCCTGCGCAAAGCAAAACAAGAGAGAAATGACTTGGAGTTAGGCAACAAGGATCCTATTTTGTCTCTGCAAATGTTAAAATACAGTGAACCGCACAGTGGCAGCATTAAAGATATTGGACTGAACAAATTTTTCTGTCACTATTGGAGTCAAACACAAATGTACATGTACAAAACCTTATCAAAGATGTCTACTAACCCAGTTGTGAGTTTTGATGCAACTGGCTCAGTAGTGAGGAAACTACAAAGACCAGTTGGCAAATCTGGCCATATATTTTTGTATCAGGGTGTTCTGGCAGGGTTGAGCTCTCAAGTGTCCCAGTGGTGCAAATGCTGTCAGAAAGACATGATGTTAGCGCAATAACAAATTGGCTGACAGAATGGATATGCGCAGGTGCACCAACTCCAAAAGAGGTTCTGAGTGACTTTTCGCTGGCTTTGCTCGGAGCTCTGGTCAAGGCTTTTACTCCTCATCCTGATCTAAAGAGCTACATCAATGAGTGTTATGCTGTCTTACTGGGTAAACAGTCAGCAAAAGTGCCACCTTGTTTTGTACGAGTTGATGTTGCACATTGCATCAAGATGATCTGCCAGTGGGACTGCTTGAAGAAAAAACCACATCGCATTAAAGATTTCTTTGTGAGGTCAATGGCACAGCTTCTCGTGTCACAGTCCATGGAGGATGCACGAGAGAGATACTACGCAATATTACTATTGTGGCTCTCAGTGAAACAGAGGAAATGACAGCTCTGGAGCCCCATCATAGCAGAAAGATGCAAGAAATCCCTGAAAGCTCGAATTGCAGAAGAGTGTGTCATCGTTCCAGATATAGAGGGTGAGGACCTGGAAAAAGTGGATCCATGTGAGCAAACACAGACAGACATACGACAGTGGGTGACAGACATATGTGAGGAGAGTAGGTTACTTGCAGTAGATAATGGTGATCATGACAATATGCACTTCCTCCTGAGATAATTCCAAATATAATCTGGCTGGCAAATTACTTGCCACTCTGGACAGGTGTGATGATCCCTCACTTCGAAATACCAGCCTCACAGCAAGTTCTGCCAATGTTGAAGCAATGTTCAAAAACATCAAATCGGTCTTTCAAGCATGAAAACTTGCCTGGGTGGATCGATTTATTGCACGACATCTGTCCTTCATTGAAGGCAACATGCGATTTGTTCTGCAAAACAAAAAGGTGAAGAAAAGGGTGAAGAGGATACAGCTTTTGGAACAGTGATCATCACAGGAACCAATCCACTACCCACCACAACTTCCAGTGTAGATGGAAAGCCAGAAATGGAAGCTGCCTGTTCTGTAAAGTCTGATACTGTCACAAGTCCAACAAACGAAGACACTGTTGAAAACTGGAGAGGCCTAGCGGTTCCACCCAAAAAGAGGAAGTTGAATTCTTACCTCTCTCCTTGTCCTGAATGGCTCCATGCAGATCCATCTGTGAGGGGGAAAAGACTGAAAGTGGAACTGTTGAAGAATGGAAATAATCAACAGCCTGTTAAACTCAGGAAATCAAGAATCTCTGTGTTGAACACATGTGCATTTGATGCTTTTTGTCAATGCTTATGTTGTGCTTTCTGCGACAGTGTCACTGTTGAAAATATTGTTTGCAGTGAGGATTCCAGCAACCTCTTCCAGTTTGTGAAGTCCATCACCACAAACGGTCTGAATGCACAGGCCTACGTAAAGAGGGCAGAGCTGCTGAGTGGAATTTTCAAAGCTGTCCAATTGAAGTCTGGTGCTCTCCAAATCACAGTGCCACATCTCCACTATCATTGAAAAGTCAATGACAAAACCTGCATGTGTTTCCCTCACAAAACAGTGCTCCTCACAGTACTGTGGCCTCAGCACACAAGTCACAAGGGAAATACCATTTGTTTGTACTTCTGTTGCTGTACTGCAGGCTTCTGGCATGGGTCATCTTCAGATCGCAGTGGAAGAAGGCCTTAACATCCCGGAGTCCCCCTGTCTCAGGCCAATCCAAAGTCCATCACAGTGTCCCTCTGCATTAAAGACAGATACCTCGGGAAAAGTGCTCTGTGCAGGGAAAGTTTCTCACAGTTACAGACTGGGAGAGCTTCTGTGGATTGACACTGACCTGGGAAGCAACGCCACAGAATTTCCTTTGTGTGAATTTCCTCCAATATGATGCTCCAAGGACAGAGATTTACTTTAAGGGCAGTCATTGCTTTCAGAGCAGGTTTAACCCAGGATGCTCTTGGACATTATGTGGCCTATTGCAGGAGGTCTCCAAGTATCTGGGAGATGTATGTCGACCTGAGAAGCGGAGTGACAGGAGCATCAGAAAACAACAAAATATGCCCACATGCTGTTTTCTATACAAAAGACTGATTGTATCATTGAAATTCAATTTATTTTTTATGAACCATTCTGTAAAGTTATAAAGTATTTTTTGTTTGGAGTGCCACACACCATTGTTTTCCTATTCCTGTTTGGAGAAGTATCTGCATTTCTGTTGGTTTTGATGTTGTTTTTTACTAAAGTCTGTGTGGTATTTTTGGCTTGAAGAATACTGCCTTGTCAGTATTAAGCGTTTTTAAGCTTAAGTTTTTAAAAGGTCCATTATTTTGTGTTACTGGATTTTTTTTTTATTCAATTTCAAAAGTAAAATAATTTTGGTTTAATTCCTTGAGTCATAAGTTTCTACATACACACACCTCTATTCGACAAGGATGCATTAAATGGATTAAATTAATTTAAAAGTGTAAAGACATCTGTTGTTAAAAACATTTCAATTTCAAATGCTGTTCCTTTCTATTCACCTTTATATTTCATATCCACCTTTCTATTCAAAGAATACACATAAAAATTCTAAATTGAGCAAAAATTAAAATTGATATTTGAGCATCATATCAGAATGATTTATGAAGGATTATAGGTCACTGAAGACTGGAGTAATGATGCTGAAAATTCATAAAAGACACTTTACTATCTATTCACATAGAAAACAGCTGTTTTACACTGATATAATATTACACTGTTTTACTGTATCATCTAATAAATTCAGCTTTAATCACGGGAATAAATGACACTTTACTATATATTCACATAGAAAACAGCTGTTTTACACTGATATAATATTACACTGTTTTACTGTATTTATCATCTAATAAATTCAGCTTTAATCACAGGAATAAATGACACTTTACTATATATTCAGAGAACAGATTTCACAACATTTCGGTTTTTACTATATTTTTGGTGTAAATACATAGAGCTCATCTTAATGTTTTCAAAGTTCTGACTGGCACTGTATATGTTTATATGCTTATTGATGCGTGTATTTATTACAGTGGTACTATTACTACTTTTATTCACATAAGAACATGGAGTACCAAGTAAAAACGCTTACCTTTGAGTTTGTTACATTTCACACATCGCTGTGTCCGTTAAAAGCTGAAAGCGCACGGTGGATAAATAACAGTTTAGTGAATGCGATTAAAAGTTCGACAGTTCGACAATACGCCTTCTGGCGGTATGAACTTTAACGGAAGAAGAAGAAGAAGAAAAGTGAATGTATGGATCTTATCTTGACTTCAACTAGGTGACCGTAGAAGTATCAAATATTATAAAAACAGCACAAACGAAAGTTTTAGCAGCACAAACCAGCACAAACGCAGCACAAACGAACGACGCCATTTTGGGCGAATTTGGAGCATGTGGGAGGGCTGATGACGTCATCGGCCAAAATGACGGGGGCTGATGACGTCATCGGCCAATAATTCAATGTTTAATATTTTAAAAACCAAAACAGCACAAACAAAACTTTCACCGGCACAAACCAGCACAAACGCAGCACAAACGAACAAGACCATTTTTGTTGAATTTGGAGCATGTGGGGGGGCTGATTACGTAATCGGCCAATAATTCAGTGCTTAATATTTATTAAACCGAAAAAGCACAAACGAAACTTTCACCGGCACAAACGCGGCACAAACGAACGAGACCGTTTTTGGGCGAATTTGGAGCATGTGGGGGGCTGAGTGAACTTGACCTACTTAAAATTATTCTTTTAATATCTAAAAAACCAAAACAGCACAAACGAAAATTTTTGCAGCACAAACGCAGCACAAACAAACGACACTATTTTGCTTTCATTTTGCGTTGGGTGGGGGGCCAACTTCACGCAGGTTGAGTCTGGGCATTTAAAACCTTTGAGATTGACATCACCTGGTCTATCCAATAGACAATGACTGAGAACAATCCATGACACTGTCAGGTCCTAGCTTGCCAAAGGGGGCAGTACAAGGTATTAACTCTGCAGGGTGCCCAAACTTTTGCAGACACCATTTTTTTATTTTCTGTTATTGTGAAAGTGAAAGTGAAATAAAATCTAACTTTTGACTTATTATAAGGATGTCTAATCTGTCATTTGATGCCTTTTGGAGATTTTTCCATCTCTACCACAATGGATTTGAAATAAAAACCATTGCATAACATTCCACTTCTTTACCTTTAAAAAAAACTCTTTGGTTGCTTTCGCAGTATGCTTCAGGTCATTGTCCATCTGCACTGTGAAGAGCCATCCAATGAGTTCTGAAGCATTTGGCTGAATATGAGCAGATAATATTGTCCGAAACACTTCAGAATTGATCCTGCATCATCAATAAATACAAGAGAACCAGATCCATTGGCAGCCATACATGCCCACGCCATGACACTACCACCACATGCTTTACTGATGAGGTGGTATGCTTTGGATCATGAGCAGTTCCTTTCATTCTTCATACTCTTCTCTTCCCATCACTCTGGTACAAGTTGATCTTGGTCACATCGGTCCAAATGATGTTGTTCCAGAACTGTGAATGCCTACCTCCTGGGATGATGATAGTATCTGTGACCTGGCCAAGTTGGGTGTAAGGGGTACCATTTAAATTTCAGATTTCACCAAAATTTCCAGGTGATCTGCGGCAGTAGCTCAGTGGGTAGAGCGGCCGTCCTTCGACATGCGGGTGGGCGGTTCGATCCCCGCTCGAAACATCCCAAAACATCATAACATCCCGCTCTCCCCCACAGTTCATACTGTCGTTGTGTCCTTGGGCAAGACACTTAACCTACATTGCCTCCAGTGAGTGTTCTGTAACACTGGTAAATAGCTCAATGTATGTAAATGTAAAGCGCTTTGAGTGCCTACTACAGTAGGTGGAAAAGCGCTATATAAAAATAATTATTATTATCTGGAAGTCTGGTGAGTGCGGGGATGGGACAGATGGTGAGGTCTACAGAAGGTGTTGATGCTACTGGGGAGTGTCCAGGGTCCTATTGGGAGGTTCATGGCATTGGTGGGGGTGTTGATGATGGCACAGCCAGAGGAAGATCCTTGGCCGGAGAGGCGGGAGTGCTTTTTTTTCATTTTTAGTCTCTTTACCCCACTTCTGTTCAGGTGTGGGCCCTTTCCTTTGAACAAGTCATCACGTTGCCTAATCAAGTTAAAGTTATCAATGAAGTTAACTCCTCTTGTCTCGCAGGCCTTGGACGGCCATGTATTTAATACAAGAAACCTAATAAATTTATTGACCCGCCGGTCGATGTTTGGGAGTGGTCCACTGATAAAAAACATCTTGAATGCCTGGAACATCTCCCCATGGAGGCATCCAGGAAGCATCCGGAACAGATGCCCGAGCCACCTCTGCTGACTCTTCTCAATGTGGAGGAGCAGCAATTCTGACTTAGGGCCGGCAATGCAAACCAAGCTCCTGCTCCGGTCGTTCAGGGACCGGCCAGCCCTTAGCAGAGTGCCTAGGACCCAAACTCCCATGAACCCTTCCAGCACCCTGGAGAGGGAATAGAGCTGGCCCAGTGTTCAACAACCTGGACGAAAAGGGCATTGTTGCTCCTGAATCCGAGGTTCAGCTATGTATTATCTCAATATGTTTGTCTTATTATTTAAATTAAGACATTTTTTTCCACTAGAAGCCCTACTTTTATTGTATTTTTATTGTAAATTATTTACTACTACTTTACAGTCTATACAAAAGAAAGCATTAAGAGCCATTTCCTGGTCTATGCCCAGTACCCTAGTAGTTTTCTGATCCAGTTTTTTTATCAATACAAGCTCTTAAAGCTTCCTGTATTTAATTTTACCACAGTGCCTGCACAATGTACAGTGTTGTATATAAATTGAACAACAGACTTTGTGAACTCATTTCAATCTATTTACCGAGAATTCTCATAACACTCAAAATAAAACAATGATAAAAGGTAAAAAATGTAAATTAGATTGTACTAACTTTAGTGTTACTAGACAATCCAGAGCAACTATAAAAATGTCTTCATTAGTGTTGTCACGATACTGGAATTTCTAACTTCGATACAATACCTTCAAAAATATCGATATTCGATACCATTTTCGATACCAAAGGGAAAACAACTGTCACAATATTATTATTTTAAAATTTTTTATTTAAAGATAAACATAAAATCAGCCAAGGTCCGCTTAGACCTTAGTTAACTTTCCTCACCGTGAGGGGTCCGGAAATTTTTAATAAAAGGATATGTGTTTGAATATAATTCTTTAAAGTAAAGTCTCATTAATTCCACACCTACAGCCTCTTAAACAATATGGAGATGAATGTTGATAATCCACTGTTTTCTGTATTTTATTCTTTGGTTACATGAGGAGGATGTTTGAGTGTTTAGCTTTCGCAAAACACAGATCACAGACAAAAGGAAAATACTACAAAATCAAAAGAAGCTAAAGCTAAAGACCTGGTGGTTTATTGACAACAGCCTGGAATCCTGCATATTATGCCTAGTACTCCCTCATGTGTGAGAACATTTTAAATACAAAATCATCAATTCAAGCCAAATTATTTTCTAATTAAAATAAACGTTCCCTCCCGTCCATAACGTCAGTGAATCTTTATTATGTTTTGCCAAGGCTTTTAAATTTTAGTTGTTTCTAACTCATTATCAGGCTACGCTAAACATGTTGAAATTTTAACCATAGTAACCTGAGGACCCGCGTGTGTTGACGTAGCCGTCCTAGAAGTGCAGGTTCAAAAATATGTTTTACACAATGCGCTTGTAATTATGAATACTGTCTTGCGGTCACGATCGCGGTCTGCCTTTTGAAGACCCCTGATGTAGTGCACTTGTTCAAAGGCCTCTCAGATTGCCATACATTCAGAAACCAATAGTGCAAGTAAAAAAAATAATAAAAAAAACTCGATATCAATACTCAGTATCGAAACTTTGGGAAATGAGTATCGTATCATTTGAGATATTTCAGTATCGATAGTTATCGAAATATCGATATTTTTGACAACACTAGTCTTCATCTTTGTTCGTTTTTAAAAGGTACTTAAAGAATCAGCGGCGTGCGTGCGTGCGTGTGTGTGTGTGTGTGTGTGGTCGACCAGTGGAGCCAAGATGGTGGCAAGGTGGAGCTACTCGCGTCCCTCCAGTCTCCATCTTTGCGTGTCTGATGGCTGTCAATTAATCCATCACTGCGGGTCCCAGGTCCTGCCCCGCGCCCTTGGTTTGTCTTCGCTGGGCTCTGCCTACTTTTCCAGCATTTTTTATATATTATCAGTGGGTAGAGTTAGGCGCTGACCAGTGGTTTAGTTACATTTTAACTATTTTGGGTAAGCCATAGGGGCTGTCCACACGGAGACACAAATCACTGTATCCACATACATTTTGTATCGTATTGGCCTTTCGTCCACACGGATCTGGTGTTTTGGGAGACTGAATCCGCTATTTTTTGAAACAGGGTTCTAAAGTGGATAAATCTTTCGACAACACCTTTGCGACACCCTTGCGGTGTCGTGTGTACAGCCAATCCGTATATTTTGTGAAAACGATGATGTCATCGCATCACGTGTCGGCCTCGTCACACGTAACAGCAACAACAATAATGGCGGACTACATGATTGAGTTCGTGCTGCAGAAGCTACTAAGCCTACTAGCTTTATTACAGCAAAATCTATTGCTTCTATGCAGTTGTGGTGAGCAACAAGCGATAATGGACAACACTATACGCCACATGCTCTTAGATCCACGCGAAAGAGAACCAGGAGAGCAACCTGAGAAAATGAATGGAGAGAGAATGTCCGCATGTCCAAAGCACTCAGAACTCAGTCCGTATATTGAAGAGCAAACAACAAACATGAGGGCACCAATTACTACACTCTAAATAAATGACTGCAACAATTTGAGAACTTGCTTTTATTAGAAAATAAATATTTAGGTCTTCGTCTTCTTCTGCAGCGCGCAAGGTTATGCGCATGCTCAAAGTCTTCTTCCCCGTGTATAGTGTATATCTGTGGCAGAATTACAGCGCCCCATACTGGTCTGGCATATATACTACATCGTTTTCAGCCGGTCGTGTGTACGCAGATATTTTCTTGAGACGGCGTCGTCTCAAGAAAATATCTGATCGGATAGGGGATGCACTGGCTTCGTGTGGACATAGCCATAGATGCAGGGGGTGGCATTCCCAGGATACTATCTGTGGTACAGAGGCTGATTAATGACTTAGCCAGCTGTATTAAGGATCACGGTGCATCTTCATTTGTCTGCTGGCAGAATGTTGATGCTGTCAGGGCCCTCCTTTGCTTCAGGGTGATGTTGGAGGGAGTTGTTTAGCACTGGCCAGAGCAGTTGTGAGTGTAAGTTCTTCAGTTTCATTTTCAGACAGTTTGTTGTTTCATATGGCTGATTCTGTGGCTGCAATGAGGACTACTGTAGGAATTTGCTTGGAAATTAAGCCCTTTTAAAAAAAAGAATTTCACTTTTAGCTTGCTGCTGATAAAATTCCTACCCACTGAGCTACTGCCGCCCCGGCAGTAGCTCAGTGACTGCCGCTCAGTGAGCTACTGCCGGGGCGGCAGTAGCTCAGTGGGTAGAGTGGTCGTCTTTCAACCGGAAGGTAGGTGGTTCGATTCCCGCTCTCCCCACAGTTCATACTGTCGTTGTGTCCTTGGGCAAGACACTTAACCCACCTTGCCTCCAGTGGCTGTAACACTGGTAATTACATTAGAACAATGTAAGTCGCTTTGGATAAAAGCGTCAGCTAAATGAGTAAATGTAAATGTAAAATATATGCATCAGTTTTGTTTCCTCTAAAATACCATAGGTTTCTTATCTTATAAAGTACCTCTGTGTTCATGGAGCTGTCCAGCTTATTGTCCAGATGCACTCCCAGGTGTTTATAGGTGGTGACTATTTAAATATCTTTTCCACTGATGGTCACGCCTGAATTGGGGGTGTATTGCGCCTGAAGTCAATGACCATGTTGTTAGTTCTGGAGATTTTTATTTTATTTTTTTCTTCTTTTAGGACAGCGTACAATGTACAGAGATACTTGTACCAGATTTTAGCTTAACAATTAATTTCCATCTGTAGTCCTACATTGTACATGTTTTTTGGTGGTAGGGGAAACCGGAGTAACCCGGAAACCTACGCAGACACAGGGAGAACATGCAAACTCCACACAGAAAGCCCCTGCCCTGGATGGGAATCGAACCCAGGACCTTCTTGCTGTGAGGCCGGAGTGCCATCGTTAAGAGGAATGGAGCAAGAACAGTACCTTGAGGAATCCCTGTGCTACTAATGACTCGAACGTAGTTAAATACCAACATATAGGAAAATCGCATTAAGACTGATGCTGGTTTGTATGTAGGGGTGTGACGGTTAGTATATAACCTTGTGATTGGCGGTTATAGTTGAACACCGTCATTAGAACTCTATAACCGCCAAAACCGTGTCATTAAAATATTTTTTATATTTACCACTTCATTAAATTTTGCTTTGTAGAAAACCTTTCTTAAAAACGAATTCTGTTTTGTACAAATGTTATCTTAATTTTAATAAATGTTTCATCAACCAATTGCATGTATTTTAATAAATAAAAAGCAAATATAGCAGACAATGATAACCGTGACATGGAAGCGCCAGCGCGCCGCGTTCACTTGCACTGCACTGTGAACTAGCGCATCTCATCGTAAATGAAACTCAGCGTAGGCCTATGCCTCATACATTAGCACAAATACAGTGCCAGCCACTCAGGAGCTTTTGGCAAAGTCATCTTTCCTTGACCCACGATACAGAGGCAATGGGGAATGGATTGGGGAGACAAAAGATGCACTTGGGGAAATTGTATCAGCTGACGAGGGAAACGGGGCGGAGTTAGTGGTGCTTCGTGCTGCTTGGTGGGCTGCTGCTGCTGGAGATGAGGGAGAGGTCTGTGCTGTGCACAATCTTGGAGATCTCCTTAATAAACGGAGGTCTGAAATCTCTGCCCCTTTACCGATCAGAGCGCGCTGACACAGGCGTTAACCCGCTATCTCCAAGAACAACCAATTGACTCTACGGCAGATCCACTAGCATGGTGGCGAGACAATGAAACACGCTATCCGCTCTTAGCAAAATTGGCACGTAAATACATGTGTATTTGTGCTACAAGCACAGCATCAGAGCGAGTTTTTAAGCACTGTGGGGAACATAGCTACCCCTGTCAGATCGTTTTGTTTACTGTGTGTGAATTATTTAAAACAAAGCACGTTCATTGCAAAGTTCTTTTTTTTTTTTTTGTTAAGGATTTGTTCACTGTGTGATTCATTTAATAAGCACATTCACTGCTAGTTGTCTTGCTGTTAATTTTAAATAAACGTAGAGCAAGTAGCTAATCAGTGTCTGCTCGTTTATTCAAACTAATACCTCCCACGCCCCCCAGCCCCCCGACGGTTATGTTATGAACTGTCACATTTGACTCACGTCATAACCGTCATCACCAATTCTGAAACCGGCACACCCCTACTTGTATGGTAACATATTTGATTGTGGTTGCTGGACAGTGTTTAAAATAGAGTCAGTCACAGACATAAATGGTGTTGGGTGAAATATCTTAGTGCAGGAAGAGTAAACAGTTTACTATTGGTGCAGCTGTACAGGCCTCTCATTTTTGGTTGTGAACACTTCAGCTCAGTGTAAACTGTGAGTGAGCCTAATGGACCCTCTGCTTTAGGAATCTGTTTGTGTTTTATATGTGGAGCTCTTATCATGTTTGGTCCAACACAGTCATTTAGTGGTAGTGATTATTTATTAATTAATACACCCTTGATTTAAAAATATTATTTATTTGCTTTGTAGTTAATTAATCGCATAACAATATTCGCTCCAAAAGCAATTTTTTTTCTTAGTTTAAATGGATTTGAAAAATTTTATTTGCTTTCCATGAGTCCTAGCAATGCGCTTTCATCCGATTCCTCCATTTCAGTAGCCGACACGGGTGGACTGGGGAGAAAAAGTGGCCCGAGAGTTCATGACTGGCCCATTTGGTCAACTGCTGTTTATTCTGTGAAACCTAATGACAAAAAATATATATAAAATAATCAGAATGTGATGATTTTTATTCTATTATCATAATTTGGCCAACCAGGCTTGTACAAAAACTGAATTTATTAAATACAAATACAATAACCAAATAATTCACAACAGCAAGAGTTTTGTTTAAAAAAATAAACTAAAACAAAACCACATAATTAGTGTTTTATTTGTTGTATGTTTTTTTCCTATATCAGGTTGTCCACCAATCAAAATGTGAACAGTTCATTCTGTGCTGGCTCTCCTAAAAAGTACCAGCTGTGTCCAAACCAGGTGATTTTTGTGAATTGTTTTATTACTCTTCTTTGCTCTGCTGCTCTATACACTACTTTGTGTTTTCCTTTTTTTTTCTAGCCCTGTCCAAGCCCCAGTGTAAGCTTCAAACAGCACCAGTGTTCACAGTTCAACTCTAAAGCTTTTGGTAGAAGGTACTTTCAGTGGATTCCTCTATATCCAGGTAAAAAGGTTTTAACCTTCAGTAGCTCAAGGCAAAAAAAAAATAATTACCCATAGATTGGCCACTAATAAGTGAAACATTGAAAGGTTTGCTAATTCACTGCAAGACAGAGGTAAATTGTAAAAATCATCATTACGACAATAAATAATGTTGACTTAGAGCCTTAAATCAACCTATGGTGCATCCATCCATCCATTCATCCATCTTCTACCGCTTATCCGGGGCCGGGTCGCGGGGGCAGCATTCTAAGCAGAGACGCCCAGACTTCCAACTCCCCAGACACTTCCACCAGCTCTTCCGGGGGGATACCGAGGCGTTCCCAGGCCAGCCGAGAGACATAGTCCCTCCAGCGCGTCCTAGGTCTTCCCCGGAGTCTCCTCCCGGTGGGACATGCCCGAAACACCTCCCTAGGGAGGCGTCCAGGAGGCATCCAAAACAGATGCCCGAGCCACCTCAGCTGGCTCCTCTCAATGTGGAGGAGCAGCGGCTCTACTTTGAGCTCCTCCCGAGTGACCGAGCTCCTCACCTTATCTCTAAGGGAGCGCCCCGCCACCCTGCGGAGAAAGCTCATTTCGGCCGCTTGTATCCAGGATCTTGTTCTTTCGGTCATGACCCAAAGCTCATGACCATAGGTGAGAGTAGGAACGTAGATTGACCAGTAAATCGAGAGCTTTGCCTTACAGCTCAGCTCCTTCTTCACCACGACAGACCGGTACATCGACCGCATCACTGCAGAAGCTGCACCGATCCGTCTGTCAATCTCACGTTCCCTCCTTCCCTCACTCGTGAACAAGACCCCAAGATACTTGAACTCCTCCACTTGAGGCAGGATCTCTCCACCAATCTGAAGGGGACAAGCCACCCTTTTCCGACTGAGAACCATGGTCTCAGACTTGGAGGTGCTGATCCTCATCCCAGCCGCTTCACACTCGGCTGAAAACCGTCCCAGTGCACACTGAAGGTCCTGGCTTGATGGAGCCAACAGGACAACATCATCTGCAAAAAGCAAAGACGAGATCCTGTGGTCCCCAAACCAGACTCCCTCCGGCCCCTGGCTGCGCCTAGAAATCCTGTCCATAAAGATAATGAACAGGGCCGGTGACAAAGGGCAGCCCTGCCGGAGTCCAACATGCACTGCGAACAGGTCTGACTTACTGCCGGCAATGCGAACCAAGCTCCTGCTCCGGTCGTACAGGGACCGGACAGCTCTTAGCAAAGGGCCCCGGACCCCATACTTCCAGAGCACCCCCCACAGGGCGCCACGAGGGACACAGTCGAATGCCTTCTCCAGATCCACAAAACACATGTGGACTGGTTGGGCAAACTCCCATAAACCCTCCAGCACCCTGGAGAGGGTATAGAGCTGGTCCAGTGTTCCACGACCAGAACGAAAACCTCATTGTTCCTCCTGAATCCGAGGTTCAACTATCGGCCGCATTCTCCTCTCCAGTACCCTGGCATAGACTTTCCCGGGGAGGCTGAGGAGTGTGATCCCTTTATAGTTGGAACACACCCTCCGGTCCCCCTTCTTGAAATGAGGGACCACCACCCCGGTCTGCCAGTCCAGAGGTACTGTCCCCGACCGCGCGATGTTGTAGAGGCGTAGATGTAGATGTTGTTGTAGATGTTGTCAAACAAGACAGCCCTACAACATCCAGAGACTTGAGGTCCTCAGGGCGTATCTCATCCACACCCGGTGCCTTGACACCGAGGAGCTTCCCAACTACCTCAGTGACTTTGGCCTGGGTGATGGACAAGTCCACCTCCGAGCCCTCGGCCCCTGCTTCCTCAGCGGAAGACGTGTCGGTGGGGTTGAGGAGATCCTCGAAGTATTCCTTCCACCGTCCAACAATATCCCCAGTTGAAGTCAGCAGATTCCCACCTCCACTGTAAACAGTGTTGGCAGGGCACTGCTTCCCCCTCCTGAGGCGCCGGACGGTTTGCCAGAATTTCTTTGAGACCGACCGATAGTCTTTCTCCATGGCCTCACTGAACTCCTCCAAGACCCGAGTTTTAGCCTCCACGACCACCCGGGCTGCAGTCCGCTTGGCCTGCTGATACCTATCAGCTGCCTCAGGAGTCCCACGGGCCAACCAGGCTCGGTAGGTCTCCTTCTTCAGCTTGACGGCATCCCTTACTTCCGGTGTCCACCACCGAGTTCGGGGTTTGCCGCCACGACAGGCACCGGAGACTTTACGGTCGCAGCTTCGAGTGGCCGCATCAACAATGGAGGTGTAGAACATGGTCCACTCGGACTCAATGTCTCCAACCTCCCTCGGGATCTGGTCGAAGCTCTGCCGAGTGTCCAAGACATACGACCAGAGGTCAGATGAAACAACTACAAAGTCGATCATCGATCTCCGGCCTAGGGTGTCCTGGTGCCACGTGCACTGATGGACACCCTTATGCTTGAACATGGTGTTCGTTATGGACAAACTGTTGCTAGCACAGAAGTCCAATAACAGAACACCACTCGGGTTCAGATCCGGGGGGCCGTTCCTCCCAATCACGCCCCTCCAGGTGTCACTGTCGCTGCCCACGTGAGCGTTGAAGTCCCCCAGTAGAACTACGGAGTCCCCGGTCGGAGCACTTTCCAGCAACCCTCCCAGAGACTCCAAGAAGGCCGGGTACTCTGCACTGCCATTTGGCCCGTAAACACAAACAACAGTGAGAGACCTATCCCGACCCGAAGGCGCAGGGAAGCGACCCTCGTTCACCGGGTGAACTCCAACATGGCGGCTAAGCTGGGGGCTATGAGCAAGCCCACACCAGCCCGCCGCCGCAGGCAACTCCAGAGTAGTGGAGAGTCCAGCCTCTCTCGAGGATTTGGGTTCCAGAGCCCAAGCTGTGCGTGGAGGTGAGCCCGACTATCTCTAGTCGGTATCTCTCAACCTCCCGCACAAGCTCAGGCTCCTTCCCCGCCAGCGAGGTGACATTCCATGTCCCTAGGGCCAGATTCCGTGTCCGAGGATTGGGTCGTCGAGGCCTCCGCCTTTGACTGCCACCCAATCCACTTTGCACCGGACCCTAACGGTTTCTCCCGCAGATGGTGGGCCCACGGGAGGTCGGCCCCACGTCGCTCCTTCGGGCTGAGCCCGGCCGGGCCCCGTGTGGAAAGACCCGGCCACCAAACGCTCGCATGCGAGCCCCAACCCCGGGCCTGGCTCCAGGGTGGTGCCCCGGTTGCGCCATACCGGGCAACGTCACGGTACCCCCTATGGTGCAATGAAATAAAAACTTTAAAACGTTCTGGTATAGACCTTAGATTTTTAAGTTCAATTTAACTTTTTCAATTCATTTCAAAGGAGAAATTCAGTTAATGGATTCATATTAATTAAAAAGTTTACATTTATTTGATTCAGACTTCCTTTTCCATATACGGATTGACTGTAGCGTCTTATTACTGTCGGGAAGAAGGAGTTCTTGTGGTATTCTGTCCTCAGACGTCCACTCTATTTTGTTAAAAAGTCCAACGCAGAGAATGGTCAATGTTGTTCACTATAGCATCCGTTCTGTTGTGTGTCTCTTGCTCCACTGCTTCAACCAGAGGCTCCAAACTAATACCTATAGTTGAACCAGCCCTCCCCATTAGTTCTTCAAGTTGCTTGTCATTTCTTTTTCTGAGACTGCCACCTAAACTGACAGCTGCATAAAAACTGCATTAGCCATTACTGCATTACTATGTCTATTTCACAAATTTAATCTTTTCCCAATATTGTGCAGCCGTACATTGTTCCATTAACCAACAGAAGCTTAAATGTAGTTTGCATTTACACTGTATTTGTTTGTTGAGGCACTTGTTTAATTTTGCTCAGTTAGTCCCACTACATTTGCCTTGTTGACACAAAAGTAGTTCTGTCATGTAAACTTTAAAACAGAATATTCATTTCCATTTTTTGTTGTGTCATCACATTTGTAGCTGATTACATCAGTATCTCCAATAAGCCCTGTGACCTCCAGTGCACCACAATCAGCGGAGAGCGGCAGCTTCTGGTCCTGGCGCATGACGGCACCTTCTGTCGGGACACCAAATACCATGGAGTCTGTATTGAGGGCACGTGTCAGGTAACAAAAGTAGAACTTTTGAGAACTTATTTTATTTAGAAGTACAGGTCAATTCAGTTTGGGTATAGATAACCTCTGAAAATGTTTGCTTTTCAACTGTGTGTGGAGTCCACTACATAAACAAATTAAGCCAATAATTTAGAGGGGTGTCCAAATGATACTGAACGTTTATTGGGGTTCCTTGGTGTACTCCTTATGTGTTTCAACTGGAACAATACAGGCTGCTTTAGCATGGTTATGTTCCATTGCCAAATGGGATCAGATAGGTCCCCACAATATCTACCGTACCAAAATGTGGAGCTAAACAGTCTGCAGCAAAATATGACTAAACTTCCTGCCTCTAACTTGACTACACATTGGGATTTACTCTCTCATCTAGATTAATGGCAGCGCATCCAAGTTTTGAAGGTTTGACTCAAATATGAGTACAACTGGATATCTCATATAGAAATACTTCTTTTGTTGATCTTGTATGATGTCACTGGTTACGTAGCAGACACCACTCTCCGGACACAGCACAATGGAAACCTAAACTTATCAGGGGTTACTAAACCAAACTATGTAGTACTGACCCAATCTGTAAGGGGCCTTTTGACAAAAGAAACCCTTTTTTTTAAAGGTGTGAACTGAATCATACTGTCCCGTTAGCTCTAAGCAGCTTTTGCTTCTTTGTCTGTGACCATGTGCAACGCTTCTCCTCCAGCCTGTAGGTTGTGACGGGGAGCTGTACAGCACCAAGACTGTGGATAGATGTGGAATTTGTGGCGGCAACGGGACGTCCTGCCAGCGCATTTCTGGATCCTACAGAAAGGCACTCACACAGTTAGGTAACACACACTCACACACACATGGAGCAGTTTCACTACTACATACATTTAACAACATGTCTCATGAAAAGTAAAAAACAATGTAGGCTAGCTTGTGTTGTATTCCCTTATTGTTTTAGAAAAACTTGGCCACATTCATTTAATTTTCTAAACTGGGTTGGTGCCTACTTGTGCAAATTTAAATTAATAAGTATTTTGAATGTTTTTAATTTTTTTAATGTCCTTAAATACATAAGAATTCTCCAGGTTGTTAATGGTAATGTTTTGTGATCAGGTTATGTATTTGTCACCAACATCCCGTCTGGAGCCACAGACATTCAGATCATTGAAAGACACAAAACGGAGAACATCCTGGGTGAGAGCATCAACTTCTTTAAGGTCAATACATTGAATAATAAATAATTATGTTATAAAGCTATACATTTTGTATATAGTATGCCATGTGATTGTTTGTGTTCAAAAGAGTTAATTAAATGTTATATGTTGATTCTTAAAACTTTAATGGCTTTTTATGGCATTTTATTATCAATATTATCAAACCTTCTTTAATGCAACGTTTGCTGTTCTTTTAGCACTGTCAGATGAAGCGGGTCATTTCTTTTTCAACGGAAACACATTGTTTGACAACCCCCAAAACTTCCGTGTGGCAGGAACAGTATTTAAATACAGACGTCCAAGCAGCGTGTTCTCTGAAGGTCTGGAGTACATCATAGCCCAAGGGCCTACACTGCAGGGACTGAACGTTATGGTAATGCTATCTACATATATTATAAGCATAGCATATAGGCTAGAACTGAGGGGGGACCTCATGCTTTTGAAATTGTAAAAGTTCATTCATCAATTCAACTCAAATTTAGCCATTTTTATTTTTCAGAGAATATGATTAATAATAATAATTAAAAAAAAAATTCACTCAGTGGTTTGGTGAAGCCATTTATTGTAAAACAGCTGTTTATAAATTAAAAACAGGAATGGCAACAGAAACTACCCAAATGATGCTGATCAAAAGTGAACATACCCTGGTGATTTTGCCCTGATTACATGCACACAAGTTGACACAAACGGGTTTAAATAGCTAAAGGTAACCATCCTCACCTATGATCTGTTTGCTTGTAATCAGTGAATAAAACTGAATAAAACAGGAAAGGAATATAAAAAGATATCCAAGAAATTAAGAATGCCAACATTCACCAGAGTTCAGTCTCTAATTCAGAAGTGGAAAATGAGGGATACTGTTAAATCCAAATCATGGTCAGGTAGACCAACAAGAATTTCAGCCACAACTGCCATCAAAATGGCAGTTTGGTATGCAAAGAAAACCCCACAAATAACTTTAGCTGAAATACAGGACTCTCTGAAAAAAAGTAGTGTGGCTGTTTCAAGATGCACAATAAGGAGGCACTTGAAGGAAAATGGGCTGCATGGTTGAGAAGAAAGCCATTACTACGCAAATACCAAAATTTTACTTTTTGGCCACAACCATAAACGTTACTTTTGGAGAGGAGTCAACAAGGCCCATAATGAAAGGTACATCATTCCTACTGTGAAACATGGAGGTGGATCGCTGATGTTTTGGGGGATGTGTGAGCTACAAAGGCACAGGAAAAGATGAATGCATGTTATCAGAAAATCCTGGAGGAAAATTTGCACTCGGAAGCTACGCATGGGACGTACTTAGACGTTCCAACCTGACAACAATCCAAAGTACAAGACCAAGTCGACCTGTCATTGACTACAGCAGCATAAAGTGAAGGTTCTGGACTGGCCATCTCAGTGTTCTGACCTCTATATTATTGAGCCACTCTGGGGAGATCTCAAACATGCAGTTCATGAAAGTCAGCCCAAGAATTTACAGGAACTGGAGGTTTTTTGCCAATAAAGAGCCTCATCCTCAACTACCACAAAAACCTTCAAGCTGTCATTGATGTTAAAGGTGGCAATAGACAGTATTAAGAACTGGGGTATGTACACTTTTGATCAGGATCATTTAGGTAGTTTCTGTTCTGTCTAACTATGATTAAAAGAAAAATTTGTGTTATCATTCATCTCTCTGAAAAATGGCCAAAGAAAATCACAAATTCTGCCACGGTATGTAAACCTATGAGCACAAGTGTATATTAAGAGGCTGGACCAACTTTGACTGGTGAAAACTAAACCAGAACTTCTTGAATCTTTTTGTTTGGTCACAATACTAATTTCACACTCTGAATTGGCACAGAGTGACAATTGATATTGCAGTAACAATACAATATAATGATATGGAGCGGTTTCTAACACAGTAGCATTTCAGACTTTTATTTTCTTTCCGAACTATCTCAGTATTATAACCTCAACGGAAAGCTACCCCACATCACCTACGAGTACACGGTCCCCCTCGCTTCACATGAGCACGGCAACGCAGATGACATCACCACGGACCCTGCGCACTCCCACGAGCTCACTAAAGATCTGGGAGTGAAGCAGAGGTTTATGAACCACAGTCACCAGTTTAACATCAAACTGGGATCCGAAGACCAATCAAATGTCAAGCCACAGGAAGTGGAAGAGGAGCCAGAGGGGGAAGTAGGTTTGTGGGAGATCGGGACCCCTAGCCCTCCTCCACCTGCAGCCATGTTGGTCTACAGACCTGCGGATGTCAACAGCCGCATTTTCAGTCACAATGATGTGGAGGAGCCTGGGCCACCGGCCCCTGTCAACTACAGTAAGTCTCTGGGAAATATAGCCAGAAATTAATGATAAAGTGCTGTTCAGGAGATGTTTAGGCTCTTTGGGATCTTATGGTCTGAAAGTGCCTAAAAGAATGCCTAAAATAAATTTGGTGCAGCTGTCTAGATTTTTCTACTGCAGTTTAGAAAGCTTGCAGTAAACCAACTACAATTTTCTTCAAATACATATTTTTTTATACATTATGTTATGTAGGTTTGAAGGTAAAGACTCCATCTCAAAAAGAAGGGGATTGCTTTGGGGACAGCAATGTCTCAATCTTGGCCAGATGGCCTGGTGGTTAGAGAGGGGAGTAAAAGAAGCCATCTTTGTTAAAATGGTAAAGCCCTCTCTGAACAGAAGGTGGTCTCTTTCCTCCATTTACAAAACATTTTCTCTCCATAAGGTCATTAACACCTTAAGGGTGTAGTTCTGATAACGTCCACAGGAGCATAACGACCCCCCTACCACCACTCACTCTGCCCATTCAACTGTTAACAACAATGAAACCAGACTTAAGCTTTAATCAGCTCTTGTCCAATTACAGTAGTCTCAAAATTAAACACCTCCGTCTGGGGGATATAAACTCATCTCTCTTACCAGTTGAACTCGGAATTAACAAAGTTCCTTGGATGAGGGAGAAAATGTCTTCACCTTTAAACTAGGGATGTAACGATTAACCGTGAGCCGGTTAAAAATTGATTAACATATCTGACATTTTAAGTCGGTTGAGATTGAATTGCCTTGCAATTCATGTTTTGAACAACAGGCTTTAAAAAAGTTGTTGGAAACCGTTTCTAGCATTGCGACGACAAGTGCGGATGTTGATATTGAGGAAGTCTCACCCTTATTCAAATTAGGGGTGTGGCGGCATAGATAAATGCACTTTAGCAAAAGATGTTCACACGCTCACTGTCTCTCCGCTGCTGCGTAGACTGGTACTGGGCCAAGTCGGCTCCACGCACTTAACGAGCGGGACTTGACGAGCGTGCAATGAAAACAGGGCTGAGCTTTACTCTCTCCAAAACAGACAAAAAGTCACATAAATGTTCCGTCACCAACAGAGAACAGAGAGAATGTGAGCAGTGATCTGTGTCAGCATAAAGGCTAAACTTTAAACAGAGGCTGTTGTCCCGAGTCTGATCCATCTCTAAGCCATAAGTTTTTATTTCATAACACAGTCAGACCTGTCTTAAACTAAGTGTTCACCTGTGTGAGGCCCTTGTCAGAGAGATGTAATAATGTTCTGGATCATTTGCTGCAGCCACTGAGAGTACAGAGCAGGAATGTCCAACTTAAGTCCTGCGGACCAAATCCAGTCCTTTGTGAAGTACTTCTGGTCCTCACATTAATTATTACTGTTATTACATTTTTGTTATTATTAATAAATAATAGGTGAAAATGCATAAAAATTTTGTTTTGATAAAGTTCTACTGTTTTAGGGAAACACACAAGACCAGTGTTTATTATTGTTTGATACAAATCTTTTGACCCTGGCTGATTGTTTTTATATAATTTTTTAACGTAACTCCAGAATGCTTTTGTGTTCACGCAGACCCAAACGGAAAAAGCTCCAAAAGCTCCTTTGGGCTGACCTAAACAGTGCAAGTGTGAAAACAGCCTCAGTCAACTGGCATCATGGCGATACCGAAAGTCAGATAAAAGCGGCAGAGTCATTTTTAGGATTACTTTGAATATGACTGTGTCAGATAAAAGAGTGTGCCTTGCAATGGAAGGTGGTAAAATATGAGGACAATTTATTAAAGGGAAAAATCCTACGAATTTGAAAGTATATTTGAGAAGCGCGCACAAGGTGGCTAACCTAGCTTACCTTAGTAAGATAATGGAGAACACCAAGCCACCCTCCCTGAAACAGATGGACTTTAGGTCTCATCAAAACCTAACCCAGGGACAGGGCCCTGCAGCAGCATGACGGAGACAACCGTAGGTCAGAGAACACTACAGGAGTACTTCCACCAGCGACCTGAAAGCTGCTGGTTAGTAAATACGCAGAGACACACACGCACACACTTGAAATCTTGAAAAGCTATATTTCAAACAGCTGATTTATTAATGCAAGGGACTTTAGTTGTTTACAATGTTGGACACAAGTCTATGTAAACTTAACATAGAAAAACAAACCACATCAGCGTCCAGCTGAGATGGAGCAGTATCTTGTAGCTGTCTGGCTGTCAGTGTACTACCAGGTACATCTGTACTTGAAGTGTTCAAAATGTAAAAACTCTGAATTAATGATGTAAAGTACAACATTATGCAGTATTGTGTTGCTATGCAACTGCAAGGCTTTGCCATTGAGCTGCAGCACATGCATCTTATGCTGGGCAGTCCATTCATTGAGTAGCCTAGTTAATTTGGAGATGGTTCATCCAAATGACCCTCTATAGTTTGCTTTGCTTGCCATTGCTTTGTTTTTTTAATTTGTTTTCATGGTCTTTTCTCAGATTGTGCTCCTTTACACTCTTGGCCCTTATGCAATGTCATGTGTGGCTATTTATTTATTTTTTGGCACATATAACTTACACATTTTGCAGTTACGGAAGCGTCTTGTGTAGATATGTACATGTTATGTACTGGTGTAATTTCTAAAATGTATGATATTTTTGAGTTTTTATCACTCAGTACTTTTTCTCTAAAGTACCTTTTAAATCTTGCCCCTGGCAAATAACTCCTGTACAAAAAAGACTTAAACCATAACTAAAACTAATCATTAAAAAATAATAAACTAGCAGACCCACAACTGAATTTGAAAACAAAACGTCTAAACAAAATAAAAATACAAACTACTTAAAAATGCTAAACTTTAATAACCTTTAGGTTAGACTTTAGGTCTCAATAAAAGTTAATAAGAACTAATTAATGAACACAAAATAATTAACCAGGACTATATCAATCAAAAGCAGATGTGTTGGGGATTTTAAGTTACTTTGTTAAAATCCACTTACATTAGATAGATCCACTTTAGATTTTATTTAGATTTTTATCAACTTTGTTAATATCCACTTATTCAAAGTACCTAGCCTTATAAACACATTGAATTGTATGTAAACACATGTAGGATTTGATTTTATTTACATTTATTTATAAACTTGTAAAAGGACAAACAATAGTGTATATTCTTAATACATATGGGGACAGTTGACATGTATTTAGGGACTGTTGTGAGTTGAGTGAATTGTTACATCCTTAGTTTAAACCTTTTTGAAAACCTTTCTTGAATATGTCCTGGATGACTGAGAAACACCATAGATGTTATATAACGTATTTTTGAAGTCAACACAAAACCTGTTTAGTGCTTGTTCGTGAAGCTGACTGTCCTGTACAGAAAAAGTTGTTTTAAATAGTTGTCTATAAATATAGAATAATGGATAAAGGTTTCTTCCCGATGAAAAGCTTAAAAATGTGCAGTGGTTTTACTGTTTTAAAAATACTTGTGTTCTTGAAGGGAGTACATCTAATTCAGTTGATGATCCGTCCACTGCAGATGCAAACACTTTACTGCTCTCGTTCCCAGGTAAGAAGGATTTGAAGTTCTGGAGTAGTTTCTGTGGCAGTATTTCACAGAACATTTTTCTTGTGTCCAGGAAGTCCAAGCATTCACTCAGCTCTTCCAGACAACACCCCCCTCCTGCTGTTGGAGGAACTGCAGCTCAATCAGACCCATTCAAACTCCCACTCACTGAACCGTCTCTCAGACCCACACTTGAAAACAGAAACACAAACAGGAAGTGAAACTCACAGCGGAGTCCTGGTCCAGCTCCAACAGGTGTCTGCAGTCCAGACCCCCAACACTGAGAGGTACAAAACAGGTTCTCATTCACCCAGGTCAAATAGAAGCCTCTTGGTTAAAGGCACAAAGCACCTCTACATCAGCTTCTCAGTCAGTCAAGTCAAGTCAGTGGTTCTCAGTCAACCACCTTTCTGTATATCCACTTACATCATATTTGCCCATTTATGCCCTCTGTCTCACACCAGTCACTACCTGATTCTGTGGGATTGACAATGGTGTTAATACGTCATTTTAGTTGTCAGTCTTGTTTTTCTTTCAGTAATGACTTTGACGTGGGCCTGGACCAGGACATTCCTAGTATCTCCGACATATATCGCTGGAAGGTGTCAGCTTACGCCCCATGCAGCTCCACATGCACCACAGGTGACACAAGACACCCACATGATGGTCTATCCTTCTAGAACAGGGCTATGCAACTTTTGTCCCAGGGTGAGAGGGCCAGATTAAAATATTGGTCATTTACTTGAGAAAAATCAATGTCATGTTTGAGCAAATGTAATCAACAAGTCATACATTCTACGCTTTCTTTCAGTTTACAAAAATATAATATAATAAGTATTCATAGCCTTTATCTTGTCACTAGGAAACAGGCAGAATGATCATGAATCTACTGACTGGGTATATATGGTATAGATGTTTTATTTTTTCCTTGAACATCTGGCAGGCCAGACAAGTAAAATCAAAATGGCTGTATCCTACAATTTAGTAGGCCTGTTTTAAGGTGAAGTGTACTGTATTTATTGTAAATAAACTTTAAAACATCTGTATTCTTTGTCAGGTATTACAACTAGTTATGCACTCTGTGTTCGATACGATGGTGCTGAAGTGGATGACACTTACTGTGACTCTCTGACTCGACCAGAGCCAACACATGAGTTCTGCACCGGGAAGGAGTGCCCTCCAAGGTACATTAAGGGCATTTTGGACTTCTCTTACCTTTTGACTATTCTTAACAAATATCAAATCAATATCAAATTCAGAAAAGCAGCAAAGTGACCACAGGCGTTTGACATTAGTATTTTAATATATTGCATCAGAAACTGTAAAAAACAGCTAAATTTAAAACACTGATCTAAGTTTTCCACTTCAGCCACAAAAGCCATGTTTCCAGAAGTGCCTTCTGAAGTATGAAGGATCATATGAAGTACCGTACCACTTATCCATTGGAGATAAAGACGGTCACTAAAAGGTGGAGCTAAACGAGAATTGAAAGGAAAAACTGGAACTTTTTTTTTAACATCTTTGCTCTTGTGATAAATCAGTCATCAAAAAAAAAAGATAAATGTACTTTTTTCAGAGCTAACAAAAAGCAAGCGTCTGTTATCAGCTGTGAAAATTCAAACCGTTTTCAGCGGTCACCTGTATCAAACAGTCTTGACCCTTTGTCAACTTGGTAAAATGTACTGTGTTAAGTCCATGCTTATGTGTTGCCACTGTGGCTCGTTCAGATGGGAGACCAGCGGCTGGAGTGAGTGTTCTCGAACCTGCGGTGAGGTTTTCAGTACCGGACAGTACGCTGTTGGAAGATGTTGTCCCCAGGCCTCGATTCTTCCGTCTACGACTCCCTCTGTCTGTCACGTGACCTGCACAAGCCGGCCAATCGGAAAGTGTGCTCCGGCCAGAGCTGTGGGCCGCAGTGGGAGGTGTCGGAGTGGTCAGAGGTAAACAGGGCACAACAATCCAAATAAAAAATATGATGTATACTTAAATTTTAGTTGAAAACTTAGGTTTTATACAATACTAAATAAAACAATCATAGTACAGAAGAACAAACGGAGAAAAAAATTATAAAAGATGAACAACACCTACATTAGGTTTGGTTCGATACCTGGAGTATCACAATACTAATAGTAGAACAATACCTTAACGTCAGCCTGAAACATAATCATTGGGAAACAATTGCTTAAGTTCTCCCTTTTTTGTCCTTCTCCTTCCAGGCTTTTGAGCTCAGACTGTGTGATTCTGTAATATGCAGCTTTTTACTTCAGCCAGGGATAACAACAATCATTGTTAAAATAGTAAAAAAGTTTTATTCCCCAAAGGGAATGTGTGACTAATTTTAAGTGAGGGACAAATGCCAATGACACTCAGATTAAAAACTACATTAAAATGCATATTTTAATGACACGTCTAAACTCCTTAACAACTTTGTCAGTTTGTGACTTCAGTTGCTCTTTAATTAACTGGTGTCGGAGTGGCTCAGTGATAGAGCAGTCGTCCTATAACCAGAAGGTTGGCGGTTCAATTCCTGCTCTCCCCTGTTTATACTGTCGTTGTGTCATACACAAGTGTGTGTGTTTATGACAGCCCCCCCTCTCTGCTGCCCCAGGTGTGAATGGGGTGAGTGGGAGCACGATGTAAAGCGCTGTGGGTGCCCGAGAAGGGTGCAAAAAAGTTCTATATAAATGCATGCCATTTACCATTTATTTTGCAAATTAGCCACTTGCACAAGCCTTAAGAAGCCTGTGTCACTGCCACAATGTCTCAGGACACACAGCACACCTGAGAGAAACTATAAACAACTCTATATACCAACCTGAGAAAAAATCTAAAATATTAAAAAATTTGAATGTGAAAATAACCACAGAGATCAAGCATTCTAATGGCTTGAAAATACTTATTCTGACAGCAGGAAACATGGAGAACTAGTATATTACAATCAATACCAAGACAGAACTTCATGCCAGCCTGTGCATGCCATTCTCAAAACAGTTCTTGTCTAGTTAACGACACTTTCAGAGAGAGGGATTGCGCACTGTTATTTGTGCACACAGCTGGCACCATAACACAGTCATGTTTTACTATCAATTCACTGTGTTATAAAATATATATTATCATTTTTGTTTCACCACAGAAATATTTCAATATGCATTCAAGAAGAAGATAAGTTTAGGCCCTCAATCATGTTTTGGTTTTGAAATTACTGCGATGATAGACATTACAAGAAGCAAACATATTGCATACAGTGGTTCCATTTTCTTGCAGGGGGCTGACTTACATTCTACTGCACTGAATGCATTTCTATGATCATATTATGAGAGAACATATGAGTTTCAGAACAAATTTGCGTTGATTGAGTATACTATCATTGGTTGAGACTGAGGCAGTGGGCGGCTGCTTGTCTCCTCCGCTGTTGTCACAGGACAAACTTTCCTCTTTCAGATGACACCTCCTCCTTTGGCTTATTTTTACCCTCCTCCAACTCAAACAATACTGTTCCTTAGTGTTGTTTTTCTCTTGTTCTTTTATGTTTTCTGCGCTCTTCAACGTGCAAATTATTTTTTGCTGCTTGCACGCGGAAATGGTGTCTCAATAAAAAACGTCACAGTTCCAAGTTTACTTGTCTCGGTTTCATGAAGTTTAGCATTCACCCTTGATTAAAATTGAGCTAACATATAAGCTCACTCACTCAGTCCAAATGTATATTAATTGAGTTGGTCTGTGATCTTGTGAACAAGTTGAAATTCCAGTGTTTAATTTGGTGAAAAAGGAGTACATGAATCCAACAACTAAACAATCTGTTTTTCATTTTACATTGTTACTCTTTATATTGAAAGACATTTTAAAATCTACATAAACTGATCAGTTGTTGTTTGTGATTTCTAGTGCTCGGCCCGCTGTAGCACTAGGGGAGTTCGCACTCGAGAGGTTCGCTGTTCGATGGAGTTAAAGCTTTGTAACCAGTCCTCCCAGCCAACCAACAGCCAGGTGTGTGAGGGTCCACCCTGCGACAGGCGCTGGACGGTCTCTGACTGGGGGCCTGTGAGTTTAAACACATTTCTTTATCTTGTTTTACACGATACTCAATACTTCCAATAAAAACACTAGCATTGGTATGTACAGTATTGTTCAGAATAATAGCAGTACAATATGACTAACCAGAATAATCCAGGTTTTTAGTATATTTTTATTGCTAAGTGGCAAACAAGTTCCCAGTAGGTGCTGTAGATTCTCAGAAAACAAACCCAGCATTCATGATATGCACGCTCTTAAGGCTGTGCAATTGGGCAATTAGTTGAAAGGGGTGTGTTTTAAAAAAAAAAAAAAAGTGTGGCATTCAATCATTGAGGTCATCAATTTTGTAAAAAAAACAGGTGTGAATCAGGTGGCCCCTATTTAAGGATGAAGTCACCAGCACTTGTTGAACATTAGAAAGTCTGAGGAAAATGGGTCGTTTAAGACATTGTTCAGAAGAACAGCAAACTTTGATTAAAAAGTTGATTGGAGTCTGGGAAAACCTATAAAGAGGTGCAAAGAATTATAGGCTGTTCAGCTAAAATAATCTCCAATGCCCTGAAATGGAGAGCAAAACCAGAGAGACGTGGAAGAAAACGAAAGACAACCATAAAAATGGATCGAAGAATAACCAGAATGACAAAGGTTCAGCCATTGATCAGCTCCAGGACGATCAAAGACAGTCTGAAGTTACTGTGACAGTTAGAAGATGTCTGTGTGAAGCTATTCTATTTTCAAGAATCCCCTGCAAAGTCCCTCCCTCTTAAAAGAAAAAAAAAAAAAAAAGGCATGTACAGAAGAAGTTACAATTTGGCAAAGAACACATCAACTGGTCTAAAGAGAAATGAAGGAACATTTTGTGACTGATGAGAGTAAAATAGTTATTTTTGGGTCCAAGGGCCACAGACAGTTTGTGAGACGACCATAGATTGTATAAATATGGATGATATCCGCCCATTGGTCCCCTATTCACCAATATTGTCATTACGAATGGGCAATAAAATGGCTGTTACATCCGGGCTTTTTCCATAGTAAAACAATAGTTTTTATAAACAAACATATTAATCAAAAATTCACCCCAGAATTTGTCAGAAAAATAATAATAATCAGATTTGTCATACTTAAAGAGGTTATGTTGCCTTATGGAAGAGGAGATGCCTTTGAAATGTTTGATTCAACAAGACAATGACCCCAAACACACGAGTAAACAAGCAAAGTTCCAAACCAACAAAATTAATTTTATGGAGTGGCCAGCCCAATCCCTGGACCTTAATCCAATCGAGAAGCTGTTTCTGAAGCAAAACCAAGAAATGTAACTGAATTGTGGAATGTTGTTAAAGAATCATGGTGTGGAATAACGGCTGAGAGGTGCCACAAGTTGGTGCCACACAGATGGGAAGCAGTTTTAAAAAACTGTGGTCATACAACTAAATATTAGTTTAGTGATTTACGGGATTGTTAAATCCTAGAAACAAAAACGTTTGTACAAAATAGTTTTGAGTTTGTACTAGGGCTGCACGTTTTCAAGTTTTTCATTAACCGTTAACCAAGGCCCTTAGCGGTTAATACTCGGTTAACCATAGTGTGCGTCAGGGTTATTATTTTTAGTTTATTAAGTTGACGACCGCCATCTCCGTGAACGCGCCTATATAGAGAAATGCACATCATGGATTACATAATCAGAGAGTAGCCTATTTCTTCTCGTTTTAAATTGTTAAAAGACATTTCAAGCTTTCTTATGATATATTTCATGTCTGTGAGGCCTACGCTGAGTTTCGTTAAATTTGGATGAGATGCGCTCCAGTTCACGAGCAATGCAAGTGGCCGCGAGGGCGCCTGCATGATTAGGCCTATGTCTGCTATATTTGCTTCTTATTGCACACTTTTTTTTAGAAACTTTGTGCAAAGAAACAGTCAAATAAATGCGTACAACAACATGTACTTGAAGTATATCTAAGCACTGCATTGCAATACTTGCATTTTGCCCCATCACTCTCAATTTTAAAGTGCTCCCACGCTGTACTTTTCTTTGCCCGCTTCATGTTAGAAAACTGGTCATGACTTCTTCTTGTGGATATTACAAATGTCTGGGAGCGCTCTGGCGGTCTCTAGTGGTGGAAAATATATTGCAACTAAATTCAAAGCACGCCATTGACGCCGCTTAACCGAGCAAAATGTTTCACTCGGTTACGCAATTTTTAACGGTTAATCGGTTAACCATGGACACCCCTAGTTTGTACAGTCAACGGCAGACACTACTAATTTCTTTGAACACACCCCTTTCAACTAATTGCCCAACTGCACAGCCTAAGAGCGTGCATATCATGAATGCTGGGTCTTGTTAGTTTTCTGAGAATCTACTGCACCTACTGGGAACTTGTTTGCCACTTGGCAATAAAAAAATACTTTTTTGATTATTCTGGTTTGTCACATTGTACAACTATTATTTTATAGTAACAATGCTGTATTGGAGGTCTGTGAGACTGAACCTAGTTCCTTCACCAGGAGGCAGCATTGGCAGGAGAGCATAGTTACAGAAAATGTCCCAAACTCTGCATTTTTGTTCTAAATATGACAATGTGTCACGCTTCATACTCATTCTTCAGTTTTTTTTTTTGGTGGGAGCAGAACAGTGACATGACTTGACTATGTTAAACTGGACTTGTGTAGGCATATATGTGTGTCTGTGTGTGTGTGAGACAGTGCTCAGGTGTGTGTGGCGAGGGCCGGATGGTGCGAGCTGTCATGTGTCGATCGTCTGGAGGCGTGGTGTTGTCCGAGGAGCAGTGTGACCACTCTCTACGGCCCCTGGCCATCTACCCCTGTGGAGACAGAGACTGCGCCCCCCACTGGGTTGAACAGGAATGGCAACAGGTGAAGTGGCCTGATAATACATTTAAGTTGTTTCTGCCTCCTTATTATGCATTACTGACAACAAATGAAAATTCCTTAATTTTCTACCGTTTTGGTCCCAATAGGGGCTCGGGTGACAGAAGCCTATCTCAGGAGCTTTGGGCCTAAGGCGGGTTACACCCTGTACAGTGGCCAGTTAGATTAGATTAGATTAATTTATTTATAAGGGGACAACGCAATTTAATAAAACACATAAACAAACATGATTTAAAAAATGCCAAAATTAGCCAAAAGGCTATTTTTCATCTGAAAATGATTAACAAAGGTAAATCTTGTTGAATTTGATCAATTCCGATTCCGCTTATCGATTCCAATTATTTTGGATTCTCATTTTTGATTCCAATTTAGTAAACAAGAAAACAAAAGTCAAACATTTAATGCTGTGGCAGTTTAATTTTCTATACTGTACAATTTATATACAGTAGGGGTGACCCCAAATAGTGGGAGATTCGATGCTTTGATTCAAGGACCCTAATTTGACCAATCTCTCAGTCGAATCGTTGTGGATGTGTTATAAAACAAGGTTTATGCCATTTTTGGGGGTGCTCATGCGGCTCTGTGCGGAGCCCCGAGCAGCTCAGAAGAGCATGTGTAAGACGTACGAGATGGTGTGATAAAAGCTGTGATAATAAACGTGTGTGGGACCAAAACAAGTGTTAATTCAGAAGAGGAAGGACCAGAAAACAAGTTTAGTTTGAGATTGCTTTGTTGTTCAAATAAAGATCACTTCATAGGTTTTTCATCATTGGCCACAAAAAAACTTTTCCAGATTGTATTGCATTTAATGCTTAATCGAATAAGAAAAGTTTGTTGGTATATTTTTGTAATACTTTGTCAATCCGGGAAGTTGTGCGCGCATAGTTTCCTCTTTGGTGCGATCTTATCTGTTCAGATTTATGCGTTTGATAGTGATCAGTGTGGAGCGGACGCTGTGTAAATTGTCTCATTGAAAACAACGTTACATATTTGCGAGTTGCGTTACATATTAGAGTGTGTGGCGGAGCCGCATGCAGTGGAAATTGTGGGTAAGACATGCGTGCCACACTTGATTCAACTATTAGTTGACAAAAGGCCTACATGTGGAATATGTATGCCAAATTACGTCCATTTCCGATAAACATAATTTTGGGATTTTGAATTGGGAATTTGTAATTGTATTGAAAATTGGGCATGAGTCCAAGAGGATTTTTTGATTAGTGTAACCGATTCGACATTTGTGCCAAATTTTTTCCCTTTCCACTGCAAACGGAACCAGGAGGTAATATACCTAAAAAGAATTGTACATTTATTTTTACACTAAATTACTTAAACTGTCACGGGATATCTTTAATGCGACTAACAGCAAAAATAGGACACAGACTATGCAAATGGCTGTAATGAAAACATATAGTTTATTTTTATCTCATGACTCATCCCATGTACATTGTTCAAACCATCACCACCAACAGTCAGACTTACAGTATGTCCAAGGCTTTCCATTTGTTCTTCAAATTTATTTCTATTGCCCAATGTCACAATAGCATCAAAGGGCTTCACAGAAATAAATTAACAGACTGTACCAGACAACATTCCTGTCCTTAGAGCCACCATCAGTATAAGAAATTTAATTATACATGGAAACACTTAATTAGCCACATTTAACACTCCTTTTAACCCCATTACCGTTGTTTAAAAGGAGGAGTTTACTGGAGGAGGCTCAGTTACAGGCTTGGATTCAGATGTTTCTCTGTTACGAGTTAGTTTGAACCGTGCAAAAGAGGAAACCATGTACAATAATCACCTGTTAATCACATATTAGAAATTGGAATTTTAATTTCATAAAAACATAACTAACTGTAAACACAACTTAACTCTTAAATAGAAAAAAAACTCTAATTTTTAACTTTGACAACATTAGTGTCCAATACAGACATAAAGGAGTGTCCTACTCAGATTTCCCATTGCACGCTGTCAACAGAAAAGTAACTCCGCTCCATCGAACGCAGACAATGTCAGTAATGGCAACAATGTGTTCATGCGCAAAGACAAAGTGGAAAATTTGAGAAGCTTGCGAACACTAAACTCTGAAACTTGTGTTTACTTTAATCAAATTGTGTTGGCCTCCGAGTCCTTAGAAAAGTAGGTCTCACATGGGCGCTCAAAAATAGCAATATATTTCCAGTAACTAAATAATTTTTAGTGCAGGTAAAATTGAATTATTTCCTGCGGTACAACTGACGACCTCTCAAGTTACACTAGCATGCTGCGGCGCATGAATGTAATTATCAAATCATTCTGAGTACTTTCTGAAATATCCTCATGAACCCCTAGGAGTCTGCGTACCCCTGGATGGGAATTACACTGGTGTAGAGGATGATATAGAATTGCTATTAGTGGAACTGATCTGGAATAGTTAGAAAATATATATTTACAGTAGTAAAGTTTGCTTGAGCTTTTTGTTTCTAGTTGAGCAAACATTAAACCTCAGAGGTTTATTGTTATAAATTCTAATATATATTCATGGAGTTAGTCTGTGAAAGGCAACAGCCTTTATTTTGGTCAAAGGAACATTCCGAGGACAACATAATTACAGTGTTAAATGTTCTGAGGGCTAATGTATTTTTTTAAATTAGACAATTGAATGTGTCCTTGTCTCCAGTGTAATACATCATGTGGCCGTGGCGTGCGGCTGCGGCAGGTGGTGTGTGCTGGACTGGAGAGCGGCGTTTTTAAAGAGTTCCCTGACGGCAGTTGTGACCTGACCAACAAACCAGAGAGCAGCTCGCCCTGCTTCCAACGACCCTGCTCCAAATGGTTCACCACAGCCTGGTCCCAGGTATCTCTCACACCTCTTAACATAAGCCCACAGTTCGGCTCATGTGGAAAATAGATTAAGACTTTAGGTTAACTGTTGGTGGGCTGGGTCTGTTTAAAATAAAGACAAATGCACAAAGTCATGATAGTAGTTAAGGTATTTCTGAGGGGCTCTAAACAGTTTAAGTTAAACCACTTCAAACTATTCTAAAGCCATCTATAAGTTTAAAAAACTGTTGTGGTCCAAGCTGAACCACTTAAAACCTATCCAAATCCAGTTTTAAGCAGGTTAAAACCGTTTCTATCTGGCTAGTGTCTGGATCTAAGCACTCAAACCCCTTTTACATATGGGTATAACTAGTTTCCATTCATCCATCTCAGTGTTTCCCAAAGACCAGCACTAAGTCTATGGAGGGGTGTTGATGATGTCATCTAGTGTGGTAGGGGTTAAAACAGTGTGTTATAGGACTGTTTGAGATACATTGAGAACTTTTGATACAGCGCTTACAGCGCTTTTTGCTCAAACGCCAAGGATTGTATTATGCAAATAGTATTTATAGTACCGTATTTTTCGGCCTATAAGTCGCACCTGAGTATAAGTCGCATCAGTCCAAAAATACATCATGACGAGGAAAAAAACATATATAAGTCGCACCGGACTATAAGTCGCATTCATTTAGAACCAAGAGAAAACATTACCGTCTATTTACATGTGTTTATGTGTGTGTACATGTGTAAATACACACACAAATCTCTCTCCTGGCATTTTCTCAAAAGTTACGTATTTATTATTTCTTAAACATTGTCAACACATTAACTGTGCACCACACCTCATTCATTGTTTTACTGATTATATTTCTGCTAGAGGTTAATACTAGAGTTGCTGTCGTTTGTGAACAGGGCATTTTGTTTGTGCTAGCTAGCTTACATGCTAGCGGGTTTTTAGCAATTGAGTTAGCGCTTAGCATACCTCGAGTGTTGTGCTTCATTTATTTAAAATCCAAGACCAAGAACAGATATTGGTAATCTGGCAAGGCAAGTTATTCAGCTAATGGTACACAATAGTACACAGAACAACAGGCTGAATATGTATATTAACGTAACACATTAACAGTTAGCTACATATTAGCATAGCACTCACTCCAAACTTTCTTTCTGCTGCTCGATTAACATGTTACCGTTTTGGCTGCATATTTTACTATCTGCAGTTTGTAATCTGCAGAATAGGATTTTCTTTGGTGGCATTTTGTTTGCATTCAGTCTTTCTCAGTTGTCTTTAAGTTAATATTTCAGTTAACAGTTTTCAGTGGTAGGCTACAGGCGCACTGAGCAGCATAGAGCGCCCTCTCGTGGCTGTAGACGGTAATGTTTTCTCTTGGTTCATTTCTCTCGGTTCATTTTTATCGGTTCATGTCAAATAAATTGATAAATAAGTCGCACCTGACTATAAGTCGCAGGACCAGCCAAACTATGAAAAAAGTGCGACTTATAGTCCGGAAAATACGGTACATATATTCTTGGCGGCAGTAGCTCAGTGGGTAGAGCGACTGTCCTTCGACCGGCGGGTGAGTGGTTCGATCCCCGCTCGAAACATACCAAAACATCATAACATCCCGCTCTCCCCCACATACTGTCGTTGTGTCCTTGGGCAAGACACTTAACCTACATTGCCTCCAGTGAGTGTTCTGTAACACTGGTAAATAGTTTAATGTATGTAAAGCGCTTTGAGTGCCTACTACAGTAGGTAGGAAAGCGCTATATAAAAATAAAGATTATTATTATTATTATTATTATTATTATTACTATGCAAATGACCTGCAATCATTTTGATTTTAAACGCTGAGAGACTGACATACGGACGGGCAGGCAGACTGAATGTATTTAGGCATCTAGAGGTTAGTGAAGTCAACTAGCTGAAGTTCAAAGCAAACATCAGAATGGGCAAAAAAAGTTTAAGTGACTTTGAACGTTGAATGGTTGTTGATGCCAGACGGGCTGGTGTGATTATTTTAAAAACTGCTAATCTACTGGGATTTTTACACAAAACCATCTCTAGGGTTTATAGAGAATGGTCCGAAAAAGAGAAAATATCCCGTGAGTGGTAGGTGTGTGGACAAAAATGTGGTCACATCATGAATGTGCAGCCGAAGAATCATAAAGCTGTCATGTTAATATGGACCAAAATCTTTGAGGAATGTTTCCAACACCTCGTTGAATCTATGCCACAGAAATTTAAGGCAAAAAGGAGTCCAATCCGGTACTAGCAAGGTGTACCTTTTTAAAAAGTAGCTGGGTAATCTTAATTGCCCATTATGAATGGTTGTCAGTGTCTTTCTTTATGTCTTAACCCTGCAATTAGTTGCCCAATTGTCTTGAGTGTCATCAGGCCCCACCCTACTCTGATAAAATCAATTAATCATATTTTGGATGTTGGGAGTGGACTGAAAACATTTAGCAGTTTACATTGCTCATGTTTGCGTGATTTCTTAGTGCAGTAAGACATGTGGGAGCGGAGTGCAGGTTCGGGAGGTGAAGTGTTACCAGGGCGACGAGTTGGTCACGAGGGGCCACAGCTGCAATTCGGCCCAGAAGCCAGACTCCCGGCAGAGCTGTGAGATCCAGAGCTGTCCCACAGAAGCACCAGGTACAGATTCATGATTTTCAAACCCTTTTTCTGCATAAGTTCTTAATGGGCTTGAAAATATGATTGACATGTGATGTTATAGATTCACTGTAACTGCGTCTTGGACTAACTAACAAGCCAGTGTGTTAAAATTCATGGTTTCATTAACTACACTCAACATTGAGTGAACTGTTGCAGGGCGAACAACCTCTGCATCAATGGAGAAGAAATGGTTGTGGACTGTATGTTGTATGTCCTGCCTACACAGCCAGAATTATTGAAAAAAAAAAAAAAAACTTGCTTGAGCATGCTGAAGTGGGCAGGCCTCACTGTATCTACACTGCTGTAACTTCATTTACTCATGTCAAAACATGCTAAATGACAATTTAAAGATGCTGTACCTGATTACAGCCTTTCCTAAACCATGATAGAGACAGTTCTTCTCCCAAGTCGCTCCTAACTCTCACAAACCTTCCCTTTTACTCCCACTTCACATGCACTCGATCAAGCATGTCTCTCTTACACGTGCAAACTCCACTGCTGAAGACCGCACCTTATTCAAGTTTCACAGATTTGAACATAACAATGGCATTGTCACAGGTAAGGGAATATTTATTTAAATAAAATTGAATTCTTTCTTAGCAACTCCATTACAAATTAGCCTTCTTGTGTAACCTATATTACTCGCCTTGCCTAGCTTTTTTACATTGCCACTAAGTTTAAAAGTTTAATTGGGTACACATAAAATAAACACCCCATTACAATTATATTTAATTTACAAAATAATAAACAAGATGTAAACATAAAATATATAGGATATATTGCTAACTGTAGGCTAATTGTAAACAATGTGTGCTAAAGCTGTGCTTTAATATTCTTACTCTTATTTGACATTCTAGCAGGAAATTTGGCTGCAGACCCCCATACCCCAGCTCCATATCAACCCCATTGATGCAAATGTAGATGTAGGGAGATGCCTACAGACTAGGGCTGCCCCCGACTAAAGATATTCCTAGTCGACTAACACGCCTGCATTTTAGCGATTAGTCGAATAATCGTTCATTTATGATATTAATATAAAAACTTGCGTATATACAAGGAAAGGTATAGTCCAAGTTGAAGTTTAACACTTCCATATGACAGAAAATGCTAAAGCATTATATTAGCGCGTTCACAATGAAAATTTAGTGCTTAAAACAGGGTTCGTACAAGGTGCTTAAAGTGCTTGAAGTACTTGAATTTGACTTTTTGAAATTTAAGTCCTGGAAAACCCTTGAAAACAGTCATATTAATGACGAGGTAATTGAAAAGTGCTTGAATTATTTAAAGGCAATATTTATGAATTTACAAAGCAATTTTGAAGTGTATATTTTTTTTCTATAAAACAAAATTAACGCTCAAAATTAACGCCTCAGCCCATCCCCCTCCTTCTACCCGCCTTATACGTTAACTCGCTCGTTCTGACATCACTTATCTGGAGCACATTTACGAAATGGTAAAGAGTAAGATGAAGAAATGCCGGGGAAGTGTAAATTTAATCCAGCTTGGCTGGAAAAGGAACCATATAAAAGGTGGCTTCTTGAAGACCCTAAAAGTGTGCATCGTGCACATTGTAAAATATGCCGCAAATCCCTGGAGATTTCAAACATGGGCGAATCGGCACTGAAGAGTCACATGCAAGGGGAGCGTCATGTCAGTGCAGTTGCACGCACTGGACCACCATCCGTCCGAGAATATTTCACCCCAACAGTCACAGAGCAACACGGTGCAAAGAGTACCGTGACTTTCATGTTCTCATACTTAGAGTTGCCACAGTCAACTCTACTTTATACTGAATACTTTAATGTGCTGTACCTTATTTGTACCATCTTGTTTAATTTTTATTCATCTATTTTCCTTTTTTAGAATTTAAAGTAAATAAAGTATATGTTTGATAAGTGAGACCTCTGATTGTAGTCCTTGAAAATCCCCAAAATAGTGCTTGAAAAGTCCTGGAAAGTCCTGGAATTTCATTATACAGTATCTGTACGAACCCTGTTAAAACAAAATAGTAAAGCATTAAGTTAACAGCGCAAATGTGTTTATATCCTGTGCTGTCCTCGCCCCAAGCTACAGTCTTTGCAAGGCTAGACTGCGAGATAACGGCGCTCCAATAAACAGACTTTGTTACTTTTTGCTGATTTATTAGAGAATGGCATTCAACCATTGTCCTCTTCGACCAACCGTAAAACTGGAAATAATACAAAATGTCATATTAGCTGGACATTAATACATAGCTCACGTAACATATGCTAATGATTGCTAATTTTGTGATAACATATCATTTAAGCATTTCAACTAACTCATCTCATAAAAAACAAACATTTGTTACATCACAATACTCACGGACAAATATAGTCCAAGGCAACAACATATTTTAAGGGAACTTTAACTTTCAACATGAGCAAGTCGTAACCGTCAAGATGTTACGTTCGGCCATCTTGGGTTTTTACTTGGTTCACCAATTTACAACAATAGCACTGCGCAACCACACGAGGGCGCTGCAAGCCAAAGTACAAACCCGCACCACCCAAATACCACAATTGCATCATTTTTTCACGTGATTTATTTATTTATTTATTTGCGACTAACCAACTAATGAAAATGTATTCGACCAAGCCCTCTTCATATCGACTAACGTTTAGTCGACTATTTGGGGGCAGCCCTACTACAGACATTAAAAAGAAGTGCCCTGGTTAGGAGCCAATACACTGTGTATCACAACTACCCCAGATAAATCTTTATATTCTTGAGGAGGCTGGCCTGCAGTTAGCACGTAGGATATTGAACAACGTCTGGGCTCCTGAAGACTCTCCAAACCCTGGAAAAGACAACAGACTGTTCCGCTATGCTGCTTACCGTTAGTGGTATGGCAGTATGGAGCCCTGGAGAGAGGCAACAGTATTGTAATCAGCAATAGCAGGGTTAGACATGCGTGCCACGCTTGATTCGACTATTAGTTGACTATAAGCCTACATGTGGAATATGTATGCCAAATTACGTCCATTTCCGATAAACAAAATTTTCGGATTTTGTATTTGGAATTGTATTGAAAATTGGGCACGAGTCCAAGAGGATTTTTTTGAGCAATCAGCAGCAATTGTTGTGACAAATATTCAGACCCATATATTCATCCAATGGAGACTGAACAATAATTTTCTTTTTGCTTGTATTTAAGTGTATACTAAACATGTTCAATAAATGTTACCAAGTAAAACTAATCAAACATTAGTATGTAGTCATTGCTATTTTACTTCACAACTACTGAATCACTCTAAAGTCAATGGAAAGAAATTTATATACCAAAACCACGACTGACTTGAGTCTTTAAAAGTTCCTCTTTGAATGGACGAGACACTGCTGGGAGAAGTCCATACTGTTGTGGGTCATCTCGTCTTAACCTTCTTTTCCATGGCATGCCTTTTCCTGATAATATCCGGCATAGTCCTTTTCTTCCTTGAGTCTCCACATCCGTTGCTTTTTGTCTAATAACCACTTGTACCTAAAATAATAATAAAATAAAATTTTTTTATCAAAATTGCACGTAAAGTGTACCATCTCAAAATAAACTTTATACCTATATGAGCCATCAGCATTTTTGTGGCAATTTGATGTGCATGATGATTTTAATCCAAACCAGCCAGTAATGTATGTGCTTTGTAAGCCAGCTGATAGAAGCCAAATCTTTTTCCAGCATACACAAGTACAGTTGTGCTCAAAGGTTTACATACTCTGGCAGAATTTGTAATAGTTTGGCCATTTTTCAGAGAATATGAATGATAACACAAACGTTTTTCTTTCAGTAATAGTTAGTGATTGGGTGAAGCCATTTACTGTCAAACAACTGCAGACCCTTACATCTTTCATCCAGTGCTGCACTTTTCTGTATTCTGAGTCATGGAGAAAGCAAAAACATTGTCAAAGTACCTGCAGGAAAAAAAAAATTAAACTGTATAAAACAGGAAAGGGATATAAAAAGATATCCAAGGAACCGAGAATGCCAATCAACTGTGTTCAAACTCTAATAAGAAAGTGGATAATGAAAAGGTCAGGTAGACTAACCAGACATGGGGACTTGAGACTTGGTGACTTGGACTTGAGTCAACTCGAGTCGCTATTTTTATGACTTGTGACTTGACTTGACAAAAAATAAAATACTTGAGACTTGACTCCGCACTTGGAAGTTAAAGATTCGGGACTTGACTTGACTTGAGACACGATGACTTGAATGACTTGAGTGTTAATCACATCATGTTTTCAGTTTTAATTGAAATATATAAATTAATTTAAAAAATAAAGTTGACCCAGCTGGAGCGCAGGCTGAGAATAGCGGTGTCATGACTGGATCACGACACTATCATCAGTCATGCCCTCTCGTACCTTACGCTCACCACGCCCACTTAGATCAGAATCACATCAACATGTCAGCCGGAGGGGTACTGAGGGTCATCGCTTTCGGCTTCAACAATTATTTCCAAGATGGCAAAAGGCGAACAGCGCGTTGCAAGACATGCGACATTAAAATCACAGCCAGACGACAACCTCCAAATTCGTCTGTCATTTGAAGAGCTATTCTGTCCAGTAAGTGCTTGTCAATTTGTTTATGTCTCTGGTTAGTTGGTAGTTAGCTAATGTAATAATATGCTAAAGTAGCCACTAGTCATTAACCCTCATACTTTGTTGGGGACAAATGTGGGCAAAATAATTTTGATTTATTTTTTAAAATACTTCCCTTGATCTGAGTGGTACGAGACTGTTACGGCGAGGCCTGGTTAGCGGCTGGAGGTCAGTGAGGTACCACGAGCAATGATAGGCTGGACTCAAGGAGTTGACATGTTCCACTGTTTTTCTTTTTATTTTCCTTCTTTTTCAATAAATATTAAAGGTCTAGGTACAATATACATGAATGATAAGTTGAGGCCCCTTAAATACCTCCCAACTACCTGGGTAGAAACCAAACCAACCCCACAGGCACATGCATTAACATTAGCTTTTCTAAAACCATGTTAATACTATCCAAAAAATATAAACCAAACCATAAACCATATTTAAAACCCAACACAATTTACAAACCCTAAAACCAAACCCCTAGACTTCTTTAAAACCCATAAAGCATAAAACACCGTTTGGTTTCTCCCCTCTCCATTCCCCTGTCTTGGTCTGGCCCAGAACCTTTTTAGTGTTGGTTGTTCCCCCGGGGGACTCTTTTAGCCAGACACCTGGACACAAGGAACAGAGCGGTGAGTAAACACTAACACACAGCACCAAACACCTTTTAAAACACACTCCACCACCACTTAACACCAAACACAATCAGTTCTAATTGTTTGTTCTCCCTGCAGACTGGCAGCCATCCTCCAAAGCGCAGATCCACAGGTAAAACTATAAAACAGTCAATAAATTATTTCTTAAAACCCATTGTGTGCAATGTCATTCTTTGTGCAAATTCGCATTTGTTTAAAGTGCTGTGTGCTATAAAAAGTACAAAGTGTATTTCTAAAGTGCTTAATGGCCTTCAGCGCGCCCACTACATTTCTGTTTGTTACAGAGACTTAGCTACTTTTCCTAAGTTTGCCACCTGAACACACACAGACATTCTCGTTCAATTCTACAATGTTAAAGGGTTAGTTCACAAAAAAATGAAAATTCGGTCATGAATTACTTCATTCGACACCTGTAAGACCTCCGTTCATTTTCAGACACAGATGAAGAGGGCTCAGACAGGCCTTTTTTGACAGCATATGTTGTTACATGATGTTTTGGGTGTGTCATGATGTGTGAGCTACAAAGGAACAGCAAAAACAGCAGCATGCTATCAGAAAATACTGGAGGAAAATTTGGACTCAGCCCGGAAGCTGTGCATGGGACGTACTTTGACATTCCAACATGACAACGATCCAAAGCACAAGGCTCAGTCGACCTGTCGTTGGCTGCAGCACCATAAAGTGAAGGTTCTGGACTGGCCATCTCAGTCTCCTGACCTCAGTATCATTGAGCCACTCTGGGGAGATCTCAAACATGCAGTTTATGCAAGACAGCCCACAAATTTACAAGACCCGGAGGATTTTTGCCATGAAGAATGGTCATCTTTACCATCCACAACTCGCATCCCCTAACGGGACTAAGCAGTAGAAATAGAATGAATCCACAAATACCACAAAAGACTTCAAGCTGTCATTGATGTTGATATGGGAGCTTGAGGGGTTCTGCGCAGTATCTTGGCTGTTCCTAGGATTGGGCTCTTCTGGACTGAGATGTCTTGTGTTTTACCATGGGATCCAAAAAGGCCTTCTTTGAGGCCTTGGTATTGGTATTGGTATTTTTCTAGTTCCTTTTTTCTGATGAAGACATCACTTGGTATTGCTATGTCAAGCTTCTCTCTGCTGTTTGTCCACCACCACAATGTCCGGTTGGTTTGCCAATACCATTTTATTGGTCTGTATCTGGGAGTCCCACAGGGTCTTGGCTCGGTCGTTCTCTACCACCTTCGGAGGTGTTTTTCCACTTTGACGTCAGGACTTCCAGTCTACACTATGGCGTTCCATGTATTCTTTTTCTACCAGCTTTTTAAAGTCTTGTTGATGTTGTACATCTCCAAGCATACTGTGATCCGTGTGTATGGCATTGAGTATTAGGCTTTCTTGTAATCAATTAAGGCGGTGCACAAACTGGTTTGTATTGATCAATATGCCCACTTACAGTGCCTTGCAAAAGTATTCGGCCCCCTTGAACTTTGCGACCTTTTGCCACATTTCAGGCTTCAAACATAAAAACTGTAATTTGTTGTGAAGAATCAACAAGTGGGACACAATCATGAAGTGGAACAAAATTTATTGGATATTTCAAACTTTTTTAACAAATAAAAAACTGAAGAATTGGGTGTGCAAAATTATTCAGCCCCCTTAACTTAATACTTTGTTGCACCACCTTTTGCTGCGTTTACAGCTGTAAGTCGCTTGGGGTATGTCTCTATCAGTTTTGCTCATCGAGAGACTGACATTTTTGTCCATTCCTCCGCAAAACAGCTCGAGCTCAGTGAGGTTGGATGGAGAGCATTTGTGAACAGCAGTTTTCAGTTCTTTCCACAGATTCTCGATTGGATTCAGGTCTGGACTTTGACTTGGCCATTCTAACACCTGGATATGTTTATTTGTGAACCATTCCATTGTAGATTCTGCTTTATGTTTTGGATCATTGTCTTGTTGGAAGACAAATCTCCGTCCCAGTCTCAGGTCTTTTGCAGATTCCATCAGGTTTTCTTCCAGAATGGTCCTGTATTTGGCTCCATCCATCTTCCCATCAATTTTAACCATCTTCCCTGTCCCTGCTGAAGAAAAGCAGGCCTAAACCATAATGCTGCCACCACCATGTTTGACAGTGGTGATGGTGTGTTCAGGGTGATGAGCTGTGTTGCTTTTACGCCAAACATAACGTTTTGCATTGTTGCCAAAATGTTCGATTTTGGTTTCATCTGACCAGAGCACCATCTTCCACATGTTTGGTGTGTCTCCCAGGTTGTGGCAAACTTTAAACAACATTTTTTATGGATACCTTTTAAGAAATGGCTTTCTTCTTGCCACTCTTCCATAAAGGCCAGATTTGTGCAGTATACGACTGATTGTTGTCCTATGGACAGAGTCTTCCATCTCAGCTGTAGATCTCTGCAGTTCATCCAGAGTGATCATGGGCCTCTTGGCTGCATCTCTGATCAGTCTTCTCCTTGTATGAGCTGAAAGTTTAGAGGGACGGCCAGGTGTTGGTAGATTTGCAGTGGTCTGATACTCCTTCCATTTCAATATTATCGCTTGCACAGTGCTCCTTGGGATGTTTAAAGCTTGGGAAATCTTTTTGTATCCAAATCCTGCTTTGAACTTCTCCACAACAGTATCTCGGACCTGCCTGGTGTGTTCCTTGTTCTTCATGATGCTCTCTGCGCTTTAAACGAACCTCTGAGACTATCACAGTGCAGGTGCATTTATACGGAGACTTGATTACACACAGGTGGATTCCATTTATCATCATTAGTCATTTAGGTCAACATTGGATCATTCAGAGATCCTCACTGAACTTCTGGAGAGAGTTTGCTGCACTAAAAGTAAAGGGGCTGGATAATTTTGCACGCCCAATTTTTTAGTTTTTTATTTGTTAAAAAAGTTTGAAAGTTCCAATAAATTTCGTTCCACTTCATGATTGTGTCCCACTTGTTGATTCTTCAATTCACAGAAAAATTACAGTTTCATATCTTTATGTTTGAAGCCTGAAATGTGGCAAAAGGTCGCAAAGTTCAAGGGGGCCAAATACTTTCGCAAGGCACTGTATCTTAGCCGCTCTAATGGCTGACATGAGCATCCATGTTGTGGAGAGACATGGTATTGGCCTATATTTGGATAGGTCTGTCCCCTTCAGGGGATCCCTCTGGATCAGGATTGTTTGGCCTTCAGTTTGCCATTCAGTATGAGTCCCATTTAGCAGCTGGTTCATTTGTGCTGCCTGGCGCTACTTGAGTGCAGTGATCTTCTTTAGCCAGTAGGCCTGAAACAAACAAACAAACACAAACACATTCTTGGGGCTAAGTGATAGAGCGGTTGTCCTATAACTGGAAGGCTGGCAGTTAAATTCCCGCTCTCCTCAGTTTATACTGTCGTGTCTTTGGGCAAGACACCTAACCCACCTCCAGTGCCACAGCTCTGGTGTATGAATGTGAGTGATTGTAAAGGTGAGTTTGGTGGTGGTTGGAGAAGGCTATGAGCGCCTTGTGTATGGCAGATTTTAGTGTTTTATTACCACTCAGATCCACTATGTTTCTCATGCCCCAAGTCAGCCAGGACTTCCCCAAAATTACTTAGCAAATTACTTGCATCTTGTCTTGGGGCAGTAGTTTCTTGTGAATCAAATTGTCCAGCGCTAACCATAGCAGGGTGACTTGTAACCAGAGATTTGGGAGAATAAATCAACTTTATCAAGAAGAGCCTGTGTAGAGGATACTGGATCCGAAACCAAAGTATGTCCGCATAAAGAAAGTTTGTATTCCCTCCCACCTGCCTTCATCCATTCTAAAGTAAGGGGAAATCAGACCATTTGTGCTTGGTTTTGCATAAATGGCCTTAACCCAGTTAAGTAAGCCCTTCCCAAATTCAAATTTTTCCAAAACATACAGTAAAAAATCCCATGCAACCTGGTCAAAAGCCTTTTAAGGTTAAGTGAGAAGGCGGCAATGCTACATCCCTATCATGACTTTGCCAAATCAAGTGAAGTAGCTTTAGAAGATTGTCGGAGGAAGACTCCCTTTAACGAAACCCACTTGATCAGAGTGAATTAGCAATGGAAAAACTATTTCTAACCTCCTAGATAAGATTTTTGTAAGGACCTTACAATTAACATTTACTAGACTGGCCAAAAGTTACCAGTATCCAATGGGTCTTTGTCCTTCTTAAGAAGCACTAAAATAAGAGCTTTGTGAAAGGTTTGAGGGAGACACCCAAGAGTGCCAGCCTCACTATAGAGCTCTGTTAAAATAGGTGCCAAAAGGTCAATATTATGCTTGTAATATTCTATAGGAAATCCAGGGAGATTTCCCCACCTTTTTTATAGACTGAATTGCAACCTTAACCAGCATATTTTTGCCTCTGTCTGCTGTGAAGATAACTGGGGAAGTTTAAGGCCAGAGAAAAAGGATTGCATTTTATCTGCATCTGTCTGTGCATCTGAAGAATAAAGGTTTGAATAAAACCTTTAAAATGTATAATTTATCTCGTATGCTTTAGTTACTACCTCCCCTTGTTCATTTCTGATTCCTGGGATTGATTTAGACGCAATCCCAAACAGTACTAAATTTCTCTTTGGAACCAGTATTAATCTGGAAGAAGGACTTGATGTTTTCACACAACATATCCTTAAATCCTAAGTCCTGAAATAAAGATGTATTAAGCCTCCATCTGCTGCTCTAAATTGGCTCTTCCCCAGTTATAACATCCAGCATCACTGTTGCCCATAAGTGCAATCACACCAATTTTACAATTAACACAAAAACTTATAATTTTAGAAAGTAAAAAATAATCTATTCTTAAAGATAATTTACACTTGTTGGAGAAGAATGTGAATTATTTTTCCATTGGGTTAATAAGCCTCCAAATATCCACAAGGCCAAGATTTTCTAGCTAGCTGGTGAATTGCTTGCCTATCCCTAGGAACCCGTTTGCTCTAGGTTTACTTATTAATTGGATCCACTTCTTTACAGTGGCCCACAAAGATCCTGATTTACAATGGTAAAACACTGTCAGATAATTGAGATATTAACAGTATCAACAACCACCAAAACTGAAAATACAAAATAAAATGAAATGTAAAATGTTTATTTAATTGGTTATGTAAAAAAAAGAAAACACTTTGTTTGTAGAAAACACTAATTTAAGTCCCTATTCTTTCCTATAAGTTTGTTTAGGGTGCCACATAATTTCTTACTATCAGTACTACAAATGTTGTACAATTTGTTTTCATATATATATATATATATATATATTGTAACCACATTTCTTAACCTTTTATACTTTTGCCAACCTGATTCTTTCCCAAATAATATTGCTCTCACTTTTGCCCGATATCTGTCTTCCATGTGTTGCTTTAGCTCATTATCCCTTTATGGACAGCTTTGTTTTTTGATTGTGTGTTTCTTGAGAGGAGCATGCTTTTCTATAATAATAATAATAATTAAATTTCTGGATTTTGTTCTGTTAAAACACAATTTTGTAATGTCCTCTACAAATTTGTCCAAGTTGAATAATTTGTATGGTCTTTTAAGCATAATTTTAGGACTCGCTTTAATTGTCATACCCTTGGTTCTCCTGACCAGTACTATTAGGTTATTATTGTTAGGTTACTGGGACACAGTGGCTCAGTGGTAGGTAGGCGGTTCGAATCCCACTCTCCCCACAGTTCATACTGACGTTGTGTCCTTGGGCAAGACACTTAACCCACCTTGCCTCCAGTGGTGTTCCAGCTGTAACACTGGTGAATGGAACCTTAATGTAAGTTGCTTTGGATTCAGCTAAATGACTAAATGTAAATGTTATGGTCAATACAGCTCATGGTCACTGACAGAGTTTCAGAACAAGTTTCTGGCATGTTAGTAAAAATATGATTGATAAAGGATGTTTTTACTATGTCACCTTTTCTCTTCATTATTCTGGTGGGTTTATGATTTGTTTGGGTTAATCCACAAGCAGTTGCATCTGCTTTAAGGTGGATATTTTTTTCTTTTTATTTTTTTTTCTTAGAGAGGCGCTCCAGTCAATGTTTACTTTTGCACTGGGTTGCCTGTAACAGCAACCAATCAACATGGGTTTAATATTGTGTTTATGTATTTGTAACCAAATCACCTCTGTATAATTTTTTATTAAATCCTATTTCACTTTTTTCTTGGGATACGACTTTGTGCATATATGGCGTCCCCACCCCCATAGGCATTCCTATCTTTTCTGTATACATTATAACCTTGAATAAGTATTTGTCCATCATGAAATGTATTATCAAGATAGGTTTCAGATAATAGCCAAAATATTTATGATAGCTGATGTCAACATTTCAATTACTTCTATTAGTTTTGTTTCTTGTGCTCATTTTAATCCCCTTTTCCATAATTTTGTGGACATTCAGAGACATCAGACCCACTAAAAGTGCCTTTCCATATTTGGTGTATTATTCCTGGGATGAACACTTAATTTGTCACAATGTAAAAAAGCTTTATCCCCCATCTGACATGCCTCCCTTAACTTCGGTATCAGTTCTCTTCTTGTTATCTTAACCGCATCTGTGTAGACCTCAATAATGTAAATGTTTGTACCTCTGAGGGATTTTGTCCTCTGTAGTATATCTGACTTATCCTTGAGTTTTTGAAGCCTTACTACAATAGGTTGCGGTTTGTCTCCTTTAAGTTTTCCAGCACAGTGAGCCCTTTCCATCTCAATGTCCCTCTGTAACTGCAGCTTCTCACTTAAAATCTTTTTGACTATTAGTTCAGTGTCCATCCAGGTTCAACCAGATGACTCTCCCACGTCCTCCATCACCAGGTTATTTCTTCTGGACTGTGAATCCAAATATTCTATTTTATCAGTGACAGCAAGCATACTGTCAAAGACTTTTAAATAAGTCTGTATTGAGTTGAGTTGGGGTGCACGTGGCAGAGTGGTTAGTGCTCCTGCCTCACACAAGAAGGTTGTGACTTCAAACCCCGGCCGACTTGAACATCCTCTGCCAAATCCGGCCTTTCTGTGAGGAGTCTGCATGTGTTAGGCTTACATACAGTCAGGTCCATAAATATTGGGACATCGACACAGTTCTAATCTTTTTGGCTCTATAAACCACCACAATGGATTTGAAATGAAACAAACAAGATGTGCTTTAACTGCAAACTTTTAGTTTTAATTTGAGGGTATTTACATCCAAATCCTGTGAACAGTGTAGGAATTACAACAGTTTGTATTTGTGCCTCCCACTTTTATGGGACCAGAAGTAATGGGACAATTGGCTGGTCAGCTGTTCCATGGCCAGGTGTGTGATATTCCTTCATTATCCCATTTACAAGGAGCAGATAAAGTTCATTTCAAGTGTGCTATTTGCATTTGGAAATTTGTTTGTTTCTGTTAGTAGCTGTCATCTCTCAATATGAGATCCAAAGAGCTGTCACTATCAGAGATACAAGCCATCATTAGGCTGAAAAAACAAAACAAACCCATCAGAGAGAGAGCAAAAACTTTAGGTGTGGACAAATCAACTGTTTGGAACATTCTTAAAAAGAAACAACGCACCGAGCTCAGCAACACCAAAAGACCTGGAAGACCAAGGAACTGTGACCACACAACTCTGGTGAAGAAAACACTCTTTACAACAGTTGTCCAGATCAAGAACACTCTCCAGGAGGTAGGTGTTAGTGTGTGACAAAGTCAACACTCAAGAGAAGACTTTAACAGAGTGAATACAGAGGGTTCACCACAAGATGTAAACCATTGGTGAGCCTCAAAAACAGGAAGGCCAGATTAGAGTTTGATAAACAACATCTAAAAAAGCCTTCACAGTTTTGGAACAACATCCTATGGACCGATGAGACCAAGATCAACTTGTACCAGAGTGATGGGAAGAGAAGAGTCTGGAGAAGGAAAGGAACTGCTCATGATCCAAAGCATAGCACCTCATCAGTGAAGCATGTGGTGGTAGTGTCATGGCGTGGACATCTATGGCTGCCAATGGAACTGGTTTTCTTGTATTTATTGATGATGTGACTGCTGACAAAAGCAGCAGGATGAATTCTGAAGTGTTTCGGGCAAAATTATCTGCTCATATTCAGCCAAATTCTTCAGAACTCATTGGACAGTGCTTCACAGTGCAGATGGACAATGACCTGAAGCATACTGCGAAAGAGTTTTTTAAGAGAAGGAAGTGGAATGTTATGCAGTGGCCAAGTCAATCACCTGAATCTGAATCCAATTGAGCATGTATTTCACTTGCTGAAGACAAGACTGAAGGGAAAATACTCCAAGAACAAACAGGAACTGAAGACAGTTGCAGTAGAGGCCTGGCAGAGCAGCACCAGGGATGAAACCCAGCGTCTGGTGATGTCTATGTGTTCCAGACTTCAGGCTGTAATTGACTGCAAAGGATTTGTTATTTTGTCCCATTACCTTTGGTCCCTTAAAAAGTGGGAGGCACAAATACAAACTGTTGTAATTCCTACATTCACTTGATTTGGATGTAAATACCTTCAAATTAAAGCTAAAAGTCTGTGGTTAAAGCACACCTTGTTTGTTTCATTTCAAATCCATTGTGGTGGTGTATAGAGCCAAAAAGATTAGAATTGTGTTGATATCCCAATATTTATGGACCTGACTGTAGATGAGCATTTTATGAGTGGTGGTAAAGAGGAAATGACTGTACTTTTGTTTGTGATGAATGGACAAACACAAAAGCTGTTATACCCAATGTTTTAACATTGTCATTAATATAGTTGTTGCAAATTATCTGAATAATTTTGGTCACGCTTGTTTTTGCAAACGACTTCTACTTATACGCATACTTACCTTCTGCTTTCCTCCAGCAGCGCCCCCTGGTGGCTTAGTGCGTATGGACGACTCGTGCCTGGACAAACCCACTGCTAACTGTGCTCTGGTGCTAAAGGTAAAGCTGTGCTCGCACTGGTACTACAGAAAAGCCTGCTGCCAGTCCTGCAGGGCCCCCAGACCCTGAGAAGTCCATGTCACTCAAAACTGGTGCTACACGAAGCCTGCTGCTAGCAACGTAACAACACTGACTTTATCATAGATCATCTGTGGTCACTATTTTGGTGTGTGTCTTTCAGACAAAGTCCAGACAATGTGAAGAAGAACACAAGAGTTTGCTCTCAATGTTATATTTCAGAAATCAAATGTGTCTATTTTTCATTTTTACAGCTTGCCACATGCTTAAAAAGTATTATGTATTATGAGGGAATAACATTCAGCCTTATCAGCCATAACATTATGACAACCTAATGGGATATTCATACATTAAAGCTACATGAGAACCCAGTTTATCATCTCAGCTAGAGGCTAGCAGCTGCTAAATTTACTGCAGTCATAGTGTTGGGAAGAGAGTGAATGTAAAACATTGTTAAATGGCTTTCAAACCAATTGGGACTATATCTTAACACTACTGACAGATAGATACATAGAATCTACAAATAAGTCCTTTTAGCCCTCTCTGCAACTGCAAATTTGTTTAAAAGTGGAGACTATCCAAGCACCAAGTTTAGAAAAAATGTTCCTGAAACTGTAGGTCATTTTAGTGTATTTTGTAAAAAAAAATATGACTCTGTTACAGTGCAAATGTTTTCTAGAAGCATAAGAACATAACACACTAAACCTATGTAAACTACACAGATGTATATCTCTGATTTTAGGAGTTAATGTAGGCTTAGATGTGTAGTCTTTGAGTGTTGATTCTGCTTTAGTCTAAAAAACAATGACTTTGAAAAAGTTGGTCAAACAAGCTCTAAATCTAGTCTCTCACCAACCACTGTCTTATTTTGTTTGCAAAATACGATCTTTGATAAAGCCACTTAGCTATTTCCCAGTGCCCAGTGCATTAACTTAAGTAAAACATTCACTTGTTCCTAATTCATCCTACACACAGACATGAACTAGTTAACCAAGATAATCCATTTGTTTTGCTATAATGTTTTGGCTGGTTGTTTTATATTCTAGAGAGCTTTACCATTGTTAAGAAAATATGACAGCTTTTTATGGCAGATTAGAGCCTCAATTTAACCTGTGAAAAAAATACACACAGATTAAGAAAGTCATAACTTTATTTTACCGTTTCCATTGTTATATTTTACGCTTTACATTGGTGTAGTTTCTATAACCTTTCTCTGCTTTAGCCATTACTTCGGGCAAAACATCACTGGAGCTGGCCATTATTCATAATGTCACTGTTTACAGTCTACTGTCCTTCATGTTGTTGTGTCGCCTACACGGCTGCTATGTGTTTTTTTTACTGTATCACACATAAATAAAGCTGTTCTAGTAAAGCATCTCGGCACTTAATTAAATCCGTGAAAGCCTAGAAGAAAACTCAATGTTAAATGACTGTAAAATAAGAAAATCTCAAGCCTACTGAAGATAAATGTTAAAATGAATGTACTCTTCCATAATACCTGTAGTAAATAAAGATTATCCTTTATTATAGTTTTTTAAATATACAGTGACAGAAATTTTAAAAGATTTGAGCAAAAAACCCTTACCACTTTACATTCTTTTTATTGATTGATCTGTAGTTTTTATTAAATACAGAAGTAAAATTTAATTTAAAAAAAATCATCTATCAGAATTTTACTTCCAGGAAATTGGCTTTGGAAGAAAAACACAACACAAGATTACTTTAAATAGATACACACGTGGACAAATTGTTGGTACCCTTCTGTAGTTTGTACAAACTGTACATGTAGTTTGGCATATTCCAGTCTAGCTTTTTTATGATTTGTTTTCAACAATGGTGTCCTCCTTGGTCGTCTCCCATGTAGTCCACTTTGGCTCAAACAACGACGGATGGTGCGATCTGACACTGATGTTCCTTGAGCATGGAGTTCACCTTGGATCTCTTGGAAGTCTTTCTGGGCTCTTTTGTTACCATTCGGATTATCCGAATGGACAACACAGTGACTACCTGAAGCCCTATAAATAGGCCCACTGACTGATTACAAGATTGTACACACCTGTGATGCTAATTAGTGCACATACCTTGAATTAACATGTCCATTTGGTCACATTATTTACAGTCTTTTCTAGGGGTACCATCAATTTTGTCTAGGCCTGTTCCATGAGTTTATTTTTTTAAATAATTCCATTGAAGCATGGTTGAAAAGCAATGTCTGACTTTCATTAGTTAACATTCATAGAATTTTTATTTATTATTATTTTTGTCAGAATAAAGTTTTTTCTGTGACCATTGTGAGTTTTTCTTTCATTGACCGAAGGGTACCAACATTTTTGTCCACGTGTATGTTTATCAGCAGCATCATTTACTAATTTTAAAAGCACAACATAACAGTTCTCACTGCCATACATCAAATCCAATTACATTTTTCATTACAAATCAAAGAAAAAGCCAACTGGCTATTTTCAAAGACAAAGAGTGAGGGTATTATTTTACTCATTAATTGAAAATACTTAATGTGAGTAGAATATACACTCACCTGCCACTTTGTTGGACTTTGGCTTGGTTGGAGTGAGGAGCTATCATGGATGCACTGTGACTTGACCTCAAAGTGTACCCACGGATACACCGGCCAAGGGGCCACGGACCGGACCACAGCGACTAAAACAGGATGACATGGCACCTCCAAGGAAGGGAGAGAAATAGGATAAACTTGAAGGAGATATAGAGGACACAAAATGTGTTGATATCTGGACTAGAGACTAAGCATCATTCTTAAGCCAGAGTGGAACAACAGGAGAAGATGGACCACCAGAGGAGCTTCGAACATTGGAAGAAGTTATAGACTTTTTTTGAAGGAAAATGTCATACATTCCCACACAAGAACAGTAAGCTCCAACCATCTATTATAACACAATTCACAACAAACAGGAAAAATAAAAACAAGCTTCTGAGACAAAGAAACTGAAAGGTACGAATGTAAATGAACATTTGACAAAAAGGAATGCAGATATTGCAAGAGAAGCAAGGTTATTATAAAACATAATCGCATTGGTGAACACTTGGGTTTGGAACTGCAGAATATGGATTAGAGTTACAGAAGGTGCTGTGGTGTGGAATTAAAGGATAAAATATATGACTGATTCAAATATAGATGAACACATTTAATGAAGATAATGACTGAATATAACAAATGTGGAAGCATTTAATTATCAAACGGTTATTATTACATCAATTGTATACAGTGCTTTTCCGGGGATGCAAAGACGCTTTACATATCAATTATTCATTCACTCCACAGTCACGCACTGGTGGTGGTAAGCTACATCTGTAGCCACAGCTGCTCTGGAGCAGCCTGACAGAGACGTGGCAGCCATTCAGCCCCTACGGCCTCTCCGACCAACACCAAGTACATTCACTAAACATTCTTGCACATTCATACGAGGTAAGGACAAGGCGACAGTATGAACTGTGGGGAGAACGGGAATCGAACCTCCTACCTACCGGTTGAAGGACGGCCGCTCTACCACTGAGCTACTGCCGCCCCGAAGAAGACACTATCAATCATCCACTCACAGTTCTGGAACAACATCCTATGGACCGACGAGACCAAGATCAACTTGTACCAGAGTGATGGGAAGAGAAGAGTCTGGAGAAGGAAAGGAACTGCTCATGATCCAAAGCAGAGCACCTCATCAGTGAAGCATGTGGTGGTAGTGTCATGGCGTGGACATGTATGTCTGCCAATGGAACTGCTTCTCTTGTATTTATTGATGATGTGACTGCTGACAAAAGCAGCAGGATGAATTCTGAAGTGTTTTGGGCAATATTATCTGCTCATATTCAGCCAAATGCTTCAGAACTCATTGGACAGTGCTTCACAGTGCAGATGGACAATGACCCGAAGCATACTGCGAAAGAGTTTTTTAAGGGAAAGAAGTGGAATGTTATGCAATGGCCAAGTCAATCACCTGAAACTAATTGAACATGCATTTCACTTTCTGAAGACAAGACTGAAGGTAAAATGTCCCAAGAACAAACAGGAACTGAAGACAGTTGCAGTAGAGGCCTGGCAGAGCAGCACCAGGGATGAAACCCAGCGTCTGGTGATGTCTATGTGTTCCAGACTTCAGGCTGTAATTGACTGAAAAGGATTTGCAACCAAGTATTAAAAAGTGAAAGTTTGATTTATGATTGTTAATCTGTCCCATTACTTTTGGTCACTTAAAAAGTGGGAGGCACATTTACAAACTGTTGTAATTCCTACACTGTTCACCTAATTTAGATGTAAATACTCTCAAATTAAAGCTAAAAGTCTGCAGTTAAAGCACATCTTGTTTGTTTCATTTCAAATCCATTGTGGTGGTGTAAAGAGACAAAAAGATTAGAACTGTGTCGATCAATTATTCTTATTGTGTTATTATTAGAATTGTGTTATGGAAACAACAGTAAAATCCCAGTGGACAACTTCTGTGAAACTCAGTCACTCACAGCATCCAGCAGCACTGGTCAAGTCCACAACACACCTCAGCTCAGGGAGAGATATTTACAAAAAGTTATTGCACTTACATTTAGTTTGAAAGAATCAGTCATTACTTAGTTTGGAATGGTTCACATTTGGTCGTTGGATGGTTATCGGGCGAAAAAAGGCAAGTTTATGGATTTTATTATATTTTTAGGAATAAAGATAATAGAATAATATTTTACCCGGCATTTCATTTTTTTGTTTATTTTTGTGGGAGCCAAACTTGGACATTTGTGGACTCATAGCAAGAACATCCAGGTAAGTTCATGGACATATTATCTGAGTTTACACTGGGTCAAATAATGATTTAGTATAACACATATCAAGTGTTCATTTTGAGATATCATTTTGAATTTATTTATCAATTAAATTGAATATTTTTTATTCATTTCTTGTTATTTGTTGGTTCAAAGATGAGACATGAGGTCCTTTTGAGAGAACAGAAACTACACCAGAGAAAGAGAGAACATTTGTTTTTTATAGTACTGATAACTCCCGAAAGGCACTTACTTATTTTGACATTTTGAAAAAAGAAAAAACATATATATATATATATTCTCCACAATTTCTTGTGTTCTTAGTCAAACATCTAAACACACATCTCTGCTGCCCTTGTTTCTCAGAAGACTTTTTTGCTCTTACTGTCGTCTCTGTTGCTGTTGGAGGCCGCTCACTGTTTCCCCAACGGCTCAGTGGCCATATCCTGTTACAGTCTGCCCCCACATCCCCTCTGTCACTCTGTCCACCTCCAGACCAGAAAAATACAGTCAGATTCATTCATTATATTCTTTTTAAGCTCTGCAGCCTCACCAAAATCGATGATGTCCGCCCGTTGTGTTTGGTGGTGTCCTGTTGCACCACTGTGTATGTTTGGACTGTTTGATGCCATCTCAAGGCCACTGGGTCAAATGTCAAAGGTCACAAACAAGTTCCTGTGTTCTAGACATGGTACATAGACTGTCACCATGATAAAAGCAGGGCTGCTGTAGCTGTTCATATGCACTGAAAAAGATTGAGGCATGAAATTACAGTCTGCCCTTTTGCCAGCATGTTGTTGAATTAGCTTTAAAATTGTACACTGCATTTTTATATATTGTATATTGTTTTAGGAAAAGCTTGAAGGTGAAATGAAGGTGGAGGTGAAGGAAAACAGCACGGCTTGGTTTAAATGTTTCCTGCTACAGGCCCAAAGCAGAGGCCAACAGGGTAAAACCAAACTATGTTTGAACAAACGTTAAGATAGACTTCTCTTTTTCTAATGGCAACCACATCTGAGAGAGCTTCAGTTTGCTACTGCAATTATACGTGATAAAGTTTTAATCACAAAACCCAATTGAAACACCAGCCTCTTTAAAACAGAAAGTGTAAAGAAAAAGTTCATAATGGATGGTTAATAACTTGAAACACTAGTTGTAAAATGACTAATAATTTGCTGTGTGCATCCATTTTGTTGTGCAGAACTCAGCATTGAGTCCGGCTAATGAGGTAAAGAAGAAGAAGGTGCAGCTGACCTGAGAGGCACCCAACAACACGGAAGATAGAGAGGTAAATAAATAATAGATAGGTAAAAAAAAAAAAAAAAAAAGAGTAATTTGGAGAAAACAGCTTAGTCTTTGTTAAAACCAGCATGTTTCTGTGTTTCTTGTGCATGCTCATGGTACTGGGCTCTCCACAAAGCACAGCAGTGGCTTTATTTTGAGCAAAGACGTGTCTACAGTAAGTAGAGTCCAGTGCTAAGGCTATTTTCCTCTTTAACACTGTTACTGTATCGATCAAAGTGCAGAACTACTGCCACTAGGGCCTACAGCTCAGAGGGAACTATTCCCTAACAGCTGCCTAGGGACCTCTCCTGCTTTTCTACTAAAACCACAAAGTACTAATACAATAAACCAAACAAAAGTTACGTATGTAACTACGGTTCTATGAATCCCTGATGACTACCAGAAGGTGGTGCTGAAAGCTGTTCCCTTTGCGCAGTTCAAGTAGTAGTACCAACAGAGTCACACCTGTGACCCCTGGATGGCCTACCGGAAGTGATATATTCCAGTGTCATCCATGGCTCTGTTCCTGAAAAACCTTCTCGCAGAAACGCAGGATTCTGAGTGACAGAGAATCACTGGCGGTCATCTGGGATTCATAGAACCGTAGTACTGACCGCCAGAGGGGGCTGAAAGCACTGAATGAATAATAATGACGAGGTCGTGAGGAATCCTGAGTACATACCTCACCGAGTAGACCCAGGGGACTCTGACAAAAGAACCCATCCAAATGTGCAGTTCCAGTGGAACCCCTCTCAGAGCTACCCATGAAGTAGACACGCTCCTGGTAGAATGAGCCTTCACACTGGAAGGCAGAGAGTAGCTTTCTGTGCAGTAGGCGTCCCAGATGACCTCAACAATTCAGTGGGAGAGACGCTGTTTGGAAACAGCACAGCCCGCTTTAGAACCACCATAACATAAAAACAGCTGGTCCGATTTGTGTATACCTTCTGTAGTAACATATGCCCTCAGTGCCCTCACTGGGCACAACAGCTCCAGTCTATCACCGCCCTCCACTGTAACTGTGCCAGTCTCAGTGGCTGGTTAGAGTGCGAGCTAGAGACCTTCGGAATGAACGCTGTGTTTGACCACAGAGTTACTCCAGAGCCATTTGAACTCCATCTAAGGCATGTACAGCCACTTCTCACAAAACTTTTCTTTCACTCATAGTTAGTGTTTGGGTGAAGCCAGTTATTGTCAAACAAATGTGTTTACTCTTTTTAAATCATAATGACAACAGAAACTACCCAAATGAACCTGATAAAAAGTTTACATCCCCAGTTCTTAATACTGTGTATAGCACCTTTAACATCAACGACAGCTTGAAGTCTTTTGTGGTAGATGCAAATGAGGCTCTTTATTTTCTCAGATGGTAAAGCTGCCCATTCTTTTTGGCAAAAAAACTAAATTCTTGGGCTGACTTGCAGGAACTGCACATTTGAGATCTCCTCAGAGTGGCTCAATGACACTGAGGTCAGTCCAGAACCTTCTCTTTATTCTGCTGTAGCCAATGACAGGTCGACTTGTGCTTTGGATCGTTGTCATGTTGGAACATCCAAGTACGTCCCATGAGCAGCTTCTGGGCTGATGAGTGCAAATTCTCCTCCAGTATTTTCTGATAACATGCTGCATTCATCTTTTCGTGTGTGTAGGTCACACATCCCCAAAACATCAGTGATCCATCAGTGTTTCACAGAAGGAATAGTTTATCTTTCATCATGGGCCTTGTTGACTCTTCTCCAAATGTAACATTTATGGTTGTGGTCAAAAAGTTTAATGTTGGTCTCATTATTCCAAATAACTTTGTTCCAGAAGTTTTGAGGCTTGTCTCTGGGCTGTTTGCAGTATTTATTGTAAGTAGGATGCTGGCATTTCTCCAGTAATGGCTTTCTTCAAGTGCCTCTTCATTGTTCATCTTGAAAACAGGGTCCTGTATTTCAGCTGAAGTTATTTGTGGGGTTTTCTTTGCATCCCAAACAATTTTCCAGGCAGCTGTGGCTAACATTTTTACCTGACCTTGGTTTGGTTTCAACAGAATCCTTCATTTTGAACTGATTGACATTCTTAATACCTTGGAAATCTTTTCATAACCCTTTCTTGTTTTATTCAGTTCAATTACCTTTTCTCACAGATCCTTTGAATTCTTTTGCTTTTCCCCATGACTCAGACAGAAACGTCAGTGCAGCTCTGGATGAAAGATACAAGGGTCTGTGAGGAGCCCAGAAACTCACTGACCTTTTATTCACACACAGTGATTACAAACAGATCACAGGTGATGGTTACCTGTAGTAACCATTCAAACCTGTTTGTGTCAATGTTAGGCCAACATCACCAGGTCACTTGATCAGAGTCATTTGGGTAGTTTATATTGTCATTATGATTTAAAAAGAGTAAACACAAATGTTTGACAATTAATAGGTTCACCCAACCACTAACTATGTGTGAAAGAAAGGTTTTGTGTTATCATTCATATTCTCTGAAAAAAAAAATCACAAATTTTGCCAGGGTATGTAAACTTATGAGCACAACTGTAACTCGTGTTCATGCACGGGTTGTCTTCCAGCGCCTCCTGCTGGTTCTCAGGTCTGAGGCAGGAAGGGCATCAGTCTGAAGTGTGGCCCCACAAGCCTCAGTCAGAGCCATGTAGACACCAAATTGAGTGAAAATAAAGAAATGAAACGGCCAAAGCTGTGAGCGGGGCACAAACGCTGCCTTCACCAGCAGAAGTAAAACACTAAACCAAAAAGGCTAACACTGTTAGCACTATTCAACTGAAGCCAAGGCTGGGACAACATATCCAAAAAGGAACGGAGCCATTGGATGACGCTGGACTATATTACTTCCAGTGGGTCATCCAGGGGTCACAAGTGTGACTCTGTTGGGACTACGTGAACTGGAGGAAATACAAGTTTAGAGTTGACCGTAAATCTTTAGCTCCTACTTGCCTCCTTGTTCTTTGTTTTTCTTTTTTGAGCCGTTTCTCTGTAAAAAGACTTATCCAGCGCTGAATATGCACGTTTCGTTTTGTCGGCAGCCATTCCGTCCATATTGACACGTTGTGTGTAGATGAATTTGCTTCTTGAGCTTTACAGTAGCATAAACCTGACCTTCAGGTGATTTGATGTTGTCCTGTGTTTGTCAGAGCCACTGTGGTTCAGAACTACAACACATTCAGGGGGAACGTGAACAGCGAGTGTTTCCGTCAACTCTGAGTAGGTTAAACCGTTCTCTTCAAGCTTTATTCTCGAACCCAGAGTTGATTGAAATCTTCTCCTAGGTCTAATACATTCTCATTCAGTTGTTTACTCCATAAAGTGGCCTGTCACAATCTGTCAGTTTCTTCTTCTACCCACCAACCTTGATCCTACTGTACAGCCCTCTCTGACATGTGCCATTGCCTCAGTATGATTAATGCTTTTAATGTCTGTTTTTTTTTTTTTTAATCAGAGTCAAATTCACCATGGATGTCAGCCAATCGGAGGAGAGTACTGAGCCAGACTGCAGGAAAATAAACAAGTCAAAATAATTCCATACGAGGTTAGTCATGGAACAGTTTATTTAGCATCATTTGTGTGTGGAGGCACTGATACTTAAAGGAGAAACATTACAGACGACACTGACGGCTCACAAACAGGAACAACAGAGGGCTTCACCAGAGCACTCTGGGATGGGATTACATTAACAGACCAAACAGTGAGTTAATATTTCTTTAGTTATAATTCTGTTCTCATCAACAATGTTTCATTCACTTTCAGTGTTTTAAGTGTTCTGTTAAAGATTTAACTGCTCCACTCTTAAAGTTAATGTGTTCCAGTAAGGTTTGATCAAATTGACCTCTACATCAGTGGGTGTTAGCATCACTAGCTACACAAACTGTGGGTACAGCCAACTTTGCTGGACTTTTGAAACATCTGTCCAGGATCAGTTTATGAAATACACAATTGGCTAAACTATAGAGAGATGCTGACATTCGTGAAGAAAAAAAGATGAATAATGGCATATTACAGATATGGGGTTTGTTAGGAGACAGGTTTTCCAAAATCTGATGATGCAAACACTTTGTACCGTCTAAAGACATGAAGACATTTACATTTAGTCATTCATCAGAGATAATGTATGAAGACATTTCATTAATACAAAGCATTCACATTCTGCAGTTACACTCATGGGACCTTAGCCATGTTTTCTGGGGATTAACATTATTAATACTGATTAATCATAATCTAAATCTCTGTTTAATGTGAAAGATAAAACAATTATAGACTAAAGCATATATTTTCATATAAAGTGCATTTTCAAGACTTGTCAAAGCTGATGTAAAGCTCATAAAGATTCTTGGATGACTTAACCTTTAGGGTCCCTTAATTTTTTGCCCCACCTAAGTCCTTCAGACACAAAGATTAAAGATTGCCATAGAAATATTTTTTTCAGAATATTCACCATACATAACAAAAAAAAAATCATGAAAATGTTTTATTGACCCTGAAACACACAAACTGCCCAAATTGTATGCCATTTGCATCAACACATACAAAGTTATGCTAAAATAAAATTTGCTAAAAACAAATGTTGATGAACCCAGGATGGTTAATCACATACAGTATAGTATGTGATAGAAAACATGATTCTAACAACAGAGGATCGTTAGAGGCTCAGGCACATCCCTAACAATGGAGCCCATGGGAAATGGATGATTTATCTAAAAAGCTTCCATTGAATCCACTGAAAAGGGACTGACCTGGTCTTCCTATTGCATGAAAGTAAAGAGTGTGAGTAGTTCTGACATGTTGAGTTCTGGGATTAGAGGGCTTCAGCTAAACTCTTCACAGATTCTAAAACTAAAGGCAGTGGTGGTCTTCATGAGACAGCTGCTACAGAGGAGTCTAAAGGTCGTAGAGCACCTCGAGCACCGTGGACAGGGACCAGGCCTGTGTCTCACAGCTGAACGAACAGAACTGACCGTTCTCATTGGTCAGCTCCGGCAGACCTTTCCACGGAGACCTGTCGGGAACAAGGAAGAAATGAAAAGACTCATTACGAAAGTCAACCCTGTCAAGAGAACATAGTGAACTTCAAATGCAATTCCAAAGACATTTTCTAGGTTTTAATAATGAATGGGGCTCAGTGGTCGTCCTTCAACCGGATGGTAGGCAGTTCGATTCCCGTTCTCCCCAAAGTTTATACTGTTGTTGTGTCCTTGGGCAAGACACTTAACCCACCTTGCCTCCAGTGTCTGTGGCACTGGTTTAATAAAGTTTAATGAATGTATTTGGTGATGGTTGGAGAGTCCGTAGGCACAAAATGGTTGCCCCAGGGCAGCTGTGGTTACAGATGTAGCTTACCACCACCAGTGTGTGACTGTGGAGTGAATAAATAATTGATATGTAAAGCGTGTTTGCGTCCCTGGAAAAGCACTATATAAACTTGATGTAGTAGTAATAATAATAATAATAATAATAATGGATGCACCACACTGCTCTGTCCATCCAGAGTACTGTCCTCGAGCGCTAAGACCCCACAGTACGTTTGGGTCGTTCAAGTCTGTCCAACTTCCCCCTCCACAATTGGCTCCAACTCACCACCAGGTGGTGCTTGTTTTGCACAGCCCCTCTCTTCACCTGAGTGTCAAACACATACACTATGCCAGGGCACTGGAGAGGACAATTGAGCCAATGGTTGAAACTTGGATTAACCCTTAGGGAGCCCTGAATATTTTGATCCACCCGAGTCCCTCAGACACAAAAAAATGCTCTTTTAAAGATTGCTATAGAAATATTATGTGTCAACAATACTGTATTTTTGGGCTCGGTGCTGCTCATTGTCATAGATTCTGTTCAGGGCAACAGGATTATCTCTGTTTTTTTGTCTTGTTGTTTCCATTGAACAAGCACCAGGACTATATTCCAGGACTAGTTTATCCAATACATGGTCATTTCACAACCCTGGATATTTTCATGCCTCAAACAAATGTTGGATTAAACTCGTTAAATAACTTTGAAAGCAGGGACAGTAGAATAGACAGAAAGTAGTACCTCTCCAGATGGGTGTAATGTCGTGACAAGACATTTTTGACCAGAGTCGTCGTTTTGTTGAAGGTGGTCTCATCCAGTTTCTTGGCAAAGTGGAGTTTAGCTCGAAGGAAGTAACCAACGGGCCACAACCACTCCTGCACGAGACAGAGGCCCAGGTTATTACAATAATATTACATTAACACAATGAACAGCTTAAGACACAGAACTGAAAATATGTATATTTCCCTTTATTTTATTTCAATAAAAATAACACTGAATCATAAACACTAAACGCTCAGCTCAAACTGAGGTTTAGAGCCGACCTGAATCGAATAAGTGATAGAAACCGACCTGTACCGTACACTCCAGTGTAAACAAATCTTGTGTCATCCTTTGCACAACCCCTGTTGATTTTAGCTGCAGTACCACTTACCGGTCCCTGGTGGTAGTTGAAGCCTTTGGCCAGGTTATAGTTGTCATTGTCCAGAGAGTTGTCATAGACTCCACAGTAAACCATGTCACTGCAGAGACACAAACCAGTAAGACCTGAGCCTGAACTGACAATCAGACATAAAGACTGAATCAAACAGAACGTACTCAGGGTCAAGGGTCTTCATCCCCAGTGGTCCCAGCAGTTTCTTCTCAGCCATCTCCAGTGCTGTCCAGGCCCTCTCCAAAGTGAACAGCTCTGGAGCCTGACACACACACAACCTCAGTTTAACCATTTTAGACCCTGTGTCCTTATATGGGGACATCACATTATGGCTTTGTCCTACCACACTCTACATTCACAAACACACACGTTTGTCCAGCTGTAGCTGTGGGACATTCTAAAATGATGATCCAAGTCAATAAAATCCAGAGAAAATTACAAAATCTCACAACTTTTTGCGCTGTATGTGTTTGTGAGGTCTATAGTCTCACGTGAATACTGAGGCTCTATTAGCTAAAATATGTTTTATTATAAGAATTGATTTATTTATGAGCAGACCTATATGTGCCATGACTTGTGCAGGCCCGTTGTATTTGTAATAATAATGCACAGTATTAGCTTGTCTAATTGAATTAAGGATGAATCTTGTGTCTATTTTTATTGAGAGTTAACGAGAAGGCGCAGAAGGCCACCTACCACCACCATGGCGATGGTGAAGTTAGGCCTGAGCTGGTAGTCACACCACGGGCTGGAGGCCCCGTAGCTGTCTTTGTAAATGCCTTTTTTGTGAACCAGTTCTGGGTGTTTCTCGTTGGGGTCGTGAGGATCTCCAGAAACCCAGAAACAGGCCTCAAAGGATGACTGGATCTGCTGGTTCCACTGGGCGTAGGACACAAACGCCTCTTTACCTGAAACACAAGGCTTTATGAGGCAGGGCTAAGACCAAACAGGGAGGAAATATAACTGTGCTGACTCATTTTAGTCGGACTAAGTGTCCTGTAAATGTAGGAAGAATGTGTGTCATACCGTTATTGTTGATTTTAGCTCCATCGTACGGGAACAGGCCTTTGGCATGAAGCTCCACGACCCAACGAACAGCTGACTTACTCAGACCAACAATCTCCACTGCTGCTCCATCTCTGCACACAATCATTATTAGAATCATACCATAATAATTGTATGGTTATTGTATAATTGCTTTGTTTTGAATTTAAGTTAAAACTTGTTTCAGACAAAAGGATGCATGTTCATAATACACTATCACTTCAATAAATGTAAACTCTCCCTGCCTTAACCAGGGCAGAGACATGACTCTGAAATGAAAATACTGGCAGTGTTCACACAGTTAGGGTGGATTCACACCATGAATCCAACAAGAGCAGTGACCATCAGGGACCATCAGGGACCATCAGTGACCATCAGTGACCGGCAGTGACCGGCAGTGACCAGCAGTGACCATCAGGGACCAGCAGTGACCATCAGTGACCATCAGTGACCATCAGTGACCATCAGTGACCATCAGGGACCAGCAGTGACCAGCAGTGACCATCAGTGACCATCAGTGACCGGCAGTGATCAGCAGTGACCAGCAGTGACCAGCAGTGACCATCAGTGACCATCAGGGACCATCAGTGACCATCAGTGACCATCAGGGACCAGCAGTGACCATCAGTGACCATCAGGGACCATCAGTGACCATCAGTGACCATCAGGGACCAGCAGTGACCATCAGTGACCATCAGGGACCATCAGTGACCATCAGGGACCAGCAGTGACCATCAGTGACCATCAGGGACCATCAGTGACCATCAGTGACCATCAGGGACCATCAGTGACCATCAGTGACCATCAGGGACCAGCAGTGACCATCAGTGACCATCAGGGACCATCAGTGACCATCAGTGACCAGCAGTGACCATCAGTGACCATCAGTGACCGGCAGTGACCGGCAGTGATCAGCAGTGACCAGCAGTGACCATCAGTGACCATCAGTGACCATCAGGGACCATCAGTGACCATCAGTGAACGGCAGTGACCGGCAGTGACCATCAGTGACCAGCAGTGACCAGCAGTGACCATCAGTGACCAGCAGTGACCAGCAGTGACCATCAGTGACCAGCAGTGACCATCAGTGACCATCAGTGATCAGCAGTGACCATCAGTGACCGGCAGTGATCAGCAGTGACCATCAGTGACCAGCAGTGACCAGCAGTGACCAGCAGTTCCTGTTCATGCTCACTCGAGGGAGCAACAAGTCCAGCAAAAGTCTAGATTTTAGAGCAGAGCTCAACGTTATGCAAATGAGGAGCAACATCACCAACGCAACAGCCAATCACAGAACAGGATTTAATGGACACCTGAGGAACAGGTCCAGGCAAAACTGTAGCAGCTTGTAGGTCCCGCCCCGTCAGCGACTTGAATGGAAGCTGGAGACGTAAATAGAGCGAGCTGAACTAAAGCAGGGGTGGGCAAACTAAGGCCCGGGGGCCACATGCCGCCTTTTGGGCTATTTAATTTTTTCTTTCCCTATAATATCCTACAATGATCAGTTGATTCGACTCTGACATGGTCCAAACAAGAACAAGAGTTAAAAAGCATCTCTTCTCTCAGCGATAGAACTGAGGAGGTGCAGCTGTGACTGTGGCGTTGAATAGACTGTGTTTATGGTTTTGTTCATCAAGTAGTTCATACTTTAAACCATAAGCAAAAGAAATGTGTTTTTATTGAGTGTTCACCGTGTTGGCCCGGCCACCCACAGAGTCCCATGTTCTAATGTGGCCCTTGGGGAAAAAGAATTGCCCACCCTTGCACTATAGTGTTCTGTAAGGGTACGTCTGCCAGGCCAGTTGCATTTAAAATTGTGTTTCAAATTTTCCCACAATTAATAGAAATATGAGAAGTACATAAAATAGATAAAAAAAGACATGTTAATGAATATTTTGTAAAGTGTTACTAAAATTATACACACAGAGATAAAAAATGTTAATACTTTTAATTAATCCAAACTGTGTTCATATCGAATTTAAAAGACGTTTAATCTTGCTGAAGTTATTAAACCTCGTCATATAGGGGTTAGCTCTCTCTCTGGGCCAGACAGTAAAAAACTAAAAGAGATGCACAAGTGTTAAAAGCAAGCAACTTGCTCTGCAAACTACACTTTACACTAAGAGCAAAACAAGGCTCACAGCTGAACGTCACATGTGCACGCAGTCCTGCCACATCTCTGTACGTGTCTGTGACTGTGCACAGCTCCGGCTGCTGGGGTCTCCGCTGAGAGCAGTGAGTGGAGAGCCGTGTGGCAAGGACATGTTACACATTGTGCTCAACGCCAGCAGCAATTTTTATGTGTTAAAATAAAATTAGTGTCGAGGACAGACGGGTCGACCAGATGCTCTGTTCCACCGATGAAAACCTGGTACCAGGTGTTTTTGTACCAGGTTTTAACATGCACACTTTTGTAGTTAAACAGCACACTTCAATAGAACTACATGTCACAGGAAGCAGTGCAACAGTTTGACCTACAAACAGTGCAGCAAGAAAATGACCTAAAACTCTTTTAACCTGTGTGAAGTGGATTTGAGTCATACCTGGGAGTAGCGGGCATCCCTTTATTCCTGGCTCTCTCACTCTCTCCCATTTTATCCATCCACGTGCCGCAGTTGAACCGGTTTCCTCCGGAGACAAAACCAGTTTTTGGATCCACTTTGGCCTCAAGGTTGAACCCTAAAAACAAGCACTACAGCTGACACAAGACCTTAGACAAGATCGTTTTCTGATACAAAAGTGATTAAAGGAAGACATTTCCATCAGTGATCTACCCTCGTCTCTCATTTGCATGTCTATCTTGGGCCCAGCGTTTCTCTCTCTGAAGGAAATGCCCTCCAGGTGGCGCTGCAGGGCCTCCTGGATCACTTCATACAAGGGCTGCTCCTACAAAAACAAAACAACAAAAGCTATATTGTTGCATATTAGAGATTTATAAAAATGTTATCCCTAAGCAACATTCTAAAAAGTTATTACAATCTCTTCCTGGTGGAGGAAAAAAGGAAATGAGCGCAGCCTCTACGTGTGCTGTTCTAGATTACAGTTCAGATTGGAACATGGTTCCAAACCAGAACAACTTTCAACAAAAATCAGACAAATGATAGCAGCTCAAATTTGTGCAGGTCTGATTTCAAACAAGTCGTAGTGAGTGGGAAACGCACCACTTCTCCAGGTTTGCAGGGTTCACTGTCGTCTGTGGGATACATGCGGTTCACGGGGCAGCGCAGGATCTCATGGCCTTGGGGAACGTCGTTAACATAGTCCTACAATGAAAAACACAACACAACGTTCTGATTAGAGCAGGGGTTTAAAGCATCATTTGACTGAAAAAAAGTTTCCCACAATCCCATTCCCTAGAACACGCCACAAAAAACTTTAAGAGCAACCCCATTTTCTTTCTCCTTGTAGTTGTATTAGATATATATTATTATATTATTATATTGAGGACAGCTGTAATTTACACTATTAAATACTCCAGAACAAGTGCACTTTAACAAAAGTGGTTGTGTCAATATGTCATTTAATGTTTTCTATCTATTACTTTTTATACCCCACTGCTGAGGAGCCATTTAAAGCTCCACTGATCTTCTTTTTGTCGTCCCCGTCTCAGACTTCACCCAAAACTAACCTGGGGACGGAGGCGGTGGCGCAGATGGGATTTTTTAACTGGGGTCACTGAGGGGGTCTTTAACTCGATTAGATATAGTGCCATATCGTGCGGTGGCGCTACCTTGTTGCTGGTTTCTGTCAGCAAGGGGTGATGGTTTAAAAATGCAAGGCATGACGCAGATGGGCCTAACAGCTGATCTTAATCAAAGCCTCCCAAACCCGCCTTAAAGCAGGTGTAACGATGCTCAGCAGCTTCAGCTGAAAACTGAATGATCAACTGAAAATAAGCTGTGGAGCATCATTATGCGTGTGTTAAGCTGCGCAGAGCCTTTACGCACAGACAGTCTGCACAGCAGGCTCAACAACTGTCAGGACTTGGCCCAGGCCCAGGGATGTAGAAGATGAGGAACAGCACCGATGACTTTTGGGATTATTTTCTCTGTATTAAAGCTCCAAACACAGATCCAAGCTGATTGGCCGCTGTCCCGGTCAGTTTCTTGTGTTGTTTTTCAATCCTCGCTGTCGCCTTGTTCAAGTTCAATTGTAACTCTCTCTGCCTCAGAACTAATAATATGTATATTTTTTATTAGCCATACCCGGTCCTGGCTGTATGTTTTTTTACATTTATCTTTCGTGCTTCATTAAAGCTGCGGTTGTACAAAATAATAAATAAGTCAGTAGAATAGGCTACTCATTTGTTAGTAACGTTTTAGGATATAAAACCAAATATTTTTGATAATATTTAATTATTAAATTTAGGGAGGCAGACGGAGAGCACAGGAGAAGGGCCCAGTCGACCGGGAAGAAGTGCGAACAAGAGCGTGGCCCCAGGGCGTGGCTCGGAAGAAAAAGGCTCCGTGAGGGACGGAGAGCCACTGCGATTATATTAGCATTATAGATAAAAACACTAATGAACAAAGTAAAAAAAAAGGCCTACTTGATCAACACTAGCAATGTAGGATAAAACTGTACGCCAATCACCTACCAACATTTTTATTCGAACATTTGCTTATTTCAGCATACATTATGATCAAAAAAGCAAAGAACTATTGCAAAAATGCAAAAAATAAACACATAATATTAAAATTCAACAACTTCAAACACTCAATTGTAGCGACCAGAACACCAGATCCAGGTCATCGACTGTATCACACAAAGTTTACAGCAATAAATGTCACGGACTGACAATTTATGCTGTAAAACCTCTCTTTCAGACTCAGAAAGTGTTTGCTTTACCAACAGAAAAGGATTTTTAACAACCCCCGTTAATGCAAAACAGATGGTCGGTTGTTTTTCCAAGAAGAAATTTCCCTAATTAACGACTTTACCCTTCTCCATTCCAGAGCAGATCAAAGGTGTTATCTCTGAGCCTTTAGACTGGCTGGGCCCAGGACGTGACAGTTACGGCTCTTTGAAATACGATTTTTGTGTATTGGCATCAACACAAAGACACGAACGACCTTTGAGGTCAAGGAATCTGAGCTTCCTGGATGATACCATACCGCCACCTAGTGACCAAACAGACAAAAGGACTTGGTTTTTGTTTTAATTAAAAGGAAAATGTTTAAATGATTGGATTAACGTGTCCCTTACAGGATTGCTCCCGGACAAAGAACAAGAAGACTCTTATGTTTCCTTAAAGGTTCCCAGCGTGCATTGTTAATAAAGTGAAATGAATACATGTTTCCATGATATGCTTAAAAATGTATTTTCTATGTATGAATCCTACAGTGCGAAGCAATATGGATTTATATGTGTTTAAATGTTTTTTTTGTGTAAGATAAAGGGATTGTTTGAATTAAAAATTCAGGTGGGATAAGTTCCCCCCAAACCAGGCCTTCCCCCAAAAAACACGCCCAGGCAACGTAACCCGCCTCTTTTCAAGCCGCACAAAAACCTTGTGCGCGCCAGAAATAGCGCTCTTAGTCCTCTCTTAGTTTTCGCTTAAGCTCTTCTTTTACGTCTTCTCTCTCTTAAGCCTACTACCGTCCGCCTCGGACTCTTATTAACTTATCTTTTTCTAGACCCGTTGTACCCTCCATACAACGTGATTTTTCTTTTTAACGCCACACGTTGCCTATTTTTGCAAGACTCTCTGTTTGACGTCATCTCCAGGAGACGGAAGGGAATTTGTAGTTCTGTATGAGATACTGGACTGAACCAAATCCCGCAAAGCCGTTTTAAGCCAGAGAAAACGACTCCTGAGACCCTTTTTCAGTGATCAATTTTTGTGCTAAAAGACTCTTGCCCCAACCACTGGGTAGAAGCCTGCCTTACACTTCCAGACCGTGACAGAACGCCTTCTCTACCCTACCCCGGAGCTAAACGGCTCCTTTGGGATCAGCGTACACTTGCCGCCATCTTGTTGCTTGGCAACAACCAGCCGGAGCAGCCGTATAAAGCTCTGGAGCATCACTTCGGATCTTTGGTCCTGACTGCGGGGTTCGCAAGACGACTAAAGTGAGTGAGCACGTGACACTGATGTTTGGCGTTATAAAACTGTACACTGTCTTGAGTAAAGGTCCATTCAGAACTTCGATCATATCCATACATTCACCTATCTCCTTCCCTAAACCCCTTTCTAATAATCCGGTAATTAAACTCCCAGCCGAGTTTTAATCAGTCAAAACATTCATTATCCTCCACAAAGTTCTAGTCAGTAAAGGTTATTGTTTATTGTTCTGTGTTAATCATTATTCCCATTAGGCTTGGGCGGTATTACGGTAATATCGTATACCACGGTATCTAAAGATAGCAACGGTATCAGTTTCAATACCGTCATATTTAAGCGCCAAAGTCGCACAAGCAACTTAACAGGAAAAAACAGCCGCTACTTCCGGTTTATGTGCTAAATTATGCTTCCACTCCCTTCCACCAGAGGTCAGACACCCTGTACTTTGTTTCTAGTCCACTATTACCATGTGTAGAAGAAGACCTCAAAGACGCGTCTCAGTGGGAGTGACAGAACGGCTCAATGGAAGCCTCATTCTCTACACGAGCTGATAAACATGAAAATGACAAATAAAAATACACCTGTGATGAAGTTTTGGTATTAGTAATGGCTGACTCTGATTCTGAGGGAGAACATCTACCTTTAGAGTCTTTTCAGCCGAGTGAAAGTGAGAATGAGCGAGTGAGTGCGTGTGTAACACAGCGGCGCCGCTGCTCGTGCCTTTCTCAGCGTCTCTCATAAAGCACACGCTGTTTTTCCCACATTTTGCCAAACATCAGTGAAAGAAACGGGAGGAAAACTAGTCGCTCTGGCCGCGGTAGTAAAGGGGCGGTTGGGAAGGGAAGCTGTGAGCACGTAGCACCTGCAGCTTTGCCTTTAGCACAGTTGATAGAAGCCGGGGCGGGTGTACTGCAGTGGCCGCGATAGTGACGGGGGTGTCGGGAATAATGCGGCTTCTATTGACAGCTGTTTGGGACAAATACGTGTTGGTCATCCTGACACTTTACCCAGTCGAGGAGGGCGAGGCAGGGGTAAACATAGTCAGCGCAAATGCGCTAATCAAAGCAGCGATCGTAATAAAAGTGATGGCTGTGTGCTGTGCTTCATGAGAGATCCCACACTCTAAAAAACTACTAAACTGTTCTGGATGTTTATGTTCATTTAATTCTGTTTGACTCTTGTATTTGCACTTTTTATAAACTGCTATTTGTTGCTAATAAAAGTTGTTTATATTGTTGTGCATGTTATTTTGTTATTGTTTCAGTATTAGTGTTTGGTATTCAGTTTCTGAACAGTTTAGGCACAAGCCAACAGTTTGGTGACGCTGTCTGAGCCTTACGTCATATTTTTTTTAATTATTCACGGTAATACCTTATACCGAGGTAAAATAGGGAGGAGGTTTGACGGTATCAAAATTTGGATACCGCCCAAGCCTAATTCCCATTATGTGTAATAACTGTGTATAATCTTTAATAAAATCCCATAAAACGTTAACGATTTTGATTTGGTGTTTTAATGTTTATGAAGACATATTACGAAAACAGGTCGAATTCTATTCCTTCAGATTAATTGAGACTTAGTAAATATAATCAGTTTCCCAGAACTTATCTGGGTGGTGCCCTCAACAAGACAATTTTGATAATAAAAATATTAGTTGATAATTTACCCAAATTAATAAATTAATATTTCTATAATCATCTACAGTACGCTACACAATGAAGGACTCAAAAACATCTCTCCTTCTTTTATTTCCCTGAACATACTGCAGTTTCTTGTCTGTCCAGTCTGAGCCTGTCTTGGTGAAAATGACAAACAGCAAAGCCATCATTAATCTTACTAAAGTCTCTACCGGATCAAATAGGCCACGGACTTCAGGGAGCATTTCTTTCAAAGCAAGCACAGCATCTGCAGGTGCGCACTTGTTTTTAAACATGCCCAATTTTTCAGTTTTCTATTTGTTAAAAAAGTTTGAAATATCCAATAAATTTGATTGTGTCCCACATGTTGTTCTTCACAAAAAATTACACTTTCATATCTTTCTATTTGAAGCCTGAAATGTGGCGAAAAGTCGCAAAGTTCAAAGGGGGCTGAATACTTTCACAAGGCACTGTATAAATATATCTCTAATATAATCTCATCAGAACATGCACCAGCATCAGTGTCAACATAACGTAGGCACAGCACCTCCTGCTCTTGTCCCATCCATAATAAATGAATACTGCAGCACTGGTAGGGACCAGATCTCATCTGCAATTGTCCTGATAATTGATGAACTCATCAAATTTATAAACTCATTTTGACAAGGACGTGTGCACTCTCCTCTTTGCAGATAACCACCTGGTGAATGACTCATCACCTTCAGCTTTGTATTTGAAAAGATGGTCACGGTTACCTTCATGATGTTCATGCTCCCTAAATGCCAATCCCTGCCTTGCCAGAAACATCTCACCCCCTCTTATTTTTAACAGTCTAGCCCTGTTATCTGCCTGCTGTGTCCTGACTGCACTGCTCAACTGTGTAGTGACTGGCCTGTTTTCATAAGCACAAGTTGTAACAGCTACTTTGTGACCCTTTGATTTCTCATGCATAGAGAATTTCTCAGGTGCATTTTTCCAGTTTTCAAACCCATTACTGACAAAAGCTGGGTCTATACTCTTGGCTTGTGCTGGTTTTTCTGTCTTGAAGTATTTAGAGCAGTAAAAACACCAACAGTACCCATATTAACATGCAGCCAGGGATGCTCCTCATACCAGGATTTTTTGAATGTCAGTGTCCGGTCTTTCATCAAAACTTGAGGGTCAGGTTGATATGGCTTTGTAATTTCATGTCAACACCCTGTCCCTCTGTGTTGCCTCGGGGCCCTTCTTGTTCTGTCCCTCCTTCTTCTGTCTGGAATCCTACTGTCTGTGCTTCCTCATATTGTCTTTTTCTACTGCGGCTGCCGTCACATCCTCACTTGACTGACTAGGGCCTGCCTCACTGTCATCAAGAATTGGCTGCAGGCCCCCACTAGATTTTCACAACAATGTAAAATACAACATATTCTTGAGAATTCTGGCTAAAACTACACTAGATCATCATTTCAAATGTCTAAGAATAATTCAAACTATTTGTTTTAATTTATTGATTTAAATTCTATTTAAATTTAATTATTAGCTGATTTAAATAATCTGTGACTCATTAAGAACTATATCTTGCCCATAATTTAAGAGCATAAACATGATTTTGTAAACATGATCTATATCCTCCGTGCCATAAACATAGTTTCCAGCTTTAAAAGGATGTAAAAAAAGTTGTTGTTTGGACAAACTTAGCACCACACAATACCGTACAATACACCTCAGTAAACCTACACAGTAGCCAGGATCCTAATTTAGTTTTGAAAGTCCAAATAAAACTATTATTTCTTGACAATAATTGTTTTATCCAACCATTCTCTTTGTGTTCATTCACTGTGTTTGATGCAAAAGCTTCTTGTCATTAGCTTGTCACATTAGCTATTCCTCATAACAAAATATTCTGCCACATCTGGAAAAGTCAGCAAACATAGGATACTTACATTGTTCGTTTAAAAAAAAAGCGAGCTGATTGTTTTTTGTTTCTTCTTTTTTTTTTAGTAAAAGTCTGGAAAAACCACCTGCTTAGTCATAGACGAAAGTATAAGCCTTTTAGTATCGTCCTTATACTATAAGGTCACCATGGTTACCGCTACAGGCACAACTGAGGCAGCGACCAGGTCCTCGTAGGACCCTGAGATCAGGAGTCTTAGCCGGTTGTAGAACGCACACAGAGAGAACAGAACAGCGTGTAGAGAGAGCGTGGTACAAAATAAAGGTGACTGGTAGATTATTACGTTATGGATCAGAATCCTTCCCCCAGTGCCATCTGCGCCCATGGACGGTGGGACCTCTCCCGTTTCTATTTAATTCTATCTATTTACTTCTATTCTATCTTTTTCTATCTAAAAAATTTAATTGGACCTTTTCCTCCTCAACATACCCCTTCATGTTGAGAACATGAATTAGCTCCTCCTAATACAAACTTCAATGCTAAAGTCTAAACTGAAGTAAAGAGTTTAGCATTATCTTAGCTGCAACTTCAGCGTCAAAACTGCAATCATCTCCTCCTAATTAAACGTGCTGTATATTTACACATAATGGAACATCCCAAGTGCTTGTGTTTCCAATCATGTTTTTTGTACCTGGATGCATTGCAGCCACCACCAGACAGCATCGCGACAGTTGTATCTAGCGCTGCGGCCTTCACCGAGCAAGTTGGGGATCAAACCGTGACGCAAGGTCCCAGCAAACGCCAGAATGATGTTACTATGGAAACAATAAAACATGTTACAATACAATCTACAATACTTAAACATTTTTAGACTTCAGAACAGTCCTCAATCCACGTACCGGGCCTCGATGTGTCTCCCGGTGAGCAGCATCAGACCTCTGAGTGCAATGAACGTGTCTCGGCCCCAGCAGCGGAAAATCCCAGCTGAGAAGTGAGGAAGACCTGCAGAAAACAGAACAAGTAACAAACAAAAAACATATTCTTTATCAATTTATAGAGATCCTGTTTTTAACTCAAAACAGCCACAAGCCATTAGTGTCATATTTAAATGGAGCTTTCAGGCATTGCACCAGTTTGATTTTACCTGCAGCCAGTGAGACGCAGCACTGCTCCTTCTCCCCCGTGATGGCACTGAGGCGATAGGGAACACCGTCTAGTTTGTCTGAAATTGGAGGCAGAGCTGGCAAACGTCTGAGGCTGCACATTTGGACCGACCCCAGAGCCAGGTGACGCACAAAACTAGAGCCATTCTGCACAAAACTGAAACAACAGCAATAGCTCAAATGTTATCAACAACAAAATAGCTATATATTAATTTTCTAAATGTCTTTGAAGGGATTGTTCACCTGGACATGAGTTTGAAGGTGGCGTCCAGGGCTGTGGTGTAAGTAAAAACCAGGATGGCATCAAAGTAGCAAGGGATGAGATAACGTGGGATGTGCTTCAAGTATTTAAACATGGCCGCCAACCACTGACCCACCTGAGAACACCATTCGACAAAGGGTTGGTGCCGACTTAATAAAAGCCTTTTTAAAGTTACTTAAACATAACATATCCTTTATCCATATAACTTACATGTGGGTTGCATATATTTGTCAACAACTGACATATTTTACTTTGACATAAGATCTGAATAAACCTATTGATGGGATAATTCTTTAATGGTTGATGTGTGATCCATTCCAGACCTGTGCCAGTGGTCCCTCTCTGTTGATGAGTCGGTTAGAGATGAAGTCAATGAGCCAGTCTCCTTGTCTGAGGTTGGCGCAGACCGGATGTCCCAGATCATTGTTGGGACGGATATCGGCCAGGACTGAGATGAGACCTAGAGAGTCAAGCAGAGGCATTTTAGGGTGTGTTCAAACCTTTTAAAATGAACTCTGGTGCGAGAATGCTCTGCGAGTGTGGTTCGAGTCCCAGACAGAGGTCTCGGGGGGTGCTTCTATTCTAAACCATTCTGAATGTGGTATTCAGAGAAGAACAGTGAACTGAAAAAAGCACCATAAATAACCGTTTGCACCTTGCAGTCCAGCGTATTTCAGGCTCTCCCATCCCGGGATGCTGTAACATCCTCCTCCGTCTTCTTGTTCCTCTGCTTCACAGCGAAACAGCAGCACGTTCAAGTCAGCCAGCGTCAGCTTCGACATGATCCTGTTCACAACACAAAACATTGTTCCACAAATTACTTTTCCTCACTAATCCTTACATTTACCTTCGTCTGACAAAAAACAAACTTGAATGTAAATTAATTTGAACTGAAATCACAGTTTTTCTTATTTAATGTGGTTAGCTGTAGAGCTACTGCAGCAAGATTAGTGGGACTGGAGCTGGACTAGACTCGTGACAAAAATAAAGCTGTGTGTGGCTGTGTGAGAGTGCAGCTGTAGACTTTACTGAGCCAGTGGTTTCTGCAGAGCCTCAGGGGGGTTATTGTCGGTTGTGCTGCCTCTGCGATACTTTGGGCTGAACTGGGACAGATAATACCTCAAGACCTCCACCACCGTCTGGGCCTTGGGGTCCAAACTCACCCTGTGGAAAAAAAAAATACAAGAGAAGCCTTTGAGTTTCAAAGCAATTCTTCCTGTTCCCTGGACAAAACACGTAAAAATGTAAATTAGTGAGTTCTAAAAATGTTTTTTTAAAGAGTTTCCAAAGATGCTGCTGAACTGCAAGCCTGACAGAATGAGTGACAGTGGACCACAATAACTCGCAGTGCTTCTTACTGGGGCCTTTGACGAAGATCTCACTTTTATCTGTAAACCCACTGTAATCTCAGTGGGACTTTCCTGGATAAATAAAGGTTAAATAATAATAATAATAATAATAATATAAAATTTATTTCTGCATTAAGTTTAAAAAGGTTTATTGGCCTTCATTTTGTAAATCCACCTGGTCTGTATAATCTGACTTATTAACTCTAAGTAAAATTGGGCGTGAAAATGATGTGTTTTAGAAATGTTGAGTTTCTTGATAATAAGGAGGAGTACCAAAGAGAATTAAATGGGTCCCAATCATAGATTGTAAAAAAATGGATGTCATTCGCCCATTGGTCCTCTATTCACCGATATTGTCGTTATGACAGGGCAATAAAATGTCAGTTACATCCGGGATTTTCGGCTTTTACTCCATAGTAAAACAATAGTTTTTAGTTAGCATAAACGGACGTTGTCTAATAAGTAAAAACTTAGCTCTAGAGACTGGAGCCATCTTTTTACCAGGCTGAAAACATGAGTTTTACACTTGTAAAGTCGCCATTGGGTTTCTCCTTATATTTCTGCTATTGGAGCCTGCCCTCTGGTGGATGGTGATATATCGCTGTAGTTCGCCATATGGCGGCGCCCTTACGCGAGGAACATTTAGGAGATTCCATGAGAGACGCTTGGTCCCAATACTGACCCCTGTGGTACTCCATATTTCAACCAGTGAGGCAAAGTTTAATCACCAATTAATACGACAAGATTGATGATTATTTAAAATATATACATGTCAAGGAAGAAAAACTAAGAAAGAAATGGCAGTGGTACTAAAAGATAAAATTCAAGTTGTAGCAATTTAATTTCTTCACCATTACTTTGTGTGTTATTCTGAAGAGAAAAACAATAGCTAATATTGCACTTAGCATGGCTGAAAGCGATGAACATGACAGGAGGATGGGCTTCCCCTAAAGCAACAAGCATGTGCATACAGTACCCTGCTAGAACACAATCACAAATTTGAAAGGTCTTTAAAAGTAATTTAAACAAAAATATAACTTTTTTCATTTTTTTTACCTGAAGATGATAATACTGCCAGGAGTGAGTTTCTGAAAGGTTATCTCTTGAACAAACTCTTGAACATTCTCTGAGCGGTCTTTAGTGGTCACTGCGGATTGCTTCACCACTGTGCTCTCCTGCAGCTGTAGGAACATTATGACCGCTCATATTAGCCATAGATCACATAAAGAAACATGTGTTTTCTGGCTACTACAAACTGTTTTGTTTGATCCCAGATTTACCGGCAGGTGCTCTTTAATCGCCACAGTGTACTCCGGCATGCCATTGATGTACTTGTCGTCTCTCACATAACCCCCATCCTTCGTCTCCACAGTCCGGGCCTCCAGCACCACCTCCTCAATCTTTCCTGGAAAATACAAGCAAATCAATCCCAGTCTGAAAGTTGTCACAAGAGGATAAATAAATAACCAATTGTAGAAATAGATTGACTAGAATAAGCTACGAGGTTCATTTCCTGTGATCACAGACCTGGGATGAACATTGGTGGCACGTTGGCGTCATAGTGGTGAGTTTTGGGGTCTGAGAAGGCAGTTCTGCACACGGCCACCACAGACTGATGTGTGCTGGGGGAGTGACGTGTGATGGCAACAATGTCTGCATCAACTTGATCCACATACACCTGGAAGACAGATGAACAGATATTTAGATCTCAGAAAAATGGGTGTCTGGAGTTTTTTATTTCTATTTACTAGTATTTAAAGTGATCATACAAAAAGTACAGAAGTGAAAGATGGTACATTAGAATACCTGAATAAAGCCCTGTGCTGCCAGCTCCTGGTGCAGTTTGTTTAGAGCCAGTTTTCCAGCAATGATCCCAGTCTGAGGGCCCACCTCCCCAACAGAGGTGGGAGACGCTGAAGGGTTCCACTTTGAGTAAAAGCGCTCCTCTTTCACCACAGAAATCTGCACAAATACACAAATATTGACCATTAATATCTTGAAGGAACTGTATTTACAATATACTATTCGAGTTAAAATAAATATAGTAAATAACTTGTACTGTACCTGGTGGGGCACTAGTTCATCGTATCCTCTGGTGGAGCCAGTGGCACAGCAGGCCATCGACACAAGGGCTGAACTAGGCAGAGAGTCCAGAGCCGACCGCAGCTGCAACAGTCACCAAAAATGACTAAACTGTTTTATCCAAGTCAAATTCTGTCCCTGCAGGGACACTGTAGCTCACAGGCTGTGGAAACGAGGGGTCTCACAGGCCTTTGTGATCTACTTAACTTTGTTATCTGTAGTTGCTCAACAGAGCATTTCAACTGTTATTTGTGTTTGATACTGACTACTGAAGTGAATTAAACTATATTCCAGTTGTTCTAAACATTTGGGTGTAATCAGAAAACATTTAAGACTAATAATAAAATAAAAACAACTGAAAACAATTATTGATAGGTATATCAATATAAAAATGTCTATTTCTTTAAATGTCTACAGCTAACCTGAATGGGGCACTCATTGTCGTGCGTTACATCGAGGAACATGGCATGAGCTATGGTGGGCATTAACGGGCGCAGACTAGGCTGAACAAACGCTCCCACTGGCTCTCCTCCGTAACGGTAGACCAGCCGGCCCTCCTCGTGGCTGTCTCCTGCCGACATGGCCTCTGTCAGTGGCAAACAAAGAGGAACAAGATTACATCAGACTCTAAACCCTGAAACATGGACTACACACAGCACACAACCCAACGAGCTAGTTTAATATCAGCTCTGCGTTACCACAGACGCATTGTACCTCGTATTAGTGACGAAATGCCCAGCCTCGTAACGAAGACATTATCCAGCTCCTCACTGCCGGTGAACAGCTCAGCCACCACATACAGGTTAGGACAAACAGATCGGGCCACGTCCAGCATGAACTACCATCCACAACAAAGCAACAGACCACAAAGATGCAAAAAAAAAAAGAAGGAGGTTTGAGAAACATGTCAAGCAAATAGTGTTAGTGATATTAGCCTCAGACAAGCCGCTAAAAACACCCAAGAACATTTCAGACATGGCCAGTGAAAAAGACAAAAGAGAGTCAAAAATGCCATCATTAGTCCATGCTTTTGGGAGTAGTACCTCGGACAAGGCTGCTTATTCCCAGCCGGTTAACAAAGACATTGTCAATGAGCTCGCTGCCTGTAAACAGCTCTGCTATCACATACAGATTGGGTCTGACGGATCGGGCTGCGTCTAACATGGCCTGGACCAGACGATACGTGACCAACACAAACAGAGAGAGGGACAGGCTCCTGTTACTAAAAACGTACAGAAAGTTAGAGTTTTCAGATTTGTTTTAAAGCTCTACTGTCAAGTAAAATACTGACAGTAAATGCTGTCAAGTATTTACACATACCAGGAGAGAACTGTAGCACAAAACTGCACAGAAATTAGATAATTTGGCTTGGCATATGCATTTACAATAGCTGCTTTGGGAGACGTATAAATAGCATTACAGTATCTTGTACAGAGACAGGGTTTATACACTTGTTGACATTCTTGTTCCTCTCTAGCTATGATCAGCAACAAACATTGTGTGCTGCATAAGTTTAAATCTGAGACACTAGGTCCTACAGGTCAGAAGGATTCTTTTTGAATCCATTGAAGCAGCTCTGTTGTCTTTGTTGTGCAGTGAGAGAAAAAGTTTCAGTGTTGCTTTCAAAAAGTAAAGTTACATAGTAAAACACATCAGCAAAACTATTCCAAAAATGAAACACCAGGAGGTTCAAACTATTTTTTTCAAGACATCACATGATACATTACCTCTGCTACGTGTAGAGGGGTGGAGTGGCAGTTGTCCAGTCTGATTCCGTGGAAATACGTGGCTGCGATTTCGGTGTATTTCTTCATGTGTTCCCACAGATAAGGACAGTCCTCCGGGCTTTTACCGTAGCGCAGTTTCACACTGTCGCCCCAACAGACCAGCTCACGCCGGAGGTACACGTTTGAGCCTGAACAGACCAGGGACACAAACCACTGCCATGACACTGGACTCACTCTGCTTAAAGTCTTGACCAATTTAACTTTACCTGGTTCTGCAAAGTTGAGCAAAGGGTCATCACTCATCACCCAGCCGTTGAAGGCCAGGAAGTGACAAGTCTTCTCAGGTTGATCCAGGAGCAGCATCTCCTCCTCCAGAGTCATGTCTCCATAAGGGAAGGTGAAATATCTGAACATGAATAGAATGTAACTATTACACAACGTGAGTTAAGCCTCTATTTTCCAAACTTTTTTTTTTATTTTTTTATTTCCCTATCTCAAAAGATATAGAAATTAGAAAGATTTGTGTTAGGTATAGATTACACCAACAATAGGTAATTTTCAGCACACTCTCAGCTTGGAGAAGCAGACAGGAGCAATGACAAGGCTCTGTGTTATCTATGGTTGCTAATGAGGCCAGAACAACTTTTATAAATACTAACAAGGCTTCTAAATGTGAGAACAGTACAAGTGTGTGTAGTGTAGTGTTACTAGGGTTTCCCATCGACTCTATAGCAGCTGTTGCTGCAGGAGCGAGAGGAGAACGTTTCTCTTGACGCCAACCAAGTGAAACTTAACCGGTTATTCTCCAGAGAAAGTGGAGATACAGTGCTGTCTTATCTTTGGTTTCTCTGCAGTGACACAAGTAGTTAGCAGTGGATACAAATAGAGACAGGAGAGGTGCTGAAACTTTAACTTTTCTTCGCAGCAGTAGCAGTATTTTTAACTGATACATCTCTAGATGAGCCCACTTTTAATTATACCAGCCTTGTTTATGAGACAGTATCTGTTTTTACAGTAACTTCGTTGCAATTAGCAAAGCAGCGCTGCGTGTGTTTAAAACTCTCAGTGTGTGTTTTCTGATACCGTTTAGTCTGAGTCCGTGATGTCTGAGTCTGAGGCCAAGTCCCTTTTTTTCTGTGTCTGAGGTTAAAAAGATTAGACCGTAATGTGTTAACTAGGCTTTACTATCAAGCAGGGATGCAACAATAAACCGTGAGCTGGTTAAAAATTAATTCACAAATGTGGCGTTTCCCGTCGGTTGAGATGTTAATTCGCGATTCATGTTTTAAACAACTCTGTTTATCACAAACTCACTTTTAACAAATTATTGCACACAGTTTCTATCAGAATTGTGATCATTCCTATCAAGAGTTAAGGACTAATGCAGCCTTCAATGTTTCAATTTTTTTTTTTTCTTGGCCCCATTCACAGCAATACAGTACATGGTTTAGTCTCTGTGCTCCTGCCTGTTTCTCCAAACTGTAGACATAAAGTAGATATAGCCTTTTACCTTGTAACCAGCGGGGTCTTCCTGGTGAGAGGTCCCAGTTTGGGTCCGTGGTCAGCCAGACGCTCGTACACTACAGTTCCCACAATGCAGTTCACCGCCTGAAGGAGAAAAGACATGTGATCAGGTATGGCAGAGGTTTATTTACACCAGAGGTGGCCTTACTTCATACAGTACGCTCCGATGGCTCTGTTAAAGTGCACGTAGCCCCAGAGGGTGTCAGATTTGGCAGATCTGCTCCTGTGTCACACATTAACACAGGTCAGGAGATCACATACTGTGCACATGGGTCAAGCGTGCTAAACAAAAACTTCTCATTACAGCTCAGGTAGATTAGTCCACAACAGTTGTTTCAATATGACATGAGGGTCTTTCAATGTGAAATCCCACCAAAAAATACAAATATAAAATCCTCAAATTACACCCGCTTGAATTGTAACAAACATTTTACACATGTTATGGTCACCTGGAATGACCCATAAGGCCAAACTGAAACAAAATTTAGAATTGTCGCCTATGAACTGGTTGTCTGCCGATATGAGACTAGTGCTGAGGCAAAGGGTTGTTGGGTTTACAACAAGATGCCAGTAGACATTAAATATACAGATCTTGCTTAGACGTGTCCTCAACAAAACAGTTATGACTCTTTGTTCCACCCTTTCTAATTTATTATATTTCATTGCACAATATAATTGCCCTGTCATCTTGGTTTAATTCTTTTTCTACTACATATTTATTGCATGTTGTTTTTTTTCTTAAACATTATCTTCTTTGCCCATTACAAAAATGGAACTTTGACAGAGACCATAAGCTTTAAGCCCCACTTTATTATTTAAAAATGCCAAATCCATTACAAATCTGGTTTGAAGGAGATTTTCAAAGATTTAGATGAACACATGTCTTATACTCTCTCTGGAGTGAGCTGAATGTGTTAACACAAACTTCTACATTCTTGCACCAGGAGGATATCATGGCTCCCTCACAATCTGAGCAGTAACTCCCAAAGATTGTGAATTGGGGCAGTAGGTGAAACGAAATGCACACAGAACAAAAGGTCAAAGAACAAGGACAAACCGTAGCACTGCGTAACTTTAGGAGCAATGCTCTCTGCTCAGATAAGAAAGTGTACTGTAAGTCAACACTGACAACCTGCTGTCTTTTTCTAGTAACTTTGAGGTAGGCAACAATTTCCAGCTAGTTTTAGGTCATTGATTTGGTTTAAACCCAATCTTGGGCGTGAACCACGTGTGAAAGTTTTGTCTTTTCTCTTGCTACAGTACAGAACCTGTGAAGCCAATCATCACCATGTCCTACTAATCAGACTGATTATTGTATTTCTCCAGTTCAGATGTAACATGAGCCTCTGAGGAGACATACCCCCCGTTGTCATGACGACAGTAATCGCAGTGCCTTGGTGCAAGAGAGAAACTGTAAGATCTGTGGGGTGTCCACACTCAGACCGGAACATTTACCTGCTCCTGGTGCTGGTGCACAATGTGGTGTTGTTCTTCATTGAGCTGAGTTAGCCTCTGTCTGAACAAGCCACAGCACTCCTCCATGTGCTCCGGAGACGAGCTGGAAAAGGACATTATACACAAAGAGCAAACTAAATAAAGAGATCATAGATATGCTGGATTTACACTGAAAACAAATGTCAAGGCTGAACGTATCTGTAACAAACTGTTTTTTGAGAGAAAAGTCAATCACAGACAAATCAGAGATGTAGCTTAATGACTGGTGTTCATTTGGAGTGGGAATAGTGAACTCATTTAAGTGATGTTACTAAAAATATACATATATCATGGAGAGGTCTATTTTAGTTTATTCATAAAGCAAAACAAAATGCATGTGATTTGGTTACTGAAACGGATTAATATCATTTATAGTGAAAAGACCTTACATTGCATATTAGCGTTTTATCTACTTTTACATTTAGTCATTTATCTGACGCTTTTATCCAAAGTGACTTACATTAAGGTTCCATTCACCAGGGTTACAGCTGGAACACCACTGGAGGCAAGGGGGGTTAAGTGTCTTGCCCAAGGACACAAAGACAGTATGAACTGTGGGGAGAGCCGAAAGCCCCTTCTTCAATTTTTTTTTTTTTTTAATATCTTGTTGTATTGTGCTACCTTGTAATGAGAATCTTTGTGTATTTAGCCTGAGAAATTTGTGGAAATGTTTTAATAAACCTTGTGAAACAACATTATCTTCATTAAACGTAGAAAAGAGTATCTGTCAGTATCTGGACACTTACAGTCAGGTCCATAAATATTGGGACATTGACAAAATTTTAATATTTTTTTCTCTATACACCACCACAATGGATTTGAAATGAAGCTATGAATTATGTTGAGATTATATATATATATATATATATATATATATATATAAAAAGTATTATAAATAATAATAATTAAAGCTGCAAGCAGCGATAAAGGCCCTCGCCTCCCTTGAGAGCGCGGGGACACATGCACTCGGAGGATTGCATTTTTCAAATACATAAATTTGGGTGGGAACTGGGTCAAATTGAGGATCATTTTGCAGAAAAATAATAAAAAAAAATATAACTTGAGCAAAGACGACAAGAATAAGCGCTGTCTATTGAACACACATGTGTTTAGGTCATTTTGCCCAAGTTTGGTGTCTGTGGAATGAAGCAGCTATTTTCTGTTGTTTTTTAAAAAAGAGGTGTATTCTATGTCGGTTCACATCTTCAATTCAAAATGGCCGCCTTCCCATGTGTGATAGGGTGTGGTCCCCATTGGCTTTTTTGTTCATAAGCCCATGCTGGATGTGTGTACCAAGTTTCATTTGCCGACGACAAACTAAAATTTTCACTTTCCATTGACTTTTTCCACATATTTGGGACGTTGCTATGGCAACACGTTTATAGATAGGGGGTGGTTGTCATTGGCTTTTATGCTAGTCATGACATAGGAGATGTGTGTACCAAATTTCATGTCTCTATGACAAACTAAATTCTTGGGTCCCATTATAAGTTTGTAGGGGGCGCTGGAGGGCCATTTCTAAAAGGTAACCACCACCAGTATTAAAAAAAAAAAAACAATAATATTAAATATATATATATATATATATATATATATATATATATATAAATAAAAACACACATCACACCTCTTGTCCCGTAGTAAACACTGGATATGTAATAGAATTGTGTTGTAAACTCTGTCACTTGAGCTCACTTGTAATTTGTCACATTAAAACTGTGTAAATGCATTGTCAACTGTTGTCAGACCTGTGAGGGATGAAGGTCTCCAAAGCAGAGTCCATGTCCACGGTGTTTCCAAAGCGACTGTAGTGTGGGTCCTGGATGATCTTCAGGCCTCCCACCGACTTATTCTGAGCTGACTTGGCTCCTAATAACACAAACACAATGTTGTTTTTTTCCCAAGATGCACAAAAATAAGATACAGCTACCATTACCATGAACTAGGCTTGGGCGGTAATACGGTATACCGCGGGATCTAAAGATAGCAACGGTATCAGTTTCAATACCGTCATAAAAAAAAAACAATGCACTTATATAGGAGACAAGGATTAAATATTAACCCTTTAAGCGCCAAAGTCGCAAAATTGCGACAAGCAACTTAACAGGAAAAAAACAGCCGCTACTTCCGGTTTATGTGCTAAATTATGCTTCCACTCCCTTCCACCAGATGTCAGACACCCTGTACTTTGTTTCTAGTCCACTATTACCATGTGTTGCCATTAAAAAAATTTGTAGAAGAAGACCTCAAAGACGCGTCTCAGTGGGAGTGTCAGGACCGGCTCAATAGAAGCCTCATTCTCTACACGCGAGCTGATAAACATGAAAATAACAAATAAAAAATACACCTGTGATGAAGCTTTGGTATTGACAGGGTGACTCTGATTCTGAGGAGAACATCTTTTGCGACTTTCAGCCGAGCTAAAGGGTTAATATTTAACTTGTCTCCTATATAAGTGCATTGTTTTTTTATGCCAAACAGTGAAATTGAAACTGATACCGCTGGAGGAGGTTTGATGGTATCAAAATTTGGATACCGCCCAAGCCTACCATGAACACTGCGTTTTCTCCCTGCTTACCGTTAAGTAGGAGAGTCCTGAACTGCTGCACGACGCTGTCCACATCGACTTGAAAGAACTCCCACAGTTTGATCTGAGGAAAGATGTCCTCCCACATCACACTGCGGATTGCCTGTCACAAAAAAAAAACTACAGGATCAGTCACTGTAAAAAATATTCATATAGGCTTTTTCAAAATATGAAATAAATAAATGTTCATTAAATCTTGAACATTCATTAGATGATAAATAATGTAAAATTAAAAGTATTTGTAAATGATCAGTAAGAGACTAAATTGATTGACAGTGAAAATCTGGAAACAGAAACTATGTCAAAAATATGCCCTATTTTTGGAAAAGAAAAAACTTAATGCTTTTTATTTGATTAAAAGAACAGAGAAACTGCTTGTGATTGGTTAACTACTCGGAAATGTCTTGTGTAAAGCATTCCGGGGAAAAGCCATTACAATTTTAGTAAAATCTCAGTTTTGTGCTTCATTTTAAGGTCTAGCCTGGTACAATGAATTAATTACTTAAAAAAGGTGTTACAGAGGAGGTTTTGTTTTATACAGTTTTGCAATATTACTTGTACTGTCTTACTAACTGATAGACTATTTAATAGGTGCACTGAAACAAAAAAAATATACATCTGTTACGGCCCAAAAGAGTCAAACATATTTAAAAGAGGACACAGGAGGCAAAAACTTTATTCATTTAGTTTTAGACTATTAAGCTTTTCTTTTGACTTGATCTTTGTTTTTACTCTTTTTCTTAGAATAAAAAAGAGAATCCAAAAAAAGGTGGACCTGGTGAGCCGGCTTTTATCTTCACTAAATGTCCAGGATGTGTGCACTCACTTTGAGGTGGCTGTCATCAGTGATGTCGGCAGGTAGGCCTTTAGCCTCGTAGCGTCCCTCCATGACTCTGGTGGTGAGGTGACAGATGGCTCTGTCCAGGAGCCAGGCCGGGCGCAGGTGAGGAGAGTTCACCAGGTTGTAGCCACACTCAGGGTGCTCTTGAATCCACACACTGTTGGCCGCTGAAATACAGATAAAACTTTAAGATCATACTTAACTGACAGAGATTACATTTTATTAAATGACATGGTAGCACTGGCTAATATGATCTCAAATTTGTATAATAATTCATTTAACATGACCAGTACTGATCACTAACAAAGCTAATGTAAATTATTACAATAATACAGTGGGGTTTGAAAGTTTGCACCCCAGGTAAAAAAGTGTATTAATGTGCATAAAGATGGCAACAAAAGATGGAAAAATCTCCAAAAGGCATTAAATGACAGATTAGACATCCTCATAATAAGTCAAAAAAGTAAGATTTTATTTCCATCATTTACACTTTCAAAATAACAGAAAACCAAAAAAATGGTGTCTGCAAAAGTTTGGGCACCCCGCAGAGTTAATACCTTGTACTGCCCCCTTTGGCAAGCTAGGACCTGACAGTGTCATGGATTGTTCTCAATCATTGTCTGGATAGACCAGGTGATGTCAATCTCAAAGGTTTTAAATGCCCAGACTCATCTGACCTTGCCCCAACAATCAGCACCATGGGTTCTTCTAAGCAGTTGTCTAGAAAACTGAAACTGAAAATAGTTGACGCTCACAAAGCAGGAGAAGGCTATAAAAAGATAGCAAAGCGTTTTCAGATGCCAATATCCTCTGTTCGGGATGTAATTAAGAAATGGCAGTCATCAGGAACGTGGAACCCACGTTTGACTGCACGATCCCTCCAGAAAGATCTGGCAGACACTGATGAGGTTAAAATAGAACTTTTTGGCCGGAATGAGCAAAGGTATGTTTGGAGAAGAAAGGGCACAGAATTTAATGAAAAGAATCTCTGTCCAACTGTTAAGTATGGGGGTGGATCGATCATGTTTTGGGGTTGTATTGCAGCCAGTGGCACAGGGAACATTTCACGAGTAGAAGGAAAAATGGATTCAATAAAATTTCATCAAATTTTGGATGCTAACTTGATGCCATCTGTGAAAAAGCTGAAGTTAAAGAGAGGATGGCTTCTACAAATGGATAATGATCCTAAACACACCTCAAAATCTACGGTGGATTACATCAAGAGGCATAAACTAAAGGTTTTGCCATGGCCTTCACAATCTCCTGACCTCAACATAATTGAAAATCTATGGATAGACTTTAAAAGAGCAGTGCGTGACAGACAGCCCAGAAATCTCAAAGAACTGGAAGACTTTTGTAAGGAAGAATGGGCAAAGATACCTCAAACAAGAATTGAAAGACTCTTGGCTAGTTACAAAAAGCATTTACAAGCTGTGATACTTGCCAAAGGGGGCAGTACAAGGTATTAACTCTGCAGGGTGCCCAAACTTTTGCGGACACCATTTTTTTTGTTTTCTGTTATTTTTAAAGTGTAAATGATGGAAATAAAATCTAACTTTTTTGACTTATAAGGATGTCTAATTTGTCAGCACATTAATACATTTTTTTACCGTGCTCAAACTTTTGACATCCCCCTGAGTCTGGGCTCATTTGAGTTTACCATGTTAAACTGAATTTAGACACAAGGAGTTTGTAAAGACAAAAAAAAGCGTTTCTTGAATTGTGTAAGAAATGTTACCTGAAGATTTCCCATGAAACTACAGCATCACAGTGTACGTGGACGGTTTATTTTCAATATGCCTCCACATTCAATCCAACACATATTGAGCACTATGCTTTTACTAAAAATATGTCACACAGTAGGTCTTCCAGTGCAACTAAGGGTACTTTTCCATTTACACTAGTCATAAGTGTCACAGGACTAGGCCTGGGACGGTTACCGCATTACCGCGGTCACGTGATGCCTACCGCGGGTCTAAACCTGTAACCGTCATCACCGCACAAAAAAGTTTCATGCAGACTGGCAGACTGCAAAACCGGAAGTAAGAGAAAAACCGGAAGTAAAAAAAACCTGCATGAAAGATAGAGGTGTGCGATACCGCTAGATTTGGTATCGATCCGATACCAAGTAAATACAGGGCCAGTATCGCCGATACCGATACCAATACCGATACTTTTTAATAATTAAGGTGGATGCGTCTTCAACCTAAATCTAAATGAATTTTTATGACTTTTAATTTGTTTTTGTGATTTGCATTTTGGTTTATTAATCAGTACTACAAAAGCTTTTGTTCAGAAACAACTTTTGGTTACTTCTGTTTTATTTAAATAAACAAAGTTACAAAATGATTACTTCACAAATATAGAAATGTAAAAACAAATTCTCTTTTCAAGTAGCATGTTAACAAAAAATGTTTCTCCTCTTTAGTGCACTTCTTTTCTTAAATAAACAAAGTCACAAAGTTTACTTCAAAATAAATATAAAAAATGTAAAACAAATTCTCCTTGTAATACGATATAATGAGAACAGCCATACAACGCTCCTCTTTCTCTCTGCTGCCATTCTCCGCCTCTGAATGTGACTGACTGCTGTTAGACATGCGCGGCTGAGCGGCGCGCGCCTGACTGCTGGTGGTAGCGCTAGTGGTGAGTCACGTGACGGTACAACACAGGAGAGGGGGAGGAGAGCAGTGTCGAGCACGAGCAGCACTCTTGAGAGCTTGCTCTGCTCTGTGACAGCAGCAGCATTTTGACAAACACGGCCAGGTCGCAAAACGAGAGAAACTGAAACTTAAGTATCGATATTTTCACGTTGGTATCGATCAATACCAATACCAACGTTGGTATCGATATTATCGATATTAGTATCGATCTGCCCACCTCTAATGAAAGAACGCAATAGAAACGGCAGACTGGATAAAAAATGAAAACAGTCATTTCTTCAGAGAAAATTCATCCTGCATGTTGATTCCCCAGCAGAAGCATCGCTTGTATGTATATAATCTTTGTTCTGACTAAGTTAACTTATAAGCATTTCATTTTGTGCTGTAAAAGTAATGTTCATGGAAGCTAATGGCTTAGCTAAAAACAAATTTGCTGTTTGTTTTCTAGGTTCACTCTCTCGTTTTTCATCAGTCATCTCATATGTATGGATTCAGTTCAATGTGAAGAAAATAAATCTACATAAAAAGAACTCCGGATTTCTTCATGTTCATGAATAGAGAGAGTTTATCTCACTGTTTAGTTGGAGTTGTTACACCTCAGCGAGAACAGTACAGATTGTTTGATGACGACGACTGTAGCCTAATCTGAAGGGGTTGATTGCATAGAATTTATAGCTTTTCAACCGCGGTAAGAAAAATTCAATACCGTCCCAGGCCTACACAGGACACTTCCAAATCTGTCTTGGATGCAGTCAGGAGTGTATAATACTTTGCGTTCTCCCGTCAGGTCTGCATGTACACTTAAAGCAAGACAGTCCAAGAATTTACAGGAACCGGAGGCTTTTTGGCAAAAAGAATGGGTAGCTTTACCTTCTGAGAAAATAAAGAGCCTCATCCACAACTACCACAAAAGACTTCAAACGGTCATTGATGTTTTTAAAAGAGTAAACACAATTGTTTGACAATATATGGTTTCAACCAACCACTAACTATGATTGAAAGAGAAGTCATTTGTGAATCCTAAAATCCTAATGCAACCCCTGCAAGCCTTTTCAGGACCTGAGGAAACTTTTTAGGAGAAAGGTGCTCTGCCAGTGTAATCTTTGAATTATTTTGAACAATACTGTACTAAGTTTGGTTTTCTGTATTCAAGTTGGATTTAAATAGCAACTTTACAGGTGAAATAAATATTTACATAAGGTGGTTTGGTCTCCAAGTCCATAAGGACAGTAGTGGGGTTTTTTTGTAACTCTGATTAAAAAGTAATTTGACAGGCCGATCTCCACTACAATAGTCAATAATCTTTTTGCTTTTTGTTTGGAAAAAAAAAAAAAAAACTGATAAGATAAATTGTCTGTTTCTGTTCCAAGGCAGCTGCACAATCCTCATCTGACATCATCAGTGCCCTGAGTCTGGGCTTATTTGAGTTTAATGTTAAAGATGAATAAAGATAGGCTGTATGTACTGCTGAAATAAACTGAATAAGACGTTCAACAGCCTCCACAAGTAGTTGGCTGTAAATCCCCAAAAGAAAACAACCGTTCTTGGACTACATTTAAATTTACAGAACTTGTTACCATCAAATGAGATTCTCTGAGGCTCAGTCAACAGTTCCACCTTTTTGCCACTACACTGCTGCACTCTTGGTCCAAACAGAATGGGACCAGAATTTCAAAAGTAGGCTTAAGTTGGGGACCCTTCGTAACGCTTCTTTTCTATTTAACAAAGTGGTCTGTTTCAAACTAAACCATTCTGTCATACCAGTAAAATACTTTAAGTATTGTACTTTTTTTGCTAAACCAGATATGAGGTAGGGCTGAAACGATTCCTCGAGTAACTCGATTACAAAAAATGATCGAGGCAAATTCCTCTGCCTCGAAGCCTCTTTTAAATTATTTTAAAGCTCACATTTGTTTCGCAATGATTTTTTTTTATGTGACAACGCGTTTACGTCACCGACAAAGCGGAAGGAGTTAGCGTTAGCAGTGTTTTGATATGAGATTGTGTGCGCAATCTGCAAAATGGAAGGCAGCGATAACAATAGCGATGAGCAAAGAGTAGAAACAAACAGGAGAAAACGACTCAAACTGTCCAAGGTTTGGGATCATTGCTTATTAAAACGTAAAGAGAACATTGTGGCGTGTGTCCATTGCAAGATCGAGCTAGCATACCACAACAGCACAAGGTCCATTCTGCAGCAGCAACAGAAGACATCCACTCTACTCAGACCATAAAGGAGACCATAAACCGTCAATGCAGCATTAAATAAATGTGATTGCTAGTCAAGATGAAGGCTGTTAAATCAACTATGTAATGGACAACCCACGACGGGCAGTACAATTATGTGAAAATATACCACACGCGGATACTAAGGGGCCGTTATAGTTTATCCATAGATTGTATAAATATGGATGATATCCGCCCATTGGTCCCCTATTCACCAATATTGTCATTACGAATGGGCAATAAAATGGCCGTTACATCCGGGCTTTTTCCATAGTAAAACAATAGTTTTTAGATAGCATAAACAAACAAATCAAAAATTCACCCCCCCCAGAGATGTCATGTAGTAAAAACTTAGCTCTAGAGACCGGAGCCATCTTTTGTACCAGGCTGTAAACATGAGTTTTACTCTTGTAAAGTCATCATTGGGTTTCTCCTTATATTTACGCTTTTGGAGCCTGCCCTCTGGTGGACGGAGGTATATCGCTGTATTTCGCAGTAAAATCACCGTATGGTGGCGCCCTTACACGAGGACCATTTTAGAGGTTCCATGGGAGAGGCTTGAGTTTATCCCACGGCTACCAAAGAACTTAATTTACTGCCAAAAAAAAGTTGTTATTGGCCTTTACGATGAAATATACTAAATTCTTTATAATGTGAAAACATGCATGTTGGTTATATCATTTACAGTTTTTAAATATACATTTAAATTAATTTTACACACTCAAAGCATTATTCTATGATTGTATATCGAACATTACATCTTGCTAGTTATCGCATATTTACATTTTACATGTTCTGCATCATATTTTTCTTCAATATCGAGCTGCCATAATACAAATTATTCTAGTATTCACAAGTATTTAGTTTGATTGCCATTAATAGGATTTATAAATGCACAGCCATGAACCTGCTGTATAATAATGATATTATAGCTTACTTAGTAATAAATATCAATAATTATTTTTTCACCTCTTTTTCAGTAAATCATCACAGCTTCGTATGGACAGATATGTGCGGACAGCTACTTCATGTTCCACTGTGCAGCTGAGCATTCCAAGAAGAAGACTTATGTTCAGAACGTTTAGTTAACTTTTAGTTCTGAATGTAAATGATCATTAAATTCCCAGTCAGAAGAGGGCCGACATCTTCACCTCCGGCCAATAGAGGGCAGTGTTGTATTCAAATACTTTAGAAAGACTTTAACTAGAAAATACTTTAATATTTAACTTGAGCCAAATGTTCCTAAAGAACTTTATATGTATATGTTTTGGTTGTCAAATGATGCTCGCTAAGAACTTAATGTAGACATTGTATTCTTATTTGTTTTACAAGAGTGTACAAGAGTTTGTTTATTACCACGCATGCTTTTATTTTGAAGTGTGGAAACGGAAGTGCAACGGTATGGATATGTTCTCGCACTTTCTACATGAAGCGGCATTCTGATTAATGTTAACCAGAAGAAAGATAAAAACATTTGGGTACTTGCCTTGTAAATATATATGGTTAAAAGGATTTCCTCTATCAATTAGCTCCTGGCTGATGAAGGGCACAAGGTACTGTTTTATATTTATTTTGTGTGATCAACTTTGAGAGACTTTGAAGTGTTTATATTTTCTACTACTTCTGAAGCTGTGAGTTAACGTTTAATGAGTTGTTAGCATAAATGCAGATTTAGAATGTCAGTTATGTCCATTTCAATTAATAACAATGTTATACATAGAAGATGTGATTCATTGTTAGTTTAGGTGTTTTATTGAGTTCACAACGTTCTTTTAAAAAAGGGAAATTGTTGTAACTAAAGCAATTCATATATAGTAGCACGTAAGAAGTTTGTCAATTGTTTTTAAAACTCATTTTGGTAAGTGCTTTATTTGCATTAAAGCCTATATACTAAAATTAGCTTTATTTTTACACTATTTTAAATGTATACCTACCTTATTGCAAATGTGTATTGATTAGTTTATAGGTTTGTGGACATTTATGTACAATTTGTAAGCAATTGGCTAATAATTGATTTGTTTGTGTGTTTGTATTAGGCCTGGGCGAAAAATCGATCGAATGAATTAATTCGAATTTTTTGTGGCGGGCGATTTAAAAAATAAGTAAATTGAGTTTTTGTGTAACGGCGCATTTTTGGCTCCCCGGAGCTTCCGTAGCGGTAGTTTCACAGCAGAGCAGTACGGCACGTGACAACAACATCATAGCACACACAAAACAGCAACAGAAAGCGACAACATGGCTAACGGTGAAAGTGGGAAGTTTGTTCTCAAGAAAGGAATAAAATCATCTGTTGTTTGGAACTGGTATGGGTTTACTGCGACAAGAGACCTCACGCTGTAACATTTGCCTAAAGCCCATCGCAGTCAAAGGCAGCAGCACCACAAACCTATTCCAACACATGAAACAGAGACATCCAGCCGAATATGAAAAATGCCAGTCTCTCAGACGAACAAACACGCAGTGACCAACAAGCCTTAGCTAAAAAACAGCTAACTGTAGCCGAATCCTTTTCACACGGCACCGCATATGACAGGAAAGGGGCACGGTGGAGAACAATCACTAAAGCGGTCACTTTGCACATAGCCAAAGACATGGTACCCATATATACAGTGGAGAAGAATGGGTTTATTAATTTGATTAAAACCTTAGACCCCAGATATGAGCTACCCAGCCGCAAGTACCAAGAGGGTGTTCATTTATTTATTATTCATCCCAGAAATGGGGGTTACATTTGTCTTGCTTTTAAATAAAAGCAAAATTTGCTTTAAGTTGTCTGCCGTTTGTACTTATTGCTTTTCTTAATAAGTAGGGGGGGAAATCGGAAAAAAAATCGTAAATTGAATTTAAAAAAAATAAAATCGGAGATTTTATTTTTAGGTCATATCGCCCAGCCCTAGTTTGTATCATTCAGTTCTTACGGTGTTTTGAAGAATAAACCCTTTATAAACATCAGTTCCTGAGAGTAAATTGCATCTGTTCAGCCGGGAATGCTACATTGAAAGTTAAGTTGCATGACTTAAAGCCAGTGTTTTTGTATTATTATTATTAAGTTAATGTATGCCTTAGTTTTTATACTTTAAAAAGTAATTTGAAAGTAATTAATTTTATTTGTTTTTGCATCTCAGAAAATGCTTTATTTGAAACCTCAAATGAATGGCACTTAAATGCACTTTATTTTCATTGTTCACAGTACAAGTACAGATAGAGAAAGAATGGGTAATAACTAAATGTTTATTTTTGATGTATGCATTGCATTCTATGCATTTAAAAAAATAATTCCATTTAAAAAAAAAAAAGGAAACGTAGTTGTTCTTTTTAAGAGACCTTTAGAGTCTTATTTATTTTATTTATTCTCGTGCATATTTTATATTGCACTTTTATTAAGTAAAAATACATTTTATCCGATTACTCAATTAATCGATTAAATTTTCTGTATAATACTCGATTACTAAAATATTCGATAGCTACAGCTCTAGTAAGAGAGAAATAGGTTGTTAATCTATGCTTCGGCTTAATGTACATTGTACGCTGTCCTAAAAATAAACCTTTTTAATTATTTTATTAAATCTTTATTAAATTGTCAATATGCTGTTCTATTACATTCCTAGGGTGCTCCAATCAGGATTTTTGATGACAATCACAAAAATATCGGCTGACCACCAATCACAAGGTCTATTTAATGTATTAAATTAAAAGCTTTCCGCTGAATTAATCAGACGGCAGCCACAGCAAAAGTCCCCCATTAAGTTCACCCTGCCTCTGCACTGTACTCCATCAGTAAAAACAATCATCTAATCTGAATTGATGTATTTTGTCACATGCTTTTTTTAATCACATGCATTGAGCACAATGTGTAGCATGTAACGTGCCTCTCCACTCACTGCTCTCAGCGGAGACTTCAGCAACAGGAGCTATACACGCTCACAGACACATACACAAAGGCCTTGCAGATGTGATAATATGATGAGCTGCATGCACATGTGAGGTGATGTAATTCAGTGCAACATATTATGCTGTTTGCCTTGTTTTACTGTTATTCAGAAAGTAGCTTGTGAATACCAGTGAGCTAAAGTGTAGTTTGCAGTATTTTAGAGTCTGTGAATAGCACAGTCTGTTGCGCTAACAAGGCACTCACTTTCAATACTTGTGCATCTCTTTTGGTTTCTTACCGTCTTAAGTCTGTGACAGAGAGCAGCTGAGCCGCTCCACTCATATTAATGTGACTTTAAATATCTGATGGGTTTGGTGGAGTTGTGGAGCCTATTTATGTGGGAACAAACAGTGAAAGTCTTCCACGCTTTGTGTCATTTGATTGGCGCTGCCGAAAAGTTGTTTTAGCCAATCACAATATTTTTATATATTATATATTTATATATATATTATCATATTTGGGGGCCCTTATTACAGTCTTTGAAACACAGTGATCTAGACACAAGGAGATTACAAAAGTGTGTGATGGTCACTGCAGTCAAGTCCACTCAAGCACACGTCACTGTTAGCGGACTCCGTTTAGCAGACTCCGTTTAGCGGACTCCGTTTAGCGGACTCCGTTTAGCGGACTCCGTTTAGCGGACTCCGTTTAGCGGGGAGTGATTATTTAGATGTTTTTAAAGACACTTTCATTAATAAGTAGAAGAGAAGGGTTGGTTGGTCGATTAGATGATGTGAAGTGGAGATTTTAGTCAGTATTTGTTTTCTACTGTTGTGTGTTGATTTCAGGAAGCCTTTGTTGTGGAACAGTTCTTTCAGTCACTCACCAGTGTGATTGTACACAATGTCAGTGATACACAGCATGTTCCACTCTGTCCTCAGCCGCTCCACCAGAGCCCCCACATCCTCCCAGCCGTAACTCTTCCCTGCAGGACTGAACTCAGGATTGAAAGAAAGTTGGTCCGCCAGAGAGTAGCACGACCGGGACTCCCCCAGAGTCTGCAGAGGCGTTAGGTGGATCATGTTGTATCCTGGGAACACAAACATGAATTCATATGGAAAAAAAGTTAGTCACTTGTGTGTCCATCCAGGTAAACAATAAATAGGAATAATAAAAAACATCTGTATGGAGCAGAAGGAGTTGCCAGTGTGTTCTCATACATGTGCCCCACCTCTTTTAATGAATTAATGTTATTAAGTCACTTGTATCTTTTACATAAGATGGTGGTTACATCTCACTACATCAAGTCACAAGTGATTTTAGTAAGAAAAAACAAAATAAATTAAGTTCTTGACCTGAACTAGATCTACAAGGTCACACTACACCTTTTTCGCTTTGTGGAGCCACACTCCTGAAATTGTGAGAAGTGTAAGAGTTGGTTCAAATTAACCCGATTATGCTCGAGTGTGAGCTAGTCTTTAGAGCTATGCAGTCACAAAATCTTAGCTCTAGGGATATCAGCTTCTAGCTAACAAATTTGTCAATGAAGCTGTTGGTTATTACAGCTGGGTCTACTGTCAATAGGGCTGTGCAATTAATTGCAAAACATTCGCAATTTAAACGCATGCAAATTTTAAATTGCATATGATTGCAATTATATTTGTTAAAGCCGGTAAAAAAAAAAGTTGTTTGTTGCCGCACTGAATGCTGCATCTTTAATAAATGGTCCTTCAGTTAAATGTCTTCATATTCTTATTTAATTCAAAAACAAAGTGATTCAGAAAGAAGGATAAGGAGATCAGAAATCTCTCAATTAGAAATTAAATCTTTATCATTTCTAGATCTAGCTAGTATTTGAACTTATGTACCTCAATCTGATTGGTCATACTGTAAAGTTTTTTAAATGTATTATATGTATTATAAGTGATGCATTATATCACAGTGAGGAAGTCCGTATTTAGGGAAAGTAAAGCTCTACAACTGAAAGGTCACACTGTCTAGATTCTGCCTACTCCATCTTTAATGGTTAACAAAAAGGTGGGACCACACTGCCAACCTGATTCCTTGGCCACTCGGAGTCGGTCGGACCAGTCGTCCAGGTGTCCTAAACATTTGGACAGGTAGGTCTGGATGGTGATGCTGTCCAATGGGAGAACGTGGTTATCTGCACCGACTCGGAGCACTGGGTCGACAACAATGTAGCCTCCTCCGGAACGCTCAGTGCCTCTGAAGAACATAAAACAGATAACGGCACATTGACAAGAGTGGTTAGCACTCACAGCAAGAAGGTCCTGGGTTTGATTCCCATCCAGGGCAGGGCCTTTCTGTGTGGAGTTTGCATGTTCTCACTGTGTCTGCGTAGGTTCTCAGTGTGCACCAGTTTCCCCTACCACTAAAAGACAGGTTTAATAGTTTATATATAGTTTTATTTTTATTTATATAGCGCCTTTCCAGAGCTCAAGGACGCTTTACATATCAATTATTCATTCACTCCACAGTCACACACTGGTGGTAGTAAGCTACATCTGTAGCCACAGCTGCCCTGGGGCAGACTGACAGAGACGTGGCAGCCATTCCACGCCTACGGCCTCTCCGACCAACACCATCAACATTCTAACACATTCATACGAGGCAAGGTGGGTTAAGTGTCTTGCCCAAGGACACAACGACAGTATGAACTGTGGGGAGAGCGGGAATCGAACCTACTACCTTCCGGTTGAAGGACGGCCGCTCTACCACTGAGCTACTGCCGCCCATTTAATAGTTTCCCCCCAAACATGGCCAGGTTGTCATTGTAAATGAGAAGTGGTTCTCAATTGACTTACCTGGTTAAATAAAGAATAAATTAAAAAAATTAAACAAAATGATATTAAAAAAAAAAAAAAAAAAAAAGGGTGCATTACAGAAGATCCAGAGTTTCTGTACTAGTGTGCCACATCTGGCGTTAGGGGTACTGCATCCAGTGTCGTGCGTGTTCACTGTGCGCACGCTTGTACGAGTACGAACAAACAACAACCGAAGAAGAATCTGCCAGTTTTGAGTTCGCCTGACGCCTGTCTCTTCCCTGTGTTCACAGGATTCATTTTCAACCTTGCCCGCTAGCGTTGCTTAGTTTACTTGTGCCGACAAATCAGGTAGTGAGAACCAGGTAAACGAGCGTTATGTGACGTCCGCTGAATAAGCGATACCTTCTCATTTAACTGACTGTACAGGCTTACAGAGGCAACCGCGGTGAATTCTGCACAGCCTGTTGACGATCCATGGATGGGTTAGAACATTTTTTATTTGAACCATTAAAACTTCGTAATGTATTTTTAAGTCAACTTAGCTTGTTCAAAGTGCAACACAACATTTTCCAGACAATTTATTCGTTTTCTTCCAGATTTCATGATTTGAAATCTGAAATTTTTGGTAACCTTATATTCCAAGTTTTTCTAGGATGTACTCAATCTTGCACTTACATTTCCTCAGAACAAAAAGGTTAAAATATGGAAAACCTGAAAACATTAAAAGTGGTTTTACACCAATAATTTTAACAAATTATTGGTGTAATTATAAAAGTAAAATCCAAATCTGTCAAATGTAATTCTTTCATAATTGAACTTGAGTTAAACTGTGGAGATTAGGTCTTACCCATATCCAAAGTAGTACTGATAGGAGCCGGCGTTCTTCAGCTCCAGAGAGCAGTACTTATCGGAGTCATCTTCTCGGCCTGAGGGGTAGTTCCAGGTTAAAGCTCTGAAGACGTGACGCCTAAACGGTTGTCCTTCAAGAGGGTAGTTGGTGTGCACCAGGACCCTCCTGCCCTGAAGACTGGCACCAAGTCGGAACTGGAGCTCAAACCCTAGACAGGATAGGAACATCAAAATGAAGAGTGTCATTGGAGCAAAACAAAATGCTGCCTCAGTTATTTTTTAAAGTCAGTGTCTTTAAGCCCATTCCTTCTAAGCCCAGTCTTCTCTGGTTGGTCAGACGTCAAAACTTATCTTTATGTTCTTTTAATGACAAATAGATAAATAAATAAACTGAAGAGTTTGAAGAGGTAGTATTCTTTTTGTTTGTTTTTCTGAACAAAACAAAATAGTTTAACATGGGTTTTAACTAGCTTTAAACTGATTATAGATGGATTTGGATGGGTTTCTTGTGGTATACCCTGAAACTGTTGTTGACTGCTGTTTTTGAGTGGTTATAGATGGGCACTGATTTTTAACCACCTGTGATGCTGTAATGCTGCTGCTTGCACCAGAGCAGCTCTAATAAAATGTAGCAGGGAAGTGCTGCATCTGCTGACACTAAGAATCACCAGAGAAAGTTCTCCATGATGTCTTTTTATACGTTTAGCCATATTGCCCAGCCTTATTTATGGGGGCAGATGCCCTTCACTAATACACTGGCTGCAGTATTGGTGCATTTATGTGTGCCTTGGGAAAACGGTTTTCTGAGTTGAAAAATTCACAAACACCTGCTAAAGTCAGAACAACAGCTTGGAAACTCAGGTGAGTCGGAGTTGCCAGACATTCAGTGTTTTCGGTGTTGACATTATTTGCATCATTAACATGGTGGAGAAAAGCAACTGTTAAAGATATTTTAGCAATATCAGTCATTTTAAAGTATTTCATACCAACTGTTTGGCACGTTAATAACTTGATAATATGATAGCACAATTAGTTTTTGACCTTATAGGCTTATTTAGACTATATACACAAAGTATTTATTTAAGTCCGTTATTTTAACTTATGTTTTTTTAATAGGCTACCTTGTCTTGAACCGCTACTAATAGGTAAATAATTGCTAGATACTTTGACTGTATTAACTGATTTAAAAATAACGTTACCAGTGACATTTAGGCATTGTATTAAACAAAGGTATTCCTGCAAGTCACAGTAAACGCAGCCAGATTACGTCCGAGTCACTGTTTCCCCAGAGTGGGCTGTCCGGCTATATTTAGTCTATATATTTAGCCACACAATCCCGATCATGTAGGCTGCAAATGTCAAACAGCACACGCCTCTGCAGCACGTCTCCCTCAGCTGACAAAACAGGCAGCCTTCCAATCACCAGATGTCCCAATAAACTGGATTCAGCAGACAGTAAAGTTGACAGCTTCACTGTAGCACAATGATGGCAGCATGCGGCCGTTTATGAGGTCACTGAGAAAGGCCATCTCTGGGTTAGTTTTCAGTGACCTTTGAAGTCCACTTCCCCTTAAAACTCATCCGACTAAACTGCATATTCTTTGTTTTATATTTACTTAATTTACCAGTCAAAATTGTCAAGTAATTTTCTCAACCTTAACAAAAGCATAGTAAATTAGTAGGGTAGTTTTAATTTTAGTCTCAAACAGAGCAGCATTTGTCTTCTGATGGTTTGTAAACCCTTGAGTGTCAGGGCACTTTCACAGCTGCCTTATTTGGTATGGTTTAACTAACTTTGATCCAAAACAGAATCTGAAGTATGAAACATCCTCGGTACAGATAAAACAAGACTTTTTTTCTATATTTAGGGAGGCTCCAATTCAACTTTGTCTGTACAGATCCACATAATCTAGGTATATGTGTTTTTGTGACACATACACAACCTATGCAGATTAGCAGCGTAAAACACTACTCAGTTTAGGAACAGCCGCCGCTCATGTTTTTTGTTATTTCATGAGCTGTAGTTCCACACCCCTGACCCTGGCTCACCCTTACGTTCAGCGTGTTGACTGGGTTTGTGTGTCAAGTGTCAATGTAATGCAGCTGTTGCTGAGTCATAAACATAGAATTATAATACAGGGAAAGTATTTGCCTCATTAACAGACACTGATCTAGCTGTTGTTTATGTATTGGGTCCAGTATTAGAAACCGTATTTACAGTGGTCCAGACGGTTCACAACAACACAAATTCAAAAAACATAAATGTTTATGTTGCAACACAAACAAATGAGCAACACAGAGAAGTGTGCGGTTGAACTAGCTACAGAAGCCACTGTGAGTGGTGCCACTGTGCAAATTAAATTACTTATGAGAGTTTGCATCAGCACTGGTCGAGAGAAATGTAGATCTGCACCCGTGTGTGAAGATATTAGTCTAAAATGTTAGACTAATGAAACATTAAAGGTTGAAAAAAAAAATAATAACATTTTGCATTTAATAATATTTTGTTTTGGGGGTTTTGTTACAGTAACAGCAAAACAGAGCAAAGAGAACTACAGAGACAATCATTCTTTGCACTTAGAATCAGAAGAGCTAGGATGGCTGCTGATAGTGTTGTGAGAAAACCACTCCACACCTCAAAAAGTTTTGAAACAATAAAAACAGGAACAGAACGTAAAAGGAACTTCCACCGAGTTCTTTAAATGCAAAAAGTGTTATTTTGATGTCATTATACACTATAAATAAAAACTTTATTTTTTAATTTCTTTTAGGGACAGCCTACAATGTACATTAAGCCGAAGCCATACTCATTTTTCTAGTTTGTCTTTTTCCAACACCTAGACCTAAACTAAACTAAAAGCTTCCTTCAGTCACCCTGGAACTTTTTTTGCAGAGTCATGAATCTTTGGCCACAGGAATGTACCAATTAAAAGGCTTTGTATCAACAGGCATTTGGATCCTGCTGATGATAACTTGCTCTGGCATGGGCAGAGAGTGTGGTGAAAAACATTCTTCACCTTATTTACCTTCCTACAGTGAACTGGCAGCATTACCTTGTTCCAGCCGGAACAGGGTCCTCTCCAGGTTTTCTTTTTCGTTAAGCATCAGAACTCGGATTTGCTTCAGATGCTGTGGTAACATGTTCAGAAGATCGCCCTTTAAAATAAACCGCTCCCTGGCCTCCTGCAGAAATGACAGAAACAGATCTAGATTAAAAAAATATAACAGACATAGTCTTCGAACTGCCCTAACTATGGACTCATACTTCCATTTTTACATGTTAGCGGCAGAATGAAATTCTTAACAGGTGTGTGTGTTCTGCTTAAAATCACTCAAATTCTGTGGGTCAGATTGCAACAGTGCACTTTTTCAGTTCTGATAAGATTGTTACACAGCTGCCTTTAGAACAATCAACACGTGCAAGTTTGCAACATCAACATTGTGGCACACGTTGCCAAATCAGCTGCGATAAAAGGAAGCACTCACAATTCACAATTCCACATCTTTTTGATAGTTTATAAGGATTTTTTTAATTTTATGATTTGTCCATATCTTTCTATCCATTTCAAAAGTAACAGAAGAGAAACACGCTGAATAAAAAGAGGTGGACCATTACTTTTACGCAACAAACCAATATTTACCAGCACATATTGAACCGTGAAGGTCGTAGTGAATGGTTCAACACTGTATTGAGAATTGTTGCACACCTACTGAATATTGTACTTCTTTCAAAAAGAAAGCTAGTATTTATTAGCTACAATCATTTCCAGTTTTAGAGTCAGCCTCATCCACCTCACTTTTGTGAATTAAAAGATTTCATTTAAAATGGTGGGGAGTTGATGTACATAAAGCACTGAATAAAGCAGTAAGTGTCTAGTTTTGAGTGCAGCAATATACAGCTGTACCTCCAACCTCATATCACTACACACCATAGTTTATGAACGCCTGTTTATTATGGGCCATTGAATCCATGTTTTCAAAGTTCACTTAAAATACAATTTATTAAAACAAAAACGATTCAATAGATTTAGCTTTAGAAAAACATTCAAATGATATTTTGTAAAGAAACATTCCTCTCACAGCTCTGACCCAAACTCTGCTGAACTGAGCCGACTGGTACTAAATTACATTACATTTAAATTTGTGTGTTGATCTCTCTATCTATCCATACATACTAGGGACAATATTAGAATTTTGTGTCACAATTATCCTGGCCACAATAATTGCGATTAACAATATCACAATAATTATGAAATCATCCTTACAGTTTGAAAATGTCACTAAAACATACTAGAATCTCTTTACAATACTTTTTGTGGTTAAACAAAATTGCACTTTGTTGAAAGTGAAAATAACATGAATCAGGGCTTGACATTAAGCACTTGCCCAGACAACAAGATCCAGCGGTCTAAAAATGTTGAATGGCTTTAATCAACAAAAAGAAAAAAAAAAAGTTTATTTGTTTTGGTCTTCTTTTCCTGAAAATCTTAACCTAGTGTAAATTCAGATTACATTATTTACACAATTCTTTTTTTTAAATATATATTTCGCAATAGTAATAATAATAGATGCAGTGTTCTGCATCAGCCTCATTTATTTAGAGAAAGCTTAATTTTACTTTTAGTTCAGAAAATAATTTTAAGTAATAGACATCTAAAAATGTCCTGTGGTTGGGTTCCCCAGACCCCCTCTCCAAAGGGGGCCCAATTATAGTTTTAGCCCATAGGCCCCACATTCCTTGCTGCATGACGCTTACGTTCAGCGAATCTGTCAGACAAAGCTGTTCCTGAATCAACTCAGCCTCGAGGCAAAGAAAGCTGCTTTGCTAACTATTATTGACCAAACTATTATCTGCAGTTTCATTTCAGTGAAAGTTTAGAAAAACCTTTGCTCTTCAGTTGCGTAGAACAGAGCGGGCCACAGCGATGGAGCAAAAAAAGAGAAAACAAAATGAAAAAAAAAAATATGATGAAATGTCATTGTGGTGTTAAAAAAAGAAAGTAAATTAAAGCCGCAAGCGGCGATAAAGGCCCTCGCCTCCCTTGAGACCGCGGGGACACATATATTCGGAGGATTGCATGTCGTGCTTTAAAGCAAATTTGGAGCTGTTTAGATGAAAACCCTTTAGCACAAAGTGTACGATTTAGGTGGTCATGTATTCCACCCAACATTTTCTGTTGAGAAGGATCCTGGCAATTGGGAAATGGCATTTATTTCCCAATAGTTGCCTCTTCACAGACTCATTACGACCACAGCCACAAATCTATCAAAAAACAAATTGATAACTTTTTTTTGCACACGTCTAGATGATACTCACCAAAAGAAAAGCCTTTAGCACAAGGGGTGCAATTTAGGTGGTCACGCATACACCCAACATAGTAGATTTCCTGTTGAGTTTATATGGCTGTAATACATTTTTCTGTTCGCCCTGAGGTGTCCTATGGATGTACCAAGTTTCATTTTTCTACGTTGGAAAAAAGTTACTTTCACTTTCCATAGGCCCAATGTATTTTGACTTTTGTAGAGGTCGCCACTGAGTCATTTTTCATATTTTTTTTTCGACGACTTCAAATACATAAATTTTTCGACGAGCTTGAAGTCTGGGACCAATAAAAATGACTTTTAGTTGCACGTTTACTGGGTCAAATTGAGGATCATTTTGCAGAAAAATTATAATAAAAAAAAATATACCAAATTATAATAAAATAAAATATAACTCGAGCAAAAAAGTCTAGAAAAACGCTTGTCTATTTTACATACATGTGTTTAGCTCATTTTGCCCAAGTTTGGTGTCTGTGGAATGAAGCAGCTATTTTCTGAGTTCTTTTAAAAAGAGGTGTATTTTAAGTCGGTTCACATTTTCAATTCAAAATGGCCGCCTTTTTTGTTCATAAGCCCATGCTGGATGTGTGTACCAAGTTTCATTTGCCTACGACAAACTAAAATTTTCACTTCCCATTGACTTTTTCCAAATATTTGGGGACGTTGCTATGGCAACACATTTATAGATAGTGGTTGTCATTGGCTTTTATGCTCGTCATGACATAAGAGATGTGTGTACAAAATTTTATGTCTCTATGACAAACTAAATTCTTGGGTCCCATTATAAGTTTGTAGGGGGCGCTGGAGAGCCATTTCTAAAGATAACCCTTTTATTTACATATTTTTGTGTTCAGGTCATGAATGTGCACAAACGCCTTTTTGGGTCCAACTCGATCCGAGAAGGCGTTTGAGAGTTAAGAGACGCGTTTTATTTTCACAAAATGGCCACCTCGTTACAGGCTTGCCACACCCGATAAGATATCAAAACATAGTCACAACTTTGGTTGGCACATGTGTCTAGATGATACTCACCAAATTTGGGGCCATTTAGATTAAAACACAATGATTTGCATCTTTCTGCACAAGGGGCGAATTTAGTGGCGCGCCTTTCACCCCACATGGCGGACTTCCTGTTTAGTTTAGGGTGTGACTGTCATTGACTTTTCTGTTTGCCCTGAGGTGTCCTATGGATATACCAAGTTTCATTTTTCTACGTTGGAAAAAAGTTACTTTCACTTTCCATAGGCCCAATGTATTTTGACTTTTCTAGGGGCCGCCACTGAGTCATTTTTCGTATTTTTTTTTCCGGGGACTTCAAATACATAAATTTTTGCCGGGCTTGAAGTCTGGGACCAATAAAAATGACTTTTAGTTGTTCGTTTACTGGGTCAAATTGAGGATCATTTTGCAGAAAAATTATAATAAAAAAATATATACCGAATTATAATAAAAAAAAATATAACTCGAGCAAAAAAGTCTAGAAAAACACTTGTCTCTTTTACATACATGTGTTTAGCTCATTTTGCCCAAGTTTGGTGTCTGTGGAATGAAGCAGCTTTTTCTGTGTACTTTTAAAAAGAGGTGTATTTTAAGTTTGTTCACATTTTCAATTCAAAATGGCCGCCTTCCTGTGTGTGATAGGGTGTGGTCCCCATTGGCTTGTTTGTGTTAGCCCATGGTGGATGTGTGTACCAAGTTTTATTTGCCTACAACAAACTAAAAATTTCACTTCCCATTGACTTTTTACATTTTTGGGACGTTGCTATGGCAACACATTTATAGATAGGGGTGGTTGTCATTGGCTTTTATGCTCGTCATGACATAAGAGATGTGTGTACAAAATTTTATGTCTCTATGACAAACTAAATTCTTGGGTCCATTATAAGTTTGTAGGGGCGCTGGAGAGCCATTTCTAAAGATAACCCTTTTATTTACATATCTTTGTGTTCAGGTCATGAATGTGCACAAATGCCTTTTGGGTCCAACTCGATCCGAGAAGGCGTTTGAGAGTTAAGAGACGTTTTATTTTCACAAAAATGGCCACCTCGTTACAGGCTTGCCACACCCATACCCGATAAGATATCAACAACAAAGTCACAACTTTGGTTGGCACATGTGTCTAGATGATACTCACCAAATTTGGGGCCATTTAGATTAAAACACAATGATTTGCATCTTTCTGCGCAGTGCGAATTTAGTGGCGCGCCTTTCACCGGACTTCCTGTTAAGTTTAGGGTGTGACTGTCATTGACTTTTCTGTTTGCCCTGAGGTGTCCTATGGATATACCAAGTTTCATTTTTCTACGTTGGAAAAAAGTTGTCTTCATAAAGGGTTCTGCCCGAAGGAGCGACGTGGGGCCGACCTCCCGTGGGCCCACCACCTGCGGGAGGAACCGTAAGGGGCCGGTGCAAAGTGGATTGGGTGGCAGCCGGCGGAGGCCTCGACGACCCAATCCCCGGACACGAATCTGGCGCTAGGGACATGGAATGTCACCGCTGGCGAGTGGGAAGGAGCCTGAGCTTGTGCGGGAGGTTGAGAGATACCGACTAGAGATAGTCGGGCTCACCTCCACGCACAGCTCGGGCTCTGGAACCCAAATCCTCGAGAGAGGCTGGACTCTCCACTACTCTGGAGTTGCCTGCGGTGAGAGGCGGCGGGCTGGTGTGGGCTTGCTCATAGCCCCCAGCTTAGCCGCCATGTGTTGGAGTTCACCCCGTGAACGAGGGTCGCTTCCCTGCGCTCGGTCGGGATAGGTCTCTCACTGTTGTTTGTGTTTACGGGCCAAATAGCAGTGCAGAGTACCCGGCCTTCTTGGAGTCTCTGGGAGGGGTGCTGGAAAGTGCTCGACTGGGGACTCCGCTGCTCTACTGGGGGACTTCAACGCCACGTGGGCAGCGACAGTGACACCTGGAGGGGCGTGATTGGGAGGAACGGCCCTCTGATCTGAACCCAGTGGTGTTCTGTTATTGGACTTCTGTGCTAGCAACAGTTTGTCCATAATCAACACCATGTTCATGTTGGCACAAGGGTGTCCATCAGTGCACGTGGCACCAGGACACCCTAGGTCGGAGATCGATGATCGACTTTGTAGTTGTTTCATCTGACCTCCGGCCGTATGTCTTGGACACTGGTGAAGAGAGGGGCGGAGCTGTCAACTGATCACCACCTGGTGGTGAGTTGGATCCGATGGCGGGGGAGAAAGCTGGACAGACTCGGCAGGCCTAAACGAACTGTGAGGGTCTGTTGGGAACGTTTGGCAGAGCCCCCTGTCAGAAAGACCTTTAACTCCCACCTCCGCAGAGCGACATTGAGTCCGGAAGAAGGAGACCTGAGGCAGCTGATAGGTACCGCAGGCCAAGCGGACTGCAGCCCGGTGGTCGTGGAGGCTAAAACTCGGGTCTGGGAGGAGTTCGGTGAGGCCATGGAGAAAGACTATCGGTCGGCCTCAAGAAATTCTGGCAAACCGTCCCCTGCCAACACTGTTTACAGTAGAGGTGGGAACCTGCTGACTTCAACTGGGGATATTGTTGGACGGTGGAAGGAATACTTCCAGGATCTCCTCAAACCCACCGACACGTCTTCCACTGAGGAAGCAGAGGCCGAGGGCTCGGAGGTGGACTCGTCCATCACCCAGGCTGAAGTCACTGAGGTAGTTGGGAAGCTCCTCGGTGGCAAGGCACCGGGGGTGGATGAGATACGCCCTGAGTACCTCAAGTCTCTGGATGTTGTAGGGCTGTCTTGGTTGACACGCCTCTGCAACATCGCGTGGCGGTCGGGGACAGTACCTCTGGACTGGCAGACCGGGGTGGTGGTCCCTCTTTTCAAGAAGGGGGACCGGAGGGTGTGTTCCAACTACAGAGGATCACACTCCTCAGCCTCCCGGGAAAGTCTATGCCAGGGTACTGGAGAGGAGAATGCGACCGATAGTTGAACCTCGATTCAGGAGGAACAATGCGGTTTTCGCCCTGGTCGTGGAACACTGGACCAGCTCTATACCCTCCAGGGTGCTGGAGGGTTTATGGAGTTTGCCCAACCAGTCCACATGTGTTTTGTGGATCTGGAGAAGGCATTCGACTGTGTCCCTCGTGGCGCCCTGTGGGGTGCTCTGGGAGTATGGGGTCGGGGCCCTTTGCTAAGGGCTGTCCGGTCCCTGTACGACGAGCAGGAGCTTGGTTCGCATTGCCGGCAGTAAGTCAGACCTGTTCCCAGTGCATGTTGGACTCCGGCAGGGCTGCCCTTTGTCACCGGTCCTGTTCATTATCTTTATGGACAGGATTTCTAGGCGCAGCCAGGGGCCGGAGGAGTCTGGTTTGGGGACCACAGGATCTCTGCTTTTTGCAGATGATGTTGTCCTGTTGGCTCCATCAAGCCAGGACCTTCAGCGTGCACTGGGACGGTTTGCAGCCGAGTGTGAAGCGGCTGGGATGAGGATCAGCACCTCCAAGTCTGAGACCATGGTTCTCAGCCGGAAAAGGGTGGCTTGTCCCCTTCAGGTTGGTGGAGAGATCCTGCCTCAAGTGGAGGAGTTCAAGTATCTTGGGGTCTTGTTCACGAGTGAGGAAGGAGGGAACGTGAGATTGACAGGACGGATCGGTGCAGCTTCTGCAGTGATGCGGTCGATGTACCGGTCTGTCGTGGTGAAGAAGGAGCTGAGCTGTAAGGCAAAGCTCTCGATTTACCGGTCAATCTACGTTCCTACTCTCACCTATGGTCATGAGCTTTGGGTCATGACCAAAGAACAAGATCCCGGATACAAGCGGCCGAAATGGGCTTTCTCCGCAGGGTGGCGGGCGCTCCCTTAGAGATAAGGTGAGGAGCTCGGTCACTCTGGGAGGAGCTCAAAGTAGTCAAACCGCTGCTCCTCCACATCGAGGAGCCAGCTGAGGTGGCTCGGGCATCTGTTTCGATGCCTCCTGGACGCCTCCTAGGGAGGTGTTTCGGCATGTCCCACCGAGGAGAGGGAAGACCTAGGACATGCTGGAGGACTATGTCTCTCGGCTGGCCTGGGAACGCCTCGGTATGAAGAGCTAGAGGAAGTGTCTGGGGAGAGGGAAGTCTGGGCGTCTCTGCTTAGACTGCTGCCCCGATAAGCGGTAGAAGATGGATGGATGGATGGATGGATGGATGGATGGATGGAAAAAAGTTACTTTCACTTTCCATAGGCCCAATGTATTTTGATTTTGTAGGGGTCGCCACTGAGTCATTTTTGTATTTTTTTCGCGACTTCAAATACATAAATTTTTCGCCGAGCTTGAAGTCTGGGACCAATAAAATGACTTTTCGTGCATGTTCACTGGGTCAAATTTAGGATCATTGGGTCGGAAGAAAAAAAAAAAAAAAATCCGAGCAAAAACAATAGGCCCTCCCGGTCATCACCGGCTCGGGCCTAAAAAATAAAAATTATCTTGAACAATTATCCCGATGATAAAAATTGCCAGTTAGTATTTTTCTATTAAAATGCATCCAAGGGTACATCCATATAACTTGTTAGTTATTAACTTTGCACGCTACACTGCACCCTAGATCAGGAAACTAAATACCTCATCTCTTGAACATTGGTTTTATAGTTTTTATTTGAGTAGTCATAGTTCCAACACTTCATCAAAAGAGCCGGGAGAAACTGTTTTCGGAGTAACACCACGATCAATTAATTTTTAGTTTTTAATTGCAATGAGCAATATAATCTTATATCGTCCCAACACTAATTCCAACCCTTACCGAGCAGCAGGCGTGCATTTATTACAAAAGTCTAGACCGATCACATAAACCTACAGGCTTTATTAGCTTTAGCCTAGCTGCTTGTTGCTGTTGTAACCCTAAAGTCACTAAAACACCAAACACTCTTCCTTGGTTTGTCTAGATATCCTCTTTAGCTACATGATAGCTGTTTTTCACCTCTCTGGAGCTAATTCTGTTGCACAACAATTATCCATCACTAAAAGATAAGTCAAATCTGTCACTAAAAGACATTAACCTCATTACCTTTATGCTTAGCCTCATAGCATGTAATGTTGTTTTTGCTGTATTGATTTATGTTAATTACCCATTTGTGTTTTTTAGTTTTGATTTTTTTTTTGCTATACATTGTTTGACATGTATATTATTTCTAGACTGTGAAAAGTTTTCAGAGGGCTGAGGGCTGTTGGTGGGACATGGAAACCGGCTCAAAGCTTTTTTACAGTTAAATTTTTTCTACTGTAGTATAACATACAGATGTGGCGCTTTCCTGCCAGCAGCCTAAATTTGGTTTGTGTGGCGTTATCTCTAGGTGCTCTATTGACAGTTATTTCAACTTTCATAACTTTATTACAAAAGCATCTCATAAACAAGGCAAATTTTTAAATTAAAAAGGAGATATTTATTTGGTTATACCACAGGACTCCTGTGAGTTTACATGAAACACTAACCTACACTTTACATGAAACACTAACCACTAATCCACTGATTCGTCCCGTTAAGGGTCGTGGGTGAACGGAGCCTATGCCAGCAACTTTGGCCCTGTTAGTCGTAGGAGGAAGCTGGAGTACCCAGAGAGAACCCATGGTAACACGGAGAGGACATGCAAACTCCTCACAGAAAGACCGAAGTTGGTCGAGGATGTTTTGGTCGGCTGGGGTTTAAACTCATGACCTTCTTGCTGTGAGGCAGGAGCATTTAACTATGAAATACGAGGGGCAGTGGGTAAGGTGGTAGCACAGTCGTTCTATAACCAGGAGGGACATGCTGTTGTCTATGAACAAACCCTTGTGAAGTTAAGTCTGATAGTGATTTTTTAGACAAGTTCTGCAAATAGAGATTATATAGTTTTAACTGGTGTGTTTGACTTTGTTCAACATTGTGCAACACAGGTTTGTGGCTTGTCACTCTTTCTTAGTAATATATCCTACGTTACAGTTTACATATCCGAAAATGTCTGAATACCACTCAAATATTGCTTAAACTACTTCTATTCTTTGGAAGCAGCAGGTGAACGCCTTCAGCCTCTCTGCTCCCTTTCTACTGAGTCTGCGCAGAACGACACAAGGTCAGGAATTCAGTCTTTAATGTCACTCTCTCTATTTATAAAACTCCTGCTTCACTGTTCGGTACATCGGTACATACCTCACGACCTGACATTTAGAGCTCCAATCGGGCTAACATTACCACAGATGGAGATTTACAACAATATCCAGTCCAGTTCGCGCCGTTAGTAATAAGCAAGCTCCGGACCGCGGCCAAAATATCAAAATTTTAGCATTTCTTTTACTATCTTGAGTAAAAACATTCTATACGCCAAATTATATTATTTCCACCATTTATAGTAAGCCTTATTTAAAATTTCGGCGTGTATAAAATTCACAAGAGTAATAACATACGATTTAAAAACAAAACATTTTAAAGTTAGGCAACTACTACTTAGAGCAAGCCCTGGTAAAAAAGTGGGCGGTACCGTTAAACTAGCTAACATTTGATAAAAAGGGCAATGCACCGCTGGACGTTAATTAAGAAAATTTAGGTTAATGTTTGGATAGAAATGACAGGAAATGAAGATAATTAATTGGATAACTTTGAAGAATTAAATTAATGGGTGAGTTTGGAACCGTTACTGGCGTTGTATGTCTTAAAGTGTCTCCTGCAGGCAGCTTCACTTCTGAATAATTTAAACAACACTGGCAAATAATTGCATCGCCGCAGTGTAATGTTAACTCTTAAGCTAGCGTTGGATTCGAGCGTTCACTAGCCAAACTGTGAGTTGCTAATATGCGCAGAACGTGACAGATTGGTGAGGAGCGAAAAGATATAAAAGATTATAAAAAGTCCGGATTGAGACGGTGTAGAAACGTGTAAACAGTTTACCTGTCAGTTGTGTGCTCGGTCCGTCACAGCTGTAGAACAGTTTTAGAGTGGCTAGTCTGTCGGCTGTGTTTTTCCTGTATGAACTGGAGCTTGTGCTGGGGGCGGAACGGGCCGGTGTAGCGACGAAAAAAGCACCCCGACTATTTGTCTTCAGTTAAAACTGCAATAGCCGAGATTTGCCCACCAAATCCACCAATAAATAAATAAAGCTGAGCCAATTCGCAACTGCAACATTCTAAGACATTACATCAAACCGAGCGAACCCTAAACTGCAGCCATTAAGTCAGTGATGCCAATGATGTTGAAATTCTTGGCAGAAGTCTCTCTCAGGTGGCTGAGAAGCTCACCAACTCCATGATTTCCATCTCCACTTGGTTAAAACACTCGTGTTTGCAGTTAAACACATCTAAAACAGTGGTAAGGTTTTTCCATAAATCCAACAGTCCTCGGTGTTGAGCCAGATGTTGTTTCAAGAAGTGTTTTTTTTTATCTGGTTAAACAGAGGTTAAATAAAAAAATAAGAGAACTGTTGTGGATTGTCTTTGAATACAAATATCTCAGTGTGTTAATTGGTTCCAAAATGTCATTTAAATCAAATTTCACCAAGGTCAGTAATCGGATAAAATTAAATTAAATTCATTTAGCGACTTCAGATCCACTCGTTCTCAAAGTTCCACTCAGCAGCTAAAATGCATTCAATGATCCTGTCTCATTTTACTGCTTACCTGTTTGGTCTAAACATTTTAGACAGAAAATCAAACTGTTACCACCATTGTCCAATGCAGCTAAAATATAAACTACATAGCTGGGAAAGACATGTTCAAATACTCAAATCTATGCCTAATATACAAGATCATTCATGATCTATCATCCCCTTCACTTAGCCAGTTCATTCACATCCGTACAGTCCATGACAACAGAACAAGAGGATCAGCAAGAGGTGTTATACCCTTTAGGAAAAGTTTATTTGGTCAAACCACCTTCTCGGTCTCTGCAGCTACTGAATGGAATCACACACCCATCACCATCTGAAATCTGAACACCTACCACACATTTAAGATAAAGCTGAAGAAATGGCTCATTGACAACCAGCGCTGTGAGCACTGACTCCTCTCACCTCTCTCTGCTCCTGCTGGCCTCTTGCCTCGTGTTATGTCCCATCTCTGTCTCGGATGTCTGATTGTTGTGTCTGTCCATAGATTGGAAATAAATATGGATGTAATCTGCCCATTGGTCCCCTATTCACCAATATTGTCATTACGACAGGGCAATTCAATCCGTTACATCCGGGCTTTTCGGCTTTTACTGCATAGTAAAACAATAGTTTTCAGATAGCATAAATGGAAGTATTAATCCAAAATAATAGCAACTTCAACTCACGTCACGTAGTAAACACTTAGCTCTAGAGCCATCTTTTGTACCAGGCTGTAAACATGAGTTTTATACTTGTAAATTCGCCATTGGGTTTCTCCTTATATTTCCGCTTTTGGAGCCTGCCCTCTGGTGGACGGCGGTATATCGCTGTATTTTGCTGTAAATGTATGGCGGCGCCCTTACATGAGGAGTGTTTAAGAAGTTCCATGGGAGAGGCTTGTGTCTGTCGTGCTTCTGTTGTACATATTTTATAATAATTTTATAGATTGTGTGCTATTTGTTGTAATGTTTTGTAATTATACAGTTTTATTCCTTCTGTTTAAGCATCACTTTTAACATCTGTCCTGGGACTAAAGTTGAAAAATATCTTGGCTAAATCTGGCATATTTACAGTTTTTCATCAATATGCACTGTCCCTGAAATAAATAAATGAAGCCATGAAGACAAAAAGCCAGTGGAAGCCTCCCTAACTCAAAACACCCTTCTATATGAGCATGTGATTGGCCAAATCTTCCGTATCTGTGAACATACTCATTTATTAAAATATTTGATAATGAAGCCAAGATGGTCTTTTTTTTTTTTCACAGATGAACTAGTTTTCCTGAAATACAAAAATAGTAGTATAGTATAGTATTTTTACTTCTTATTAGAAATTTACTACAAATTAGGTTAAATGGGATGCCTTTTGGCTACAGGGACAGTAACCCCCAGGCCGCTCCGCCACGCACTCCGTTACAAATACGTAACGTTGAAACAATTTTAGTGTCCGCTAAATGTTAGCTAATCAGTGTTATCAAAGCAGAAACTGTAAGTGCACAACATCCGGATTTTCAAAGTAAATTTTCCTCATTCAAAAATGTATATGTTTATTTACACGATTAAACATTAAATGCAATGAGATCCACAAAAATAAAGCTTTTTTGTTCCCAATGTCACGAGAAAAAACCCGTGAAGGGATGTTTATTTAAGCAACAAATTGACTAGACCTGTTTTCTGCTCTTTCCTCTTCTGAATAGAGTTGTGACGTTCGCGAACGAACCGATTCTTTTGAACGGCTCACAAACATGAACGATGGGAGCCGAGTCGCGGCTGGAGGGGAGCCGTTCTTTCTGTCGTTCTTTTTTCCTATGTGTGTCTCACACAGATGCACACAAATGAGCTCCTCCGCGAGACACAACAGTTATAGGGGGAGGGGCGCACCCAGCTCAGGCCGACCCTTTATAGCGTGATGATATTAGTTATTAGTTGTGCACGCATCCTTCACGTGAGTAGCTACTTCATTGCAGCCCACTTTGTTATTGTTCATTGACTTGAAGGGGCTGATGTCCTATTTGCAAAGTTTACAGTAGTAATAGTATGTAGTATGTAGACATTTCCATTTTATTTATTCTATTTTATCTACTTTAAATATTTTTTGTTTTCTATCGAAATGTTCTTGTGTGATAGTAATGTTTGTGCAACCCTATGGAATATAGTCCACACATGACAAATGAGGTAATAATCAATATTTCAGAATAATTCAAACTCAGATATTGGTGTGTGATATCTGAGTTTTAATTATTTGACAAATCTCACCTCATCATTTCTCCCAGTGATTATTTCCAGGATAAACTGAGATGCCCCCAAGCTGGCTTCTTAAAACTGACTAAATATTTAAAAAGAGCCAAAGAGCCGTTCTTTTGAACGGCTCTTTGAAAGGAACGGATCGCGAAGATCCGGATCCCCTCAAAGAGCCATAAATCCCATCACTACTTCTGAATGAACACTTGTTTTGGTCCCGCACACGTCTTTATCACTGGCTTTTATCAAGCCATCTTGCGGCTCCGCACCGCAGTCTTTGTAGGTGCGGAGGTCACAGTGTGTAGGCCAGCTGAAGGGGATCTAAAACATCGTTTAATGTAGGCTATGTGTGATGACTACATTAAAAACCTGGGGTGCTTTGTTCGGCGATACACTGGGACCTGCGCCATTACCGTAATGAACAGAGAAAAGGAGCAGCAGAATAATTGAATTCTCCCATTGTAACTCGGTTGCGTATTTATTTTTTTATTTATTACTTTTCATTAAGAAAATATATATAAGCACTGTAACTATTGTATTTTTATGCCTTTACTTGTACATTTGTTACTTGTTTTGTCATCAAAAGCTTTGGTTATTTATTTTTTACATTTTTCATGAAATATAAATTTAAATAAAAAGGTATTACTTGCCGATTTTAACTGATTGTGATCTTTTGAGATGCAACCATTTAAGAAATAGTAGCAATTCAATGTCTCCCCGATTTATCTTAACAGTGAAAATTTATGATTTATTTGGCCTTATTATTCAAACAGCAGGCCTATTATTCCCAATCCGTTTGAATATAACCAATCAAAGTTACGATTGTCCGCTATTTATAATTCCTCTTGCGCAGTTTCAAAGCTTTACCCAGGTACGTGAGAGTGCACAGACAGGCAGTTACGTAACTGTGATGCTGCAATGCAGTGGGGCCTGAATCAACACCGCACAATGCCATTCACCGCCAGGCCACTGACCGGACTACCATTTTAGCACCCACTCATACACACAAGAGTTTGTCTGAACTTACAATGCACACATTAAAGTCATTCACAGGATGAGATAAAAACATGTTATTGGTAAATATCAATGTGCGTTTTATAGAACAAAATTCGATAATGTTATAGCATATAATCTTTTGTTTGGGAGAACATTTGCAAAGAAAATAAACCATTGTAACTAAAACAAATGCCTCAAGCTCTTATGAATTTGGAGAGAAATACAATGTCTGTTGTATTATTGTTATTGCTAAAGCCCATTTAAAAAAAAATAAACTAGGTGTTATTTAGTCAAAACTTCACACTCAAACTCAAAAATGATAAAAGGTGAGCCAATAGCATCTTCAGACACAGGGTCTTTTACATCGTCAAAACATTGAACTAAAAGCTTTTTGAGTTAAGACTTCCACAAATGACTATAGCCTGTAGGTGGTGCTGTGGGCTTTTGTAATAGTTTAATGAAATCCCCTTAGCTGCCAGTAGACTACTGTCTAGTCTGCAGGCACATTTTACCACCGCCCATCTTAAAGAGTGGTGTTGGAATAAAGTCAAACCAACTAGGCCATTCCTTCTCCTTAGTTTACATATATTACATACACATAGACAAAAAAATCCACTAAATGTTACCATGGCCATTGTTGTCCCGTCTCCTATTTAGCCTTTTTAGCTAATATAAATTAATTTAGGTTTAAAACATGCTAACACTACAATGTCAAGTGTGTGGATTGTAGCCTATCTCAGACGTGTCTCAGATTGTGTTATGTCTTGTTCTCATTTCTTATTCTTTTCACAACTAATAGATAATGTCATTGTTTCTTTGTGTGGATGTTAGAGGGTTAATATAGCAACTGCTGTTGGCTGGGCTGGGTGCTAATTTGGTTCAGTGTTCATTGGCCATTAGTGAAAATTTTAGATTCATCTGCGAAACAAAAATAAATATATAGTCCTTCAACCTTTCTAGTTGGGACGATGTGTAAGAACCTTGGTTTTGGGGAAAAAAATCAATAAAACTCAAGCATATTAAAGCATACTTTTATTATTAAACCTCTAGTGTCTTTGCAGTGTCTTTGAAGGTGGATACTACTTTTAAACTGGGGCTCAGTGGCTCAGTGGTAGAGCGGTCGTCCTTCAACCAGAAGGTGGGTGGTTCGATTCCCACTCTCCCCACAGTTCATACTGTTGTTGTGTCCTTGGGCAAGACATTTGGCTCCAGTGGTGTTCCAGCTGTAACACTGGTGAATGGAACCTTAATGTAAGTCGTATAAAAGCGTCTGCTAAATGACTAAATAAATGTAAACACAGGAAGGGAAATTCAGTATCATGTGCAGCACTTATTAACAGAGAGTACTTACACACTGTTTTCAGATAAAGTTCTGGTTTATAGTGGGCCCTTAAACCTGTGTCTTTGTGATAAGGGCCTGGAAACGCCTTGGCCCCAGACGGAAAGTGTCATCGAGTTCTTCCAACAGTCCACAGGCTGTAAATCTGCCACAGCACCAACGTGTGCCTGACACACCAACACATGATAGGGTGGAAGTCCCACAGTGGAAAATGAGCTAAGCACTGGTTCCTGACGGTTTAACAGTCGAGGTGAGTACAACTCTGATCTTTATTAAAGCACTGCTCATTGTTTTTAGTAATCTCCCATATAGCTACCGGCTTTATGATAATATCAGAAGCTTGCTTAAGGGTCACCACGTATTGTTTCTGAATGCCATATCCAGAGCAATGTGTTATTTAAACAAGCATGCTTTTTAACATATTATACTACTGTGCTGCCCTCGAGGCTCCACACAAGGCATGCTTTTCTTTTATGAACCCAATTCTAAAAAGTTTGGGACACTGTAAAATGGAAATAAAAACAGATTGTTTGAATGAAATTGAAAAACTCTCAGTAGAAAAGACAGACAGAGGTTCAGTGTATGCTGTAAAAACAGTGGAAAAATAGACTTATTTGTGAGACTATTACAGCAACATTCTAAAGATTTTGAATTTCTAATATGCCAATTTTTTGCCATAAAAGTGAAATTACAAGAATATTTTTGTTAAAGGAATGAGATGATTGTTAAATGATATGATTTCAAAATGTGGGTTGTAATTAAAGGATTAAGGCAGAAAGTTGTGTGCCAGGATAAGTAACTTCAGTTTTGAAGTTGAAGTTGCTATTATTCCTATCTGCACTGGTTTTGTTCCTGCAGGGCTACCATAGCTGTTTACATGTTCTGACAAGGAGCAGTATCAGTTGTGGAATCTGCATTTTCACCACCAGATGTCTTTAAATAACCCCAAAACTACACACACCTTGCGTAACATGTCCTTGCCATGCCTCTCCACTCACTGCTCTCAGCAGAGACCACAGCAGGAGCTGTGTGTAGTCCCTGACACATACAGAGGCCTCGCGAAGCTGCGGCGAGGTGACGTTCAGCTCTTTGTTTTACTGTTGTTCAGAAAGTAACTTGTCATTAGTCGTGAGCTAAAGTGTAGTTTGCAGAGCTGGGTCTGTGAGTAGCACAGTCTGCAGCGCTAACAAGTCACTTGCTTTTAACACTTGTGCATCTCTTTTTGTTTTCTACTGTTACTGGGTCTTAGTGCTAGTTTACTTTGAACTACCCCCTCATATGATGAGGTTTAATAACTTTAGCTAGATTAAATACAAGTATCGACACATTTTATCTCCTGTATAATGTTAAGGTTCAGTGTAGGCCCTTGAAGCAGACACAGAGAGGAACGTGAACAGAACAAAAGGGTTTATTAAGGAACAGGGCAGATAGGCAATGGAGCTTGGCAGGCTAGACTGATCTAGTCTGTGGTTAGGCTGGAGCTGGTTTGGCGTGGTCCTGGTAGGAGGGTTTTCCAGTAGACGACTAAGCTACAAAGACACAAGAAAAACAGCTGCCACACCTGCCAGAAAAAAAAAAAAACACGAGGGAGACAAAGACCAAGAAAAACAGACAAGAAACACAAGGGTACCTGGTCTATCTACAGTCAGGTCCATAAATATTGGGACATCGACACAATTCTAAACTTTTTGTCTCTATACACCACCACAATGGATTTGAAATGAAACAAACAAGATGTGCTTTAACTGCAGACTTTTAGCTTTAATTTGAGAGTATTTACATCTAAATCAGGCGAACGGTGTATGAATTACAACAGTTTGTATTTGTGCCTCCCACTTTTTAAGGGACCTTTTTCAGCAACACAAATCAGATCAAGAACAGTCTCGAGGAGGTAGGTGTTAGTGTGTGACAAAGTCAACACTCAAGAGAAGAATGAACCAGAGTGAATACAGAGGGTTCACCACAAGATGTAAACCATTGGTGAGCCTCAAAAACAGGAAGGTCAGATTAGAGTTTGACAAACAACATCTAAAAAAGCCTTCACAGTTCTGGAACAACATCCTATGGACCGATGAGCCCAAGATCAACTTGTACCAGAGTGATGGGAAGAGAAGAGTCTGGAGAAGGAAAGGAACTGCTCATGATCCAAAGCATAGCACCACATCAGTGAAGCATGTGGTGGTAGTGTCATGGCGTGGACATGTATGGCTGCCAATGGAACTGGTTCTCTTGTATTTATTGATGATGTGACTGCTGACAAAAGCAGCAGGATAAATTCTGAAGTGTTTTGGGCAATATTATCTGCTCATATTCAGCCAAATGCTTCAGAACTCATTGGACAGTGCTTCACAGTGCAGATGGACAATGACCCAAAACATACTGCGAAAGCAACCAAAGAGTTTTTTAAGGGAAAGAAGTGGAATGTTATGCAATGGCCAAGTCAATCACCTGACCTGGATCTGATTGAACATGCATTTCACTTGTTGAAGACAAGACTGAGGGGAAAATGCCCCAAGAACAAACAGGAACTAAAGACAGTTGCAGTAGAGGCCTGGCAGAGCAGCACCAGGGATGAAACCCAGCATCTGGTGATGTCTATGTGTTCCAGACTTCAGGCTGTAATTGACTGCAAAGGATTTGCAACCAAGTATTAAAAGGTGAAAGTTTGATTTATGATTTTTAATCTGTCCCATTACTTTTGGTCCCTTAAAAAGTGGGAGGCACATTTACAAACTGTTGTTTGTGTAATTCCTACACCGTTCACCTGATTTGGATGTAAATACCCTCAATTTAGAGCTTGTTTGTTTCATTTCAAATCCATTGTGGTGGTGTATAGAGCCAAAAAGATTAGAATTGTGTCGATGTCCCAGTATTTATGGACCTGACTGTATAGATTGTGACATGTAAGCTAGTAACCATTCATTAACATTAACAACTTTTTTGTTTGTTTGTTTTTTACTTTTCTATTATTTGTGGGAAAACTTGAAACACAATTTTAAATAGGTAATAAATGTATCAGTTTTATACATTTTATTTACAGTTTAACCGCAAATGTTTTTTAATTAGCATGTTTTTGTGTTTTGCCGTGGTATACTGGAATACTAAAATTAAATTTTTAGAATACTAACACTAGCAGAAAGCTTTCCAGAAGAGGTGAACTGGGGTCCCTGGTTCGAAACAATGTTTCTATCCTGAACACGTGAGAAAGAAAGAAACTCTGCCGTTTCCTTGGCGGAAAGCAGCTTAGGCAAAGGACTGAAATGTACCTCCTAGAAAATGGTTATGTTATTGTGAGAAAGAGGAAGGCCTGTAATGAAGTCCAGAGAAATTTCTGACCAGGGGCACGAGATTTCAGAGGGTTCAGAAGGCCTGCTGGGGGTTGATGAGAGGACAGGCAGCAACATACTCCTTTATATCCTTCACCATAAATGGGCACCAGAACCTCTGTTGTACCACGAAAGAGTCCGTTTGACACCGGGATGGCAGCAGAGGGGTGAGGCATGTGACCAGATGATGACCTATGAGGGGGTCTGGAGGGACCAACAGGCGATTTAGCGGGCAGCCAGAGGGCAGAGGTAAATTCTGGATGGCCTGCTTGACCCTTTCCTCAACCTACCAGGAAACTGCCCCCACCACACAAGTGGGAGGCAAGATTGTTTCAGGAGGCTTGGGAGTGTAATCAGAGTCAAAAAAGCAAAAACAGAACATCAGGTTTGACATTCTTTGAATCAGGACAGTAGGTTTAATTTATTAAAGAAATGAGCCCACCATGCTTTACGAGAGTTGAGTCTTTTGGCAGTTCGCAGATATTCCAGAATCTTGTGATCTGTCCAAACAAGGAAAGGTTTCTCTTCAGTGCCTCCATTCTTCCAGAGCCACCTTAGTGGCCAACAGCTCTTGGTTACCAACGTCGTTGGGACAGGACAACACCGATGCCCACGTCAGAAGCATCCACTTCCACAACTGTGGCTCAGACCTTGTTAAATACTTCCTTCAGCTCATGGTAGCACTGGGGAACTTGGAACAGGTCTAGAAAGTCTTTCTCTGGAGATCAAACTGTAGTCTTGGCAGGGAAACTAGACAGTTGCTTCCCCAGACCATGACATTAGCCGAGGACCAGTCTATGTGTGGGTTATGCTGCTGAAGCCAAGGAATGCCCAGGATCAGTGGATGTTGGGGAGATTCAACAAAGTGAAAGCTTAATGTCTCTGTGTGGCCATCTGAAAAGGAGAAGGTAAAAGTGGTGTTGTGTGCCATCTAGGGCTGTGGCCATCAAGGGTTTAACAAGTGGTAAAGAAATGAAATGAACTGGGTCACTCCAAGACTTGGCCATCTGGGCTTCTTTAAAAAATATCTGTAAAAGTATCTGTAAAAACACAACTGTCACTGGTGTCTGTTGACGGTCTCGGATTTAACACCACCTTGACCATCTGTTTTTGGTCAGACGGCAGGGTGTTAACCAGAGGTGCTCCGGTAAAACAAACACTTGCTGAAAGTCTGTAAAGGAGGTTAACGCATAAATTGTCAGTCCGGGACATTCCGTGAGGGTCACTACACCACCAGCCACCAGTTCATACTGTCGTTGTGTCCTTGGGCAAGACACTTAACCCACCTTGCCTCCAGTGGTGTTCCAGCTGTAACACTGGTGAATGGAACCTTAGGGGCTGTCCACACGGAGACAAAAATCATGATGTCATGTAAGTCGTTTGGATAAAAGCGTCGACTAAATGACTAAATGTACCAAACAGCCTGTTGGTTTACAGTGTCAGAATACAAGTTTCCAAATATTCTACATTCTACACCATGGGCGTAGGTTTAGGGGGGGACGCTAGGTACTAGTCCCTATCAATATTTTGAGATGGCAAATTTGTCCCCACCAATATTTAGCAAGCTCTTTTGAACTGCTATTTGGATCTTTGCACTGCTATTTGGATCGATTCTAACGGCCAGGACGACGACAGTACAAGAAACGCCGTAATTTGATTGGCGGCGGGATATCTGACAGGCTACACGCGGGCGGGACTACTTTTGTGCTTGCACTAGCAGCGAGCGGCTGGTGTGTGCGCGCGCATGTTGACGACGCCGACGGTTAGTTACCAGGGCTGTCTCTCTGCCACATACAAAGGCCAGAGTAAAAACGTTTTAATATTCCGTTTTTTTGCCCCTTTTTGTACTTTGTAGATGCCACCCAAGAAGAAAAACATAAGAAGCTTTTTCATAAAGCAGAGTCCGAGTGTAAGTAGGCAAAATAACTAGCTAGCCACACAAATAAACTAGCAGTAGTGACTGACCAGTCACTAATTAATGTTATATTGTTCAACAATAATAAAATGTTAGAATATGATCTGTATTTTATTCTAATGTTGATCTAGATTACTGCTAGTCTCATACAGACAAACTTAACACATAGATTAACATAAATTTCAACACATTAATCCACAAAACCATGTCCCCTTCATATTTAAAAATGGCTCTGAAATATAAACATGATGTGTTGAATGCATACCATGATACGTGTGTATTTTATTTATTAGTTAATTTAATTACATAAAAGGAAACTCAGACATCTTGTGAAGATGTCATAGAGCATGTTGAGGAAGAAGTAGCTGGACCTTCAGGGCTTCAGGTGAGGTCTTAAAGTGATAGATCGTCTTAAAGAGAAGGTCTTAAAGTGATAGATCGTCTTAAAGAGAGGGTCTTAAAGTGATTCTGTGATGAGATATACTACTATTGATTTATAGCAAATTATTAAATATAAATAAAGTCTACCTGTTTTATTATGCAAAAGTGAAGTGATTTGGTATTAGTATAAAAGAATATCAATGTGGATAAAAAACAGGGTATGTTTTGTTTGCTCTTCAGGAGACAGTGAGAGAAACAGCAATCCTCAAGCAAGTCAGTGTAGCAGTGTCCTGGACTTGGGAAGTAAGCCATACCAGCCTGATCCAAAATTCATAAAAGTACAGCAACTTTGAAACAAGAAGTTAAGGTTTCAGGCTGAAACCTTAACTTCTTGTTTTCGAAGAAGTTAAGGTTATGCTCCAAAAGCTCTCAAAGTCTACCTCTTGCAACAGTGTTTTTTTTTTTTTTTAAGTATAAATAGGCTACTAACATACATAGAACAATGGTTGTTCAGCATTTCAAATTCTTAGGTATTAACGTGAGTGTACCGGAGGGTAAATAGTGTTTATACAAAGAACAAAAGAAATCGGGGGGTCGGGGTTTGGGGGTGTCCCCACCAAAGCTGAGACCAAACCTACGCCCATGTTCTACACATGTGCAGCAACTGGAACATGCGTGTGCATAATGTAACGCACGTAGTAACTTTAATTGACAAGCCGGGGGGCCAAAAGTTTGTGCAGTGACAAAACCACTAAATATGATTAAATAACTGTACTGTGCTGCAGCTCTACCACCCCCAAAACCACTAAATATAATTGGAGAACTGTACTGTTCAGGACATTAACACTTTCATGTCTGATGCAGTTTTAACAGAGGCCTAAAGTAATTTTATAAAAAATACAATAATTTGATTTAAAGAATGAAAAGTGTCTAAAATTTAAAATACTGTGTATATACAATATGCAGTATAATGTCCCTGACGGTTCCCCTCTGATGTTGTCTTAATAAATAATACACTTTAAAATAGATTTCACAATAAAGGATTTTTAACTATGTAGAGAACTTTATCATTACTTCTAAACTCAGTCTTCAGATTAATAACCCTTCTTACGTTGTCTCTCAGCTCAGAACATCTCTTTAACATCTCTTATAACAGTGATGTAATGTGCAGTAAATGCTTAACATAGTAATAATAATGACATGAGGTCAGTGGTGATGGTGGAGCACAGTTTACTTTTGTGCGTAAAACAGTTTTTGTTGGTGATGAGCGTGAGCGTTTTGTTGCTGGTCAGCTGTTGTGTGGAGCAGTATGTTTGTGTGTTTGCAGCGGTGCCTTTCAAACTAGTTTGACACACAAAGCGTTTCCCTCAGAGACGTCTTACAGTCTGTGTGCGAGTGTGTGAAGGCCTGGGTTGGATGGGCATGGTTTGCCACTAGAAAATACATAGCCTCGTAGTCAATAAAATATGTAAATAAAAAAGATACAACAACCCAAAAAGCAGGACCATAAATGTAAACAGGCAGTTATTATTGTGCAAATGATTATTAAGTGTTTCACAGCTGTTTGTAAAAAGGACATGTTTAGTATTTTTGTCTTTTAGCCCAGAGCTCTGTAGTGCCGGCCTCAGGGCAGCAGCTCAAACTTCCCTCTGAGGGGATGGACTGTGCTATGGCACCGGCCATAATCTGCACTTGTCTGCTGTAAATGTCCCCCAGCTGATCCGGACTACCCAGACTACCAGTCTGTTTGTTGGTCAGAGAGAGGCTTCCAAACCAGGCAGCAATACAGGAAGATTAAACCAGTTCAATAAAAGCTCAATAAAACAGTGTCATCATTTCACTGGAAACATTAAAAGAGTTCATCTTCTTCAGGAATACACAGTTTATTGTCCAAAATGACTCCAAGGTATTTACATATAGCTGTCAACCAGGTCAATGTCCGTGTGCTTGATGAAAGTGGCAGTGAGGTAGTGATGATAACAGAGCCATCAGCAAACCTTAAGATGTGTCTATCCTTGTACCAACACTGGTTTGTGTACAGAATACAGAGAAGAGGGAAGAGACAGCGGGAATTTGTAGAGGGCTCAGTGTCCCTCAACCGGAAGGTTGGCAATTCGATTCCCGCTCTCCCCACAGTTCAAACTGTTGTTGTGTCCTTGGGCAAGACACTTTGCCCCCAGTGTTGTTTCAGCTGTAACACTGGTGAATTGAAGCTTAATGTAAGTCACTTTGAATAAACGTTTCAGCTAAATGAATAAATGTAAGAAAATGTAAATGTAAACTCAAGGTTAAAAGGTCAGTCATAAGTCTCTCTGCCACAAGTCATGTGTCTTAGCTCTATCCAGATGTTTAAGAATAAAGTGCAACAGTGTGATGACAGCGTCCTCCACTCCTTTGTCAGACCCAGACACAAACTGCAATGGATCTAGCTGTTCTCTGACTTGCAGTAGCACCATGTCTTTAATGATTTTTCTCAAATGTTTTCATAACCACAGAGATCAGAGCAACTGGTCTAAAATCAGTAAAATCCTTTGGAGTGTTGCACTTAGCTAACAGAGTGCTTCCAAATTTTGGGGTCCATCTGTTGTGATAAAGACAGATTAAAAACATGCTGGAAGGTGCATTTTTTAATCTGTCCTAACTGTCCAGTGAGTTTGCTGCAGTTCAGCTGCAGACAGGGTCCTTCACTGGTCACAAATCCTGAAGAGTTACAAAAGGCATGACATGTTTTCTTTTGCCTCTAGATGTTTTTGAACTGTATTCATTTTTACACAGCAACACTAAGTTCCCATAAATATGCCATTTTTGCTAGATTTGGTAAGTTTTCAACCAGGCCATGGATAAATCTATGAAAGCACATTTGTGTAAAAAAAATTAAATAGATTTTGATTTGGACATGCATGTGATTATTTGGCCTTAAGGGTTTCAGTGTTGTACAATTCAAAATGAAATCTGTTTTAAAAATTGGATACATACTTTTCAACAGTTTTCTTCCATATTCTGTGGCCACATGTTGCAGTTATAAGATGAATTTGTACAAAAATGAGTAAAGTCAGAGTGTAGTGTTGTTATTTGTCCCGTAGATGTCTCCTTTGGGCCCGTCCTGTCTCTTGCTTCTCCTGGCCTCACTGTCCTGGTGGGAGCTGGTGGTCTGCTACGCCAACGGGAAGGTGACTAAAGCCTGCAGCAGCATGGAACCTCGCCACCACAGTCAGGGACAGACTGGCCCCAGTCCCTTTTACCTGATGGCCAACGCTTCCACCTTCAGCCCTGGAGAGTATATTGAAGGTACTGTCTGAACTAACAGAACATGCTGCTCCTTAACATAGATTAATGATGTGTTTAGAAAACTGTAGACCGATGTAAATCTGTAAAAAACAGCTCAAAACTAAACATGAATCCATAATAACTGACCACTGGTGAGCAATAAAAAACCTTTTAACCTTTAAACCTTTTGTTGTCTTTGCAGTGAAAGTGTGGGGATCATTTTTTGAGGGTTTTCTGCTCCAGGCCCGAGACGCGGCTCAGGGCTCACAGACTGCACTGGGCTCCTTCCTCCTCACAGACCCCAGCTCCACTCAGCTGCTCACCTGCAACAAGCACCAGGTAAATCCAGCCCAGACCAACAAAGACCAATGTGGATTATCACCTCTCACTACTGATTTTAACCACTCGGCTCTAACCCAGACCATCACAACAAGACTTTTGTGCTCAGAATGGTTTTAGATGTTAGGTTTAAACCAATTATTTTAAATTGTTTTAGTTGGGTTTCTACAACTTAGTGGACAAGCAAATGTCACCAAGATAAAGGTAAAACATTGTGGTGTTTCCACACCAGACCATGGTTCAGTTTTGTCCAGACTGAGACCACCTTATTTTGCCCGACCAAAGAGCGGCTGTTTGATCCAGGCTCTTGCCGCATTTTGTAAAACATTGTCCCCGTACATGCCCAATCTTGAACATTACTAGAAATGGTGTTGCAATATTAGTAATGTTGTCTAATGGCACATGTTTCTTCCTCAGGGCTCAGCAGTGAGTCACACCAATAAAGGCAAAAAGAGACTAGTGACTGTCATCTGGATTGCTCCTCCAGATGCTCCCAGTCAAGTCCAGTTTCTGTGAGTATACCAGTTTAAAGGCCGTCCACACACTTAGTTATAAATTCACTATTGTGGTTTGAGCTCTACCAGAACAGGCTTATCCATTTTATTATATCAAAGGCAAATTATTTTTTCTACTGTGCACTTTTAATAAACCCAGTAAACCACTATTTTTCAAAAGCTTAATTTTAGCCTCTATTTTGTTAAGCCCCTCCCACCAATCACAGTTGGCTGTGACTGGA